>OX101784.1:52153128-52243793 GCA_944452715.1 Ophion slaviceki
TGCATGCTTGCTTCTACCCTCATTTTCTAATTTCGCCCTATGTACGCGCAGCAGAATTGTACTGATCTTTTTAAAGTGAGCTCCGCCAAATGGAAAATTGACCGGTTCCCTGATAGAGAAAAGGAGAAAGGAGTGGTTAAGAGAAAAGGGGGAGTGGGAGAGAAAGAGTTATGAAAATATTGTTGCAACTTATGCAACGTTATTTCAACGGGATTCTGATAAACTTCCGCGATTCAGGGTTAAAGGGAGCTCCACGTAACATTGCGGTTTTCCATTCACGTAAATTCGTGAGTTCACGTCAGAACTTATATACACGTATGAGTCCAATTTGGAAACGGCATTTTTTTTCGCTGCTGAATTGCATTCGTCTTTGCACGGTATAGTAGATTTTATTTGTACGAAAAAAGAACAGCGATTACGAGTTAAATCACGTTGATCATTCCTTCCGCAAGTCACGAGAGTTTCGAGAGCGAAGTGTACTCGGTGCGATAATTATCGCCACTTGAAGTACGCCTAGTTGCGGTACACACACACTTGTTCGTGGGCCGCACGTGATGAGCGTGTGTATTATCAAATAATTAACGTCACGTTATTTAACCAGTCGGGCATGATTAGTTAAACAAATTAAGGGAGGAAAGGAGCGGGATTGACGCAAGAGAACGTTAAGTGGGCAGAAACGACCATGGTTCTATGTGTAAAACGAGGGTTTTTTTCTTCTTCGTCTTCTTCTTTGGCTCGTGCGAGTGCAGAGAAAATACAGCAGGCATTAATTCATAGCCACTGACATAAGTTATTCGCGCGTGTGTATACGTATACACGTGCATAAATATGTAATGGTAGGAGTGAGAATCGGGTACAGAGGCGCCTCTTCCCCTCGGCCATCCCTCCCTCTCCACGGTAATTAGAGGCGTGCATAATTAAGTTGAGACCCGCGAGCGGCTTGATTGTTGACACGGGGTGTTAGCGACCCCGTGATGAGTGTCTTCGAGGGCGCGTCTCAATTAGAGCCTACTCGGCAATTCTCTCAATTCTACGATGCTTCGCCGGGCGCCCGTGGATGACCAACTCACACGGACGCAACGATTTCCTCGGCTATCGCGGCTTTTCACCATTAACCGCGATCTCGCAATAGTCAATCTTCCCCCGGGGGAAAAACCATCTTGACGAAGCCGTAAAATTGTGATGTAAGTGCCACTGCTGCTTGTACCAGCTGATATAACCGAACGGTGTCTCAAAATGACCTGAGGTTTTAATTTATTAATACAACGTATTATTTATTTGATAAGTACAAATATATTTTTTTAATATATGGTACAAACATGGAGGTTATGTGAGGAATATCCGATAAATGACCGTCTCGTGCCTGTTTGCAAACGTTCACTTTTTTGACGAAATTTTCAATAAAATTTTGGCATCATTGCGGACTAATTTCATTACTGGTGAGTCCAATTGCTTCCTTGAGCTCCGGAATGGTCTGTGGATCATTAGCATACACTTTTTCTTTCGGAAAAGCTCAAAGAAAGATACTCAATACTCCCTGATGCCAGCTGTCACAGATTAGTACTCTATGTTCACCACAAAAAAAATTGCGCGCAATTAATGGTAAATATTCGGAAGTATCACTCCCGCTAAAAAGAGGCTGTACATTTTTTTTATCAATCTTTTATGGTTATAAAACCTTATATTAAGTTATATTTTAATGGCGCATAATGTTTGGGTTTGTTTGGGTCTTGAATCTTGAAAAAAAGTTCGAAAGATCAACGAATAAAAATCTTTAAAAAAATATTTATTGACATGGTTTTTGTTGATGCGCTGCCATAATAATATTAAATATGATGTTTTTTAACTATAAGAAACGACACAAAAAACCAGCTCGATTCTGACAGGAGTGACATTTCTGAATATTTACGCAATTAATAATGTCAGTTCATTTTGAGACATCCTTTATATACGCGTGTACACTATTTCGTGAATGTGCAGGGATAAATTTGTCGATTTTTCTAACCTTAGTTTATTCGAGTTTGGTAATAGACACAAGCATAATGTTTGTTAATTACAAATTACTAACTTCAGCTAAGCAATACAATTTTCCATACACACTTTTACACCCCATTGCACCCCCTCAGGAGTTGATTTTTTTAAAATCCTTTCTTAGTGCACCTTCCAAGGAACATATCTTCCAAATTTCATCTTTCTATATGCAGCGGTTTAGGCTGTGCGTTGTCTGGATGTTAGTCAGTCAGCAAGTCGGGGAACTGTTTCATATGTATGTATATAATAGTATAGATAATGCAATAGCTCTGAGTTATGTTGTATCAAAAAATATAGAAAGAAAAATCAAACTCCCCACTGCCAATTAGAAAAATGAGAGGTTTTCTTTTGGAGGTTGGAGCCACCCAGTTAAGTCAAATGACGGCTTATCATTTTTTTTCGATAAAGCTCAAAAAAATGCATACGAGGTACATACTTATTCTGTAGATGCTAATTTTTCATACAATATATAATTGAAGCGGAAAATTATGCATTTTCATATTTTCATTACGTAAATAAGAAAAACTTTTGTGCTACTACCAGCTTGAAGAAGTATAACATTATTGATGACTATTGCGAAAAAAAACTGCGTCAGCGAATATTTTATACAACCCAGAACGAAGTTTTGAGTAATTTATAATTATGCTCATTTATATTTACATCACGAGATTATTTATTATCATTAATCATTAATATTAAGTATTGCCGAAGTACGGCAACTTCGTGGACATTGAGGTTGGCAGCAATGCTCTTCATTCGCCAGTAGAAATTCGTAATTTTCCATGATACCTTAATGGTTCAATGTTGAATATATATGGTTTACGATAAGCAAGATGGGGTGTTTTTTCTTCTAAACTTTTACAAAGGTTTAGTGTGCGTTAATCCGTTGTTAGAAAATATTAATATTGGTGCTGAGTAGCCAAAAAAATGACATCACCCGGATCTTGAACGTCTTGCCCATCAAACCGCACGTAAAATTATTTACATTAAACTATTTTTTATCTCGAGTGTGTCATCATGAAAAAAATTGTAAAAAATGTACAAACCCGGTATAGTCTAGACAATAACATATATATTTTTATAAATTTAATCTCGGATTGTGCCTAACGCTCCAACCTCCTTAATATTATTTCGCAAAGATTTGCGTTTCCAAGCTCTCTACCATTAGGTAAAAACTTTCCCAAGAGACCCTTGGATGACTTTTTTTTACTGTTTCCTTGTATTCGAAATACAGTGACCATATTGTAGAAACGTATTTCAACAGCGAAGTTGATTAAATTTCGAACGAATGTTATATATTGAGAGAAAATAAGCCAAACGCCTGCATATTTCGTGCTTGCTCCCGATGGATATTTCATTCGTACAGGAACTTTTTTTTTCTCCAAGCTGGTCAAATAAAAACCGGAAAGCATTTTTTCTTTCGATTCTCGGCATCGTACCCTGATTTAAGGGGATAATACGGACAACACGTATGTGTGCGAGCGCATTGTCGTAGCACGTATGATTGATCAGTCTAGGGGAGTGAATTTATATCTCCCCCTCCTCCTTAAAACCCCACCGGTCCTTCCCCTCCCCCTCTTGCGCTCTTTTCTATAACACACGAGCGTTTTTCCAAAAATGATCAATGGCAGAGAGACTGCACAGGTTCTCCCTCGATCAAATGATCGAATCTGCGGTGAGACCTTTGCGGCTCTGATCATCAGAGGGACGAATGCAAGAGAGTCTAGAAAGCGATCGATCATCGCGCTGTTCTAGTTTCTCATTCATTTTATCAATGTATTATGTGTCCTCATTGTGCGTTCGATCTCCTTTTCATGTACATATATATATAGAGAGAGAACTATGTCGGCCAAAATATGTAGGAAAATTGGGTAATGTTTTTAGGCTCATGGCAGATTGTTGAAGTGTAACCGCTAGATACTGGGGAATGATGACAAAAAACGAGATGCAGTATACAACCGAATGCAGCTGGATTGGCGACCAAAGAATAAGAAGCTGTCTTTATTTTTCGTGGCTTTCCGATAGTCGTGACCGCAGACTTTCATATATTCTCGGCTCTCCAATAGCGAATATTCATTCATACAGTTATTCGTGTGTGTGTGGGTATTGTCAACAGACAAAAAGAAGTAATCCATGCGTGTATAATGGTACGTCCTTTTGCTTGACAGCAATCCATATAGACATATATCCGTGATGCCTTAGCAGACGTACGCATTGCCTTAGCACCTAAATTGCATCTGTGATGGTATATATATATAGTGGCCTTTATAACTGAGCAGTTTACACGGGTCAGTTTTACTATTGCCAATCTGCATAAGCATTTAACCGAAACAACGGTGACTGAATCACGTAATGTCTTCACGTACTGTAGTGCCTCAAGGGGCTATACCAGTGTGAAAAGCTTCAGCCTCTCATCAGGCATCATTCGAGGAAGAGGAGGGTCCATTGTATGGGCCAGGTATAGCTGATTAGCAGCTTTTATGGTAAAAATCATTTTATCTTGCAAAAATCGATAGTCAAATTTGCTATCATTGTAACTTGAAGAGCAATTATCCAATTGACTGGAAATTTGAATTGAGTCCTCTATAGGCAAGAAAACAGACTTTTTTCATAACTACGCCATTTTATAAGATTTTTATATTTTTCGAAAATCCTACATCATTGTACAAGAAATACCTTCCGGTTTAACGACATTTTTTCCTTTTTCGGTCTCAGCTACTCAATCGGCCGGAATCATGTCAGCGGTGGAGGAACTTTTTTTTTGGCGCCTCCGAAGGCAGCGCATAAGTCGCTTGGATCTCAATATTTGTCTAGGAAAAAATTATGTAATATAGGTCGAATATAGCCAAATATATTCTCAATTTTCCGAAACATTTAATTGAGTACTTTTCTTCCAAAAAAATCCCGAAAATCACCCAAATGTTCAGCGTCCACACTGGTATAGCCCCTGAAGTGAGGAGGAACGACAGACGACAATGTGAAAAAGGAGTATAAGAAGATAACGAGAAAGCGAGGGAGAGTAAAGTGGTAGAGAAAGAAAATTGGAAAAATCATGCAAACGTTGAGGTGTTTATTCATGTAGAGTGTTGATAGAAAGGAGCCCCAAAGTCAAAGTTCTTCTGGGGGTGGGTACCAGCAAGAGGGACAAGGGGACTGTCGATACGTAGAGGCAAAGGAATGAGGTGAAAATTGGGGAGTGAGGGGGCTGAAAATAAGCAAAGAAGAGTCGAAGGATGAAGAAGAAGAAGAAGGGTGGGGAGAATTGTAGAAGGCGCGAAGACCCTTTCGCCCTCGATGGAGGCGAAACTTTACGACGCGTCTACCACCAGAGTTACCGATCCTACAACTCCAGCATCCTCCTATCTCTCTCTCTCTCTCTCGCTATCTCCCTTTACCTTCCAACCTTTTGTCCTCGACTTTTCTCTCCTTCTCTTCTCTCTTATCCCCATCGCTATCTTCTTCGAACTCTTTGTCTTTGCATTTTTCTCACTCGATACATTTCGTGCTCCCATCGACAAGCGCCTGTACACTCACCCATACGCGGACGCGCGAACTTACGGCGAGAAGTGAGCAGAGAAGTCCAAGAAATCCGGATGAACGGAGAAAAATAACTATCGAGAAACCCAGAGACTCCGTGCGAGAAAATACGATTGTTTTGTTCGAAAAGTACTATTTTCACGAATCCTACGGATACCAAAAACAAATGGTATTTTTCAAATTTCGATACCTTCTTTTGCTCAAGATTTTGTTCGGATTCCAAACACTAACGTAAACGAATAATCTAAGATGGAGCACCTTTACCGGGCAAAAAGTTGGTATGTCAGAATATACATCGAAAATTTAAGCTGTCACTTTCGATGTGAATCAATGTGAAACAAATTTGGGACAGATTATTCACGATGTGAAAGCTCGCATCATTGGAATGCAACGAATACATTTTTTGCTTCATTTTTGTTATCGTGTGAAACGTTTTTGTATATATACGTGATTTATCTAAAAAAATACTGCTCTGATCAAGTATCGAGTACTATAAAACCTTTGAGGTCCTAAGGGGGGCGTTGAAAAAAATATTTTTTGGTCGAAATTCAAAATGGTGACGGTAAGATTGCTGCCGTGTTTAAAAAAACTGGGGTCATGAATTTTTTACCATAATATTTATCAGACCCAAACTAACAACTTTTGTAGGAAAAGTTTTTTGACAACGTTCATAATTTTTAGGTTAGAATGTCATTTTTTAGCCGAAGTGACGAGCCACAGAAACCTAATCCTTGTTTGGGTTTGTTTGGGTTATCGACCAAACCCAAACAAACTCAGACCCACACGTACACTTACGCTAGGGATGTTGAAGACTTTACCTTCTCGTGGTACGTTCTGGATACCGCTAAAATAGTCGAAAATGGTATTCTAACCCAAAAATTTTAAACGTTATCAAAAAACTTTTCCTACAATAATTGTTAGTCTTGACCTGATAAATGTTTTCGTTAAAAAAATTCATAATCCCATTTAAAAAAAAAACATGTCAGCCATCTTAACGTCACTATTTTGAACTTTGGAGCAACATTTTTTTTCATCGTCCGCCTTTGAACTCTAAAAGTTTTATTACAATAAAACTACTGCTCCGACCAAGTATTGGGTACACCCAATACTTGGTCGGAGCAGTATTTTTCGAGGTAAATCAGGTGTAAATTAAAAAAGGGACAGCCGGTAGATTGTAGATCTCTAATGAAGATCCTAAAAAACGTTTCAATGATTCCCATGGCCTAAATTTGCCAAAAGAAAGTTTGGGCAATGAAAAGATAAATAATTTTCATTGCATTTCAAAGATGCAGATTTCAACATCACGATCATTCGTCGAAGGCGAAAAATGTCCATCTCAGTCGTGTGAGGAGGAATCTCACGAGAATCCTTCCGCGGCGATCTTAGTAATACTGCACAGTGACTACTACCTGCTCGCGTCTTCCGTAACCTACGATGAATGGTAGACGGGCGTATCCGACATCGCTCGTTTCAACAATGTGACAGGTAAGCAAGGCAGGCGAACACTTGAACGGCGCTATCTTTCTCTTTTTCACTGTAGATCCCACTCGGTAGCTCGAATCGACCAGGGAAACGTGGCGATCCTTCATTGTGGAGACTGCTAACCATCTCCGTGGTGGGACGCCCGGGGAGTATGAAATTATATTTTTTATCGATAAAAAAAAGCTCGCGATGATTTGTATGTCAATGCTTGTAATTGTTCACCAGTGCTGAATTTTTATGTTTATTTAAAAAATTGCAAAATTGCTCGGTCAATAGCAATTTCTATGAATTTAATCCATTTTTTACCGTGGAAAAACTTCCTGGGATGCCGGATTATTGAGGGGAGTTTCCGGGACCACTTTGTCATCGGAAAATCGATTTTTTAACAATAACGTGTTTGCATTTGTGATAAATGTTTGTATCGTATAAAAAAAATATATTCAGTCTATCCTTAATTTCTGTTCGCGAATTCTTAATTATTAGGTTTTAATTGCTTATGCAATTCGTATTTCTAATGGATCTTACTTAACCAGGAATATTTGCATCATATGGACAAAATGGAGACGCGTTTTTGGAGTCTGCAAAAGTGCTCGATCACGCAATATTTTTAGCAAAACTGTTGCTTAAAATAGCCGCATACGTGTTTTCACAAAGTAAGCTACAATAATTTAATTTGAAGCTAAAAAACATTTTTCAATAACAAAAAGTTGTCAAAATTATTGTTGAATTTTAATTTTTTTATACTTTTCGCCATTACTAAAGGGTGTCTCGAAAAGACCGGACATTTCAAATTGTGCGCAATTTTTTTGTGGCGAACATAGAGTACTAATCTTTGACGACTGTCATCAGGAAGTATTGAGGTTAAGGGGCTATACCAGTATGACACTTTAAAAAAATCGATTTTTTTTCCTTTTTCGACAGTTTATATTTTCAAAGATATCATTATCATTTATATAATTTACATCAATATCATTTTATCTTGAAAAAATCGATAGTTAAATCTTTAAACACGTTTTTCTCGAAATGAGATTTTTCAAATTTGCTGACATTGTAACTCAAAGAGCGATTATCCGATTGACTTGATATTTGAACTGAGTACGTTTGAATATGTTTACTCTACAATGACGTAGGATGTTTTTGATTGGATGAAAATTGACGATCTGGCATTAAATAAACGACCATTTTATAGGCAAGAAAACAGACTTTTTTTCATAACTACGCCATTTTGTTAGATTTTGATATTTTTCGAAAATCCTACGTCATTGTACAGGAAATACCTTCCAGTTCAACGACATTTTTTCCTTTTTCGGTTTCAGCTACTCAATCGGCCGGAACCATGTCAGCAGTGGAGGAACTTTTTTTTTGGCGCCTCCGGAGGCAGCGCATAAGTCGCTTGGATCTCAATATTTTTCTATGAAAAAATTATGTAATATAGGTCGAATATAGCCAAATATATTTTTAATTTTCCGAAACATTTAGTTGAGTACTGTCCTTCCAAACAATTCCCGAAAATCACCCAAATTTTCAGTGTTCACACTGGTTTAGCCCCTCAAGTCATGGAGAACCACAGGATCGAGCAACGCATAGAAATTGTCAAAATGCACAAAAACGTTTTGCAAACAGAGCAAGGCGGCCATTTATCGGATATTCCACACATAACCTCCAAGTTTGTAACTTACATTAAAACAAAAATATTCGTAATTTAAAAACAAATAATACCTTTTATAAATAAACAAAAATGTCAGGTCTTTTTGAATCACCCTTTGCAACACTTTATGTAAACTCATGCTGCTAGCTTACATTCTGCGCAAACTCGTACAAATGAAAAATCTCACTGATCCTTGTGTTTTATGTCATCACCAGAGGAACAGGAATGGCATCAATGTACATATATCCATCAGATCATAATCATTCAGGTAAATGATTTTTTCTCGTTCAACACTAATACACGTCTACATGTTATCAATTGAACTTTCATAGTTTTCCATGAAAAAAAAATACTAAAAACTTACGATTATTCAAACCATCAAAGTAGAACATTGACTCAAGCCATTTTATTAAACTGTTGGATGTCACGAAGAAATTCTGGATTACAGGATTACCTCTGTATTTTCGCCAAGCTACGTCTTCCGGCGTGTTTCCTTAGCGAACAGATATTTGAAAAAGCACACAGTCATTACGCATATATATATATATTTAATAGACCTGGGTGCATGTGTACGTGGAGGTGTCTCCAGCGCGGTCTCTTTAATTTGTAACTCGCGCACCCGGGATTCCCTCTCTTCCCCTCTTTTCGTTTCCCCTTCAGCGAAGAGATTTATCGAGTTAGCCTTGAGATTCGAGATTTCGAGCTGGTGAGGGAGGGAAGAAGAGAGACAGAGAGAGAGAGAGAGTGTTCACCGAGAGACTTGCTCTCTCTCTCTCTCTCTCTCTCTCTCTCTCTCTCTCTCTCTCTCTCTCTTTCGATATCGCGCGGGGGCTGCTGCTGCTCCACGCGAGCTCACGGACTCTCTTTCGACTCTCTTTCGCGCGTACACAGTCGGAGCGAGAAGGAGCGCAAGAGTGAGAAGCATATAAGCCACCGCGGCTGACAAGAACAAGCGAGACGCTCGGCATTTATCTCATTGTTCTCGCTCGTCCTGGAACAACGAGAGCGATCTTGCGTACATAGTAAGAATAAAAATCTTTCTGCATATACATACATATATATATATATATATATATCATATCTACACAGTAGATATAGCTCGTGTACAAGAGGTGTACGAGAGAAAGATTCCGATGATACAGTGGTCGAGAAACAGAGGAAGAGAGTCTGGTGAGGGCCCTTGCAAACGAAGAACTATAAACGTGCGAGTTGAGGATTGCGAGGGGGAAAGAGAGGCAGAGAGAAAATGTAGACGAGAGAGAAAGAGAAAGAGAGAGAGAGAGAGAGAGAGAGAGAGAGAGAGAGAGGAGAGCATAAACTGCCTGACTAACAACCCACACGTAGCTTCTCGGCACAAGGAGAGCTGTGGTGTGTCGAGAACACGAGCAAACGGCAAAGGAACGAGAGACAGTAAGGGAAAGAGTGCTGCTTCCTATATATATACATATATATATATATATATATATATATATATGCATACCATACTAAGGTTATATACCGAGAGGACGTACGAACAGACGGACAGACGAACGCTCTCAGCACAGACACTATTAAGCCCGCGAGAGGGCAAGCTTCACAGAGCAATCCGGGTCCATAGTGTGCTGATCTGTTCTTCTCCTCTCTCCCTCTTTCTCTCTTGTACAATCATCCCGATGCATATACAGCACCGTTGTGGTGTCTTTTGAAACTGCAAGCTAGCTGCTCCTGCGCGCACATTGCTCCTAAAGTACTTATACATATATATGTAAATGTATATGTATAGAGAAGGGGAGGAGGAGGGGGAAGCTGGGCCTCGGCGAGGGCGCCCGTAGAGGGCTGTAAATTATAACTCCACACCGCGAGGAGTCGAAGCATCGCGAGGATAGCTCTCGCGAGAAAGAGAGCGCGAACTGTACATAGGTATGTATATGCATATATATATATATATATATATATATATATATATATATATGTATTTGTGTATATACACGTGCCTGTGTGTGTTAAGGTAGAGAGAGAATAAGAGTCGCGGTGAGTCCCAGAGACCCAACTTCCAGCTCCAGACTCGTAAAAATATCCTCTCGTTCTGACCTCACCTCTCCGCCGGTTATATTCTCTCTTGCGCGGGCGAAGAGGCCACTGAAAGCTGCCTGCCGAGGCACCGCTTTTCGCTTTCGGCCATTATGGTACCCCAGGAGCATACGGCGAACTCTCACAAACATCCCGCGGGATCACTCGCGGTAAGTCACCGACGAATTACCCCGCGAGAGAGGGAGGGAGAGAGAGAGAGAGAGAGAGAGAGAGAGAGAGAGAGAGAGAGAGAGAGAGAGAGAGAGGGGCTTGAGATCAACCAAGTCTTTTGTATTTGAGGTTGTTCTGCTGGTACGGTGCAACGACAAGAATGGATAGATGGATATGTGCAGCCACAAAGTGAAGTGAATCCGGGCTATCTTGGGACAAAAGGAAGACTCACCCAAACGCCCGAATGGGAAAAAGAAAAGTTCATTGGACAATGTGGAGTATTTGCTACTTTTTAATTTGAGTTTGTTTCGGAAACTTATCGTAAGTTGTGTATCGATCTACCGTTGGCCAATTTTTCGCTGACCCACTTCAGGCAGTCTCGACTGCAAACAATTCATCCGTTACTCCTGTCCGATTACGTTGGATCGGAATAACAGCGTGACGAAGAGAGACTATTCAGCAGTTGAACGTTTCTGTCGAAATTTCATCCCGCGTCGTTTTTTCCAACGTACGCGTTTTATTTCGGAAATCCCATTTGAAAACTCCACCCGGTCTCAACGAGGATTTGGATGGCTGCGAGAATTCCCCTAGGCAGTTCGTCTTCCTTTTTTTACTGACTTCTTAATATTCCAGCACCCTCGCGAGCGTAAATCAAAGCTTCTCCACCACCACCACCACCGGTATACGTACTTCCAGCATCGAACGCTTAATGCTGCCACGGTTGTATGGCTTTTTTTTCGCCGGGGACTCGGCGTGTCCCCAGACGCCGAGAGAAAAGAGTAACACCGCGATATATCCTCGGTCTCGAAATAATAATAATAATAATAAAAACAGGAAAGAAAAAGCCTCATCTTTTTCTATCTTATTCGTATCCTTTTTCATTCTTTCTCGATCTCCCTTCGCACTTTCTTCTTACCCTTCAGCCCTTTGCTCTTTGTTGCACCTCCGTGAGATCGAACCCGCGAGGAATCTCCTTCTAAGTAATAATTTCGAATTAAACGTTACCCGGTTTGCCCGTTCCACGAGCCTAGGCCATATAGTCAGGTTAATGTAATAAACTCGTTCACGGGGATAAATTTAGTGCGCTGGAGTCCCCGCGTAGTTTATATATATATATATATATATATATGGGATATTCCACGCTATTTCAGCTAGCCCGTGACCCCAACCATTATTGGTTTTCCTGATTTTTTTTTGTAAAATTGTACCCCATGAAAAGAATATCCACACCAATTTTTAGATTGTTATCTCTTCTCTTTTGGGAGTTATATTTTTCCAAAAAATGTCGATTTCAGAAGTTTTGGAAACGTTTAAACCCTGATAACTCCTGAACTAATTGAGATATCGACAAATGGCACCATATCATTTTTTTTTCATTTTAAAGCATACTTTCGTTAAAAAATATGAAAAAAAATGATCAATTATCAATGTCAATTTTTTTTTGCTTCTAAAGTGAAAATTATTTTTTTAAAAGATGATTACCTATTTTGATTTTTTTCAAAAAATTCTCCAAAATAGCGTGATCCATTCTATGAAGACTAGTCTCATCGTGGGCCTATTTTTCCTTCCATTTCTTTTCGAATTAATCATATTTCTTTAAGATGATTTCTATCATTTCAATGTCCAATAATGCTATCAATGATGTGCGATTTCCAATTCGGCTTCGACAGGCCTGAAACGGTTTATTTTTAATTTGTGCTGCATTTGACGTTTTTTTTTCAATTCGAAATCACTTTTTTTCTTGTTAAATTCAGTAGATATGAAAAATAAACCGTTTCAGGCCTGTCGAAGCTGAATTGGAAAACACAAAGTCGTTAATAGCATTATGGACATTAAAATGATTAGAATCGGCTGAAAAAAATATGATTAATTCGAAAAAAAATAGAAGAAAAAAAGGGCCCACGATGAGACTAGACTTAAAAATCATAGAATGGGCCACTCTATTTTAGAGAATTTTTTGAAAAAATAAAAAAATGTTAATCATCTTTAAAAAAAATAGTGTTCACTTCAGAAGCAAAAAAAAACCTTGACATTGATAATTGATAATATTTTTCATATTTTCAACGAAAATACGCTTCAAAGTGAAAAAAAATATATATAGTGCCATTTGTCGATATCTCAATTAGTTCAGGAGTTATCGTCGTTTAAACGTTTTAAAAACTTCTGAAATGGACCTTTTTAGGAAAACTATAACTCCCAAAAAAGAAAAGATAAAAGTCTAAAAATTGGAGTGGATATTCCTTTCATGGGGTAGAATTGTACAAAAAAAACTAGGAAAACCAAAAATGGTCGGGATCACGGGCTAGCCGAAATGGCGTGGACTATCCCATATATATGTGCATATATATGCATACACACACACGCCCCCGCATACGCATATATATATCCGCGAAAAGGAGCTATAATATCGCGTGGTGTTCGCGTCTGATTCCGCTGCTTCTGGCTCTTGCTAAGGCCTCACGTGGTGCACGTGTCTTCTCTCTCTGTCTCGCCGAGCACCCGAACGTTTGCGAATCGAATGCAGGACAACGGCAGGCACACCGAGAGCGCGAATATACACGAAACACACCCCAAGAATGAGTCCCCGAAGAGCCGCGAGGAACTCGATGTAGGTAGGTGTTGGACACCCAGCGGGGTATGTGCGCAGGAGAACAAGAGTGGGCGGCTGTGTTGAAGGTGTGCGTGTGACTCTCCACCGTGTGTGCTCGTTCCCTTTTCCAACGGGGAGAGCTTATAGAGCAGCGGTATGCCGAGAATGGAGACGAGTAAGAAGAAAGTGAGAGATAAAGAGAGAGAGAGAGAGAGAGAGAGAGAGAGAGAGAGAGAGAGAGGTTAAGGTGGAGAGAGAATCTCTGTAGCTGACAGAAAGTCGAGGCTTGCTCCATGGCTTCCCCTGTGTTATAGTAACATCTTCCAACTTCTTCTTCTTCGTTTCTCTTTCTCTCGCTCTTGTTCTCGTATCTATATCTCATGTATAGATACCGAAGGATCGGAGCTCCGGAGTAAGGAGGAACGAAGAGAAGCAAGATTGGGACGAGGTTGAGAATAAGAGAAGAAGGTTTCGAGTATGCTAAGAGAGAAAAGAAAGATGCAGAGTGAAACAGAGAAAGTTGGTGGAGAAGGAGAGTATCTCGACACCCACACACCCGGAGGACATTGGGCGCGCGAGACGCTCGGCCATAACAATAAATAACTCTATCCTTCCATGTGTTACTGCTGGTCTCTCTTTGCTCGTCGTCGAGGATTCTCACTCTCGCGTTAACCGCCTCGCCCTCTTCTCTCGCCCTCTTCGTCCTCCTCCTTCAGCTCCTTCAACTTCCTCTCTTGCTCTCGCGCCGTTGTCTTTTTACATTTTCTTGCCTCTTTTCCTACTCCCAGCTCGCCCTGTATTCAGCGCACTACGTCATTCCTCAGGGCGTTACGTGCCATCATGCTGCTATAAGACAGCGGCAATGAAACACAGAAACCACACCACCTCCTTCCGAGATCACCCTTAATCGAGTTATACCACCGGCGTTGTAGCTTCGCCCCCACGTGGACCGGATATGACGCGCGAATCCCTGCTAGCCGTTCCATCATCACTATCGTATACTATCTCTGCTTTCCTCTGTCCCTCACTCTGATCCTTCTTGGCGACTCGATGCTCCGGAGGAAATCGGAAACTGTTACCTCCGTTACTACTTTGGTTGGACATCGGCCTGTGCGTGAACGCACATAGGACCGTCTCCCAGCCGATAAACCCTCTTGTGGCCACTCACTCGCGCACATCGTTACTTATCGCCTACCTACAATGTCCACTGAGACAAGATGAAGACGTTCTTCGGCTATCTTTTGTATCTTTGGACGCTTGTGACAGGACTTCTCGCGCCGTGGAACTCTACTCGGGCCGCGCGACGATGACAGAGCCCTGATGCGGAATAAGGTTTGCTTTCGTGCCGATTCGCGGGTAACTGCGCCCAAGGTACCTTCCGAGCTGTAAAGCGATGGTAATGGAGCTTGACAGACGGTTAACCGCATACTTCGAATTGAAATGAACCGTTTTTATCGGCCACTCGTTTCGGAGTGAAAGTGGCCTTTTCCAACAGGAGTGTCGAGTTTCGGAAATTTGGCGCGGATCATAAGTCGCGGGATTGTTTTCTATACTGGATTTTCAAAACTGGTGCCAAAATCGAAAAAATCCAATTTTGTTGGGATGTTGAATAAGGTCTCGCTGTTTTCCAACAGATGGCGTTAACTGAACTGGGTGCGTTTAGTTGAAGGTGGTAACGCATCTTTATAGATGCGCTGTTTACGAAATTACATGCACTGACTTTCAAGCTTGCTTGTAATACTTCTTTATAGAAGTATTATGAACAAGCTTGAAATTAGCAAGCAAGCTTGAAATTTGTTGGCGAAATGACATACTTCAATATGACATCATTTCAAGCTTGCTTATAGTACTAATTAGAAGCTTAGAAGTACTTTTTTCAAGATTGCTTATAGTGCTTCTATATAGAGGTACTATAAGCAAGCTTGAAGTACTTTATGGAAGTACTTCTACAAAGACGTGCTACAAGCAAACTTGAAGTACTTTATAGAAGTACGTTATAGTACTTCTATAAAGAAGTACTATATTATAAGTACTTATAACATACTATACTATAAATAAGTACTTCTTTATAGAAGTACTTCTATAAAGAAGTACTATAAGCGAGCTTGAAGTATATTACTTTATAAAGCTTATAAAGTACTTTATAGAAGTACCATAACGTACTTCTATAAAGCACTATAAGCAAGCTTGACATTCAGTGTGTGTCATTTCGCCGAAGTGTTTACAACTTATTTTTCATATCGTTAACATGTCAAATTTTGTGCCAAAAAATCATTTGCGGAGAATTTTACTGCACTACATTATTCGAAAAAATCTGCAGCTGAAGCACACAGAATTATCGTTGAGACTTGCGGCAACCATGCTCTGACGGAAACAATATGCAGATGTTGGTTTAGACGCTTAAAAAACAATGACTTTGATACGGTGAATTGGAGGCATTACTTCATGAAGACATGTCAGATGCTAGCTGAACTTGCAAAATCATTAGGAGTTGATCACACAACAGTTTCGAAACGTTTGAAAGCATTAGGAATTCAAAATTAGGAAAGAATTAGGAGCATTCATTTTCACGAAAAAAAACAGAGAGAACTTATTCAACATCCCAATAGGTGTCTACTTCAGTGCCTAACGCTATAATGGCCTGCTGGTTAAGGTGGGATCTATATTCACAACGATAAAAAATCGAATTCTTTTGTTCTCTTTACACAATATAACTATACATATAGAATATTCTCTCAATGTTTGAGAACCAAATTCGAAAAACTTTACACTTTACAGCCCGTCAACGCTGTGCCTCACCACTCGGATTCGGAGCGGACGTTAACTTCAAACGCTTTTTTCTCAAAGTGTAAAAATATTGATAATATTGCTACCTTCTCCTCGACGAGAATCCTTTTTGAAAAATTAGAGAAAAAAACTACTTTCAATCCCAACTTTACAGAAATTTTGCGTGGAATGTTGATTTTTTTTGTAAATGCGTACTGTTCCTTTAAATTTGCATTTTCTTCATTTTAATCACCGCCAGATGGAAACTACACATGTTCCAACTGAAAACATTTTTTTATTTTGTTTGCAAATCAAAGTTTTCGGGAAGCTAGAATGCACACAGTTTTGATGGTAAATGAATTATTTAAAAATTGCTTCGTATACTTAAGTATACCATCAAAGTGTGACTATAGTTTGATAACTATAGAATAATTATTTCTTAGTTTAAAAAATCCCTCAAAATCGCTTTAGGGGAGATATACACCTAGATGGTCGAGGTCGAAGACTTAGAAGATATGAACATTCCGTCGGCTGTAGAAGACCTACACTATGGGCCTGGTATCGATTATTCCTTGTAAGTTCACAACTTTCATGATTTATTCATTCCCAAATTTTCAAACGCGTTTTTCTCAAAACCACCTTTTTCAAATCGGTACCCGAAATTTCTCGTTAACCAATAACCCGACTGCCTTGAGGTTTTTTGTGGTTATTCTATACACCATTATCTAGTACTTGTCATCGGATATTTTTTTCCGTTACTTAGTTTTTGTTTTATAGGCAAAATAATAACTAATTTTTGGCCCAAAAACCACTATTTATGTTCAAACGTCCGCCATTTTGTCATAAATCGATATTTTCAAAATCGGCTATGACAAGTACTAGATTATAGTATCTAATTTAATAATCTTTTTGGTTTTTTTGATGATTTTTAAAGAAACGCCAGTGGGTACCGTATACGCAGATTTTTTTACGACGCTCCAAGGATCATACAATATCTTTGTATATTTTTGATATTTTTAAATACAGAAAATGAAACATATTTTTGGATGTACATATTTTTAGATAATTAATACCCCAATCCGAAATTTCAAATAGTTTTCCTTGAAAAAATTCACAAAAATTACCTTTTTTCCGGCTCATAGGGGTATTTCTCCCCTTAATTATTTCCCGTCCAAACGTATATCCCGCCTTAAATATACTAGACTTTTAAAAGTACGAAAAAAGTGTCTCTCTCCGAATGTAATAAACGCAGTGATCAGGACTGAAAAGTGTTCTAACTAGATTGGACACCATAAAGGAGCAAGGGATTCACCTCTCGCGAGAACTAGGTGGTCGATCTCGTTTTTACTCCGTTCTCCTTTTCGCTTCATGTGTATACATACATACCGAACATCTTGACGATTGGCGAGCATCGTCTTCTCTCTCTCTCTCTCTCTCTCTCTCTCTCACTCTCTCTCTTGCTGTCTCTCCCTCCGCATTGTCTCTTCCTCTCCTTCTCGCTTTCGGCATTCAACGCTCTTGAGTCCGTAGGCCGCCTCGGCGAGAGGCGAGATATATCCTGAGAGAGCGAGACCAGGGGCTGTCCGGGAATGGGAGAAAAAAGTCCGTAGCGGCAGTAACCCTGGGCCCGAGGAAGCGCATACAGCGAAGGCGCGCGCGCGAACCTAACGCACGAGGGAGCACCGGATTCGCCAGAAGGAGTTCTCTCCAAGAGTCAAAGAGAGAAAGATGCGCCATAGAAAAGGACACGACGAGTCCCGAGGATCACACGGAGGGACCAGACAGCTTGGAGTCTCTTCTCTTCTTCTTGCATCTCTTTGCTCCCGTCTCTTCCGCCCTCTTCGTTTTTTTTCACCCCCTGTTAATCTCTTGTCTCGCTTCTGGGTATTGGTGGAACGTCTCCTTGGAAATCATCTAAATTTCTTCACGGCGATTCTCCGTCATCTTTCGTCTCGTCTCATTTTAATGCGGATCTCCACATTAAGGGGCTATACCAGTGTCACACTTTCAAAAAAACGATTCTTTTTGTTGCCTTTTTCGACAGTTCATACTTTCAAGAATATCCTGCAATTAAGTTTTTATGTCGAATATCATTTTATCTTGCAAAAATCGATAGTTAAATCTTTGAACGCGTTTTTCTCGAAATGAGCTTTTTCAAATTTGCTGACATTGTAACTCAAAGAGCAATTATCCGATTGACTTGAAATTTGAACTGAGTACTCTTAAATATATTTACTCTACAATGACGTAGGATATTTTTGATTGGATGAAAATTGACGATTTGGCATTGAAAAAAACGACCGTTTTATAGGCAACAAAACAGACTTTTTTTCATAATTACGCCATTTTGTTAGATTTTGATATTTTTCGAAAATCCTACGCCATTGTACAGGAAATACCTTCCAGTTTAACGACATTTTTTCCTTTTTCGGTTTCAGCTACTCAATCGGCCGGAATCATGTCAGCAGTGGAGGAACTTTTTTTTGGCGCCTCCGAAGGCAGCGCATAAGTCGCTTGGATCTCAACATTTTTCTATGAAAAAATTATATAATATAGGTCAAATATAGCCAAATATATTCTTAATTTTCCGAAACATTTAATTGAGTACTTTTCTTCCAAAAAATTCCCGAAAATCACCCAAATTTTCAGCGTTCACACTGGTATAGTGTAACCCCCTTAACACATGAGAATTTCGAAAAAAAAAGCGTAGAAGCTTCGCCTCCATAATTGAAGTCTTATTCCTTCCGTGGCGACTTTTGTGATTGACGGCAGCGAAGCTACATTAGACTACGATTCATTTGTTCTTATCTTATTTATTAAGATAACGTTGCTCAGTTTGTGACTCAAAATTGCTGGCAATTTTGATGAAATTCCAGACCCATTTCAGAGCACAGACATTTTTTTCAGAATATTGCTCCCTGCATTCACGCCCTCCCCTATATGGGGTTTTCATTCGTTTTCTCACCAACGAAGTGTCGAAGTTTCCTTCTCTTTACATGCCGATCACATTCTCGCATTCTTTTCCGCGACGTTGAGCCCGGTCGTACTGTATATTTTTAACGGCCCATACACGCCTACGTCTATACCCATTTTTTAATATACAGCGCAGTTGGGAACTAGTTTATGAAGGGTCGGGTCACAAAACTCGAACTTACCATCACCGCAACGAGAGCTATGGCGAGAGAAAGGCCGACGGAGAGGGGAAGTATCGTTGTTCGCCTTCAGGGCGAGTGTACAGGAGAGCGTGATGGGTTTTCCTTCATGAGCGTTAAGAGAGCAAGAGGAGCGAGAGAGAGTGAACCGGAAAGACCAGGGTATGGTAGTTTTGTAGTTACTCCAACCTGGACCATCATCGATATACCCAACTGCTTTTGCAATGCTTCGAGAGAAGCCTTCTACCTTCTTTTACGCCTCTCTCTCTCTCTCTCTCTCTCTCTCTCTCTCTCTCTCTCTCTCTCTCTCTCTATCTCTTTCTTCCTTCCTGGCCTTTCGCGTATACCGGACTCTTGAGCCTGAGGCATCGTTTAACAAGACTCCAAGTTAATGCGTCTCATAGATCATCCCCGCGTGTGCACTAAACGCTCGAGAAATATAAATAAGTATAAACACGACGTAAATCAACATGATTAGGTGGGGATTCATTGCCATTACAACATTTTTGTTTCAAAAGTCTATCGCCTTCGTAATCGTCCAGGCTCTATGTAGTCCGTGGACGATTTGGTGGTGTCTCGAGACTCCGGGCGTCCTAAAACGAAAAGGCTCTTGACCCCTTTGGACAGGAGCCCTCGGAGAGCCAAAGTGCACCACCAATGAACAAAGACTGAAATTCTGGACTGTGGTTGCCTTGATTACTTTCGATTTTTTTATCACCTCATATTCTTTGGTACCAATAGGGCATTTTCAAGATCCATTAGCGAAATACCAAGTCTTGAAGTCATCTGCAAAGTGACCTGTGATTGCCCAACTATTGATTGGAAAAATTTGATAAAAGTTCTTCGAACCAGCATTTGATTAGAACTTCCGATTGAATTTTTTTCGATTAAATCAACAGCTCGGCAGGCTTTCCATTCTTTCTATCTGTTCGCCACATATACAAATTACGAGTAACATCGCAAAGTCTCGTATGACAAATATCCATTAGCGAAATACCAAGGCTTAAAATCATCTGCAAAGTGACGTCCCTGTGATTGCCCAACTATCGATTGGAAAAATTTGATAAAAATCCTCCAAACCAGCATTTCATTAGAACATCCGATGGAAATCATTTCGGTTAAGTCAACAACTTGGCAGGCTTTCCATTCTTTCTATCTGTTCGCCACACATACAAATAACGAGTGACATCGAAAATGTCTCGTATGAGAAATATTCTGTGACGGGGCCAAGGAGAATTGATTATTCTAAGCAGTAGCCCGACCTCTTGCGTCTAGGTTCACGAAACCTTCGTGACGACGGGAAGTTCATATTCTTGGGAAGCGGGTGGTGTTGACTTCTGCCGATTCCGCCGTAGCGCTGTGGCGAGATGTGCCGGACCATTATCTCGTGGTTTCACAAAACCGGTTTAAAGCCCGATCGCACAGAGAAAGAGAGCGAGAGCGGGAAGCTGGAGAGAAATGGGAGTAGATCGCGCGAGTTCAAGAGGAGCCCCTCCCTGAAGAACTTTTTTGGTTCTCTCTCGCGAGCACATTTGACGTAATATATCGACACACGCGCGCCCAATCGAAACTGGGGGATTCTTATTACTCCTTCGGACTGCGTATGCGTGTTTCCCGATGACTCGATAAAAAAGGGCCGAGCGGCCCCCACGTTGGATATAATCGTTTATATCCTGTATATGTGTGTGTGTGTGTGGAGAATTATCAATTTTGTTCGCATTAAGTTTTCCCGGATGCTGGACGACGACGCGTTTCTGACGGGGCCAGATGTTGCGAGAAAGACAGAGCAAGAGTTCTCCATGTGTGAGTATATATATATATATAGGGTGTCCTGTTATAAATGGATAATTCTGTAACTGTCGATACGTCAGATCATGTCTTACTATATGCTGGAATTTCAGTTTAGTAAAAGTCCCACGGTTTTCGAGATTTTGGGCTTCATGTTATTTAAAAAAAACCGTCTGCTTTTGGTTTTTTGCATGTCATTTCTACAAATGATACGAATCGAAAATAACTAAGCGACTTTTTAAAGTAATTGGCACAATATGCGTAGTACATTTTTTTCTATCAGTCAGATTTTCGAATTGGCTTGTATGAAAATTCGGCAAAAGATCTTTTTTCATGAAATTTCCTTAACATTCAAGGTCAAAAGGGAGACTTTTCTAGATAAAACAAATAACCAAGAGTATTAAAAAAACCGAGTAAAAAAATGTATCATTCGTAGAAATGGCATGCAAAAAACCAAAAGCAGATGATTTTTGTCTCGAAAACCATGGGACTTTAACTGAACTGAAATTTCAGCATATCGTAGGACATGATTATTCATTCGCGACAGGACACCCTGTACATATGTATATATATTAAAAAATACCCCTACCAGTCGTTAGAAGCCACAAAGGACTCGCGGGTTCTTTTTCGTAATGAGCGTGCCGT
The DNA here is from genome assembly GCA_944452715.1 of Ophion slaviceki. Taxonomy (NCBI): domain Eukaryota; kingdom Metazoa; phylum Arthropoda; class Insecta; order Hymenoptera; family Ichneumonidae; genus Ophion; species Ophion slaviceki. The sequence continues at coordinate 52,174,988 of OX101784.1, forward strand.
GAGAATCATTAGTCATTTCGACGAGGAAACACCGCCGGTATAACCGTTTGTGTCCGTTCTCGTACAACTGCTGCGACCCGAGGGATCGTATCAAACAGCACTGAGCGAAATGTGCACTCGTGCCGCGATTCCGTTGAATCGTCGATCGAAATAAATTAGGGAAATACAAAGGTGAAAGGTACCCCAGGGACAAGTTAAACTCGCCATAGGAACACGTACAATCGAATGGTATCGTTGAGACAAAAAACTTCCTGACAGCTCCATTCTTCCGCAAAATTCATACCAATCGTCGAATTTATAGTTGTGTGATAAGCCCGCGGAAACAATTTTGCTCGGGATTGCTGGTGTAAAAAGCCTATCCATCAAGGTGAAAGAGAACGATACGCCAAAGAGAAAGAGCCGCGGGAAAAATTCTTCGCGTCTGGGATTTCATCTTCTGGAGGAGGATTCGAAGGAGCAGGGTTCTCTTCCCGGGGGCCGTCGATAATGCGATATAAATGGAGGCGATGGGGCAAAAAGCATGGAAGTCAAGGCAATGAGGGCGCCGTATCAAAAGTCATGGACGAGAGAATCCTGCGTGCAGACTTTGCTAAGTCGAGGTTGAAGGGCGAGAGAACGAGAGGAAGGGAGTGGGGGAGGGGAGAGAGAGAGAGAGAGAGAGAGAGAGAGAGAGAGAGAGAGAGAGAGAGAGAGAGAGAGAGAGAGAGAGAGAGAGCATATGTGCACATCAACTGAGGCGAGATACATCAACATCGGCCTGACGGTTTGACTCTCGAATCCCTGGTGCACACAATCTCGCTCTTTCTGTACTCCACTTGTCTACCTTTCCATCTGTTGTCTCTCTCCTCTCACTCTCTTCTTCTCTCCCCTTCGAGCCCGCCCCTCTCTCTCTCTCTCTCTCTCTGTCTCTCTGTCTCCCTCTTTGCAGAAGCGTGATCCGCCGTCCATTCTTCAGCTGCGGTAAAAACTGGATCTTCCTCCATAACGCGAGGATAAAACGAGACCGTGTACGACGAAGATGAGTAGTCCTCGACGCGGGTCTTCGCGAATAGAGGTCCTCTTTGGCGGGGGACCACCCTCTTTTGCCGTTCAAAAATCAATTGATGGAAGTGAGTAGAGCCGGAGCCCCTTGACAAGAATAAAATTAAGACAATCGTTTGATCTCTCGTGCTCAATTATAATTTTATGCGACCGTACCGAATCCTCGATCTTTTTACGGGCAACACGATTTTACGACGATTTCAACGAGCGATCGTCCTACACGCCAAGTTCTTTTCCTCCCCCTCCCGCCGCTTAGTCGTATTTAATGATACAAAACGATCCGCGTAGCCGACCGGTTCGTCCTTGCTCGTCAAGGCGTAGGCGACGCAGCCCCCTGTTCGTTACAGTGGCCGCGTGGATTTACAATAATAACCGCGAGGATAATGTTCACCTCGAGGGAGAAAGAGAACGAGCGACAATGCACTGTACGAAATTCACACAGAACAAACGCATTCGACACCCGCCCGCGTGATGCACGGAACAGCTCCCTTTATTGGAATACGAGAACTCTTTCTTTTTTTATTTATTTTTTTTATTCTATTTTTTTTCGTCACAAAAGCCTCGGCAGCCCCGTTCCTGTGTGGAACGATGCGTAATTCAATTCGCTTATGTTCTCGCTCTCACCAACGTACGACTATACGGTTAATGCGCCTGTATGGCAATCTCTCCTTCAAAATCGTTGATTCTTTGTCGTTTTTCTTGAAGACCGAGCGAAGCGCCTTTGTCATTTATGTTTCCGTTTTCGGGGGTGAGAGTTCTGACGAGCAACGACCTTAGAGACGCCTATGTGGCTAAACGGACACACACACCCATATTCATGGATGTACAGGGTGTCCTGTTGTGAATGGATAATCCTGCAACTGTCATTAGGCCAGATCATGTCTTACTGGAGCTGGAATTTCAGTTTAGTAAAAGTCCCACGGTTTTCGAGATAAAAATCATCTGCTTTTGGTTTTTCGCATGCCGTTTCTACAAATGATAACTTTTTTGACCCGGTTGCTTTTTAAATACTCTTGGTTATTTGTTTTATCTAGAAAAGTCTTCTCTTTAACCTTAAATGTTAAGGAAACTTTATGAAAACAGCTCTATGCAGAATTTTCATACAAACCTATTCGAACATCTGTCTTTGATAGCCTGCAGTGTAAAAAATGTACTACGCATGTCGTGCCAATTGCTTTTAAAAGTTGCTCAGTTATTGTCGATTCGTTTCATTTGCAGAAATAGCATGCGAAAAACCAAAAGCAGACGACGTTTTTCGAAAAATGACATAAAGCCCAAAATTGCGAAAACCGTGGGACTTTTACTAAACTGAAATTCCAGCATATCGTACACTGAAAAAAAACTAATTGAATCAAAAAAATATATTGGTTGATTCAAATAAATGTCTGATCGCGGAGTGCCACCGATATATGAGATTGTTGCAATACTATAAAATATTGGAAAATGTGATTGATTCAAATAACATATTATTTCATTTGAAAATCTCTTCTGTTCTCTAAATATCTACATTATCCTTCAAATACAATGATATTATATTGAAATCATTCTATATACAATCCGTAGATGTATGGATGAAATAATTAAGCGGTTGCTACAACATTTTTTATTTCGTACAAAAATATAATCAATAGAATGAATTATTTCTTTACTGCATCGAAACGAATATGCCATGAGACGTAAGTTTTTCAATTTGTTTTAAATCTTAAATAAAAAGTGAGCATTAGAATGATTATCCACGATAATAGTGGAGAGAATATCAGATTTCCAATGGAATATCCATGGAGAGAATATCAGATATTCAACTGATGAGAACAGATACTACAGTTTGATCTTAGCCACAGGCCAAGAAGCGATACTCTTTAGAGTTTCTCTGGCGCTTAAGTAGATTTTCGGTTCGCGCTACGCTTACGAGAAACGAGCGCGCGTGCGGCTTCTAGCGGTTACTCCGAGAACTACGGGTTTCCTCACACGTACAATTTCGGTGGCGCTCGGCCATGATTTGCTTGAATTTTTTCAATCAAATGCGCAAGAAACGAATTTTATTTTCGCGTAATTTTTTAACGAATTCAGACATTTGCTTAATATTTTTCAATAAAAATAAAATATTAACATTTTAACGAATAATGTACTTAAAAATCAATATCGGATTTGGTGAAAAAAATAAAATAACATATTTGCTCAATAGAAATTTTATCTGAATCAAACGAGCGAAATTCAATTTTTCTTGTGTACTCGAATCAACAATATTCATGTTATGAATTGAAATGCATTTTTTGCTCGTTGCAGAAAATGCATTCAAAACTATATAACTCGTTCGCTATAATTTTTTAGATATTTTCAATGATATATTGATCTCGGCTAACAATATATCTTTTGAATGAAAAAAAACTTTTAATTTTATCATGTTATTAAACTCAATAGCGTTTTGTTTGGACTGATAAATCCGATTATTTACACGAACAATTTTGCAATAGAATCAACGAAATTTCATTCAATGAGACCAATGATATTGGATCAATGATGTTTTTTCTCGGTGTAGGACATGATCTGACCTATTGACAGATGCAGGATTATCCGTTCATAACAGGACACCCTGTATATGTAGACACAAACACAATTCTGCAAACGGATCGTCGTCCTCGTGCTGAGCCACCCAGTAGCCAGGTGTGTCAGGGCCCTCTCTTCGGTACAAGGATTTCGTACAGAGCACACACGCCGAGGAATTTACAGGACACGTTACAGCATCCTGGAATCTCCACGGTCCATACAATCTCCCTCGCTGCCCCCCCCCTCTCTCTCTCTCTCTCTCGCTATGTCCCTCTTCACTTTTACGGATGTCGCGTCTCCTCGTACACCCCGGACTTCGAACAATAGGAGAGGTGGAGCCTCGCACATCTTTAGTTACTGTGTTCCTATACCCATACGTCGCTGGTTTCGTCTTCGATCACCTTCGCTCTAAAATCGTGACGAGGGGTCGTCGAATTTAATCTCGTAGATCATGATTTTCTCAGAGATATTATACCATGAGCTTTGAAATAGCTCCGCTAGCTTTTTCGGCTGTCATTGTTCGCGGCCTCGGTAAGTGAGCCACTATTTTAAGCTCTTCGAAGAATGCTGCTTGATCTGGGATCCCGGAAAACCCCATTACCCGAGTGTGAAGGCAATCTGGAGATACTCTACGGAGCTTGGATGCATTTTTCAACGGTAATTGTGATTTTTGGTGAAACGATTGGTTAGGCCGTTTTAAATTTACGTTCAAAGGATAACTACTTTATTGTCAATTCATGTCGATTGTTGCCAGCATTATCATTTCTGGTATTGTGATTATAGAGGCGTTTGGAGAACTTACTTCCAGTATCGTAATTTTCCAAAATAACAATACAAACGCCATCGCCGTTACAGAGGCGTTTGGCAGGCAGAGAAGCGGAGTTTTCAATGTTCAGAATTATCGTTTTCTGGGCCGAAATTGGATGGGGGGAACCCAGATCCCACCGCATCCGCATTGGGACTAGATAGGGATGCCGCACGTAGGGGGTCCACGTCAGAGTCCAAGTGGATTCCGCGCTGTTTTCTGATTGACGTTGATTGAGAATTCTTTTTTGAAACGTGCAACCGAAGTTTGTTGGATCTCCGAACAAAAAATATACAATTTCGTGATCCCGAGCACAAGTTTGTGGGGGAGTCCCAAGATTGAGATCCACCGCATTGGGGAGTCCTCATTGAGATCCACCGCAAATAAGGAGCCCTCATTGAGATCCAATTGGATTCTGCACTGTTCCCCGATGAACACCGTTTGAGAATTTTTACCACGTTCGAATATATGTGAAAAGTCAGGAGAAAAAACTTGGCGTGTGGAAACATAACCGGCACGCTTCGTGGGCGTGTACGGGTATGGTGTTGTGTGGTACGTAATTAAAGCGGATTTTCAATGATACGATTCAAATGGATTTTTAAGATATACTCTTATAGACGATTTGCACTTCTTTAAGTTTCATACTTTTTTAAGATCCACTTATTTAGGATATCTATATATTCTGTTTAGGAAATTCAACGTACAGAATGCGATGGGATCCATCAAGAATCATATTGGATTATGTTTAATAAGTGGGTATTCTTTAGAATTCAAACTGGATTCGTACATTGGATTCGTACATTGGATTCCAATGGGGAATCCCGATTAGAATCCAATCTACGAGCATGACGTTTGAGTGTAGAGATCCAATACGATGACCCATTGGATCCCTATCAGGACGTAGAGGGAAAGTACGGAAATCCGAATGGATCCCTACGACAATTTCTGCACAGCTTACAGATCCACTACGTTTTTAAACATTGTTTCTCAGGTTTTATTCAAACCTGATTGAAGACTGAAATGAAAATCAAAGTCGAGCTGTGTTCCTATTAAATTCCCCAGGAATATCCCTACCGCAAATATGTAAATTCTAAATCAAACATAAAACTTCAGTAAGTAATTGGATTGGCACGTAAACTTAGTGAGTTTTCCTCCCAATGGCAAAATACATTGTTATGAATTTTTGTAGTAAGAACGTATAGACTGCACTGATAACCCCATATCGACAATTCGGGAAATCGCAGTTCGTATTCAGTTAGCCATAATCTGCGCCCGTAATCAAAATGTTTTACAATCGGAGAATTTTGATCGATTTAGGGTGTCTCAAAATGACCTGACATTTTAATTTATCAATAAAAAGTATTATTTATTTGAAAAACACGAATAATTTTATTTTCAATATAATGTACAAACATGGAGGTTATGTGTGTAACACAATTTTCGATAAATGGCCGCCTCGTCCCTGTTTGCAAACGTTCACTCTTTTGACGAAATTTTCAATAACACTTTGGCATAATTGCGGATTAATTTCATTAATGGTGCGTCCAATTGCTTCCCTGAGTTCCGGAATGGTCTGTGGATCATTGGCATACACTTTACCTTTCAGGAAACCCCCAAGAAAGAAGTCCAATGGCGTCAAATCGCACGATCTTGGTGGCCAATTGACATCGCCGCGGCGCGAGAGAACACGACCATGAAACTTCGTCTGCAATAACTATGCAGTAACAATGCAGCAAATAACAATTTCTATGTGTTCCTCGATCGTGTAATTCTCCATGACTAAACCTCAACACTTCCCGATGCCAGTTGTCAAAGATTAGTACTCTATGTTCGCCACACAAAAAATGGCGCGCAATAAAAAATGTCAGGTCATTTTGAGGCACCCTTACACAATGTACGTCAACTTAATTTTAAAATACCAATGTATACGTCAAAATAACTCATTGACGTTGAACCACATCACGTTGAATCCAAACCTAAACAAACTCATTGAATTTACAGATGGCTCCATTTCCGTCGGGCCGATTAGTTTCAGTTGGAAGATCAACATTTAGGCCGTTCGTTGAACTTGCCGTAGCAGGTCATTTCGTAGTTTCTTTGTCTTTTTCGCGTCTTTTGTGTCAGTGCCCAGAGCTTCTGCACCATTCGAGTGATTACGGAGTAGGATGTCCTCTCCTCCTCCCGCCTCTCCATCTTTCCTCGTTTTCCAGCATATACTCGATCGAGTGCATTACGGAGTGCAGCAAACAGCCTCTCGCTTTCGCCCAGAGATGAGTGCGAGCGTGCGCTCTCGAGAGATAGAGTCGCGCGCATGCACGTTGGCGATGCACATGCACGTTTTCTTCTCGAGTGTCGCAGCAGCACTCTCTCTCTCTCTCTCTCTCTCTCTCTCTCTCTCTCTCTTGACTCACCACGTTGCAAGGAGAGCCAATCGACGTTACATTTGCCCTTCGCTTCGTAGCCTCCCCCGGCGAAATGGCCGCGCGCACGCTTCGGGTCCAGACCGCGACACAGAGACAATCCTCTTTTTCGTTTTTCAGGGGCGTAACCCTCCCGCCATTACCGCCTTATTTTGTACAAACAATAATAATAACGTCCCGCATTACGACGAAATTTTTTTTTCTACAATTGCAGCGTTTCGTTACTCGGAGGCAAATTTTCGCATTCGCAAATTCACTTTCATATGTCTTTGTACGAGAACAATAACAATAGAATGAAGAATCGCGGGTGGATAAAATTCGGTAGTACGAATTTGAATACTACTTGAAAAATTGACCGGTTCGTTATGGAGAAAATGTTTCGTTCCTATTCTTGAGTAGAGGCCAAAAGGCAGGGCTGCCGTCATGTGGAAGACGGCGGAATCTACGAGGAAAATCGAAAATGCATTTTGGGCACCGTTGGAATCAGTACAAAATTTTGCATCGTTCTGTATAGGAAAACATTACAAAATATTCTCGGCAATCCCGCGAGTTTTATTATCTACTCAAAATATTCCATTACGATTGCGAGAATATACATTGAGATTGTAGTCGAAAAAATAGTAAGAGAGATGTGCTGTATTCGAGATGAAACCAACCCTTAAAGATCCAACGGCCCATGCAGAAATTTGTTGGGGAGTTCCCAGATCCTATAGGGATGTGATAGGGACGCTGCACGTAGGGAGTCCACATTGGAATCCAAGTGGATTCCGCGCTGTTTTTTCGATTGGCGTCATTTAGGAACTTTTTACTTGAAATTCTCGACAAGAATTTGTCGGGTCACCAAAAAAAAGCCTTTCGTGATCCCGAGCACAAATTTGTTAGGAATTCCCCAGATGTTCCCACCACTCTATAGGGATTTGTTAGGGAGTGCTCATTGGGATCCAATTGGATTCTGCACTGTTTCCTGATAAACGCCGTTTGAGGATTCTTATCACGTTCGAATCGAAAGTATACGAAAAACCGTGAGAAAAAAACTCGGCATGCTGGACCATTAACCGCACACTCGATGAGCGTGTACGTGGGTGATGATATCATGTCAAGGTGTAGTAACATAAATAAACGATAATTACAGAGGATTTTCAGTTATGAGATTAGAATCGATGTTTAGTATATACTTTTGTGAGTGAATTATACTTTTTTCGAATAAGATTTATACTGTTTTAAGATCCACTTATTTGGGATATATATACAGTATGTCCTGCAATTAATGGATGATCCTGCAACTGCCGATAGGTCAGACATGTCCTACTACATGCTGGAAGTTCTGTTCAGTAAAAGTCCCACGGTTTTCAAGATAAAAATCATCTGCTTTTGGTTTTTCGCATGCCATTTCTACAAATGATAACTTTTTTTGACCCGGTTTTTAAAAAATACTCTCGGATATTTGTTTTATCTAGAACAGTCTTCTTTTCAACGTTAAATGTTAAGGAAACTTTATGAAAAAATATCTTATGCAGAATTTTCATACAAACCAATTCGAACATCTGACTTTGATAGCCTGTGGTGTAAAAAACAATGTGCTACGCATATCGTGCCGATTACTTTAACAACTCGCTTACTTATGGTCGATTCATATTTGTAGAAATGGGCCCATTTGTAGAGCCCCAAATCTCGAAAACCGTGGGCCTTTTACTAAACTGAAATTCCAGCATATAGTAGGATATTATCTGATCCATCGACAGTTGCAGAATTATGCATTAATTACACGACACGCTGTATATTTCGTTTAGAAAATTCAACGTCCAAAATGCGATGGACCCCATCGAGAATCGTATCGGATTCCGTTCGATAATGTGGAAATCCTTTAGGATTCAAATTGGATTCCAATGGGGCATCCCGATTGGAGTCCAGTGTACGAGCGTGACATTTTGGCATAGATATCCAATGCGATGACTCATTGCATCCCTATCAGGAATTGGAGCCAAGTATGGGAATCCAATTGGATTCCTAAGACAATTTCTGCACGTGAACGCTCGGTCGATATATGGCTACGGCAATCTTCCGTGACGTTGGCTCAGGTCGATACTCGGATTGGTGACCGCTGTGAGACGCACTATCCCGTGCATCGACACGACACCAATTCTACCGAGTTGCTGATGATAACGTAACTGTAACTTGGCAGAATATATCCGCATGTATCGGCACGAGTTTTCCGTACTTTCCCTATGCCCCTGTTCTAACGCGATGCACTAGTGAAAACAGCGGCTGCGGACAACACCCTGGATGGCCTCTGAACGTCTTGAAACGGTGGAGTGGCAAGTGCGTGGTGAAAGGTAAAACGGACGGGATCGCAAAAGCCCGCGGAAGTTCCGCACACTTTTTTCACATTCGCTTCTGCAGCTGATTCTGCATTTTCATATCCGAAGTTTATCGAAACTTTCTAGAAATGGCGAGATTGCCGATATGCTTATTTAGATCCGAGATATAAATAAAAAAATGTCAATGCTCCGTTACGGAGCAAGTTAATTCCGAAATACTTCATTTGATGACGATCACAACCAGATGTACAAATGCAACTCAAGATGATTGCATGCCTCCTAGCCCTTAAAGGTACCGAATTCAAATTGAGGATCAAGATAAGCCTTCAACAAGTTGTGCCCCAATTACAGAATACCCGCCTCAATTACAAATTTCGTTACAAACGTTGGAATCTATGTTCAATACGAACGAAGACCAGCAACACCCGACCAACGATAGCGGCGATCTACTTTTGGGGTTACAATCAAACCTACTGGAATACAACAAAGACAAAAGACTACCTACGGAACAGGACCCCCTAATGTGGTGGAAATCAGATGAACTCAAGTACCGTTGTCTCTTGCCAATAGTGCGGCAGTATTTGTCAGCTCCTCCCAGTAGCGTGGCTAGTGAACAATTATTCCGTGCAGCTGTATCTCATATACGAAAAACACCGAAACAGATTACAGGGTGAAAAGCGACAAAATTACATTTGGTTAAATCCAACTTGCCGTTATGACATTTCGAATATTAATTTAATAAAGAAAACATAATCCTTGCCAAAGAGTTGTTATTTTTCTTATAGTATTTACATTTCGGCTTCTGTTTCCGCTTCCGCTAAAATTTACTTTTGCCATCTGTTTCCGCTTCTGCTTCTTCTATGCCACTTCCGTTCTTCAACATTCTTCTATTCAAATCCGCGAGTCACACCTTTTCCAAATCACCCGCACCCTGCTCAAAAGCACCGCACACCGAAACCCTTCTCAAGAGTCACCCCAATACTAAATGCATCGGGAATCGATTTCGTTACATATCGATTGCGGAACGAATCCTCCGTATCATCTCTCGCTCAGAATTCCGCGCTTCGTTTTTTTTTTTCCCTCCATTTCTGAGCTCCGGGACATGCGTATATTTTATGAACAGGAGCGTTGCATCGGTTCGTCGAATATTGTGCATACAATGAAACGGTGTGCGAGAAGCTTATGCGCAACCAAGAAAGAGAGGACACTCGCGCAAACGCGGTGAAGAACGCGAAATGAACGAGCGGTCTCGCGGTCGCGACTCCTCAAAAGAGAAAGACCGAACGTCACAGAGGGGAAGCGAGCGAGATAGAGAGAGGACGACGAAGGAAAAGACTACAGGCATACTGAAACACCGTCTGACTGATGGACGGACAGAGAGGCCCAAGCGAAATAGGCACGGAGAGGAGAAATACAGCAGCTTTGGGCCCGCCACGGAGTGTTCGAGTATTCAGCCGTTGACCGCTGGCAGATTTACGGCCGGCTCGCCACGCAGACGCGAGAGCGACGAGCGGAGAAGACCGAGAGCAAGAGTAAACGCGAGTTATACGTTATACATAGCGCATCTATATATATGTATGTATATACACATATAAACATACATACGTATATAAATATACATGTAGATATATATATATATATATATATATATATATATATATATATATATATATATATATATATATATATATATATATATGTCTAAAGATCGCTAGTTCAGAGTAAAAAGGGCGAAAGGAGTTTGTTGGGATAGATAGACCGAATGCTCTTTTCTCAAAAGGCATATCGATACATGTGGGTACGGAGAGTCAAGAGATCGAAAGCTGCGCGACGAGAAACCTCCACCCTTCGCGATTCTCAGGCATTCGCCGATATTATTAGCGATCGCGTCCTCTTTTTGATCCTTCGACTTCGATTCTCTCTCTCTCTCTCTCTCTCTCTCTCTCTCTCTCTCTCTCTCTCTCTCTCTCTCTCTCTCTCTCTCTCTCTCTCTCTCTCTCTCTCTCTCTCTCTCTCTCTCTCTCTCTCTCTCTCTCACTCTCTCTCTCTCTCTCTCGCTCACTCATTCCGCGTTTCGACATCCGTACCACTTTCCTCCCCCTGCCACGTTTGACAGGGCCTTTTTCTCCACCCGCAAAGACCTTTCCGGCCCCGCGAATCTCGGACGCATAATATGTATACAGACGCGAGATTCTCCCGAGCTTCTCGCTCGACGGTGAGATGGAAGACGGTAGTCAGGAATCCGTCGAATCCGGCACTCGTTATGTCCGTTCCTCCTTGATCCTCCACCCTCGAAAACTTCGTCGTCCCTTTCGCGAGCCCTTTCCTCTCTATGATTATTCGATGTCTCGAGATACGCGAGTTATTAGTCAGGCGTACGTACGTGCATTCACATACATAGGGGTGTGAGTATGTACAAGCCAAACGAACACACACGGAAGACTGCTGATGATGACACTATACACTCTGTTTTTGAACAGCGTTTCTCGGTTTGTATCCGAAGTTGATTTGACGCTGATGCAAAAAACGAAGTCGAACTGTGTTCCTATTGAGTTCCCGAGAAATGTGGATAACGTGGATGTGACAGGGCTAAATCTAAGATGGAACTTCAGTGAGTAAGGGGTTCGGCACGTATATTCGGAACGTTTTAGTTCCCGAGTATATTCATATGACTTTCTGTGAGAGCTTTGCGGAAAGTTTCTCGAACAGCAATTGCCCCAATGACAATTTCCCGATACCAATGGCAATTGAATAAACAATTTTATCAAATTTCTATCGGAAGAACAATTTCCCGAAAACAATTTACCAAATATAGTATTCCGAATGGACAGTTTCCCGAATGAACGTTTCCCAAATAAACCCAATTTTAATTTAATAATTAATTCCATAATTTCATAATTTAAAATAGTTTAATTTCTCAGTTATTATTAAATTAGTATCTTAACTAACATGTACACTTTTCCAATCGAAAGTATAATTTAACGTTATATAAAGTTTTTTTTCAGTGTGTCATTGAAGAAAATCGCAAGATTATTAATGCGAAATCATGCAGCGAAATACATCTTACGATTGACCAACGTATAAAGTGCGTTCAACGAAGTATTTGCCTCGATTAATGATGCCTCGAATATTAATTATTCAAAACTGAAGTTATTCCATTTATTTATAATTTGATCGTTCACCGCAAACAAATTCGAGTCCATTCGAGAAATAATTCTTTCGGGAAATTGTATCAGAGAAATTGTCATTCGGACAATTGTTTTCGAAGAATTTTCCGCGAACGTCTGTAAACATGTATAGACGGCACTGACAGCCGCATATCGACAAATCGAAAAATCGCAGTTCACATACAGTTAGCCAAAGTGTGTGGCCGTAATCAAAATGTTTTCCAAACGGAGAATTTTTATCGATATAAAGAGACGCAATGCAACCAGTTAAATCTACGTCTCCTCTTTTTTCAAATGTCAATGTATAAGTCAAACAACTTATCGCCCTAGAACCATATCACATCGAGCCCAAACCCATACAAACGAATTGAATTAAAAAACGGCTCCATTTTCGTCAGCCCGATTAGTTTCAGTTGGAAGATCAACATTTCGGCGATTCGTCGGACTTTCGGTAGCAGGTCATTTATAATTCCTTTTTCCCGCGTCTTCCTGCCATCGCGGCGATTCTGCACCATTCGAGAGTGATAACGGAGTCCCGCCGGATTCTCCACCCTCCCAAACCGCGTCGTCCCTTTCGTGAGCCCTTCTCTTCTTTCCTCTCTATCATTATTCTACCTCCCGAGATGCTCGAGTTATCAGTCAGGCCTATAAGTGCCCTCGCATACATACATAGGTGTGGGAGTATACGTACGTACACCCACACGAAAAACCACCGATCACACAACAGTAAACGCGTAGCCGAGAAAATTCGAAATTCAACCCTTCCGTTCATTTATATTTCGATCACACCTGCGAACTGCCTGGATTATACTCGATTTTCTTCACGAATTCGGTACAATTTGTGGAGCAATTGGTATTCGCGGAAAATCTCGAATTCCCGAGATTCTCGCGTGTGTCAGGGCGAATATCCTTATGGGTTATTCAGGGGAAGGGGTTTGCAGAGTGGAGAGGCCACGATATACCTTAACTGCTGGGATTCGATGTCTACGAGTCATAAAGCATTGGCTCCCTCGCGGCAGAACGTGCATGCCACAGAACGAGAGATAGAGGAAGCGATAGTGAGAGAGAGAGAGATGGGGCGAGGGGGAGGGTGGGAGTGAAGGGAGACAAGGAGGGATCTCTTTTGCCCACTCTCGTCCTCTCTACACAACTATGGTAGGCATTACCGAGATTACAGGCGAGAGGGCCCTCTCCCTCTCTCTCTCTCTCTCTCTCTCTCTCTCTCTCTCTCTCTCGCTTGTAGTAATATACGTAATAACCCTTTCCCCGTTACACACTCCCTCACCTTCTACCAATACTTACCCAGACGCGCCGACATAAATACACGTGTACGTATGCACCAGTATATCGTGTCTAGTTTATCCCGTGGCTTTTATTCCTTCGGGGGTCGTTGTCACGGGCTCGCGAACGTACCAAAGAGTTCTCTTCGATATTTTATACAGAATCGATCTCTACACGGGCCATTCCTCGCCAAGTGACAATTTCTGGCCAGGACTCAACGATTTTAAGACTCGTCCAGTATTCGATGCCTCTTTTATTCGTATATTGTTTTTATTTCTCCGTCAATTTATTGAGATTCATTACTATGCATAGTGTACGGTGCCAGAAGTCGAAAAAAAAACTACAACGTTACCGTGTCTATTGCACATCATTCGGGTTAAAGCTCAAATGCCTCGAAAGCGGTACTTTTTTTTCTATTGTTCCTTCGCATGTATTTGCGGACTTCTACGGTCCCGGCTAAAGGGCGTCTTGACGTGACCTGATATTTTAAATTGCGCGCCATGTTTTTTCGGGGGGGAACATAGAGTACCGAAAAATGAGGTTAGTTTTTACAGGTTTTAGTAGATAACTTTTTTTAACATTCTAAATTCCAACTTTTCTAATCGCCTTCCAACTTTCTTCACCCGCCCCCTCCACACAATTTTAAATATATATCTTTAAAGTGTCAAAGTAACCTGGAGTGTGGGGCAACTCATGTCAAAGATTACGAGTTAATTTGACATAAATTTGATGACAATATTTAATATTTCATGCATTATACATGGGATTAAATGAAAAACAATGATTTTTTACAATCGAATCGTCGTCTTTATTAAAGGCCGGAGTCTGAATTAGAAGGTCCGAAAAATTGTTATTTTTCGTTGCTTAAATCGATAGATAAACTATCCAAGAATATATTTACAAAGTTACAGAGGCCAATTGTAAATATTTTCGAAGATACACGGCCAAAAGCAGAGAAGCGATTGATGTTTGATTTTGATATTTCCTCCCATTGAAAACTTTGAAGCTCGTTTTCTCCAGTTTTCATTTTCACGATTTTTCCAAATTGACGGGCGTTATAGCAAAACAATTAAACGACCTATTGAATCAAACCAAAATTCATTTCCTTCAGTGTGAAAATCTCTTCTAAGTGAATTAAAAAAGTCGTTGAAAATGTATTTTAATATAATTTTTGTAGCACGTTAAAGTGTTTTTTAACACTTTTTTTTTTTAAACCTGAGAAAAGTTATAATTTCACGATTTTTACAGCGTTTTCTTAATTCACTCAGAAGAACAGTATATGACAATTGAACATTTTGTTGGCTTTTTTTTTGTTTCAGTAAAAAATTACGAGCTGCATCTTTCTCGTCATTTATTGTTTCATGTTGACAATTTTTTTTGTACATTTCAAATATACATGAAAAGATACCTTTTATTTATCCATTTATCGAATATTGTATTCCACACATAACCTCCATGTTTGCATCTTATGTTAAAATGAAAATATTCGTACTTTTCAAATAAACAATACGTTTTATTGATAAATTAACGTATCGGGTCATTTTGAGACACCGTATATTTTACTTTTAGCATACACTTGTCAATGTAGGCTAAAAGTATTTCACAGTACTCGAGAGACCCGCCCAGAGTGTCGCCACAGCCAGTCTTACCTAATACACTATACTGCATCGCATTTGCACGAGGATACAGGAAAAGTGCCGAAAATCTATGCGTATACAGACGGCTGTATTTCCATTTTCGTTGAGCGCTGCGGTATCTACGTACAAATATAGATGGAAACGTCTATAGCTACTACGCGATATACCTTCGTTCTAAGTCTATTAAAACCGTGCGAGATAATCGAGCCGGTAATACACCGCAAACCCGCGAACCCGCCAACCACCGCAATTTACTCGCCAAGACACGGGACCCTCTATTAGGTTCTTTCTCCCTTTCTATTTCTCGCTATTTACACCGCTATCTTTCCGCACATGTCCTCGGCACACCTAACTCGATTACACTTTTATCTCTCTCTTCCTCTACCATCGTAACTCTTTCCGCACATTTCTTCGTGCTTTTGTTATTGTCGTTCGGTAGCGGGCATTGGCGTAGCCAGGTGGGGGTGGGGTGGGCACGTCCCTCTAGAAATCCCCCCCCCCCCCCCCTCATATAAAAAATCGAGCCAAAATAATTGAATTCAAATACTGGATTAATTTGATTTGGTTCACCCAAGCAAGCATAAAGAAAGAATTGAATAAAAATTGAACTACTTCCTTCGTCGTAATTTCGTCAGTTTTATCAAAAGTAGCTATTTTATTACGTAGTTTAAAGGGATATTTAAATTTCACAATTAAGTTAACTGTGGGCAAAAGTAATACATTGCTTTTGCATTGATTTGCCGGCTGATGCAGAACCAGAAAGATATTGGAATAACAACATTTACTACCAAGTAATAGATAATATCGTTGTAAATCTGTTGTAAAACGCCTATTTTCGAATCTACTGTTCGCACATGCAGTCGATGCAGTGTAAAAATTGAATATGAAGGACGGAGAGGATATCATCAATAATTATTTAAAAATCTGAATAAGTGATACGTCCAGCCGTAGAAGCTAAGGGATCAAAAACATACTATCATTCAAAAATGATTAAAAAAGGGGAAAATTTTAGAAAGCACATTACAAATGAGTACACTGCAAATCCAACTGTGTTCTTTTAAGGGGTCTTCTCACTTTAGACGCTAAAAAAGGCTAATTTCATGAATTTTGTCATAGGTTTATATTATAGATATTGATATAAAAGTTGTTACACTTAATAAATACACTTTCGAAATAAATTTTTTTAAATTATTTATTTAAGTCGCAATTTATAGACGAAAATGGTAGTTAAAAAAATGTCCTAAAAATTATAGAAAAATTGTAGAATTTTATTTATTTAACTCACTATTTATGGTAGTCACTAAAATCACTAAAAATCACTAAGGTCAATAAAATAGTAGTTGAAAAAATGTAAAAAAATTTTACGTCTGCGCTATTGATGTAATCTCGGAGATGGATCATCCGAAACACAGAAATCAAACGGTTTTAGATTCAGTATGTTAATGGCTATAGCGCTTATCATACGATTTTTTATATATGCAAAACTAACAAAATGACGGACATTTTTCGAAAAAACAAAAAAACGTGTTTTTTCACCGTTTTTAGCGAAAAAAATAGTAAATATCAAAATTTAAGAAAATCCTTGACATACATTATAGCTATAGTTGTAAAAAATATGTGGTTAAAATTTCATAAGGATCGGTTCAGTAGTTTCGAAGATTTTATCAACAAGCGGTCGAAAAACGCGTTTAAAGTTTGTTTGGGTTACATAACTTCATAAAGTGAAAAAAAAATATATATTTCGAAAGTGTATTTATTAAATGTAACAATTTTTGCATCAATATCTATAATATAAACCTATCAACATTTTTATGAAAATACCCTTTTTTGCGTCTAAAGTGAGAAGACCCCTTAACACAGTTCCGATGTGTCATTACCTTATGGTCACTTTTTATACATTTTCGAGTGTGCTATTTCGCGATTCGCTTCACACGTTTATATTACACACTTCAGTGTATTGTTTCTATGCGTATCAGGTGTGTTGTTTGGTATTTTATAAGTATAAATTTGGTATTATAAAATACTAAATTCGGATCAACTGTTTACCAATATGCATAAAATGTGTTTAACCTCGCTATAAAACACATGAATGCACGATGTAAGACACATTTAATATTCTAACCTGTAAATATCTTCAATTACACGCGGTGCATGTTTGGAATAAAACACGAATAACATGTTAAAAGTTAATGCGGTTCAAGACTTTCAAAATACACATCAAATGTGTTTGAATTTTCTTTAACACTCATAACCGCATTGTTTCAACTTGTGTACGACAATTACACGTGTTAATTCCTAAAATTACACACCTTACCGGTAACAAATAACACATATGGATTTACAGTGACCGCCCTAACTTATATAAACTTTTCCAAGCAGCAATAGTACTGCCAGTGCGCTTCGCCAGTGGGAGGAGTTTTTCTACCACGAGGCGGATAAAAACGTGGCTCAGAAATACAATGCTTGAGGAACGATGCTCTCATATGTCTCTGCCAAACATAGAAAATTATATTGTTAAAAAAAAGTCCAACTAAAATAGTATTGGGTCGCTTTGCAGAAAAATATAGAAACTCTTCTTTACTTGAATACCTATTCGAAGTAAAGTTTTAAGACTGGTAACTGCATTGAAGAATGACGAAAAGTCAGTTGATTCTTTTTCAAGCTACTGCCAGAAATTTATATTGATGTTTACATAAAGGTGTAATTAAAGGTTCACATTTTGTGTGTTAAGTGATTATCGACTATTATGTAAAGTTTATTTAACAAGAAGACGATTGTGATCAAAACCACTTCTCCCCCCCCCCAGAAAAAAACGCTGGCTACGCCAATGGCGGTCAATGTCGACCTTACTGCAGGATGCAGTGCAACAACCATGTGCACTGCATCATCAGCACATAATCTGCTGGTATTTGCAAGGATCGTCGAGTCCTACAATGAAGTTCTCAAAGATATAGGGCGATTTTGATATACCGATTTTTTTGATTCCGTCTTTTTTCCTTCCGTTAAAGAGGAAGGTAAAAAGGAAGCAGAAGCCGAAGGTGGGGGAAGGAGGGGGGGGGGGGGTGGAGTAGAAAAATGTATACGAAAATGCCTGAAGGAAGGATTTGCCCGCATGGGATTTTCTCGTTTCTCCCTAATAAGCTCCGTTATGGTTATACATGGATAAGATACGCTTCTGCTGCTGCTGGTTCAACCTCCTCCATACCCGTT
This sequence comes from Ophion slaviceki, assembly GCA_944452715.1. Taxonomy (NCBI): domain Eukaryota; kingdom Metazoa; phylum Arthropoda; class Insecta; order Hymenoptera; family Ichneumonidae; genus Ophion; species Ophion slaviceki. Next base: position 52,193,414 of record OX101784.1, read on the forward strand.
AGTCATACATTTATATAAGGTACGTATCTTTCTCATACAACCAATATCCATGTGTATACTCCTGTACACCCTCTCTACTTCACACGCACACACGCACGCACGCACACACACACACACACACACACACACACACACACACACACACACACACACACACACACACACACACACACACACACACACACACACACACACACACACACACACACACACACACACACACACACACACACACACACACACACACACACACACACACACACTCAAACACACACACACACATTCTTACTATCAAGAGGGTGAGTTTTTCTGGAAAGATACGTTTCCTCTCTGGTTATTAATGTATGTCTGCGTCCCTCATCCCATTTCTTCTCATTCCTTCCACCTCTTGTGGCCAAACGCGAGGATAGCTCTCGACGTCTCTCCTGCCAGGGCGCTCTCGTGGAAGACATCCGAAATTACGCGAAAACATCGCGACGGCGGTTCTCATCTTTTTTTAACTTCTGTTCCTTATAACAGGGAAAAATCTACAAAATGCGATCGAAGCATCGAGTCAACCTCCTTAAACTTCAAGCATCTCAAATTGCTTCTCGTTCCACGCTCCTGTTTTTCTAACATCGGAAGATCGTTCTGAAGCGGTGTTAAGATGGTGGTCTTTCAAGGGTTTTGAAGTTTTATCGCGTGTTGGCCAATGACGAGGGACTCCTTTTGTCCATGGGAAATTGGCGATTGTTTAAAAAGCAAGAGCGAACGAAAAGAATACTCCCGTTTCTGAGTACTCGATACTTGTTCGAATCTAAAAGATGAATTGGTATGTCAGGAAATACATCAAACTTAACCATTTATTTGCCTTCGATTATTCGATAGATGGGCTAGTCATTGATTTTTTGACTAATCCGTTTATCAAAAGACTATGGCGTTGCGGAGGTTGGTGTTTGAAATTGTTGATGTTACAGGTACTTCATGACTATTTGAATATTAGAGATCATTTGGCAGATGGATATATGTTCCATTGAAATACTTATACGACTTCTATGAATGATTTCTTCGAAATTTAGACTCAGTGAAAATCTTATCCCATGTGTATATCGCGGCAGTATGATAATTTCTTTGATCCGCGTAAATATATTTTGGTGGAAGTAATTAAAACCGTAATCGCCTTAAGGGGTCTTCTCACTTTAGACGCTAAAAAAAGGCTATTTTCATGATTTCTTTTATAGGTTTATATTGTAGATATTGATATAAAAGTTGCTACACTTAATAAATACACTTTCGAAATACATAAAAAAAATTTTTTATGGATTTGTGTAACAAACGTTTTTTTTCGAAACAACGTTTTTCGACGGCTTGTTGATAAAATCTTCGAAACTACTGAACCAATCCTTATGCAATTTTAACCACATAGTATTTACAAGTATAGCTAAAGCGCATATTAAGGATTTTTTTATTTTGATATTTACTATTTTTTTGCCAAAAATGATGAAAAAAAACACGTTTTTGTTTTTTCGACAAAAGTCTGCCATTACGTTAATTTTGCATATATAAAAAATCGTATGATATGCGCTATAGCCATTAATATACTGAATCTAAAACTGTTTGATTTTTTTGTTTCGGATGATCCGAACAATTATCGAATCCGATACAATTTTCTTAGGACATTTTTTTAAGGGGCTGTACCAGTATGACACTCTCAAAAAATTTATTTTTTTGCCTTTTTCGACAGTTTATACTTTCAGGAATATCCTGTAAAAAATCCAAGGCCGTATCTCTAATCATTTTATCTTGCAAAAATCGATAGTTAAATCTCTAAACGCGTTTTTCTCGAAATGAGATTTTTCAAATTTGCTGACATTGTAACTCAAAGAGCAATTATCCGATTGACTTGAAATTTGAACTGAGTACTCTTGAATATATTTACTCTACAATGACGTAGGATATTTTTGATGGGACGAAAATTGACGATTTGGCATTGAAAAAAACGACCATTTTATAGGCAAGAAAACAGACTTTTTTCATAACTACGCCATTTTGTTTGATTTTTATATTTTTCGAAAATCCTACGTCATTGTACAGGAAATACCTTCCAGTTTAGCGACATATTTTCCTTTTTGGGTTTCAGCTACTCAATCGGCCGGAATCATGTCAGCAATGGAGGAACTTTTTTTTGGGCCTCCGAAGGCAGCGCATAAGTCGCTTGGATCTCAATATTTTTCTATAAAAAAAATATGTAATATAGGTCAAATATAGCCAAATATATTCTTTTTTCCGAAACATTTAATTTAGGACTTTTCTTCCAAAAAAATCCCGAAAATCATCCAAATTTTCAGCGTTGACACTGGTATATCCCTTCAACTACCATTTTCGTCTATGAATAGTGACTTAAATAAATGAAATTTAAAAAAAACGTATTTCGACAGTGTATTTATTAACAACTTCCATATTAATAACATTAACTTCCACTTCCATTATCAATAATATTAACTTCCATTCCATTAACTTCCATTCCATATTAATAACATTAACTCCCACTTCCATTAACAACTTCCATATTAGTAACAACTTCCATATTAATATTTATAATATAAACCAATCAAAAAAATTCCTAAAAATAGCATTTTTTAGCGTCTAAAGTGAGAAGACCCCTCAAGTGAAGATACGTCAAATGTACTCAAATCTAACGACACAATCGTTTGAAAACAGCAATGAGGGAGCCTCAACCAGAACTCGATGAAAAATGTCGCGTTCGTCAACCTCTCCTTCCATTTGAATATCGTGTGCGAGGGTTGAGTATCGCTGGCTGTAAGAATGAGTTCGTATTGATCACACTTGAGGAAGCCTCTCGCGCTCTCCTCGGCTCGAGAGAGGAGAGATGGGGAGCCACCCCCTCGCGAATCCACCCGAGATATGAATTCCTAATACGCGAGAAAAGAATCTCTCATCCCTTGAGCAGGGTATGTGTGCCTTCGACGTGGGCGCCTGTGCACCGCCCCCAACCCCTTAGCCGATCTCGCGCCTTGGCCGCGAGTCTTCGCCGGCGCGCGCGTACCCAAAAGAAGAATAAGAGGACGGAGGTGGAGTGAGAGACGGGACCGATGTATGGGGAAGGTGGTGGAAGCGAAGCGAAAAAGAAGCTCGCGCGCGCGGTGGACTTAGTTACGCGTCGAGGAGAGAAGAAGCCCGCGCGCGCGCAGGGCTTTTTACTATATATGTATACGTTTTATACAATATGTATATACACGTATATATAGATGCTATTCTGCTCTGGCCACGATCCAACGGCAATCACGGCCATCTTTAATTCCTTTCTTCTGTCTGGCCGAGTGAGTTATGCCCTGTTCTCCACAGAACTTACCAACGATTTCTATTCTGTCTTTTGCCTGCCCCCCCCCCCCGACTGCCGCTGCTGTGACTATTCCGTACCTCTATCGAGTGATGTTCTTTTTTCCATTTTTTGTCTTCACCTCTTGCGCCTGTTCTCGCTGCATTTTATACGCGAGCACACTTTATATAGGACCCGAAAAATAGGGTTCGATGAATCACCGAAATTTGTGAATTACGATTGTGACGGTTGCGAGGCCGAGTTCGTCAAAGTAGCTGATTCGATGCTTTCTTCTTTACGTAGGGTGAGGTTATTATTGGCACTTTAAGGGCCCAATTATTGGCACTTTAAGGACCACTGTGTACGTAGGAGAGAAGTGTCAATAATTGGTGGAGTGCGAAAATAAGGTCACTTTACCATATATATGCATATAGTGAAGGGTAGGGTAGACTGGGATCACTTCACCATATATATGCGTATAGGGAAGACGTAGGGTAGACTCGGGCCAATTGGAACGTTTTTGAGAAAATCGATTGGAGTGACTTCATTTTTGACCCTATCTGTTTGACAATGGCCTTTAATTATAGCTAGATTATCTGGCTACATGATAGCATTATTGATTTTGCTTCTTATATGCCCTTAACTTAGGTAGAAGCTATTCAGAAACCCTTGGAAATCATTTCATTTGGCTCTGTGGCGCGGTCAATCGAACCAGTGCCTGGGGTTAGTTGAAATAGGTGTTTCCAGTTGATTGAACAAATGTTTCTAATAAACCCAGGTACGGTTCGTAATGTGCATGAAGTGACAAAGTATGTTTGTTGTGAATAAAATATACTTTTAATCAAAATAATCAGTTTTATTGCTCATCATCCCAGTCTGAGTATCACTGAAGGTATATTAAGGTTCTTTAATATCATTGTACTTTTCGGACGATTTCTTGGCATGTAAAAAATAAAAGAAGATTTGGAAAACTTGCTTGCGTATGAAATGTTTGTTCAGGGTCAATAGAAACAGGTTTCAATTGATCCCGAACCGTTTGTTTCAACTGCCCCCACACCCTCGATTTAAATAATTTATCAAACAGCAAAAAACCTAAATGTTGTAGGTAAGTACTGACCACAATAAACTCACCTAGGATATTCATAGTAATGATGATTGTAAAGAACGCTGAAGAAGGAACAATAGTTTTGGAGCAATACGCAAGATACTAATAGTCAAAAAACTTACTTTTTAGGTCGAAAAAGCGATGCACCCACATCAAAATGTCCGACACGGTCGGGGGCGACGCACATTGAGCGACAGGTTCCGATACGCAAAGCAGTCCCTTCCCCCCTCGGGGCCGCGCTGCTGTCACTAACCGTCTTCGAGTTATTCAACTTGTTTCATTTGATCCGTGTTTCCATCGACCCCAGCCAGTCAATGACAGCTTTTGGGACTACTTTAACCAAGCGCCAAAATACGGTTTAAATGGGTGCGCATTTGAATGTGTTTAAATTTGTTGTTCAAGTTCTTTATAATGTTGCTAAAGTTGATAGTAATGTTGCTCAAGGTGATTTTAATCTCAATGGTAATTATAAGGCTGTTTAAGTGCCTATAATACTTTAGGTCCTTGATACTTTTATGTAAAATGTTTCCTTAACAAAGATGACTATTTGATTGTAGAAAATCGTTGTTTTTCATTCAATTCCATGTATAATGCATAAAATACTATTTTTTGTTATCAAAACGATGTCCAAGTAACCCTTAAGGCCTTCGGCCGCTCTAGAGGCCGAAAAAATAGGCTTTTTGGGGATTTTTTTTCAGAAAAGCTACAAAATCAATCGAGATTACTAAAAAGGGTGTTTATTATACATATCAGTGACTCTATACAATATTTTTTTTGAAGCGATCAATTTCAAAATGGCGGCTGCGCAGCGTTTATCTCAAAACTGCATTTTTTAAGTTGGCCGGAAACATAACTCGGACAATTTTCAACCGATTCACTTGAAATGTTGACTATATCTTGGAAAATACATTGTCTATGGAAGTACGTAGGATTTTTTTTTATATTGCATAGTTCATTTGTTATTAACAATTATCTGACGATTTTTTAGGCTAATTTTTGGAAAGTGAAATCTCAATGCCTTGTCGAAGGAACTCCACACTCGAAGTTACTTTGATACTTAAAAAAAAAAGTATAAAATTGTGGGGTTTGGTGGGGCTTAACTTTCTTATACATTTGATAGCCAAAGGACACATTGTTCGATTGGAGCAAAAAAGGTTGGAATTAAGGATATTAAAAAAAGTTACCTACAAAAGACTCCCAAAACCTGTTCAAAGTAAGTTCATTTTACGGGAGGCACCTAACTTTCCTGTCTGGAATTTAAGTTTTCCTTTATGCTCCCTTTTTCCCCGCTTTTCTCGCGCTACCGGTGCAGCTCCCCGGATCTCTCGTCACCAATGCTCACTCGAGTTCTGGGAGAGGGAGAGAGAGAGAGGGAGGGAGAGGGAGGGAGGGAGGGAGGGAGGGAGAGAGGGAGAGAGAGAGAGAGAGAGAGAGAGAGAGAGAGAGAGAGAGAGAGAGAGAGAGAGAGAGAGAGAGAGAGAGAGAGAGAGAGAGAGAGAGAGAGAGAGAGAGAGAGAGAGAGAGAGAGAGAGAAATCACTCACGATATACCTTCGAGGATCCAGCGTTATTCGCCGCAGGTTAAATTATACGCAAATAATTATAGAATACGCGGGAGCAACCTGGCGCGGAGACAATAATGCCCGTTGCGGATCATCATTATCTCTTTTTTTCCTTCCTGCAACGCGGTGCAACTTGACGGACGAGTGGGACGGAGAGAGAGCAAGAGAGAGAGAGAGAGAGAGAGAGAGAGGGCGACAGAAAGGTCGGAAAAAAAGAATACACTGACCGCAATGCACCGCCGACGACGACGACGACGGCAACCGCGAGCAGAAACTCCGCGAGTTATTATAAGCGAGTTAGGGCTGTCCGAGTGGGTCGTTACGTTCGGAACGCGCCGCGGTGCGAGCGAGAACATCACCCGCCCCGCGGTAGGTCATCACGATCCCCGAGCACGCGAAAAATCATTACGACGAATCGAGCAAGAAATTTCTCCTGACACCGGGCAATTAAAGAAACTCGAACGAAAAAGAGAGAAAAAAAAACTCGAACCTGACGAAAGTAGAATGGCGACGTGCAAATTGTACAAATACCAATGTGTCGCCGCGTTTTGATTAACGGGCTACCAAGGTGGGCCAAAAAATTGCATTTTCTAAAAAAAAATGTAGTGGATAGTATCACCTTTTAGCTGCATTCCCTGAAAATTTTATTGAAATATTTCTAAAATTGATTGAGCTGGAGCTTCTAACAGTCGGCCGGGCGAGTGGTAGCGGCACCATACTTTAAACTTTAAACGCGTTTTTCTCGAAGCACTGTTTTCAAAGTCGGTGGTCATGATATCTCGAGAACCACTTGATGGATTCTTTCAAAATTCACAGGAGATACGATGAGAAACGGTTGAGGTAATCCTATCGCCAGGCTTCAATTCATAGGATTTTGATTTTTTTGAGCTTTATTAAAAATAATAATAATCGTCTCTGTACAATTTCAGGGTCGGTTATCGACCCAATTATAGAGAAAAGAAATAGTAAAATTGCGTATTTTGTACAGGAATTCCGAGACGACATAGAAAAACCCAATTTCCGGTCGCTGCAAAAGTGTATATAATAGTGAGAATCCCTCAGATTCTTAAAAATAATCAGATTTAGATACTTAACACTTGTAGTAATCTAATGCGCTCAGAAAAAATTACGCTTATTGACCTAATTTTTATGCAATATCAAGTTTAATTTGTACTTCCGGTATTGGATTTATTACCACTTGCTGCGATAGAGAGACGTGACAGCAAGGCAACAGCTGACTGTAGTCCTAACCTCATCTCACTCATTCGAATTTCCACACATATTTCATTTTCAACCGACATATTTCGCCAACACAAATTTTCCACTTTTTTTTTATCAGTGGTGGCCCGAATACACTCGACGTTAAAAAGCACGGAGGTTAAACTCGCCTGGTTGATTAAAAAGAGACGGAGATAGAACCAATGTTGCCAAATATCAAACCTAGAAATCCAGCGCGAATCGTTGGAATAACTATTTTTCATTTTTCCAATAAATGTGAACATCCATTCAACAGTTTACACATGGAAAATTTTAGTTATTACAAATAATTTTTTTGCATATGTTAAAAATATAAATAGTACAAGTTTCAAGTATGATCACTGGGGTGACAAGTGTAAAGTGATAGGATTACCTTAAAGGTCGTTGACGATCTCACTTTTTTCAAATCGATCTTCATTTTTTAATAGTCACGTTAAAATAACGACTTTTTTAAAGATTTCGTATGCTCGAGTTTCAATTTGTCGCCAAATTGTTAAAAAAAAAATGATTTTGAAAAACGACGATCGTCAACGACTCGTATTTATTGTTACCTCGAATAACCCGTTTGGTTTTTGGATTTCGAATGGACCGTTTAAGCTGTAGAGTGTCCACCGGCAAACATCGCGAAAACAATTTCATCGTCTGCCGACGGCGATGTTTTAGTTGTTCAGTTTAGTTTTTTTTTATATTCCATAGTTCATTTGTATTTCCAATTGACTGACGATTTTTTAGGCAAAGTTTTTTTTAGGAAAGTGAAAAATTTGCCTAAAAAATCGTCAGACAATTGTTAATAACAAATGAACTATGCAATATAAAAAAAAATCCTACGTACTTCCATAGACAATGTATTTTTCAAGATATATTCAACATTTCATGTGAATCGGTTGAAAATTGTCCGAGTTATGTTTCCGGCCAACTTAAAAAATGCAGTTTTGAGATAAACGCTGCACAGCCGCCATTTTGAAATTAATCGCTTCAAAAAAATTATTGTATACAGTCACTGATATGTATGATAAACACCCTTTTTTGTGATCTCGATTTATTTCGTAGTTTTTCTGAAAAAAAAAAATCACCCAAAAGCCTATTTTTTCGGCCTCTGGAGTGGCCTTACCGATACCTCGATAATGTCGTCAACACGAGCATACCGAGTGTTAACATTCCAGCGTCACATCTCAACTCCAATTCACCTCTGGGATGAACAGAATCCAGACATCCAGAAAATTTCAAACTATTCGAAATCACGTTCGCGTAATCACGAAATATCTTATCGTTGTTGCGCGCGGGCTAATGTCACAAGTGCGGAGGAAGAGAAAGAGGCGAGTGCACGCTACTGATACGGCGTGGACTCGCCCGCTCTCGTGGAATGCCTGCGGCAAAGCAAATATAGAGAGGGATCCGTTGAAGTCGAGAGGAAGAAAGCTGGGAGAGCCAGAGCGAGAGAGAGAGAGAGAGAGAGAGAGAGAGAGAGAGAGAGAGAGAGAGGGAGAGAAAGGGGTTGGAGAGAGATGGAGGAGGGAGAAGGACGAGCGAATAGCTAATTACGCTTCTTGGCATTCTTGTTTCTGGTTAGCCATCAGGATATCTCGAGGTAGGTTGTACAAGTGCAATATATATATATATATATATATATATATTCGTATACATGTACAGGGACGCATATATATAAATATATATTCGCGCACCGCGTGCGCCAGCTCAGGATTACAAGCTAATCCGACTCGTAGGAGGACACGAGCGACCGCGGTCAACTCCCCCTCTTCTTCTCCCTCTTACTCGTCTTCTTACCTTTCCCCTTCCATCTCTTTTATACCGAGAGTGCAGATCTTCGTGTCGGATTTACAGCCCATATATATATACATATACATACATACATACATACAAATACATATATACATATATATACATATATATATATATATATATATATATATATATATATATATATATATATATAGCTGAATAGCAATCCTCCTTACGCCGTTGTAAAGCGCGTAGCACACCGGCCAAAGAGATCTCGTACTTCGCCGTAATGGCGTTGTTTAATGTTTAATCATAGCCGGCTGGCACACTGCACTCTCCGCAGTATAATCAGAGTATAATTCAGACAACAACTTCAAGCAGCGCAGCAGCAGTAGCAGCATCAGCAGCATCAGCAGCAACCAGAAGACGCTTTTGCAGAAGGCGATGAGTCGTCTCGTGCTGATGCACTCTACTACTAATGCAACTCTTTCCGCCGCTCTTTTTGCTCGATCATTGTGGTCGCGCCTGTTTTGCGCTCACCCGCTCACCGGTCATTGAAACTCATCCCGGTGCATACCGCGCTCAATTCCTGCCACCCCAGACTACGTGTGCCTCCTTACTTTGCTCCGAAAGATCGGTGACACTTGCTTCCCGTATTGCGCCGGGCTCGGGCAATGACGATGGTGACAGAAACGCCAAGTGCTCGAAATTGGTGAATGGCTAACTTTATCGTCGAGCGACTCACGACTGGAGATACGATACCAGTGCATTCGGAAATTGTTTAGACAATGGCGATTAGTTGCAGTAGTCTCGAAGCATAATCGCCGCTTGAAATTGGGTCCCGAGGTTGGATTCTAATCACTCTGAATACTTCTCCATTTTTTGTTGTGATCAAGTCGATTGTTGGCTCATTTGAGCTTCACAGTCCACGAAGAAACGGTGGAGGCATTGGTACACGGAGAAAACAGGGGCCTCGAAGGTTAGAATTAATACTATGTTTCTAAACAAAATATCATTAAATATCAAAAAGTATCGAATGGAAGAAAAAATTGTAATTATGGTATAGTAAAAATGAAGAAATTTAAATATTATCCTACGATACGGCACGTAAACTGATACAAATAACATATTTTATTCGGCATATCGTGATTTTTTGTAGTATTCAAAAAATACTTTGCCCACGTGATTGGAACGATTAGTTTCCAGTATTCGACAAAAAGTACGGTATAAAGAGTCACATTTTACTAACAACTTCGTAATATTTTTCGCTATACGCCGAAGATTCATGCTATTACGTATAGTAAAATCCATGTGAAAATATAGCGTGTAATAAAGGTTGGTATTTCACAAAAAGTCCTATACAGCATATAGGACTCGCGCCTATACGAGAATAGTTTCAAATGCAATATGCACGCATCATTTTTACTATACCGTGTGAGAATCATTTTTACACTTCTATAACAAGTCTTAGAATTCCGAACTGGCAGTAAACTGCTATACTCTGCTATTTTCTAGCACTGAATATTAGAATTCTGGCAACCAGTGTTAGAATTTGAGGCCGTATTTTTCTCCGTGTAAACAACAAACAGACGTCGATTACTGGCGCACATAGTGACGCTGATTGTTCATTTGGCTGGACGAAGTGGACAAAAAGCGTATACGCGACCACTGGGGCATGAAGTCAAGCTTGGAAAGACGGGTGCACGAGTACCTTTTTTACACACTCAGTCTTTTTTTAGTCAGTTTCTTGCTCGTGTGTCTCTTTCGACGCGCCAATGTGATAATGATAAGCGGAAGTCACAAATCGAGTTTGACGAGATGAATTCACTTTGTCTCTCTCGCCCTCTCTCTCTCTCTCTCTCTCTCTCTCTCTCTCTCTCTCTCTCTCTCTCTCTCTCTCTGTCCCTCTTTCTTTTTCCACTCTCAAGACGTACTGCAGCGTTAAAGCGGCCGACGACAAAGTTAGAACAAGCAACGGTTGTGTATATATATATATATATATATATGGACATATATGTGGATACAATCTACCACGATAGATGCGATACAGCGAGAATAGCTTGACGCACATTACGGTTAGACCGTATTAGAGAGCAAGTATCAGCAATGGTTCAGCACAGTAGCAACGAAGCCGGCTGGTCAGCGGTCAGTTTTTTACCGGATTCCAGTAGCGCCTTCGACAAACACCGTGAAGGTATAGAGTGAGATAGACTAAGGGAATGACTGCGAAAGCTCCCCTCGGAGCACGAAGAGAATTATGAGCAGACGGAGGAGGTAGATCGAGGAATAGAAATATATATATATATATATATATATATATATATATATATATAATGAAAGAATAAGCTGTGCGAGAAACCGAGAGCGCACGCTTGACTACTCTTACTGGTTTGCTCTCCAAGCAGCGAAGACGAGGCCTCGGCTTGTCCGGCGTTTCTACTTGCTATGCTCAAAGTTTCTTTTCTCTTCGGCTCGTCCATTCCCATTTTCCTCTCAACCAATGAACCATATGAGATCCCGAATAATCGAGGGAGAAGCTACAGAAGATCGCCTCAATCGAGCAGACGCATCACATTATGTGGTAGCTCATCTCGGAGAACCACGGAGGATGACAAATCCACGAGGAACAAAAAGTAGAAATGGGCAGTAAAAAAGTACGAGGATCGTGGCAAAAAATACAGGAATTTATGGACGAAAATACGGAAAGTATACGCAAATCCGAAAACAAAAGCTTTGCTGCAATGAATAGGGTGATATACGACGATTGGGGTTGTTGTATTGACATCAACGTATGGTTTTCGATGTTCTCTCGGTATCTAATTAATATTTACCATCGTTGTATTCTTTCTACACTGCTGAGAATAATATTTAATTTAAATACGATCGATTTTAATCGAATAGGTTTTTTCCCTTGGCTCACGGAATACTACGATCCAATTTGTTTCATATATATATTTTTTTCTTTCGGCTGTTCTTTTTAAATATTAAAGATATTCAAATTGAATGAATAAAGATTCGATTCGGATAAATCTTTGTTTGCTCACAATATACACTGCAAATCCATGTGTACTGTATCCATAGAATATTGCATAAATCCAAAATAAAATGAAATACTCTAATCAGAGTTCTACTACAATGATTTTGTATCACAATTCTTCATTATCTGGCCTTCTCTATCGGTTTAATCGAAAAAAATTATGTCGCCCACATATGGAATCAAACCTACAACTTACCTACCCATAGCACGCTGCCTCTATGCTACCGAGTGTTTGTAGCATCTTAGTTGCAGATATGGGATAAGAAACTAAATGAATTCCTATAATTATCTGTTGCATCAGATAAACTATATCAATTAGTTAATATCATTGTGATAATTAGAGAGTGTTATCGAACATCATGCTATAGACTCTCAAACATAACCTACACATATTTATGTGTGTGTATATATATATATATATATATATATATATACAGGGTGTCTTGTTATGAATGGATAATCCTGAAACTGTCCGATAGGTCAAATCATGTCCTACTATACGCTGCAATTTCAGTTTAGTAAAAGTCTCACGGTTTTCGAGATTTTGGGCTTTATGTTATTTTTTGAAAAAAATCATCTGCGGGCTATCAAAGTCTGATGTTCGAATTGATTTGTGTGAAAATTCTTCATAAGATCTTTTTTCATAAAGTTTTCTTAACATTTAAGGTTAAAAAGAAGACTTCTAGATGAAACAAGTAACCGAAAGTATTTTTTTTTAACCGGGACAAAAAAAGTTATCATTTGTAGAAATGGCATGCGAAAAATCAAAAGCAGATGATTTTTAACTCGGAAACCGTGGGACTTTTACTAAACTGAAACCTGATCTGACCTATCGACAGTTGCAGGATTATCCATTCATAATAGGACACTCTGTATATATACAAAAATGTGTGTGTGTGTGTAATTCCTCTCTCCCCCTCTCTACCCCCCTCCCATCGATGTTTACGTTGCAGTATAGGCAGACCATTAATCCAATCAAATAAAAAAATGTTTGACTCTACAAAAATTCTATTCAATTCAAATTGAAAAAAATTAAGCAGATACATTAAATAAATTCAACTGAATTGTTTTTTTAACTGATGAAACCGCATTGCAGATTTATAAGAAAGAAATAAAATATTTAGTTATTAGACGATATTAAATAGATCTTAATTTGAATAAATGAATGCACGTATTTAAAATAAATAATTCCAATAATGGAATGCAATTTAAAAAAATTGTTTTCACGAAAAATGTAGTTTATTCGAATAAAAAATCAAATGTACGCATCCGTTTAATATCAATACAATTTTTCCGTCAGTGTACTACCAATTGCAGCATGAAACATATAACGTGAGTACTTGCCTCATTTTGGTGATTATACATTGCCCAAATCGACACCTATGAACGTAACCAACATTAACTACCAACCGTAAGCTAAAAAGCTTCGCGAGATGGTTTCCAGTCATAGGAAAATTGTTAATCGGGAAAAAGGCCGTTTACCACGAGTCGACCATCGGTTTTTGCCCAACTCGAGCTCGGCAGTGGCTGGATATGCAACGAAGTCTTTTCTCCCCTTTGCCATTTCGGTACTCATGAGTTTACGCGTCCATCGTACAATTGGGGATTCGCAGCATATGTATACCCAAACATTCGTGCTTGCCGAATTCCATTTATCGAAGCCCCCGAACTCTGGTTTTTTATTGCGCTTTTTTTTCGTTAGCTTCGTCCGTCTTTTTCATTTGGACGATGATGCCCCGACAGCGAGTAAGCCCCCGTTGGAATCGTGAACACCGTGAGTCACAGATATAATGGCTTTTTCGTACAGCTCTCGCACCAACGACACACGTTTGCACGTGTGTACATATACATATATATATATATACACACATATACATATAAGCGACTAATGATTTATGCTCCTCTGGCTTTTATGTATTTTCTGTGCAACTCTACGGTCCGTACTTTATCCCTGGCGCATATTTTTTTACGTTCTCACCCCTCGCGATCGGCGGGTGAGGGGGAGACACCAATTGAGCGGGGATGGAGTAGAAAAAAAAATCGAGGAGAGGTGAAATGCGCGAGGGACTCGCATTAAAGCGATGCGTAGACTCGGATCGGTTCCGTATGCATTACCGTATACAACGCCTAAATGCAAGCGCGTATGGGTGTACGTGTGTGCTCGGTGCAGAAAAGAACCGCGTGCGATCGAGGCAGCCGTGTATTCGAAGGCTTCGCGAGCTAACTACACTCGCGGACCATATAGATCGATATAATTAATAGCTCCGACCTCCGGTGGGATCGGGTAACATATGGCCTGGACCCGAAGAGTCCCTAACGCCGGGACGAAAGGAGTCACGGTCCTTCCGAGAGCACACGTACTTTTTTTCCCTTTCGATCCATTCTCGCACCCAAAATTTTTACTAGCTGAAGGGGATCTCGGGGCAAGACGAATACGCGGGGTAAAATGAACCATAAGCCTAGCTACTACACAGTGTGTGCGGGCACAGTACTCCTGTTGGAGGGCGAAGGGTTTGCGGGGAGCTGAATGTGAAAGTATCAATTGTGGCGGGAGGCACGTGTTTCGAGTGAGAAAACAATATCGATTTTTTGACAAAATGATCTAGGTTTTTGGCAAAGTTTATCATCGTTTATGGCAATGCGAGCTGCTCGTATTGATTAGAGAGAGGCAATTAAATACAATGAAAGTTCTAGTTATTGATATTGTGTGAAGGGTTTGTCAGAATTTGGTAGAAACACCGGTGTTTCTACTAGAGGATGAAGAATAACTAACGAATGATTGGAAAGATATGGAAGGAAGATTATTGGGACTAAATACTACAGAGCTTAGACGATTGGCTTTTTAAGTTGCTGGTATTTAGAATGAAACCATTTGTATATGCGAAAGATGCCAATAATTCGTGTCCCATCATGCTCCCAGCGCTGTTTCATCTTGCCCTGCATGTGGGGTAATATGGGAAAAATTAAGGTTTAATTAAAAATATATATGGGGCGTTCCACGCCATTTCACCTAGCCAGTGGCCCTGGACATTTTTGGTTTTTCTGATTTTTTGGTTGTAAAATTGTACACCATGCAAGAAATATTCACACCAATTTTTAGATTTTAATCTCTTCTCATTTAGGAGTTATAATTTTCCAAAAAATGTCGATTTCGGAAGTTTCGGAAACTTTTAAACGCTGATAACTTCTGAACTAATTGAGATGTCGACAAATGTCACGGTATATTTTTTTTCATTTTTAAGCACACTTTCGTTAAAAAATATGAAAAAATTATTAATTATTAATGTCAACGTTTTTTCTCCTTCTAAAGTGAAAAATCTTTTTTTTTTACGATGACTGCTTTTTTTCATTACTTTCAAAAAATTCTCTAAAATAGAGTGACCTATTCTATAATTTTTAAGACTAGTCTCATCGTGGGCCCATTTTTCCTGTTATTTTTCGAGAAGATTTTTATCATTTTAATCTCCAATAATGCTATTAATGATTTTGTGATTTCCAATTCGGCTTTGACAGGCCTGAAACGGTTTATTTTTAATTTGTGCTCAATGTGGCGAACAAATTCTTTATTTAAAATTAAAAAACAATCGCTAAATTCAGCACAAATTAAAATTAAACCGATTTCGGCATGTCAAGGCCGAATTAAAAATCGTTAATAGCATTATTGGAGATTAAAATGATAAAAATCTTCTAAAAAAAATATGATTAATTCGAAGAAAAAAATAGAAGGAAAAATGTGCCCATAATGAGATTAGTCTTTAAAATTATAGAATGGGTCAATCTATTTTAGAGAATTTTTTGAAAAAAATAAAAAAAGGCAATCATCATTAAAAAAATAGTTTTTGCTTCAGAAGCAAAAAAAAAGTTGACATTGTTAATTCATAATTCTCTCATATTTTTTAACCACAGTATGCTTAAAAATAATTAAAAAATTAAATAGTGACATTTGTCGATATTTCAATTGGTTTAGGAGTTATCAGCCTTAAAGCGTTTCCAAACTTCTAAAATCGACATTTTTGGAAAATTATAACTTCTAAAAGAGAAGCCATAAAAATCTAAAAATTGGTGTGGATATTCGTTTCATGGCGTACAATTTTACAAAAAAAAACCAGGAAAACCAAAAATGATCGGGGTCACGGGCTAGGTGAAATGACGTGGAATTTCCCATATTGAACGCTAACAATCAGAAACACTGATTTCCTTGTTTCCCAAATTGGAAGATGAATAAATCTTGATTGGTTTAAACGAATAATTGATGTCGACTGATTCATATGTATTGTTTTATGTGAGCATGACCTGAGCGTTATCATCTTGCCCCTACTTCCCCTACTACGGACGAATACACGCACACTTCCGTGTGTGCGTGGGTACGTGTGTAGGCACTGAAAAAATCGGCAAAAAAGAAACGGCAAAGTAAACCGTCGGAGATGGCGGGGAACGATCCGGCAGCGCGGCGATATCCTCCGTCACCTCAAACGTTGACCGCGCACGAGCCTCATTGGGCACGCAGTCGAAAAGGGATTAGAGACGAATAAAAAAGGATTCTCGCTGAATGGAGCGCGCGGGTGGCGAAGGGCGAGGATAGAACATGCCTGTGTGCGTATTTTTTCGTGTGTTTGTGTAGAAAGGGAGCGAATAGAAAGAAGAAAAAAAGAATGACTTTTTCACGAGACGATCGAAGGAAAGAAATTCCAAGCAGCATGCTAATTCGTACAGCCTTCGAAAGGCTCGATAAACTTTCGAGGGTCCTTCGCCCGATTGTCATCGTAAGCGAAATATCGGGGGCGAATCGCTTGGACCGAGCGAATTATACAGGCGCGAGCAGAAATATCGAGAAAGAAGAATACCTGTACTCTCGAGAGAACGACCTGCGTATAGCCGGCGTTTTTTCTCCTCCCCACTGGTTCCGATACCTCCCCAGCGAATGTATATCGACGGACGTCCACACGCGCGTTTTTGTGCCCATTTGTTCTTTTGCCCCTTTTTTACACCGACAAAGGGCGGTAGGTATGTCGGAGGCGGAGGTTATACCAAAAAGGCCCTTTCGAAAAGTTGTCATTTGCATTCTACAGGAGCGAGGATCTCGATCCGATGTGGAACACGCATCGCGGCACAAGGACACGTGCACGATTTCGCCGATTTTTTTTTCTTGCTTTTTACCTACGCGGTTATTTCGTGTTCCGGACCATAGCAGCTGAGATCGCAACGCGGTGTCTGGACTTGTGTTGCAACGAGTCTTGGCCGATATTCATCTTGCTTCGACAGAACTTACCTGTCTTTGAACACTGCAGTGCACATCCATGTGGGTTATTTTTTACACGCGAGGTGGGTAACTTTAGGAATTAACGCGTGTAAATGTCGTACAGGGCTTGATACAACGCGGTTCATGTGTGGTACGAAAAATTCAAACACTTTTGATGGCTATTTTTGAACAGTTGAACCGCATTACATTTTGACGAGTTATTGATGACTTGGAAACATGCAGCACGTGTTATCGCAGACATTTAAACTTGTAGGTATCAAATGTGTCTTAAACAATGCATTTAGGTATGTTACAGTACACTCAAACAAATTTGATGCTCATTTGTGAACAGCTGATCCAAATGAGGTATCTTAAAATTCACATATTAATTGTGATTGTACCAATTGTGAAAATATCAAATATAATATATAGGATATTTTTTTATGAATGGGTAATCTTGCAACTGTCGATTGGTCAGGTCATGTCCTGCTATATTCTGGAATTTCGGTTTAGCAAAAGTCCCACGGTTTTTTTCGAGATAAAAATCATCTGGTTTCGGTTTTTCGCATGCCATTTCTACAAATGATAACTTTTTTTGACCCGGCTTTTAAAAAAATACTCTTGGCTATTTGTTTCATCTAGAAAAGTCGTCTTTTTAACCTTCAATGTTAAGGAAACTTTTTGAAAAAAGATCTTATCCGGAATTTTCATGCAAACCAATTCGAACATCCGACTTTGATAGCGTGCAGTGTAAAAAAATGCATATCGTGGTAATTACTTTAATCCTAAATGGTCATGCCTTCCAGAAAATACGGGAAAATGGGACAGTTTTTTGCATATTTTAAATCACACTTTTCGAAAATAATCGCTATGGTCGTGTAGAAAAGAGTTGAAAGTCCATAGCAGTATGTTTTTTCGAATTTTTCAATAATTTGTCACATTGCAAAATGATTGGGGTGAATTTCTTCCACAATGACTTTTACGTAATTTTTTCGAGGTGTGACTGGCAAGGGTTAAAAAGTTGCTTAGTTATTGTTGATTCGTATAATTTGTAGAAATGGCATGCAAAAAACCAAAAGCAGATAATTTTTTTCAAAAAATAACATAAAGTTCACAATCTCGAAAACCGTGGGACTTTTACTACCGTAAACTATCGATAGTTGCAGCATTATCCATTCATAACAGGACACCTTTTATATTTAATTCCTCTCTGCCCCCCCTTCATTTCAAGTAAAAACCCTTGGATGTGTATATATATATATATATATATATATATATATATATATATATATATATAGAAAGGGGGCAGAGAGGGGAAGAGAGAGGAATTATATATATATATATAGGTTATGTTTGAAAAATCTATAGCATGATATTTGATAAAACAATCTCTAATTCTCACAATGACATTGAATAATTAATATAGTTTATGTGATACCGCAAATAATTATAGGAATAAATTTGGTCTCTTGTGCCATATCTGCGATAAAAACAACTATAAACACTGGAAACCATAGGCTTAGCGTGCGTTGTATAAGCAGGTAGATTGCAGGTTCGATTCCAGGTGTAGACAAAATATTTTTTTCGGAAAAAAAAATTTTCAGAGGGTCGAGAAGTGACGAATTATAATACAAAATCATTAAGGTAAAACTGTGAATAAAGTATTTCATTTTATTTTCGATTTATGAAATATTCTATGCATTTACTAGACGGGCTGCGATGCCTTGAACGAACACCCACGAGTGTATAAAAAATAATCAAATAGTACATCAAATACGCATGGAAATAATACCCTTAGGTGTGTAAAATAAAACCCGAAATTACACACTCAGAAATGCGCAAGAAGTGACCACATGATAACGCCACATGAAACTGTGTTAAAACAATACTTAGATTTATGGGCGGGGGGGGGGGGGGGCAGTTCTATCGAGACATTGAAATTTCGTCAAACGGCTACTTACACAAATTGTTAATCTGTGCCAATCTTACACTGAAAGAAAGTGGGAAAAAATTGCACGTGAGTTTAAAAATAATGAATTGACATTTTACTTAAATTTTTTTTTTCAACACGGCAATTTTTACGTTCAGACCTGTCTTTTTCGACTACACGGTAAAACAATTTCCGCTGGGACCCGTTATTCATACGTGCTCTTCCTTTCTCGTCGAGAAGCTCCGATAACGTAGCGAAAGTAATTAGAAAAACGTATAAAGGTGTGACGTTGTGTCGAAAAGTGAGGCTAATCGTCAAAAGCGCCGACGTTCGTACATTTTGGAGGCGCGAGGAATCAATTTTCATCGATTGAACACACACCCACGCAGACATGTATATATGCAAACGTAAACGCATACACACATCAAGGCCGAACACCTCGATGAGCGGTGGCCTCGTTTTTTCCATCCACAAAACCAGATCATCTACCTGGCAATGCGCAACGATGACTTTGTCTCTATAAAAAAATTTCATTAAGGTCTCGTCATTAAAATACGAGGCCCTTTGCAATGGTCGATGGGAAATTTTGTCTATACTTTTCTGAGACCTCCTTTCACTCGTAGTAATTATAAAAGAGCAAGATATGATCGTGCCGATTAGTCAAAGTGCATTATCATTGGGCTTTTTATTTGTATCCCAAACAGAAGCATCATATTTGATGAGGTGACATACAAAATCGAATTAAAATTTTTACAAAGTTCATTGACATTGAATGTTGATTGTCCAAATACTCGTTTCGTATTAAGGGGTATTCTCACTTTAGACGCTAAAAAAAGCCATTTTCATGAATTTTTTGACAGGTTTGTATTATAGATATTGATATAAAAGTTGTTACACTTAATAAATGCACTTTCGAAATACATTTAAAATTTTTTTTATGTATTTATGTAACCCAAATAAATTTTAAACGCGTTTTTTTCGAAATGACGTTTTTCGACGGCTTGTTGATAAAATCTTCGAAACTACTGAACCCATCTTGATGAAATGTTAACCCCATATTCTTTACAACTATAGTTGTAGCGCATATCAAGGATTTTTTTAAATTTTGATATTTACTTTTTTTTGCCAACAACGGTGAAAAAACATGTTTATTTTTGTTTTTTCGAAAAAAGTCCGCCATTTTGTTATTTTTGCATATATGAAAAATCGTATGATATGCACTATAGCCATTAACATACTGAATCTAAAACCGTTTGATTTTTTTTTATTTCGGATGATCCATCTCCGAGACTTCATCAACAGCGCAGACCTACAATTTTTTTAGGACATTTTTTCAACTACCATTTTCGTCTATATTTATAAAATATTCTATATTATTTAACGGAATTCATTAATTCTATATTACTTAATTAATTTAATATATTATATTTATTTAAATTCTATGTTATTTAATTATAACGTCTATATTAAGGGGTTACCCCCACTTGCGATTTTGAAAAAATCGATTTTTTTTTATTGCATTTTTTTGAAGTGCAATTTGAAGTGCAGTTTTTTTTATGCCCGGAATAGATGACTCTATGTAAGTTTACAAAAAAAAAACATCATTTCATTGACGGCTATTTGCCACTAAACAATGTAATATTTTTCAATAAAAAAATTACTGAAAGTTCTTCAAGATGTGTTCTTTAAGATGGTATATTGATCGATTAAAAAAGTTTTGTAGTTTTCTTTAAAAAAATTCACGAAAAAGGCCTTTTTTGCGCTACAAGTGGAGGTAACGCCTTAAAAAGCAAAAATTATTTATTTAAGTCACTATTTAGTGACGAATAAAAAAGTTTTTTTTTTTAATGTATTTCGAAAGTGTATCATTGAGTGGAACAACTTGAATATTAATATCTAAATATAAATCTATCACAAAAAATCATGAAAATAGCCTTTTTTGGCGTCTAAAGTGAGAAGACTCCTTAACCTGCTCAACTTTTCGAATTAAATCGAAACATAAATATAGATGTCTCAAAATCCCAAATTATGTTCTCGTGGCACGCAAACATTGTTTTCCAAATTCATGCCTTCGTAAATCCCGACAGGTTCGTTGAAAATCTCGTCAGACAGAAAACCCAAAATAACCAGAGTCAAAAGAAAGACCTCGAAGTAAGTAAAATTATATAGCGAGCTATCGATGAGGTGGAGACGAAGCGAAATATTTGTGGGACGCGAGAAGAGAGAAGAGACCAACACCCCTAAGTTCCGAGAAAGGCATGTACCAGGATTACACCGAACGAGACTGAAAAAATTGAAAATTGTGAAAGCATACCTACATACATACACAGACGAATAGGATACCATTGAAGAGTGCGAGGTAGCTAGACACTCGAGAGTGTACGATCTTGTACAATAATGACCGAGCTATATAGTTGAGACGCTTCGGTAGTTTGTACCTGGTGAATCGGTCATTCATATTTTTATTACAAACTCGATGGTGGAGCACTCCCTGCTGGACCTCCTTATACATGTATGTGTATATATATATATATATATATATATATATATATATATATATAAGTGTGTAGACTTCCACATCATTTAACTTCGGTCCTCCGGAACGTCGAGAATACGCTAAAGTGTTTCTCGGTTGGCGTTGGTGGTGGGCGCATTTTTCTCCAGCCTGCCGAGAGCTACTCGCCTGTGGATAATTCACGGCCACCAGAGAGAGCCATCTCTGCCTCTCTTAACCACGAGAATCGACCTGGCACCTCTCGGTGCCAGAGTTAAACTTGCCGGAGAGCAAAAGATAATTTTTGCCCATACAGTACCAACTATATTCTTTCTTAGAACAACAAGGATATATATGTACATATAGCGGCTATATATATATATATATATATATATATATATATATATATATATATATATTAGGGTGATTCGTTTCAGGGTAACTTTTTTTTTCTGACCCATCGTGCCCGAAAACCTTTAGTTGGTACCCAAAAACGAAGTTTCGTAAAAGGGGGGTGTTGTCAAAAAATATTTAGAGGCGCGAATCAAAATTGAAGGTTTGCCATTTGATTAACATTGAAAAAAATGTTTTTCTCATTATTAGTGTTACCATTCCGCGAATTTTGATATCGCGATATTTTCCAAGTGGGTTCTCATAGGAAATATGATACTTTACAATAAAGTTCATTGAACCATGTCCGTAAATTCAACCGTTTCAGCGGTATCATTATTTCAAGTGAATATTGTATGAAAATATCTATTCAAACGGCTGTAACGCCTAAGCTATTAGGTATATCGAAAAAAATTCAAATGAGAACTATGTAGAGAAAGTAATTTGCTACAAAAAAGTCTTATAAGCCGCGCCCGTAAATTCAACTCTTTCTCAGCTATAGGTGGATGAAGTAAAATAAATAGATTTGTTTTTGTTTAAAAAAAATCTATTTATTTTACTTTATCCATTTTTTTCAATGTTAATCAAATGGGAAACCTTCAATTTTGATTCGCGACCTCTAAATATTTTTTGACAACACCCCTTTCACGACACTTCGACATATATTTTTTGACAACGTACCCTTTCACGAAACTTCGTTTTTGGGTACCAACTAAAGGTTTTCGGGCACGATGGGTCAAAAAAAAAGTTGCCCTGAATCGAATCACCCTAATATATATATATATATATATATATATATATACCTGCGGCCAAAAGGAGCCTTAGATAAACTTTCGATTACTGGATGCCAAATAATGTTAGAATAATTTGATTCATTTCATTTATTATTTTACGAAGATACTCTATAGCTCGATACAATGAATTATATTATTGTAATATAATTGTGCAATTATACAAAGTGATCGAAAATTTTGCAACTATCTGACGTATCCGGAAACTTATGACCGCTAGTTTATGTACATCCGAAATAACTCGGTAATTATCGACGTTACAAAACAATATTCCAAACAAAAGTTGTACGGTGTGAGGGGGGCCATTAAATGCGACCATTTTTTTATATTTCGGTGGAGACGCTGATTAATTATCTATGCGTCTGATCAAAAAATGACTGAGGACTTTTCGTCTCAGAATTTTTTTTCCTACCAGATGCTAGTGAAGGGCGTACGTTACTTCCGGGACACCCTGTATATATATATATATATATATATATATATATATATATATATATATATATATATATATATCGATTTACGTACTGCAAGAATTCTTCCTATGTAACGTTTAGTTTTCAATGGACAACATCTACCTAGGTGGGCCAAAAAATGGCATTTTCCAAAAATTGAAATTCCTAAAATTGAATGAGCTACAGCTTCTAACAGTCAGCCAGGCGAGCGGTAGAAGCACCACACTTCAAACTATAAACGCATTTTTCGCAAAGCACTGTTTTCAAATTCGGTGGACATGATATCTCAAGAACCACTCGATGGATATTTTCCAAATTTACAGGAGATGCGATGAGAAATATTTAAAAGTCGTTGACGGTCTCACTTCTTCAAAACCGATCTTCATTTTTTAATAGTTACGTAAAAATAACCTCTTTTTTCATAGATTTTGCACGCTCCAGTCTCAATTTCTCGCCACGTTGTTAAAAAAAGTTATTTAAAAAATCGACGATCGTCAACGACTCGTATCAATTGTCAACTCGAATAACCCGTTTGGTTTTTCGATTTCAGATGGGCCGTTTAGACTGGAGAGTGTCCACCGCCAAACGTCGCGAAAAAATCTCATAATCTCCGATGGTTTTGTCGTCTTTCCGTATTTTTTCGTGATTTTCAATTAAAGCCTCTCCACATATATCCCTGTTCCGAAAACGATTGAATGCCATTAACCAATCAGGAAATAATGAGTACCAGAGCGAATTTATTCTTCACCACCGAGCTTACGTCCTACGCCCTTACGACTTTTACCTTCATCAACTGCATCCGCGTTACTCGCGTGAAAGTAAGATCCAATTCACAGTTAACAGGTACGATCCAGCGAACGTTAATTTTTCCTCCAATCGCGTCCAATTCCGTGTCTCTCTATATTCGTCAGCGATCTTTCCCATGGATTCGGGAACTCTATTTCGCTCGATCGCAGACTAGTCTTAAAGTTATTCGAGGATTGGTAATAATTGTGAGAGGAAGGGTGGGAGAGCTGGAGGATTTGGGTTTACGATGCTTCGGGATTTCGGGAGCATGCGAAATAATAATCAAACAATAAAAAATAATGTTTCGATAGTATACCTTTATTTTAGACTAGAACGGAAGAAAATAATATAATATTAAACATATAAAATAATATAATATAATAATAATAATAATAATAATAATAATAATAATAATAAACTATGTACACAGGAGTAATGGGAGCGACATACATAACATTGTAATGGTGTATTTACGGTGTCTTTCTGTCTGGTTTATGTGTCGTATACGATAGTCGAGTACGCACTCGTGTTATGTTCTTTTTCGGCTATTTCGATATATATATATATATATATATATATATATATATATATATATATCTACGGGATTCCTGCATCCGTTTCGAAGATATCAGAAAAAGCGAGAAGCGGAGCCACACCCTTGGCGAGCACGTTCGCGAACGGGCGAAAGAACGCGGAGTGAATGAACAAAAAAAAAAGAAAAAAAAAAGAAGCGTCTTGAAATGAAGAACAAAAAAAGAAAAAAAAGTACGAGGAAAGGAGGACTTTTCTCCCCACTCTGAACTCTATACCGTATAACTCCCCGATGCATCTCGAGGAACTTCCCACTCCGTATACGAGGCAAGGAAGAAGCGAGAAAAGGCAAAATATACAACGAGGATGTTCGCGAGTGGGTTAGGTCGCGTGGGCGGTCAAGAGTGTGGCGATCACAAGGAAACTCATAAATAACTAACGCATAAAACAATAATAATAATAATAAATGTTTGTAGTATCTAATAGTAGTAGTAGTTGTAGCAATAAGATAGTAGTATCATAGTAGTAGTGGCGATTAAGATCAATTGTGATCGCAATGGCGGGTACTTTGTTCATCGTACTATAAAAACAAAAAAAAAACAAGAGCTCATTGAGAATCTCTGAACGAGGAGTTTTTGACGAGTCTTCGTCGTCGAGAGTTTAACGGGGGGTTAAAATTGGGAAGAGGGCCCAACGTTTTGCGAATTCGTGATGATTAGCACTGTCACAAGTGCCTCGAAGAACACGAGTGAAAATAAAGACAGGCTGGCCCGATCTCGTCCTTCAGCGAGGTCCGCGAGGTATTTACAATGATGATCGGCGATACGGAGGCCGACGGGTGCCATAATCGAAAAATGGCGTCATTTACAGAGTCGCGCCTTTGACAGACAAAAAAAAGAGAAAAATAGAGAGAGAGAAACGACACTCGAGATCTCGCGGGTGTCGTTGAGATTGTGATATTTATAGGAGGAAATCGCCCGAGTAGGGTTGCTTCGCTACTTAAACATATTTGAAAAAAAAAAAGAAAAAAAAAAACGTATAAAAGACGTCCATTCGACTTCGATCGTTGAAGGGTAGAGAGGCTATACACTACACATCCGCATCGTAATGTGAAAACGAACATTTTCCGCTCGACGGATGAATTTTGGCCGTCGGGACTTAATTTAAATAAAATCGTATGTTATTGAATTACGATTAATTTCACAATTAATTAAAACGAATTCTAAGGTATCATAGTCTTTACTGTACAGGAGAAGAACTTGGCGCGAAGGCTACGTCGTTTGAATATCGTTTTTATCTTTGCTCTTCCGTTCAGGGCAGCGATCGTTGAGAAACGTAAAAACACAATACATGTACTTAAAAATCGAGAGAAACGCTCATTACGCGATACCCTCTCGAATCATTCGGTAAAACGTCTAAAAAAAAAAATTCCCGAACTATCTTCCACCTCTGTGTGTGTATCATTGAGTGTGTATGTGTGCGTGGACATGTGTGTGTGTGTGATCGTTCATCCACTTAATTAATTCGCTATTTCCGCTAAACTTTTCTTATTGCTACAATAGTCATCTGATAGGAACTTTCAGTATTGCCTAGCTCTGGATATATTATTCGTAACTATATTTAAAAAAAAATGTATTTAGTTCTCGTCGTCGTACTCTACGATTTTTTTTCCTACAACATAAGACACGATAGCGTCTTGAGGGGCCCCCTAGAGTATCACACGGGCCCCTCTCTTTTTTGTTTTCGCTTGGTTTGTTTGTTTGTTTTTTTTTTTTTCGTTTTCGGTTCCACAAATTAGTCGTACAATGCGCACGTATACGTGTGTGCGAGTCTATATATATAGAAATACACAATACAAGCTAAACGTGGGAACAACGGGACGTGCACACACGACACAAAACTCTCCCCGGTCTGCCAGTACTCTCGTGCCCTCGAATCATCGACGAGAAATCATTCGTCGAGAGACGAAGCCCTCCCGCCGTCACATCCTCAAGTTTCCCTCTATCCCACTCGTGCGCGTCGTCACTGCTCGTATATACACAAAATACACAGTCGCGAAAGATCGACGGATCTCCCAATACGATGTATAATTTTCATTCGGTGTTTATTTATTTTTTGCTACTCGTCAATTTTTCGCAGTACGTTATCGATTCGAGAACACGAGTGGCATTTGTAGCGCATTACGAGTCTAAGAGGTCAGCGAGACACTCACCGGCGGTGGTTGTTGGAGCGCTCGTTGCGGCGTTGCTAGAATGTTGTTGTTGGCTCTGGAACATGGCAGTAGGATGAAGAAAGAGCGATCCGTACATCATGCTTTCGTCGGTTTGTTGTTGACTGATCGTGGACTGTTGATTAACGAGGCTGGCAGCCTGGCCAGAGTTGTTGACGGTCGCGTTGTTTACGCTGTTGGGGTGTATAGGTCCGCCTGGTGTAGGTGGCACGAGACTGCCGTCTTCGACCGCGACGCGCACCGACTCGATGTGACGTCGCGAAAAAACGTGCTCTTGAAGGGGCGATTTCGGTGAATAACGAACGGAACAAAGGCGACACTCGTCCGGGCCGGTTGGTCCGCGATGTGGCTGTACTGCCGAACCCTCGGCCGGTAAGCCAGCCGCTAGACGGGCCTTCTTCTCCTTGGCACGTGCGTTCTGGAACCATACCTGCAACCGAGGGCACCCTCCATTACTCCATCCGTAGTTTCGTGCCGTACACCCCACACGTCGCGTATTTCGCGTCGGAGGTGATCGAGTCTGTTTGTTTTTGTTTTTTTTCATCCTCGCGATTAGGGCGCATGTTGCGACAACTACATTTTCGTTCCGTCTCGCTTGGCGATTGTACGTATCGTCGTTAGCCTCCAATGGCCGACAAGCGCCGATCGAGGACAAAATACCATCTTACGCGTTGTGATACTCGATACAAGAGACGATCGGGCTCTCAGACGTGAGGCAGTGCGTTTTGTTTTATTTTATTTATCGCGTTAAATTTGTGTACATGTATGTTTGTTTCAATGTTTCTTAAGTTCGTTCTCGCATGACGTTTTTGTTGCTCACCTGGACAACGCGTTTCGCCAATCCAATTTCGCGCCCGAGCATCTCGCATTCGGCCATTGTCGGTGTCTTGTAGTCGGAGAACAGTGATTTCATGACCTTGACCTGAGTCGCCGACATCTGAGTTCGATATCTCTTGCCGCCCGACTGTGCACCGCCGTTTCCGCTTCCGGCGCTACCGGCGGCTTGGCCACCGCCGACGCTTCCGCTCAGGCCGCCCCCCGCGAGGCCACCGCCGTGTCTCGAACTCTGCGTACTCGACGCCGGGCTCACCGGACCGCACTCGTCGTCCAAAAATTCCGTCGTCTCGCTCATACTGTCGTCGTCGCAAATACTGCGCTCCGAGAGATCGGTGAGGGGACCGCAATCGCTTCCACCGCGAAAGTGCGACGACACGTTGTGCTGCTCCTCGAGCATTGTCGACAGCCCGCCGAGGCTCAATTTAACGGGACGACTGAGATCGACGGGTTTGCTTAGATCCAAGGGTGTTTCACCGGTGGCGCTGCTGGAGCCTTGATTCGTCGTTGTCGTTGATACCGTGCCGCCTTCTTGCTTTCCGTTGCTCGTGTGAGCCTGCAGCTCGCTTATATACCGCTTCATCGACTCCTCGTAGTACTTCTTCAGCGACGCCTCCATGTCGGTGTTGAACGGTGGAAAGAGCGGCGGCATCATGTTGGGAGTGCTGGAATTCGAGGGTGCAGATTCCATCGAGAGCTCCTCGTCTGGTATATTGTCGATGTTTACCTCACCGCGTGCAACCTGATCGGCGTGCTTACTCGACAGATGGGACTCCAATGCCGATTTGACCTTGAACAACGCTGGACAAAACGGACAACGTTTGTTTATAACCTGGCTGTGCGCGCGAAATTGACCTTTTCTCTCGCGCGCTCGGGTATTCTGAAACCAGACTTGAACAACGCGTTTCTTGAGGCCAACCTCGCGTGCGATCGTCTCGAGCATTTTGCGCGACGGATTCGATTCAACTTGATACTTCTGGTAGAGATAGTCCAGCTGCTCGGGCAATATCGTCGTTCTGAGGCGTTTGTCTTTGGGCTGCTCGTTGTGCTCGGAATTAGCTCGTCCGTCGCTGCCTGTGCTCTCCTCGAAGTCCTCGTACTTTCTCTTGCGATCTTGCATCATCGCTATGAGGGGATGTGGCGATTCCGAGGTGATGCCGGTACTGGCGTTGAGCGCTTGTTGCTGGAGTATGCCGAAGGGCGAATCGGGCGGATAGGCCGGCGGAAAGAGCGACGGATTCATGATATGTACTAGCTGATGTTCACGCCAAAGTTCGAATCGTCCAAACATTAGATTGCACTTGTCACACTGAAAACTGCCCTCTTTCGGTTCGGACTGGGGCTGTTGAGAAGCAACGATTGTCGGCTGGCTCTGTTGATGTATGGGTTGAGCGAGCGATTGTTGTTGAATGTGGGGTGGGGTAGGTGTGGTCACGGGTTGCTGGAGTTGATCGGCCAGGGGAGCAGCGGGTGGTTGATTGGTGGGAACTGCATTTGTGGTAGCCGAACTGCTGTTGCTGTCTTCGGAGCTCAAGACAGCGGCAACTTGAGCTGCGGCTGCTTGAGCCTGGGCGCTGCGCTTGGCATCCTCCTCTTTGAAGCAATGAGTCTTTTGATGTCGTATGAGCTCGTAGTAACGTTGAAACACGAGTAAGCACTTTTTGCACTGATAATTGAGGCCCGGTGTACGTTGAAAACGGCCCGAGCCGTCGTCACCCTCCCGGCCTCCTGGTGTAACGGGCTCCGCGGCCGGTTGATTCTCGTAGACCTTTCGTGCTTTCTGCCGTGCATTTTGAAACCAAACGACGATCACTCGAGGACTGAGGCCGAGAAGTT
The DNA here is from genome assembly GCA_944452715.1 of Ophion slaviceki. NCBI lineage: Eukaryota > Metazoa > Arthropoda > Insecta > Hymenoptera > Ichneumonidae > Ophion > Ophion slaviceki. Next base: position 52,222,946 of record OX101784.1, read on the forward strand.
TGCTCAGATATTCGAGGTCGTCGTCTTTGGGATACGCGTTGTTCTCGAAGAATTCTTGCAGCACTTTGATTTGATAGTCGGTGAAGCGTGTACGATTGGCACGTTTACCGGAGCTACCGCCGGATGAATTGCTGCCGTTGCTGTTACCGCCGAATGAATAATCGGCAGGTCCACGTCCCGGGCTCAGAGATCGCTGGGGTGTCAGCGCTAGTGCGGCGATCGAGCCTGGCACTACGACCCCCGAGCCGGCATTTGGACTAGCGAAGTTCTGAGGCGCTATCTTCGGTGGCAACATCGGTGTGCTTGGGGCGCTGGGTGTAATTGGACCGTGAGACGCGACGTCGTGATGGAGACCCGAGAACACCGAGGACATACTCAACGCGGGTGAATGAGGTCGGGATTGTTGTCCACCCGAGCTTCCCGGTGAATGATGCTGCTGATCTTCGTGCTGCGACTGTTGCTGCTGCAATGGCAAAGGGTCCGGTAGCTCTTGCTTGATCTCGATTATTTGGGGCATTACGGAGCTCGACAACAGCGTTGACGGTGGTGGCGGCGGCGAAGCTTGCTTGTTCGGACTTTTGTCGTCTGACGAACTACCCCCGGAAACACTGGAGTTCAACGGTGTCACCTTAGCCTCCCCTGTCTTCTCGTACTCTTCGAGATTCAACGTTGTACTCGGCGGGTTGTTGAAATTATACGGACTGTCTTTGTTTCTCTGGCGCTCTTTGAATAGGGTATTTCTGAACCAATGTTTTATCACTTTTGGTGGTAAACCACTTTGGGCTGCCATGTCCAATATTTGCTCTTCACCAGGCGAATTGTTGATGTCGAAATGAGCCCGTAATATTTTCAATTGCTCGTCCGTTATTCTCGTACGTGCACGCTTCTGCGATGCTGCTGCATTCGCCTGCGCACAGAAAACATACGAAGACATACGTAATTACGTATTCGTAAGCACACACGAATTTATCATCGAGTTATTTTTATAATAAACGGCAACATTCGCGAGTTTTTAACCAAACGATTTGTGAGAAGCAATTGAACCATGCGAATACTCAAACGAACAATAAATAGATTATTTTCGGCAAATTTTGCAACCAATTTCCGTCTACTGGTTGTACCAGGATTTTTTCAACATTGAAGTTCTTTAGAGCGACGGATGAAAATATTTTATAAGGACAGGAGAAAAATTAATTATGGTAAATATTTACAAGTGGGGCCCCAGCTAGAAAAGGGGTTTAGAAATTTTGTACCGAGACGATGTATTTCAGGGCACTTTGTTTATAATATTTAAGCCGGGGGAAGACAATTTCAACCCTTATTTCAACCCTCAAATGTTTTTTTTTTACTTTTCTAAAGTTATGGAGGAAACGGGTTTGGTGACATCAAGTGGGACAAATGACATGGGTTTGGGTGGGGTGTGGGATTTGTTTCGGTATATGTGTGAGTGTGTGGGTTTGAGTATACATGCGCGTGTGCTTTTTTGGCTTTGTTTGGGTTTGTATATACTCACAATGTAACAACCAAACCCATGTCATATTTTCCGGATTTTTATTTCTTGGTAAAATACACCTCCCCCATCATAAAAAAAAATATAATTTCATACTGCAGAATAGCCCCGAACACGTGAAAAAAATTTGAAGCCGATTAAGACTGGAGCCCCACTTGTAAATATTTACCTTAATTATTTCAATTTACAAATCGTGTTGAAATTGACAAAAAAAAACAAGTCCTTTTGTTCCATAAGCCAATTCATGACAAATATGAGATGAAATATAAATAGTAAATGAAAAAAATTGGAAAGAACCGCGGAATATGAACTGTCATAAAAACGATAAATAAACAATTAACAGCAAAATAAACTATGAAGCAATGATTATATTTTCGCAGAATAATTCCTTATATACTCATAAATGGAAAAATGTTTGAATTGGGTAAATGAACTTACCGCGGCCGCTTGTTGCTGTTGAAGCACTAGATGTTGTTTCGCGAGAATATCAGCCTGAGCGTTCATCGGCGGATATCCCGGAGAAGCTCCGTCGTAAGGGGGCGGCGGTAGCATCATTGGAACGAGAGGAGGTTGTAAGTTCATCGCAGCGAGGGCGGGTACGTTGAGTCCAAGTGGAAGACCCATCATGCCCATCATCAGGCCTGGATATTGTTGGAGTTGTTGCTGCAATTGCGAGGCAGCCATAGCATTGAGAGCGGCTTGCATTTCGGACATTTGTTGGGCCAGAGTCAATTGAGCGTGTTGCTGTTGTTGATGTTGGGCCTGTTGTTGATGTTGCTGCTGCTGCTGCTGTTGTTGTTGTTGTTGCTGCTGCTGTTGTTGTTGCTGCTGCTGTTGCTGTACAATTTGCCGTTCCGATTGAATATGATGCGGTGGATTGCTCGCAAGAGCAGTTGGAGTTGTAGAATCCGTGCTGGATACTGGTGTATTGCTCAACGCTGGTGTCGTTGCCGGTGTGGTCGATGTGGCTTCTGGCGTCCGACTGACGCGTTCCTTCACACTCTCGGGGCTTTCTTCCTTCTCCTTATCTCGTCTCTCCTTATCAGAGCTCAAATCCTGCGGCTGATTGGACGTCGGTGTGGAGCATCGGGGCGCTGTGTTTGTCGACGACGAGGTGGCAGCGGTAACGACAACGCTCTTCTTCTCGTACTCGCACTTGAACTGTTGAGCGTATTTTTCGAGAAATTCACGGGGCACCAAATCACGATGTACCTCCTCGCAATGTGCCTTCAAAACCCAAACGCTGCTGAACTCTTTGTTGCAATGTTGACAAGTACTGCGAGTCAATTCGGGAATGGTCTCTTCGTCCATCATCTCGTCCGGTTCCTCTTCTCGTTCTTGCGCCGCCTGTGCAGCGAGAGCTAGCTTCTGTTGTTCCTGTTTCTGCTGTTCTTGTTGTGCCTGAAGCGCTGCCGCCGCTTCCTCCTCTTTCCTCTGTCTTCTCTGATGATTCTCGTTGAATTGCATTACGAGATCGAATCCAAAGCTTTCGAGCAGATGTTTGTACATCTGGGAGGTTTTGTGACGAGGTTGACCGAGAATATCCTGAGCAACCTGCGACTGTGTCTGTTGCTGTTGAGACACATTGGTCGATTGAGCGTGTTGCTGTGGTCCCGGTGTCGTCGACATCGGCGGTGGTGTTTTGTCCGGTGTGCCGGCAGCTATTTGTTGAGAGGCCGCCAATTGTTGAAAGAGCGCAAGTGGATTACTGAATATACAGTAAAGCTGTTGGTGCGTAGCCAATTGTTCCTGATTTGCGAAGAACGCGCTGCAACGTGGACAGGAGACCTGATTGCCGCTTGTGTTGGTGGTCGCGTTGTTGCCACTGCAAGGTGGACTCGTTGGACTTGTAGGTGGGGGCTGTTCGATCAACGGACGAGCAAGATCGAGTTGACCGCTTGCCGCGAGATCCGGCAATTTACTGGCCCGTGTCTGATGTAGAACGCTTCTCATGTGAATATCGAGTGTGCTGCCCTGCGAGTACGAGACTTTGCAGATGTTACATTTGTACGGTTTTTTGTCCTGATCCTGCTGGGAATCGGGTGATTCTGCTGGACTAGCGGGAGGTACGACCGATATAAGAGTATTGTTGTTTCCTTGCTCCTGCATAGCCCTTTTCAGCTTGTGCAAATGACTCACGCTGTTATAATGCACCAGTAGTATATTCTTCTGGGTGAAACTCTCCTTACAAACGTCACACTTGTATGGTCTGTTTGGATCGAGATATTTTTCCATCGGATAGGACATTTTTTCACCCTTTCGATGTAGCAGAGTCTTGTTGTGTCCAGTGAGATAACTTTGGCGCGTGAATGCAACCTTGCAACGATGACACTTGAACTTACGTCCAGGATCGTGGTAACTGTCCTCGGCAACGGGTTGACTATTCAAATAATCCTCGAGTAGCCGTTGTTCTTTGTGCAACGGCGACGAATCACTGGCATCGCTTTCCTCCTCGTCAGCGCGGTTTTCCTCATCGACACTCACCTCGGCAGCAAGGCCACCCTGCCGCCGAAAAGCTTCCTCGGTCAATGCCTGTAGCAACGGATGGGCGTGTAACAGGCTCTGCTTGTATTGCGCTAATTCTTCCTCGTGTACATCGGCATGAGTAGATTCCAAATGGCGCTGAAGTGCCTGCACCGAGCGGAAGGATCTACCGCACAGTGCGCACTTCGTGGCGTCCCGTATCGCGTGATACTGCGAGTGTTGCTGTAATTTGTCTAGGGTCTTGAAAGCGAGACTGCACTGACCGCAACGATATTTGTGAACGTGTTTCTCGCTGACAGCCAAGGTAGGTCTCGTGGCAGGATGAGCCTCACGATGATGTTGCTGAAGTTCCTCAATGGAACGACAGACGCGTCCGCAAACGGTACAGTGGGCGATCTCCTCAATCTCATCCGTTGAACGTTCGTTTATCTCATCCTCTTGATGATGCAGTTGTTGCGACACCTGCGGTTGTTGCTGATTCGGTTGTTGTTGCTGTTGAGGTTTCACGGCCGCAATGGTGGGAGAGGTAGGCGTTGCTGCGGGTGTTGAAGTACTTCGCGGATTGTTATTCAGCCAATGACTTTGATCAACGAGAAGCAATAGCCTCTGTAAACCATCGGCGTTTACTGAATGAATCTGCATAACGTGTTTCTCTAGAGCCGTGCGTTCCTTGAAACCATCTTGGCAGAGGGGACACAGCAATTCTGGTGTCGGTTCTTCCTTGACGGTCTCAATTTTTTCTTCGGGATCCTGCGTATGGGCGACCAACAGATGCTGCCTTAACTCCTCTCTCGAGGTAGGTAAATACGTGCAGTAAGGACACGTTACGACTTCCTCGCTCTCCTCCGGCTCCTGATCAACTTCCAGATCGTTTTCGGGCTCTTGTTTAACCTCACTTCCGCAATCGCTACTGCCCTCCTCGCGCCGCTCTGCAATACCACAAATAAACGATTTTCACGTAATGTAAAATGATGTATTTTGTATGAGGATCTCTCTATGGTTGTAAAGTGCAATTCTACTAAAGTCGTGTGTGATTCGATTCGATTGACTAAAGGGACCGGACATAAAATCAATCTCTAGAGGATACGTCACGCCCCAGAGGTCACATTCTCAATCACTATTTTTACCGTCACAAAAATAACACGTTGGCTTTCCTGTATTAGAAATACTTCGTGATCTCAGAAAAACAGCACGAATTCTTCCTTACTTCAATCATTTTCGTGGAAAAACGATTTTGTCATATTGAGGGTTGACGAATTTTTTAATTTGAACGCTATGAATATAGTAAGTATTGGTTAAAATGTAAACAATTATCATTAAATTGTTCTTGAATTATGGTTTTGAAGATAAGTCATCTGTAGTTTCCAATTTCCGTGGTGTTAAACCAGTTTTTCCCCGTAATAGATAACGTTGCAGACCCATATCTTATCGATCGAATCGGATGATCAAGTAAAGAAAAGTTCTATTATTTTTACTTCGTGTTTTGAATATTTTTACAAGTAATTTTTCCAAATAGCTGGCGTTTCAATTGTCGTATCGATACCATTCCGCTTTCATTTTTGTTGGATTGGCTGAATGGAAATGTTACCTCACATGTATATATTGTAGTTTTGGATGACGAACGAGAGAAAAAAAGTCGTTTGGCATGGAAAAAAGTTATCGAAAATATGGTGTTGAGGACCTTTTGCCGCTAGTCACGCGATATGTATGCTACATTGAAGAGAAACGCAAGAGGCACAAAACCCGCGAGGCAGAGAGGTCCCAGATGCCCTTTTGCAACAGATAATCAAATTTGAATTATAGATCTATGGTACAAAATTAGTGAATGGGGTCTCCGCTTCCGACAGGTATGCTTGTACATCATCGTCAGTTCTTGTGTGTGTATGTGTGAACGCGCCGCATTTTATCGAAGGAGGAGGGAAGTCAAAGAAAAAGAAGAAACGGGCAAAGCACGTGAACAGTGAGCAAGTATCGGCTGCCGTTTCGGTACGTAAAGAATAAGTGTGCATCGCTGGATTCTCCGTCGCGCATTGTCGAAAAACCGCATCGCGCGCGAGTAGAAAGCACCATCGGTCGTGCCGAGTGTACCTATTTTCGGCCGTCAGTTGGGTGGGTTGTGAAACGGAATGGGCGCGTGCTTCATTTCTGCTTTTGATGCTTCTTTGCTAGTATCACGTTTTATTGCCATTATTATTGTATATATATATATATGTGTGTGTGTGTATGTGTTTTTTTGTATACATATGTATACACGGAAATCCCGCATAAGTACAGAGTAGCCGGACAAAGTGGTGCACGCGTACCTGGGGTCGCTGTGTAACAGTATAACGTACGTACGTATATGCAGTATAGAGTTGTCGAAGAGTTGGGATAAATTTTGTGCGTGATCAACTTTGGGTGATACACTCGTGTTTTATTGCTCAATACGTGAGGGTATCCTTTTTGCCTTGTACTCATTGTTGCGAATGAAGACGGCACGTGCCACGAGAGCCCGCGACAGTTGGATGAGTTTCTATTCTACCGACGCCATATAATACCCGAATGAAAGAAGAAGATGGACTGTATAATTATAGCGAGAGGAAGAAAGACTCTCGTGGCGTGTATGGAACTCACCGTTGCTGTTGTTTGCGGCGTTTGGTGTCGTAGGAGTTGTCGGGCTAGGCTGCTGACTAGCCGATAAATCGGGATCGGCGGCAACTTGAAAAACATCGCCGATATCCGTGTGCGGTGTCTCGTTTCCCTGTATGCCGCTTCGTCGATGCAGCTGATGTAGCTGTTCCATCTGCAGATGCCTCAGCGAGCGAACATGTTGAAGCAGAGGAAGTCTGTGCCTTGCGCTAAAACCGCACAGGGCACAGTGGTACAGCTTAGCCGCTGATTGGGTATTGGCACTTGCTTCGAGTAAATGACGAAGTAAAAGAGCTGCAGCCTCGTGACGTGGCGACGCTGCGTGTAGAGCTAATTTGTGAGCACTGTTGGTGTAATAGTCACACGCGTGACAGCGCAATTGAGCAGCGCTCGTTGGTGATGCGAGAAACTTCAGTTTCCACTCGTTACGTGGACCACCTTCTTTAACGTGATTAACGTGCTGAAGACGCTGCAGATGCTTGTCCGTTTTACAATGCAGCTGGAAGTTTGCCTTGAGATTGGTCTTGTAGGAACATAATTTACAGACGAAATTGCCAGCTACGAGAGCGAGAATCTCGCCCTCACGAGTATGCGTCCGATCGGTGCCTAAGTGATGACCCAGCGCCTCGAGCGAGTCAGTCGCGAAGTTGTTGCAAACGCAGCAGTGATACAGATACGTCGGATCGGGATCAGCTGGTTCGGGCGGTGGCTCCATGCTCTCGGGTGACAGACCAACGTCACCCGCGAGATTTCCCATTGCCCCCATACTCGCCATACCTCCGATTAATTCGGGTGGCAATTGTGGCGGCAATTGACCTCCCGTCATCATTTGTATGAGAAGTGCCTGACTGTACGCCATATCGGCGAGTGCCGCCTCGGCGTGTTGTGGCTTGTCAAGACCACCGAGATGCAACAGTTGCTCGAGTTGCTGCTGTTGATGCTGCTGATGCTGTTGCTGTTGTTGTTGCTGGTGATGATGTTGTTGGGCCTGCTGATGATGTGACTGAAGTGCGGACAATGTCTGCATATGTTTGACATTTTGTTGCAAAACGAGCATATTGTGCGTGTGCTTCTCGCTGGTCATGTGTATCCTTAGATTACGCGCCACGTTGGTCTCGTAATTGCAAACGTCGCAACGAAACGTTGGTTTGGGCTTGCCCTGACTCACTGTTTGTCCGGCACTCAAATGGGGACTGTGATTCTGTTGATGGTGGGGACTTCTCGTTGGCATTGGAGCCTCTTGCGACGACGATGGATTACTGCTAACCGTAGCAGCACCGCCACCCTGTTGTAATTCTTGCATATTGTTCAAATGCTTGTCACTCTGCATGTGTATACTTAGGTTGCCCTTGGTCGTGGTAGAATAGTTGCAGACCTCGCATCTGTAAGGTTTGTAGCCACAGGTGTAAGTCTCGCCGCGAGCTAACCTCGGATGAGGTTGACCCGCTATACAATAGATACACGATGTCTCGCTCTCGGGATGTTTCTCCTTCATATGAATCTCCAGTGTCTCCTGATACTTGTAATGCCAATTGCACTTCGGACATTTTAGCGTCTTGCAGGAATTTCTACTGTGTATACCGGCGAGTGGGCCGCCAGGACCGGCTAATCGACTACTCGCGAGAATCAGCTCGCATTTTGGGCACTCGACGCCGCTGGGACGTCCTTGCATGTGTTCCGGACAAACACCTATCGTTGTGCCGGTTAAGAAATTCGGAGGTTGTTGGGTGAGGGCTGCGTAAGACGAGGGTGAACCTTTGGTCGAGGTAGGCGGTGGAGGTGGGGAGGTATAATGAATCGCAGCGTCCGGTGCTTTCGCCCAAGATGCGGCGCTTACTTGAGCACCGGTCCACTGATGCTGCGATTGGGACTGTTGATGATTGAAACTTAACGGCGTATTGGAGTGAGACGTTGGTGTCGTGGGTGTAGTTGGCGACGGTCTCTCGCGTTGCTGATGGTTCGCTTGCGACGGGCTACTCGGTATCCCGGGCGTACTCGCCGGTGTACTTGTTGTCGTCGTAGTCTCGTGTTGTTCATTAGGATCGATACCCGAACTGCCTCTCTGTCCTTGCTGACTACCCTGTTGTACCGGTGACGTTTGTGGACCCATCGACGTGTCCGTCACGGGCTCGAGAAAACTCACGAGTGGCTGTTTACCCCTGCCGACTGCTTGTATTATTGCCGACGCTGTCGAATGCGACAAAACTTGTCTCTCGTCCTCCATAAGCGTCAACTGATGTTCACCCTGTGCATGCGCGATGAAACTTTTCGCATAACCGAAACTCAGCTTGCAAATGAAGCACATAAGTATAGGTTTGACAGGCACCGAAGCTGCGGACGTTGGTGTGCCAGGGGTGGGCGTCGGTGCGTTCGGTTGTTTTTGCTTTCCGCCCTCCGCACTTCTGTAACTTATAACGCGATAGCTGTGCATCACTGGTAAATCGGGATTTTGTTGCTGCACCGCGGATCTTTGCTGTTGTTGTTGATGCTGCTGTTGCTGATAGGCCTGATGAGCGTAAAGCCTCGATACGTAATAAGCACTGGCGATCTGAGGAAACACTAGAGAATGCGGTACCGATACGCCTCGACCATCGACTATACAACCATCCGGCAGTGAATCGTCATCACTAAGCTCGCTCTCGCCCTCGATTATATACGCCGAACCGTCGGGGTTGTAGACGATCTTACCGTCGAATTTCTCGACGTCACCGCCGGTTGGACTAGGACTCGGACTTGGCCCCTGTAGCTGCTGTTCCCTCAACATCATTCCCGTTGCACCAGCAGTTACCGAAGTTGTACCCGTAACGACTGTTGCGCCGGTTCCTCCGTTGTTGCTACCACTGTTATTATTGCTATTGCCATTTCCGCTGTTACTAGTCGCTGTAGTAGTGGTTGTCGTGTCAGCGGTTGGCGTGGGCGTTGGTATTGCGTCCCGCGTACAGGGTTCCGTGCCCGATGGTGGACTTGCCGTACGAGGGTGATGGGGCTGATGTAGAGCAGCCCCTGCTGCCGGAGGGGACCCGCCACCCCGGCCGCCCTCCTCCTCCGGGCTCATCTCTTGTTTTTGCTGCGCGTACGAGGAATTTTGAAAGCTTTCGTGTTGCTGTTGCCTTTGATGATGATGCTGATGCTGCTGATGCTGCTGATGATGGTGGGCCGCAACCAGCTGTTGATAGAGCTGATGCTGATGCCCGATGCTAGCGCTCGTCGACGACGACGTCGACGACGACGAGAGCTGCTGCTGCAAGTGCGATGCTTGAATAATCCCGTGATGCTGCTGTAGATGGTACTGCGGGGGATGGGGCTCACTGGAGGGCATTACCCCAAACGTGAGGCGACCGCCAGCCTCACATCACCCACGGTGGCTGCGCGCACTTGGCTCTTCACCGTACAAATGCTTCTTCTTCTCCTTCTCCTTCTGCTGTCTCTCTCTATGCTGATTTCACTACCTCCTTTCGACTTTTTCGTACCTAACTTTTTAACCCGCACGACTTTTCTCGCTGTGCCTATCAACGCTTCTTTTTCTTTTACTTTCCCGTCGTCACCGCTACTACCAACACCACCACCACCACCACCACCACCACCGGTTCTACCTCTTATTCTAACTTCCTCGTCGGCTCTCGACGTCCAGCACGTCGTCCTTACACTCGCTGTAACACCGAGCTCACAACAACTCGTCGTCGCATTGAAATCCTCACCCCCGGTAGAAGATTCACTAGCTACCCCGTCGCAACCCCAGGTCGTACCTGAAACATGTAAATAACAGGAACGCTTGTACTACAGTTCATCGGTTAACCTTTTCGTGTACATGTAAAAAAAAGGATGAAACAGCCTAGCTGTTATTTTGTTGGTAAAATATGCTCGTGTACTTTGTGCGGAGAAAACGTAGATAGATACAAGAGACGCGTCTCGAGGGAGAGTACAATGCTGACGCGGGTTTTTAGAGAACGCGTTTAGTCCGGTTAATCCGAGCAAACAAGGCAAAGTCCCGGCGGATTCGAACAGAGCGTGCGTGACCCGTGTTCCTTCACGACTAACGAGATATATGTGTAGGTGAAGTGAGGTGAGGCCCGAAAAGATAGGGAAATACGCAGAAATGCGGCAAGCTGGGCACACACAAGAATACGAGGGAGTGAGAGACACGGCATATAGGACATACAGAAAACCGCGAAAGCTGCGCGAGAACGAGACGATACCTCGTGCGCAGCGAATAGATCGGCTAACACAAGGCTCGTACTGTCCTCTGGGCGCCTTGTGTCTACCTGAATCCCGGTGGAACGCAACCAGCTGTGTTTGCGACCCATCGCTCTAACGTATCTATATCGATTGGCTGTATTGATCCCTCTCGCTACGCTCGGTCTTTTTTTTGTTCCTCTCTCTGTAAACCATGAAAACGCGCGCGTGGAAATAAGCTCAGGCACAAATATGTATGCTCATCTGGGAATTCATCCGTGAATAGCTTGCTCTGTACTTGCTCCCATTTAGGTGGGATACGTATGCATTTATACATCGTATTGTCGTATGCCTATCAACGCTTCTCTTATTTCACAATACATCAACGCATACCTTGTCTCTTGTATTTGTAAAATTTATATACCAATAGGCGTGAGTAGGTGTCGATAAAACTGTACACTGATTCTTTGTTGTTTAATCCACTATATTGTTAAATATAGCTACCGGCATGGGGTTGAAGTTTGCATCGTTTAAGTGCAACGAAACAATTATTTTTTTTAATTTCCCAAATTTCGCACATTTGAGCTTCGAAAATCACGCAAACATATTTCAGGATTCTTATTCAGCGATTTATAAGAAATTTGCAAAGTACGATTTTGGATACTCACGAAAATGAGAAATTGGAAAGAATTTTCGTTGCATTTCAACGATGCAAACTTCAGACCCATGCTACCGGAAATTGGCTCGGACCTAATTTGTCGTGGAGATAAGATATGTCCGGTCGGAGAATTTTCTCGTAAGTCTGATGTTTGGACGCAAATGAATGTGTCGATATTGCTGTTTTTTCGACGCTGACGAAAGATGAAGAACACATGGAATATGGGGCGTCCGAGACAAATAAAAAAGAGGGATGGCTGTAAATATATGCTTTGGCGTAGCCGGCGTTTTTTCTTGGGGGGGGGGGGGGGGGAGGTTGACAAAAAAGTGATTTCGACCACAATCACCTTTTTTTTACAATAAAATTTACATAATAGTCTATAATCACGCAACACGCATAAAATATGAAGCTTTAATCACTCGTTCTTCCTAACATTAACATCAAACTTGCAATACCTTGAAAAATAATTAAATTTGCATCATTCTTAAATGCAGTTGCCAGTCTTTAAACTTTACTTGCAGTAGCTACCCAATTAAATAAGTCTCATATTGCAATCTCTGCAAATCGGCCCGACACTTTTTCAGTTTACATTTTTTTACAGTGTCATTCTCTAAGTTCAGCAATGACATATGAGAGTTCCTGACGCATCGTGCTTTTGAGTCACGTTTTAAGATTTTCTAATAATTACCGATGAAATTCTCTCCGTTCGTATACAATTTCGAAAATCCATCAACTGCATAAGCTAACGGTGGATTCTCAAATCGGTGTTTTAGTTTTGCAATGAGACTATCTATCACTTGGCAGTAAATGTTGATCTTCCAGTATTTTCCTGCTTCTGTATCCGTCGACAAGTATTGGTTTATTTAGTGCATTGGTTTGATGACCTATTTGATTCAAGTCATGAAATGGTTACTTTTCATACAAATTACGAAATTCCAACGAAGGAAGTAGTTCAAGTTTTATTTCTTCATGCTTCGTTGGGTGAAGCTTAAGGGGTTACCCCCACTTGCGATTTTGAAAAAATCGATTTTTTTTAATTGCATTTTTTTGAAGTGCAACTTGAAGTGCAGTTTTTTTTTGATGCCCGGAATAGATGACTCTATGTAAGTTTACAAAAAAAAAATATTTTCTTCGTGTAAACTGAAATTGAAACTTTAAACGCGTTTTTCTCAAAATGGCATTTCTGAAGTCGGTGACCAAGATTACTCGAACACTAATGAACCGATCTTCTTGAAATTTTGCAGGCTTATTTAATACATAAAAATGTAGTCTTTAATCGTTCGATTTTTTTTTCGAAAAAAATGGCCGTTTTATAGCCAAAAAACGGCCGTTTTTTTCGTTAAAATCGAACCATTAACTTTGACTGTCCGCCATTTTGTGAAAAATGAATATTTTTTAAAATCCTTCGATTAAAGACTAGTTTATACTTATATTTGACTAAATCCATCCGCATTTTTTTTTTTCAGATGATCCACTTCGCCGCAATGTTGGTCACCGCAAACCGTGTATATAAAAACATTATTTCATTGACGGCCATTTGCCACTAAACAATGTAATATTTTTCAATAAAAAAATTCCTGAAAGTTCTTCAAGATGTGTTCTTTAAAATGGTATATTGATCGATTAAAAAAGTTTTGTAGTTTTCTTTAAAAAAATTCATGAAAAAGGCCTTTTTTTTTGCGCTACAAGTGGGGGTAACGCCTTAAATAAAATCAATCAATTATTTGAATTTATTTTGGGTCCAGTTTTTTCTAAGGGGGCACCGGGATTTTTGGGGGGGTCGTGCCCCCTCCCGGCTACGCTAATCTATACATGTGTGTGTGCATATATATAAATATATATATACGCACGACCCCCTCCAGAAATCCCTATATCTACACACAAACCGAGAAGCTACGGAAGACAAGGAAAGTATCAAAACGAAAAAGGGTAAGGTTGGATAGTCAACTCTCGCATCTTCGCGCCCGCGGTGCTGTACAAGCAACGCCGCTTTCCTCGAAGCGAACGGTGTGTAAAAGCGCCGGGAGCGCCCCGGCTATTTTATAATTGCATCCCAATTACGTGAAATCGAGCCAAGCCGTGAGCGCTCGCGCACGATCATCTTCTTCTCTCCCTCTCACTCCTCCCCCCCTCTCTCGTACTTTACAGAGCCGCAATGCACGAAGCTCGATGGTTAGTAGTTGTAGCGGAGTAACCGCGCGCGAGTGCGGAGGGGGGGGGGCGGCATCGGTTCGCGGTATCCCTGGAATCTAACGGATCGTCGGACGGATAAGTAGGTGTGTTGTGCGCCCGGGGACGAAGCTGAAGAGAGGAAAGGCGGAGGAAGAGGAGGAAGAAGAAGTGAGCGCAAGAGATGCGGTTCTCCACTGAACGCGTGTGCGCTAAGCGAACGCACACTTATAGACATATAGGTTCGGTATATGTACATATGTGCACTCTGCATATATATATATATATATATATATATATATATATATATATATATATATATATATATATATATATATATATATATATATATATACATACATATATATATATATATATATATATATATATATATATATATATATATATATATATATATATATATATGTATGTATACATATACATATATACACACACATATATATATATATATACATATATATTTGTGAACGACGGGATGTGTCAATGTATATGTGTATGCGATCCGCCCGCACGTATTACACGTTGGGGGTGTAGAACGCCGTGACGGCCTGAGGCCCTCTCATCTCGAAGAATCTCTCACTCTCTTTGCCAGTTCTTCTCTTATATCCTCTCCTTGTTCCTTTTCTCTCTCTCTCTCTCTCTCTCTCTCTCTCTCTCTCATGTTACAATAGAATATACAGGTATACAAGATTCGAGTGTTCAACCACCATTGCTGGACATTATGGTATAGACGTGTATCGCATTATGGACCTCTCTCGTACCATCCCCCGTCTTTTACTCTCTTTTCATCTTTGCTCCCTCTTTCTTTCTCTCTCTTCCATAATTCCGCGGTACAAACTCCATAATCCAGTCACCGTAGAGATAGCGTATCCCCGAGCGAATCGAGAGAATCCGCCAAAGCCCGCAAGCACCGCAACTATACTGCACGGAGTATCATATGGAGATGTAACACATTTGTACGTATGCATATAGTCCCGTAGATATTCGCGTATACGTATGTATACGCCTATACGACGGCGTATCACTTTGCAAAATGCGTGTGCGATACGGTGGATGGCCAACTTCCCTCCACGCTCGTATTACATCCATGGTGTATATACCACCGTATCCACACCCAACTCGACCCGCGAATTATGGATTATCGTGATGAGGGAGGATCGGAAACGGGACGCGAGATCGATCTTGGTGATGATACTCTCTTTCTCTCTCTCTCTCTCTCTCTCTCTCTCTCTCTCTCTCTCTCTCTCTCTCTCTCTCGAAGTGACGACGAAGACACAGCGTTTCGTACGTAGCTGCGGCTCAACGCACACGTTATTATATGGACAAGCGAAATTCTGCAGGCTCGCGTTGCGCCTCGTCGCACGATTGAACTTTATTTGTTTTATATTTTTGTCCCTCGCAGAGCGAAACGCTTCGATTGCGCTTTTACACGTGTTCGAAGATGTTCCCTTCGCTGCACGTTTTCTTGTGAGGTATATCCTTTTTTTGGCTTGTCGACCAGCTTCAAGACGCTTCCGCATCGGATTATGCAGATGCGGGCAAAATAGCATGAGACTTTTTTTTGGCGAAAACGTTTGCGTGTGGAGCTGGGATTGTGCGCAAGGAGTCCGTACGTTTGTGTGCATTATCGGCTACCACGCATCTGCATAGCAGGTTGACTGTAAGAGATGAGCATTGAGACGGGAAACCAGTTAAGATGACTCGAAAATCGATCTTTCACATTCCATACACTGGTAGTAAAACAATTCGCTGATCAAGGGGTTATGCACAGTTTTCGAAAAGTTTTGGATAAAAGGAAAAAATGACGTTGAAGTTTGCATCGCCGGAACGCAACGAATATTAATATTTCTGAATTCTCCTAATTTATTTTCGCAGACTTTGCCTACTAAAATCCTTCAACGATTTTTAAGACATTTACAATGAAAATCTGAAAAAAGATCTTCTATAATAATGAAAATATGGAAGATATGATGTAAAACCGATTTTTCGTTGCGTTCCAACGATGCAAACTTCAACACCATAAAAGTGTGACTCTCATAAAAGTTACTATTGTTTTCAAATCAATCATTCGTATCAATCGTCACGAAGAGAGCGATATTTTGGTAAAAGGTGGTCGGAGACGACGCTTTTTCTTAAGGGCCGAGGGAGTAGTGTGTTGAGGCCCGCAAAGCGATAGACCCAAAAGGAAATGGTTGAGGAAACATCTGCCAAAGTTGTAGCCTCACCTGGCCGAGGACTTTCCGCTTTTTGGGGGGATTCATCGTGGAAAGTCTCGAAAAAAAAATTTCTTTATCTCCGAGGCTCGCTCTAGGATCGTCGAGATAATTTATCAGTGTTTCGGTTGTTTCCCTCGAGGGCGCCACGAGATTATATCGGCAGGGTCAAATTTGCCGGGAAACGAAAAATAGATGTATGTACCCACGGAGGGAGGGGGGGGGGTGAAGGGGTAAGAGTATAGTGTCAGGTCAGTTTGGACACAGCTCGATTATTTTCGCTCGCGCTGGTGGCATTTTACACAGGAGGGAGCTATACTCTTCCTCCAATTAAACGATAAGATCTTAATCGTCATCGGTCTGACGCGTCTGTGCTGCTCGCACGTTCGTTTCGTCTGGTGCCCCATCGTCTTATGCGGCACGTGCTCCCGTGCGCTCCTCGGAGCGCGAGTGAAGAAAAATAAATGACTCCCGAATATTCGTAAGAGAGAGAGAAAGAATAAAAAAAAACTATTTATAAAAGGGAGACAAATCTCTTTTTGTGGCTCTTTTCTTTCCCATTATTTCCTATGAATTATTTCTCACATCCAAAGTGCCACAGATGTATCGCGTGACTCGGAATATTCTCTCACGATGTATACATTGTCGACGAGCACGATCATCGACAGGTTTTTGGCAACAGGGAGATTCGTGCAAAAAGAAAAAGAACGAAAGAACAATAGAAATAACACGGAAGTATCGGGAGAGAGTTCGCGCGGATATCACAGATGGTTGACAAGTCTGCAATAAGAGGGATATCATTCTCATATATATATATATATACGTAGCTGAATATAAAAAATGGCCATATTTCGAAAGCGAGGCAACGAGATACCGAGAAATCGAAAGAAAGGGAGTGACAGACATGAAAGATGCGCAAATCATAGTAACGGTATTTTTTGAGGGCTGTGAAAGAGCTGCGACGAGACTTGATGCTGTCGATGGTCTCGTCTTTGTTGTCCCGTTATACTTTTCGGACCGGAAACCGGACCAATGTATACGTGACCACCTGATTCGACCACGTTCATTGTCAAAAAAAAGTTTCACGAGAGGACAAACAGAGGGAGGAAGGGAGAATGAGAGCGTCTCAAATAAGGTGAAAAGGGCCAGCAATCGAACCACATGACATCGATTCCGGACATAAGCATATATATATACTGGGTGTCCTGTTATGAATGGATAATCCTGCAACTGTCGATAGGTCAGATCGTGTCCTACTATATGCTGGAATTTCAGTTTAGTAAAAGTCCCACGGCTTTCGAGATTTAGGGCTTTATGTTAGTTTTAAATAAAATCATCTCCTTTTGGTTTTTCGCATGCTATTTCTACAAATGATACGAATCGACAATAACTAAGCAACTTTTTGAAGTAATTGGCACGATATGCGTAGTACATTTTTTTTTACACAGGCAATCAAAGTCAGACGTTCTAATTGGTTTGTATGAAAATTCTGTATGAGATATTTTTTCATGAAGTTTCCTTAACATTTAAGGTTAAGGGGCTATACTAGTGTGACACTTAAAAAAAACGATTTTTATTGCCTTTTTCGACAGTTTATACTTTTAAGAATATGAAATGAGATTTTTGTACTTTCAAGAATATGAAACGAGATTTTTCAAATTTGCTGACAATGTAACTCAAAGAGCAATTATCCGATTGACTTGAAATTTGAACTGAGTACTCTTGAATATATTTACTCTACAATGACGTAGGATATTTTTGATTCGATGAAAATTGACGATTTGGCATTGAAAAAAAACGACCATTTTATAGGCAAGAAAACAGACTTTTTTTCATAACTACGCCATTTTGTTAGATTTTGATATTTTTCGAAAATCCTACGTCATTGTACAGGAAATACCTTCCAGTTTAACGACATTTTTTCCTTTTTCGGTTTCAGCTACTCAATCGGCCGGAATCATGTCAGCAGTGGAGGAACTTTTTTTTTGGCGCCTCCGAAGGCAGCGCATAAGTCGCTTGGATCTCAATATTTTTCTATGAAAAAATTATGTAATATAGGTCAAATATAGCCAAATATATTCTTAATTTTCCGAAACATTTAATTGAGTACTTTTCTCCCAAAAAATTCCCGTAAATCACCCAAATTTTCGGCGTTCACACTGGTATAGCCCCTTAAAAAGAAGACTTTTATAGATTATACACTAACCGAGAGTATTTAAAAAAAACCGGGTCAAAAAAGTTATCATTTGTAGAAATGACATGCGAAAAACCAAAAGCAGATGATTTTTATCTCGAAAACCGTGGAATTTTTACTAAACTGAAATTCCAGCACATGATCTAACCTATCGACAGTTGCAGGATTATCCATTCATAACAGGACACGCTATATATATATATATACAGGGTGTCCCAGAACTCAACGTCAAGCCGAAACGGGGTGACAGGATTGATTGTAACCATCATGAGAAAAATCAAAAAAAATCTGGGCATTTAAGAAAAACCTAGAAATTTGGTCAAACTGTAAACATTTTTCGGTTATTGTGGTTAATTTTTATTATTTTTGTTCATTTAAACTTTGGAACCGTAACCCTAAATAACATTTCTAGAATCACAGTAAAAAATAATGACACAATTGCTCCAAGTTTCCTAGAATTAAGACTGTTTTTTGTTAAACTATGAATTTAAAATTTTCAAAATAGATTTTTTTTCTGATTTTTCTCATGATGGTTACAATCAATCCTGTCACCCCGTTTCGGTTTGACGTTGAGTTCTGGGACACCCTGTATATATAAGGATACGCAAAACTTTCTTCAACAACAGCAGTGCAACAGCAGTGTAAGCATTCCGCCGTTCGCGGTTTTTTTTATCGTAAAAACGTTGCGCACGCATGCTGAAAATGTTTTTTATTCTTCCTTCTTCCGGACCGGACCAATTTTGCCCAATTGTCCCGTACGCATCTCATCATTTACCGTATTGACCACGTCTCGAATGTATACGCGTAGTGATGGGGTGATTTCGCATGTGTATCTCTTGAAAAAACGAGTGAAAAAAAAATGAAAGGACGTTTTCTTCCGGAAGACATTTTGAGGATCACGACGGCGGCAGTCATTGTTCGGTTCAACTCCTTTTTCACCGATAAGCTCCGAGTTCCGTCCAGACACGATACGAGCATCGCCCGCAGTGCAACGGAAGTTGGCAGTTTCCTCGAAAGTTGAAGGTAATAATGCGACGTTGGAGTGCGGGCGTGGCCGCAAGATCGTTGGTGGAAAAGATTTGTCGCAGGTTTCCTGGTGTCCCCACGAGGTCTTGGGAATTTGCGCGGGCAAGGTTATTTGCAATGACTAATGGACTAATTGAAGATAATTCGGCCTCTTCGCGGAGGAAGCTTGGATTGCGATCGAGAATGTTAGATCGCGATTCTAGTCGCAATTAGGAAGCTTAGATAGAAATGGTATTGAAGTTTGCATCGTTGAAATTCAACGAAAATTCTTTTTCATTTTCGTTTCTTCCCATTTTCATTGTTATCCAAAATTACTTTTTATAGACTTAGGTTGCAGTTCTCTAATAAAGATCTTAGACAAGTTTACAGTAGCTTTGATTTGCGAAAAAAATTGGCAATTGGAAAAAAATTATAGATGCGTTCCAACGATGCAAACTTCAACGTCATAGATAGAAGGGGAATATCATCTTGGAATTTTTGTATATGCTGAAGGAAAAAGGACTTGAGCTCACTAATTTCGTCGTTGGGAGATACGAACGAATTATGTATTGAAAAAAATATTCGGTTATGTGGAGAATTATTTATTCCATCGAACCAACGAATCCTCGGAATAATCAAATATTTTGGGTTTAATCTATTTTAATCTATATATTTTATTGACTACCTCTGGTTGAACAATTTCGTTGATCGAAATGATATTTCTTTCTCGGTGACTATTTATGTGCCTATTTATTTATTCTTTGCAGTGATGATATTAGGGTGTTAGGCTCCTCTGATAATTTCAAAAAACCGTTCGTCGCTTGAGGCAAATCAGATTGAAGAGTTAACTGTAAATTTGATACTTCAGTTATTCAGTGTAATAGTAGTTTAGTCTTGGCCGAAGATTTTCTTCTTAACATTCTTTTCTCCAGTCATTACCAATACTAATGTCATTTTTTCTTGAAAGATCGAAAATAAATTTAAATTTTCTTGCGACGATTGAAACACGATACCAAAAAAGGTCGGTTAAGGGGAGATATACACCTAGATGGTCGAGGTCGAGGATTTAGAAGCTATGAACATTCCGTCGACCGTAGAAGACCTACACTATGGGCCTGGTATCGATGATTCTATGTAAGTTGACCAATTTCATGATTTGTTCATTCCCAAATTTTCAAACGCGTTTTTCGCAAAACCACGTTTTTCAAATCGGTACCCAAAATTTCTCGAAAACCAATGAACCGATTGACTTGAGGTTTTTTGTGGTTATTCTGTACACCATTATCTAGTACTTGTCATAGGATTTTTTTTCCGTTACTTGGTTTTTGTTTTATAGGCAAAATAATAACTAATGATTGGCCCAAAAATCACTGTTTATGTTCAAACGTCCGCCATTTTGTCATAAATCGATATTTTCAAGATCGGCTATGACAAGTACTAGATTATAGTATCTAATTTAATAATCTTTTCGGTTTTTTTTCCGGATGATTTTTGAAGAAACGCCAGTGGGTACCGTATACGCAGATTTTTTTACGACACTCCAAGGATCATACAATATCCTTGTATATTTTTGATATTTTTAAATAAAGAAAATTAAACATATTTTTGAATGTATATACTTTTAGATAATTAAAACCCCAATCCAAAATTTCAAATAGTTTTCCTTGAAAAAAAAATCACAAAAATGACCTTTTTCTCCGGCTCCTAGGTGTATATCTCCCCTTAAGTCTTAGCCAAAATGATCTATTTGAAGAAAAGACCCATTTTTTTCCGTTCCAGATCAACCGAGTGGC
>OX101784.1:52243993-52293993 GCA_944452715.1 Ophion slaviceki
TTGTCTCATACAAACTTTGAAACCCCTGTTTCACCACCTTAAGGGTTGAATTTCGATTTTAACCACTCTTGAAAGAAGTGTTCTTTTGGGGCAAATATAAAGTGTATGTGAGAATATGAGGCTGCATGGTCAGAATTAAGTGCCACAGATATCGTAGTATTCCCTTTATTGGCTGCTACGTGGATGCATTAAGGAGGGAGCCTGAATTAGAAGGTTCAACAAAAGCCTTTTTTCGGGAATTTTTTAGAAGAGAAAAAACAAGTGAGCCCAGTATACATTAAGGTATCTTTTCATGTATATTTGAAATGCATTAAAAAAATGTTTCAACATGAAACAATAAATGACTGCAGATTTATCAGTCTATTCCATATGCGGCTTGCCACTGCAGTCCCCAATCGGCGGGAAAGATGCACCTCGTGATTCTTGACTGAAGCAAATAAACCGACAAAATTTTCAATTATCATATATTTTTCTTCTGAGTGAATTAAGAAAAAGCTGAAAAAATCGTGAAATTATAACTTTTCTCAGGTTTGAAAAACAATGTGTTTAAAAAAAACACTTTAACGTGCTATAAAAATGATTCAAAAATACTTTTTCAACGACTTTTTTAATTCACTTAGAAGAGATTTTCATGCTGACAAAAATAAACTTTTGTTTGATTTAAGAGGTCGTTTAGTTTTATTGCTATCACGCCCGCCAATTTGGAAAAATCGTGAAAATGAAAACTGGAGAAAACGCGCTTCAAAGTTTGCAATGGGAGAAAACATCAATATCAAGTATTAATCGCTCCTCTGCTTTTGGCCTTGTATCTTCGAAAATATTTACAATTGGCCCCTGTAACTTTGTAAATATATTCTTGGATAGTTTATCCATCGATTTGAGGCGGGATATACATTCACAACGATCAAAAACTCGACTTTTTTTCTTCAAACGATAGAACTATATATGTAGAATATTTTCCCAAAGTTTCAGAGCGAAATTCGAAAAACGTCAAACGTTACAGCCCGTCAACGCTGTGCCTCACCGCTCGGATTCGGAGCGGGCGTGAACTTCAAACGCGTTTTTCTCAAAACTGCGTTTTCGAAATTGGCGTGCAGGATTACTCAAAAACTATTAAGCCCATTGAGTTGAAACTTGGTAGAAATATTGATAATATTGGTACCTTTTACTTGACGAAAATTGTTTTTGAAAAATTGAAAAAAAAACACTACTTTTTTTATCCACATTTTACAGAAATGTTGGGTGAAATGTTGATTTTTTTTTGTAAATGCGTGCCATTTTCTTAAATTTGCATTTACTTCATTTTAATTACCGTCACATAGAAACTATACATGTTCTAACTGAAAAATGTTTGGACTTTTTTGCAAATCAAAGTCTACGAGAAGTTAAACTGCACGTCGATTCGCAACTCCCGCGGCGACCTTGCTGTAACACTCTGCCACAACTCCGTCATTTTGATGACGAAGTAATTTAAAAAAATGTTTTGTAAACTTAAATATACTATTAAAGTATACCTAAAGTTTGATAATTGCAGAATAATTATTTCCTAGTTTAAAAAATCCCTCAATATTGCTTACTTTTTTCCTGTCTAAATGTATATCCCGCCTTAAGCAATAAAAAAAAAAAGATTTTTCGGACCTTCTAATTCAGGCTCCCGCCTTAATGGCTGTGCACAGTGGAACCAGTACACACGCACACGTACATATAGTACATAATATGAAAAGGACTCTCTTCGCATGTCGATCGGCGCGCCCTCTTTCGAATCGCGGCGAAACCCAT
This sequence comes from Ophion slaviceki, assembly GCA_944452715.1. NCBI lineage: Eukaryota > Metazoa > Arthropoda > Insecta > Hymenoptera > Ichneumonidae > Ophion > Ophion slaviceki. The sequence continues at coordinate 52,245,773 of OX101784.1, forward strand.
AAGAAGAGCCGGCCTAATGACATTCCCGATCAAAGGAAAAAGCCATCGCGCAGCCACCCTCTCGCAGAAGATAGCCGAGGAAATTTAAAACTGCGTCTATACGTCGCTTCTTCTTCTCCTCCTTCGTTTTCTCATATTTTTTTTTCTTCCACTTTATCTTTTTATTCCCCGTTCCATCTCCGACTCGCCACATCTTTCGTTCTTCTTTTTAAGAGAAATCGAAGTCAACTCTGACGAGGGTTCATTCCGATCACGTATCCCACGTACGCGTCCATACTCCTGGAGATCCCACCCCTCTTTCTCTCTCTCTTCCTCTCCCTGCTCGCGAGACAAAATCCGCGACTCACCTCCTCCTCCCTCCAGCCCTTGGTTGCCGCAACTCCCGGGACCACGTCTCGGCTCTCCTCGCGGCTGCTCTCCCCCGCTCTTCCGCCATTTCCAACCCCTTGAATTCACTTCTTTTCTCGTTTACTACCCTCCCGCAGGTCGTCTGGATCTCGAAATAACTTTGGAATGGAGTGAAAAAAAAAGAAATTGGAAAATGAAAGTTGCACAATGTGCCTCGGAGACGTGCTGGATACGTTGATGCCACCTTACAGGAAACACTCGCTGTACGTGGTAGCTTCTCGATTTGGCATTGTCCAACTTTCGAGGGATTGATCAATGTCGCTAATTATGCAGCTTGCGAGAAAATTCCGCTTCGTACGCACGGGCCATATATTCAATGAAAAAATCCCATGTACACTTCATTTTGCGGAATAGATTGAAGTAGAAGGAGACAGAACGCAGTTGCCAATAACTTGACTCGTCGCAGAAGGATCGTCCGCTGAATGCATTTAAAGCAATCCTATATACACGATCCTCATTCTTGTCTTCTGCATATAGTCAAACAAACGAGCTGACGAATACACGTAGAAAGTCTCACGAAGAATTCACGTTCCTCCGGGAGGAAGGCAAAAGAGGATACGACGAATACAACAACGACGACGACGACGAGTGAGGAGTAGAGACGGAAGCATGCACAGAAGGAAAGAGGAGACGGATGGACGCGAAAGGGGACAGATCGTCAAGCAGACGGGTCCAAATAACTTCTCTCCCTTTCAGCATCTCTATCTCTATCTTTCTCTCTCTCTCTCTCTGTCTCTCTCTCTCTCTCTCTCTTTCTTTTCTCTATCTTTCTCTCTCTCTCCCTCATACTAGTCTCGCATTTTCGTTGGACTCTCAAGCTACCCGAGCCATAATACTTTCTTATCTTTCTCCTTTACCTGTGTTTCACTCGTCTCCTTTCCTACCTTCGTATGCAACAACGGAGATTCCTCTTTGGAGACTATTATAATACATCCTTTCGCGTCTTTCCTCAAGCAACGAGCATAACGAGAAACGCTTCTGCACTGGTGACACACCGGCTATACACACTCCTGCAAATAACAAAGATTTGACGTTACTCAACAGTGATAGGTGCGTTACACCGCGTGCGCGAGATCTTCGGGTACGGTAGAAATTTAGACTCATCGTGAAAATCCAGCTTTGCAGGAATAATATGCATATTTACGGAATGAACTCTCGAGTTTCACAAGATACCGTAAAACAGGGTTACATTGACATTGAGGCGGGAATGAAGGGCTTGAATTATAAGGTCCAAAAAAGCGTTTTTCGGGATTTTTTTTAGATGGGATAAAAAGACGTGAGCCCAGTAAACATTGAGGTATCATTTCATGTATATTGCAAATGTATAAAAAAAATGTTTCAACATGAAACAATAAAGGACTGCAGGTTTATCAGCCTATTCCATGTGCGTCTTGCCAATGCAGTCCCCAATCGACGGGAAAGATGCAGCAATTCTTGACGGAAACAAGGAAAAAACAATAAAGTTTTCAATTGTCATATATTTTTCTTCTGCGCGAATTAAGGAAAAGCTGAGAAAATCGTAAAAGTCTAACTTTTCTCAGGTTTGAAAAAAAAATGTGTTTAAAAAATACACTTTAACGTGTTATAAAAATGATTTAAAAATACTTTTTCAACAATTTTTTTAAGTCACTTAGAAGAGATTTTCATACTGATGAAAATAAACTTTGGTTTGATTCAATAGGTCGTTTAGTGTTTTCGCTATCACGCCAGCTAATTTGGAAAAATCGTGAAAATGAAAACTGGATAAAACGCGCTTCAAAGTTTTCGATAGGAGGAAATATCGATATCAAATATCAATCGCTTCTCTGCTTTTAGCCTGGTATCTTCGAAAATATTTACAATTAGCCTCTGTAACTTTGTAAATATATTCATCGATAGTTTATCTATCGATTTAAGCAATTAAAAAAAAACGTTTTTTTCGGACCTTCTAATTCAGGCTCCGGCCTTGAGGGCAATTTTAACAGTTTTCGGGGCTACTTAAACAGAGCGTCAAAATACGATTTAAACGTGTGCGCATTTAAATGTGTTTAGATTTGTTGCTTAAGTTTATTATAATGTTTCTCAAGTTGAGTTTTGATCTCAACGATAATTATAAGACTGATTAAGTGCCGACACAAGTACCCTAGGTACTTGATATTTTTGTGTAAAATGTTTCCTTCATACAGATGACAATTTGATTGTAAAAAATCGTTGTTTTTCATTTAATTCCATGTATGATGCATAAAGTATTGCTTTTTTAAATCCAAACGATGTCAAAGTGATCCTTCATCTTTGACAAAAAAAAGTAGGAATTTAGGATGTTCAAAAAAAGTTACCTGCAAAAAACTTTCAAAACCTGTTCAAAGTAACCCCATCATACGGTAGCTCTTCAAAATCGAATATCGAATAGTCGAAAACACATGGAATCGTACTTTCATCCAATCAATGTATCGTCAACTACAAACTAAACCGAATCCTAACGCAAGTTTTGCTTGAGCACGTGATTATTAATGAATCATTCATCCGACGATCGTATCTTGATATCGAATGCCTCAGAGTTCTTTTAGAAATGGTTAGGCGCGCGCCTGCGTATACAGTACTGAACAAAAAAAAAGTATGCACTGGTGTGATTTCGATGTGTGTGTGCATGGAAATGATAAATAGGCATTGAGCAGTATAGAAGAAAGTTAGCTAGTTTGCTCCTATGTTTTCACAGAAATGACATCGAAAATAGTCGAAAACCGAGTAAGATTGAGCCCTTGGAGTACCAATTTTACGTTGGACAAAAAAACGTACGCATGCGACGACATGGTGTCTCAAAATGACCTGACTTTTTAATTTAATATTAAAACGCATTATTTATTTAAAAAGTACAATAACAATTTCCATGCGTTGCTTGTTCGTCTAATTCTCCATGACTAAACCTCAATACATCCTGATACCAGTTCCCAAATATCAGTACTCTATGTTCGCCACAAAAAAAAATGAAAATTAAAAATGTACTGTCATTTCGAGACACCCTTCACACATTAGCGCAAATATCAAAATTACACCGGCTCGTCCAATACTCTACATATAAACACGTAGAGTACAAGACAGGTTTATGTCCAGTAAGGACACACACACACATACTCGAGTTTAATCCCTGGCACACGGCTGAGTAACGCGGGGGCGTAGCCCTCAGTTTCAACCTCCGTGCATCGCGCACCTAAGGGGTGAACAAAAAATCCCGTCCATGGACCACCGGTGAGAGATCCCGCCCATGGTATTCCCACCTACCGCGCATACCCCTTCGTTGCCTCGGTGCGCAAGACAAGCTTTCACACCACCCACTCACCCCAACTCGATTCGCAATGTCGTCACGAAATTTCTTTGTTCCCCCCCCCCGTTTTGTCTTGTCACCTTTGCCACGCGTTTCATCGTGGTCAATTGACGCATGCATACCACGGGCTCTCGATTCATATTCCCTGCGAAAGGACACTTCTTATCATGAAAATGCTAATCGTTATCTATTTATACGACGATGTACTCGCGAAGCATGTATAGAGGGATGAAAACGCGTCGACGTATATGATAATGTTGAAAGGCGTTAGTCAATGTAGATAGGAGATATTGGCAGACAGTAGGGGTGGTTACAACGGCTACACACACACACACACACACACACACACACACACACATATTTATATATATATATATGTGTGGAATCGTTTGCGAATATTATTAAGAAGGGGACGCGTAGAATGAGTGAAGTGAAGGAGACTTACGTACGAAGGAGGCGTGTGTATATATATATATATATATATATATATATATATATATATATATATATATATATACACCATGGCCCAAGATGTACCAGGAAAGCGACGGTGTGTCCTTATAAAGATAGGGAAAAAGAGCAGGAGACTGAACGGGGAATGATTTTATCTGGAAAGGGAAATTGACTGAGGAAACCCGAGAGCTCGGAGCACCCCATCTCCCTTCCTACCGTGAGTCTAAAGTACCCGGGCTCGGCTCGTGTGTAAACTTTTCTGAATTTCCTTAGGCAAATATTGCCCGGGCGAGAGCGGGTCGTTCAGCTGAACCCGAGACCTCGTATGTACGTACGCCTATGTGTATATATATATATGGATAAAATATACACGTACGATAGGCGTGTGTATGTGTATGAGCGAGAGCGGGTGCGGCGGGACCCTTAGGGCAAAGAAAATGAGATTTTTCTACGAGCGAGCGAGCCGGACGAGGCCAAGCCAAGCGCAGAGGAACAGGCAGGGGAATGAATTTGAAATTAGTTTGTACCCGGGGCACTCTCGCGCGGGTTCTCGCGAGCAGATATGTGCCCTCTCTACCTCTCTACCTCTCTCTCTCTCTCTCTCTCTCTCTCTCTCTCTCTCTCTCTCTCTCTCTCTCTCTCTCTCTCTCTCTCTATAGCTCTCTCCGTACCTCGGATGGTTGAAATTCCATGTGAGAAAGAGAGAGAGAGAGAGAGAGAGAGAGAGAAAGAGAGAGGGTGAGATTTCTACCCGAGGTAGACTTTACTATTACACGTGACCAAGCCAATTCCATCTTAGATACACCGATGGACAGGTGTATATTTTCATTCCAAGACACGCGCGAGCATATCAGTCGAAGGAAAATTCAGGCTGGAGCAAACTGGCGTTATCCGCTTAATGAAAATACATTCCGAATAAACATATCGCACGGTCTCGAGAGACAATGAGAATACAAGGTTAGCACCTCGACCCGATGAATTTATAAGCGCATCCGCCACATATTTTATGGATTTAATGTAATTTCGTATCTTTAAATTGAATATACTTGATAAAATATATATATATATATATATATATATAACGGTAGCCGGAGATCGAGGAAGGGATTTTCTTTTTCGTACACCGTGGTGAAAAACTAAGGAGAAATATTGACGCGGAGGGATGACTTTTACGACACGAGACTGCGCGAAAATTTTCCAACGGCTCGGATATTGCATTCAACGGTACGAGCGAAAAAAAAGATGCTGAGGACCCGGCAGGGGAGAAACCGAGGGGCGATGAACCGGTGCCGCGTTTTTTAAGGCATTGGAGAGAGGGAGAGAGGGAGAGAGAGAGAGAGAGAGAGAGAGAGAGAGAGAGAGAGAGAGAGAGAGAGAGAGAGAGAGAGAGATACAGTGAAAAAGAGAGGTTCTTTATTCGTAGGGTTTCTACCAGGAAGAGTACCCGTTGATGAATATATGCTTCTGCGTCATAGGAACGTGACGTCTTGCCGCTGAAATCCCCCCCCTCTTATTTTTTATACGGAATTTTCGAAATCGTAGTCCTTCATACAAGCTTTCATTCCACACTTTAACCCTACTATGGCTTTTTCCATTTCTGCGCTTCGTTCACACCTTTCGGGCCACTATGATTACTAACCCCTTATCGAAATTACCGTCTTCACAATTACAAAATAAAATTTTTCTGTTGAGAATGTGGCACACTCGTAAACCGGACCTTAACATCATCCGGAATAGCATTGGTCGTAAAATATTAGATTTTGTACACATCTACTTGAAATACATACATACATATATATATATATATATATATATATATATATATATATATATATATATATATATATATATATTTATATTTGCACAAAGTAGATGTGTTCAAAATCTAATATTTTGCGACCAACGCTATTCCGGATGAAGTTAAGGTTCGTAAGATGATGTAAATATATATATATATATATATATATACACGTACACTACGACCTCGATTTAGCAAACAACGGCTGGCACCACTTCGCACTTGCGTAAATCGAGCGTGCGCAGTTCTTCGATTGTCGACTCTGCGCAGCTGATCTCGTGCTTAGCGATGTCCCGGTTGGCGCGGCACTTCTCCCACCGTGCGCCGCGCATATCGATCCGGGCCGTGTAGTGGGGACTCATGCGTAAATTGAAGTTCTCTAAAACGAGTCTTTTACAGAAAATAGAAAATGTTGGCTAAAACTTGAACGAGCTTTTTTGTAATCGCGTTTCAATCATCAAAGAAAATTATGAATTTCTTAATAGATTTTTCGAGGAAAGTTGACATCGTTATTGTTAATAACGAATGAGAAATAATGTTAAGAAAAAAACGTCGGTCAAGACTAAACTACTATTACCCTGAATAAGTGTACCAAATTTTAAATCAATCCGCTCACAAGATCTCAGGAAATCGCGTACACCGTTTGAAAGAACATAGTTTCGGGAGAAACGTGTTTAGGGGTCTTCTCACTTTAGACGCTAAAAAGAGCTATTTTTATATTTTTTTGACAGTTTTATATTATAGATAATGATATAAAGGTTGTTACACTTAGTAAATACACTTTCGAAATACATTTTGAAAAATATATATTTATTTAAGTCACTATTTATAGACGAAAATGGTAGTTAAAAAATGTACTAAAAAATTGTAAGTCTGCGCTGTTGATGAAATCTCGGAGATGGATCATCCGAAACAAAAAAATCAAACGGTTTTAGATTCAGTATGTTTATGGCTATAGCGCATATCATACGATTTCTGATATATGCAAAAATAACAAAATAGCGGATATTTTTCGAAAAAAATTGAAACGTGTTTTTTCACCGTTTTTGGCAAAAAAAAGTAAATATCAAAATTTAAAAATGTCCTTGATATGCGCTATAGCTATAGTTGTGAAAAATATGTGGTTAAAATTGCATAAGGATCGGTTCAGTAGTTTCGAAGATTTTATCAACAAGCCGTCAAAAAACGTTGTTTCGAGAAAAACGCGTTTAAAGTTTGTTTGGCTTACATAAATACATTTTAAAAAATTGTTATGTATTTCGAAAGTGTATTTATTAAGTGTAATAACTTTTACATCAATATCTATAATATAAAACAATAAAAAAAAATCACGAAAACAGCCTTTTTTAGCCTTTTTGAAGTTCTATCGTTGTAATCATAAGTTTACCTCCAATGTGCGATTCCTGCACCATATGTTGGACCTTCCACTTGAATTGCCTCAAGCTACTATAGATTTTTGAAATTTCAACAGTAACCTAATCTTTGAATTAGCTCATTTGATTCTTGTGGTCGTTCAACTTCGATTATTTTTACAGACGCTGTGCAAATGCCACGTGACACTTGTCGTATATATATATATATATATATACATACATAGACGAAAAGTCCCACATGGCAATCACCGTATATTGAGCGGGCATATTAAATTAGTGATAACCTATTGATATAGCCACAAGAGGCCCAACGCACACCTTTATGAAAAATTACATTAAGCACAACTGCGTTCGTTACTTAATACAAAGAGAGTACAAAAACGCGCTGGAGTAACAAACGAGCGTGTTTTTTTCCGGCCGGTCCACTACCTCCCTAGAGATCTCAATCAAGGCGAAAAATAATTTCTCCCTGACTCCTTCTATCCGTGGTAGTTCGATACTATACGCACGTGCACACGCACGCGCTCATACGCACAGACTTTTCTCGCACACATATATTTTTACTACCAATGACATGTGTGTATAGATTTTACGGCAATCCTACGCGACCTCTATAATTATTTGCGTGGCTCTTCTAATCGAGTTTCGCCTCACCCGCTTTCTCGCATCGTTTCCTCTGTAATAATCACGAGAGCGATGATAATAATAAATCCTCAGTGATAATAACCCCAAGGAAAATAGCATGTGGAGTATGAATGATAATAATGATAACAATAATAATGGTGAAAACTTGTAGTAACAGTAAAAAAAGTAAAAATAGTAAAAATAGTAAAAATAATAAAAAAGTAAAAATATTCAATGAGATGCTAATAATTATTTTACACATTACATTTGAATATTACGAGTTATATTATTTTTTACAAAAAATAGCAAAAATCATGGCTTTCAAAAAGGTTAATCGGATATCCGATATAAGGGCACAAACTCCATTTTTCTTATATCTGATATTAGGGGACTATTTTTATATAAAATGAAACAAAACGATTTGGAAAAAAAGTTCGTTTTTTCGACCATAATTTTCATGTAAAAAATGATATATTTTTCACAATTTTCAATTCATCGAAAAAAGTGCTTGTACTTGACTGTTAAAGCAATCTAAGAAGCTGCAGTCAAAATTTCAAGTCGATTGGACGAAAATTGTTCGATTTCTGCTGCGTGTCAATTTAAAAAACGTGGTTTTGAGAAAAACGTGTTTAAAGTCAACGGTTTTATAGACGCTACAGCTGATGAAATTTTTTTTTCCGTAATCTAATGCCACCTATCGGTGGAAAATAAGACTGTTTTTAGTCTGTTACTTTTCTCCAAAGATAATAGGCTTACAAGAGTCGAGAACTGCGTCTACCGGCGTGGCATCGCCGAAGGCGCTTTCCAGCGCTCGGAGACTCGCCTCAAAAATAGCTCGAAAACCACTTTAAGGGGTCTTCTCACTTTAGACGCTAAAAAAGGCTATTTTCATGAATTTTTACTAGGTTTATATTATAGATATTAAGATAAAAGTTGATACACTTGATAAATACACTTTCGAAATACATTTGAAAAAAATTTCATGTATCTATGTAACCCGAACAAACTTTTAATGCGTTTTTCTCGAAACAACGTTTTTCGGCGGCTTGTTGATAAAATCTTCGAAACTACTGAACCGATCCTTATGAAATTTTAACCACAAATTTTTTACAACTATAGCTATAGCGCGTATTAAGGATTTTATTTTATTTCGACATTTACTAGTTTTTTTTTGCCGAAAACGGTGAAAAAACACGTTTCTTTTGTTTTTTCGAAAGATGTTCCCCATTTTGTTATTTTTGAATATGTCAAAAATCGTACGATATGCGCTATAGCCATTATCATACTAAATCTAAAACCGTTTGATTTTTTTGTTTCGGATGATCCATCTCCGAGATTTCATCAACAGCGCAGACGTACAATTTTTTTTAGGACATTTTTTCAACTACCATTTTAGTGACTTTGGTGATATTCAGTGATTTTAGTGACTACCACAAATAGTGACTCAAATAAATTTAAAAAAATGTTAGATGTATTTCGAAAGTGTATTTATTAAGTGTAACAACTTTTACATCAATGTCTACAATATGAACCTATGGAAAAAATTCATGAAAATAGTCTTTTTTAGCGTCTAAAGTAAGAAGACCTCTTAAAACTGTTTTTTCTGCAATGAATGAATATGCATCAGATTTTTGACGGTTCAAAGGATCTTTCAACAGATCCCAATGATTGTTCGAAAATTTTCCTTGGCGTCCACCCTTAAGCAACTATCCGATATGTAGTGCTTCTTCCCTAATACTATGTTAGGAACATCAGATTGGTAATGTGAAAAAATGAGAGCGCTGACGTTTTCAGCTGATGACATCGGTGATGAGCCAGAGAGAATTGTAATAAACATAACAAGTGAGAAGATTACCGGGACGAAAAAATAATTTTTTACAGGCTTGCCAATCCGCGCGTTCAGGCACGACAATTGCTTAAAGAGGAGAACGAGGGAAAGAGAGAGAGAGAGAGAGAGAGAGAGAGAGAGAGAGAGAGAGAGTCGAAGGCGCGATCTCGGAGGGTTGAGGATCCAAAGAGTGGAAGGGATAAAAAAACGGCGCGAATTGAGAGTATTCAGTGTCTTCTCGTGTCTCCGTGTGCCGTGCGAGGATCGTCATCGTTGTCCTCGTCCTGGTCCACATGCTCCGGCGTTTCGTCACACCTCGGAGCATCGTGGATCCTTTGTTTCAGGCCGCGGTACGCGAGCTTGCCGGCTTTTCGGGGATCTCTCATCCGCTTCTGAACCGCTTAAGCTGAGTTTTTCAACGTTCGTTCCTCCGCGTGCGGAGCCGCAGCCCCGCGCGGCAAGGATGCGGGAGTTCGCGTCGTCGCCGTCGCCATCGAGGACGTTTTTGCCCGCGCGTCTCGCCACTTAACTCTACGCGCTCTTCAGTGTCTCGTCATCGCCCCCTCCCGCCCAACTCTTCCTTGCATCCTCGCACCTACCCCCTCACCGCAGCGCCAAAGTGCCTTATATATCTCGTCCACACGTTACTCGGTTTCGTCCTTTTATTTCGTGCCGTCTGTCCTTTGCCAACCACATACACGCCTGCTGCACACGGATGTCCCCTAGACTTCTGATCGGGATGAAGAACTGGCAGGGTGGAACGATACATTTGATAGAACCTACTATGCGATGGATGCGTAATTCGAGAGACATTTACCGACGAGCCAAACTTCGGAAAAATGTACGTGGAGAATGCTGCTTCCGGTGATTGACCTTGATGTGGGTACCGTACGGAGCAATCCACCCAGCATTTTTTTCAGGGACTGACGAAAAGCGGGTTTGTTCACAATTCTTTCTTTTAATCAAATGTACGATTCGACAATCAAGGGGCTATACCAGTTTGAATGCTGAAAATTTGGGTGATTTTCGGGAATTTTTTCGAAGAAAAGTACTCGATTGAATGTTTCGGAAAATTGAGGACATATTTGGCTATATTTGACCTATATTACACAATTTTTTCATAGAAAAATATTGAGATCCAAGCGACTTATGCGCTACCTTCGGAGACGCAAAAAAAAGTTCCTCCACTGCTGACATGATTCAGGCCGATTGAGTAGCTGAAACCGAAAAAGGAAAAAATGTCGTTAAACTGGAAGGTATTTTCTGTACAATGACGTAGGATTTTCGAAAAATATAAAAATCTAACAAAATGGCGTAGTTATGAAAAAAGTCTGTTTTCTTACCTATAAAATGGTCGTTTTTTTTTCAATGCCAAATCGTCAATTTTTATCCAATCAAAAATATCCTACGTCGTTGTAGAGTAAATACATTCAAGAGTACTCAGTTCAAATTTCAAGTCAATCGGACAATTCCTCTTTGAGTTACAATGTTAGCAAATTTGAAAAATCTCATTTCGAGAAAAAGGCGTTTAAAGATTTAACTATCGATTATTGCAAGATAAAATGATAGAGATACGGCCTTGAAATGTTTACAGGATATTCTTGAAAGAGTGAACTGTCGAAAAAGGCAAACAAAAAATCGATTTTTCAAAAGTGTCACACTGGCATAGCCCCTTAAGAAACGCACATTAATTAAAGGGTGTTTCAAAATGACCTGACAATTTCAATTGAGCGCCATTTTTTGTGGTGAACATAGAGTACAAATCTTTGACAACTGGCACCAGGAAGTATTGAGGTTTAGTCATGGTGAATTACACGATCGAGGAACGCATAGAAATTGTTATTTGCTGCATTGTTACTGCATAGTTATTGCAGACGAAGTTTCATGGTCGTGTCATCTTGCGCCGCGACGATGTCAGTTGGCCACCAAGATTGGCGATTTGACGCCATTAGACGTCTTTCTTTGGGGCTTTTCTGAAAGGAAAAGGTTATGCCAATGATGATGACAATGAAATTAGTCCGCAATTATGCCAAAATGTTATTGAAAATTTCGTCAAAAGAGTGAACGTTTGCAAACAGCGACGAGGCGGCCATTTATCGGATGTTGTGTTCCACACATAACCTCCATGTTTGCACCGTACATTAAAATAAAAATATTCGCACTTCTCAAATAAATAATACGTTTTATTAATAAACTGAAATGTCAGGTCATTTTGAGACACCCTTCACACGACTTGGGAGTTGATTATGAGGTTTGAGAACTTTTCCCAAAAACGACGGAAATTTTCTTTTCACCGGAAACTTGCTTATTCCATTATTTTGAGTGATGTTCCGTCGAGGGAGGCTGACACCTTCCATTAATTCCATAAGTTATGGGGTGTTGACGTTCACGGAAACACGTCGACGCCTATATTGGCGGGGGGGGGGGGGGGGGGGCTTTTTATAAAAAAGCCTTTCCAAATGCAATGCCGAAAATAAATCGCGGCGGTCACCCTCCCATAAAAAGGTATAGGGTTTTGAAGTTCACGAAAACACGTTATGAAAGAGTGTATTTTCGAACATTTTCGGAACACCTATATTGGATGTGGGGAGTGGGGGCGATTTATAAAAGAAGCCTTCCCAAATACCCGCTGCCCCTCCCCCCTCTGTTTTTGTGTGTAGTATGCGGAAGGTGTCTGACGCAGCCACGCAGGGGCTCCGGGGGGTGCAAAACCCCGTCGGGGCCAAGGGGCAGAGGGGGCTGAGCCCCCCCCCCCCCACAGACATAAAACGTAGTTTTTGGATATAGCATATTTAAATGAACTACAATTGTAGTTGATAATTTTTGAGGTCCTAATAACAACGGCAACAAACTAACCCAAACAACGGCTGTAGGGGCAGGGGGGGCGTGACCGCCGCGATTCCTCTTCGGCATTGTATTCAGGAAAGCTTCATTTATAAATTCCCCCACCTCCCACCCCCAATATAGGCGTCGAAATATTTTAAAAAGCCCTATTTGAATACGTGTTTCCGGGAACTCCAAAACGCCTTAACTCATAGAATTAATATAAAATGTCAGCCTCCTTCGACGGAATATCAATAGTGGTGAGCAAACAAAGCAGCTTATGGCCTAAAAACAAATTTCCGTTGTATTTCGGAAAGTCCTCAAACTGCATAATCACTACTTGGGAGAATAGCGCGTAATCCGCATGTCCCGGTATTGACCCCACGAACGCCAAGCCACCCAAACCCCGTATCTGTATCTGTATTTTTTTAAACACTATTTCGAAATGGTTGGACGAATGACCGATGAGAAAACTGTCCGTCGAATCCCTTGAATACAAAGTTACGACGATCAAATCGCCGAACAGATGAAACAAAACTTGATCAGCACAAGGGTATCCATTCAAAGAAAATAGACAGTAGCCCTTTTTCAGCAGGTTTTCACCTTCGCTGGTTTTCTCCCATCATAGCACGTGCACTTTGTTCTCGGCGAAAGAGATCAGCAGGAGGGAAGGCTAGAGCGGTAAAGAATTGCATTGCTGCTGCGGCTGATACTCAAGCCAGTCTAATTCCATCGAGACAATGGATTCACGATGTGGAGAAAACGAACGCGTCGGTCGATTGTCGGCGATTAAACGGAGGATCAGAACAGAAAGAACTTCACTCCTGCAATCCCCCCCCCCCCACCTCTTGTAACTCGTTCTATATTTCTCTCTTTCTCGCTGATCTCTTCCTTCTTCGTTCTTTCGCCTATCGCGAGAAGCAAAAGTTAGCATCATGTGAAATAAATGGAGAAACAAGAAGTCAGATGCGGTAGAAGAATGGCGGGAGGGTAGCCCGATCGTTCTGTCGTGGGAGGTTGTCATCGTGTCACCATGCGTGACTCTCTCTCTCTCTCTCTCTCTCTCTCTCTCTCTCTCTCTCTCTCTCTCTCTCTCTCTCTCTCGATCACCCTAGCTCTTTCTTCCTTTTCATCCCACGTGGAAATTCAATTAGGAACGCGCCTCCTCGTGGAGTACCTCTCTTGTCCTTGTCCTTGTACAGTACTCGTAGCTCTCGTGTCCCGAGTCGAAATTTTTAGCCTCCTCTGAACCCTCGCAGGACCCATTTCTTTTGTAATACGTAAGCCGCCAGCCTCCGTTGAACCTACGAAACCTCATTTGTCGAGTTCAGTGCCATGAAGAGACCTCCTCTTGGCCCAGGGTAGCCTCTGCTAGACCTCCCAAACCTTCTCTCGACCCCCAGTTTCAGTGAAACGTGCAGAGCACAGGCCTCCTTAACCTCCTTTCAATCTCAAACTGTTGCCTCGACCCCACCTAACCTGCTTTCGGCCCAAATTCGATATCTCCTCCATCATCATTCCATTGTGACCTGATCGGTAACCCGTTCGATGACGAAAATAATACGAAATTAATAAAAATACATCGTCCCCTTATCAAATTAATAGTCCAATATTAATATGCGAAAACAATCAAATTTGCTCAATATCGATTTATTATTATTTTATAGGCAATTGATAAAAGAATGCTTGTGTATACAATCTTACTCCAATTCTATCGGATTAATAGGCATTTTCCTGTGAGAAAAAATCTCACAGGAAAATTCTTTAAAAAATGCCAGTCTATCCAGTATAAGCTTAGGCGACGTTTTTCGTTCTTGACATTTCTTCTTAAGCCCTCTAGTTCTTGAGTTACATTGCATTATCTAGAATTAGTCTTTTTAGCAAAAAATGAAATAACATTGCGAAAAGAATCGTACAAAACTTTATAAAAAACGCAAATGAAGTTCCTGCTACCCCGTTTAAGTTCATCATGGATAAACGTAACAATTTTTTTTCCATAAGTCATGCGTTCAATTCTTGATGGTCGAAAAAAAGCCGAAAATCAGTCACGTATAAAAGTGCGTACCGGGTCGAAAAGAAAATGATAAAAAAATATTTCAGAAAAGCAACATACAGCTGAATTTATTCCCGTCAAAACGCCGTTCGGTAAATTTGGTTATCTTTTTTTTACGAAGCTATGTGACTTTTAGTGCAGCAAGAAATATCGACTGGTGTATCCAAACATTTAAGCGACGGTATATATTATATAATACTTTATATATATATATATATATATATATATATATATATATATATATATATATACATATATATATATATATAATACTCGAAATATCTGGTTGCGTTAATATATTCGAATATAAACTACCAGTCAAAAGTATTCGGACACTTCAGATAACTGCAAAACTTAATATCACTTTGGATCATTGCAAACTTATGGTAGAATAATAATTATTTTACGAAGATACTATAACGCTCTGTGAAATTACTTAACCATATAGATCTTTATAGTATCTTCGTGAAATAATAAATGAAATGAATTATATTACTCTAACATTATTTGGCAATTATCCAGCGCTCAAAAGTTTTGCGATTATGTGGAGTGTCCGAAAACTTTTAGCTGGCAGTGTATATCTAAATAACATATAATGTTGATTTCTATATGGAACGATAGGGTGTTAATTATAATCTATTTCATGTTCTGAAGGATTGAAATTGTCGGTTTAGAATTCAACCTCATTCGATTTTTTCTTTTTGTTTTTGTTCGTTTTGTTTTTTTTTGTTTATTCAATAATGAGTTGATAAATGGCGACGGCCGATTACCGTCGATTTCAAATAAGATGTTTGATTTTTCCTTGTTTTCATTTTTAGCACGTCGAAAATTAAAAAAATATTTCCACGTATATGTATGAAGCATATTTTTATTTTTTCCCGCTAAATATTATGATATTAACTAACCGCGTCTATTTGATTTTTTAAAATTTGTATTAACTAGATTTTTCATAGAACCAAATTTTTCCTATTGCATTCCATTATTAAAATGATTGATTTTAAGAATGTTTATTTATAGAAAATCAATCTATTTAATACCGTCCAATAACTACATATTTTATTTGATCCTAATAAATCTGTGATTCGGTTTCATCAGTTTAACATTTTCATCTGTTCAAAAAAACAATTTAGTCAAGTTCACTGAATGGATCTAGTTATTTTATTTAATTTACCTTAAATAGAATATTTGTAGAGTTAAGCATTTTTCTATTTGATTGAACTAATGGTCCATCTTTATTGCAACACTCATATCAAGGGGGCGGGGGGTAGTGAAGGTGGAGAGAGAGGAATTCACTACCCCCCGCCTATTTTATATATATATATATAAAATTCCTCTCTCTCCACCTTCACTACCCCCCGCCCCTTTGATATGAGTGTTACAATAAAGATGGACCATTAGTTCAATCAAATAGAAAAATGCTTAATTCTACAAATATTTTATTTAAGGTAAATTAAAAAAAAATAACTAGATCCATTCAGTGAACTTGACTAAATTGTTTTTTTGAACAGATGAAAATGTTAAACTGATGAAACCGAATCACAGATTTATTAGAATCAAATAAAATATGTAGTTATTGGACGATATTAAATAGATTGATTTTCTATAAATCGCGCGTGTGTGTCTGTGTGTTTGAAAAATCTATAGCTTATGTGATACAACAAATAGTTGGAGGTATTCATTTGGTTTCTTATGCCATATCAGCGACCAAAATGTTATAAGCACTCGGTAGCATAGGGGCAGCGGCGCGTAGTTATGAGTAGGTAGGACTAGGTTCAAATCGCATATAGGGCAAATATTTTCTTCGAAAAAAATCATTTCCAAAGGCCAGGGAATGACGAATTACGATGAAAAATCCTTGTAGTAAAGCTCTCAAATAATGCGTTCATTTTATTTTCGATTTATGAAATATTTTTTGCATATAGTACACTAAGCTTTACAGTGTACATTGTAAGCAAATGAAGATTAATTTGAATCTCATCTTTATTAACATATATAAATATATTTGAAAGAAATATGATCGTAGTAGGCTGGGAGACAAGGAAAAAAACCTATTTTATTTAGATTCTATATAAATTAATTTTTTTGTTTAGCCGTGTACAGTAGGCCGAAAGGGGGGCAGTAGGTTCTGCGGGAGCGCTCGAAGTAGGCCCACCTGAGGTTCCGTAGGTTCAATTGTGACCCTCCCTGACCTCCTTTGAGTCAAAAAGTCTACTTTCTGCCATGCCGGAGGTTCATCGGAGGCTCTAACGCATGGTACTTTCAAACATTGTACCCTCCTTTAGATACCCAATAACCCGCTCACGCCGATTTCTGCTCGCCTTCATTTTGTGGGTTGAACGCGGCTCGAAAATTTCGACTCGGGGTATTCCAGGCTCACGTTGGCTGTTGTATTGCGTACTATTTACCAATACTTCGTGCATATATCTCCGATTCTCCTCGTAGGGTATATACACGGATGCATTACAATGTATTTGCAAATCAATTGACACGAGAAGTCGACCCACGCGATTACGATGTTGCACGCTCTGATTTGTTTGCGGATGGAATTACAATATATCGCTCATCCACTAGAAAACTGTCGTAATACGAAAATACTGTTTTTAGGTAAACGCATTTCATTCGGATGTCAAATTAGTTCCGCTGTTTTTTTGTGACAACTAATGGTTTATAAAAAAAATCATCCCTTATGCCTGTTGTAAACGTATGTAAACGTTTGGACACTGATGTGTGATCAACTCCTGATGATTCTGCAAGTTCAGCTAGGGCCTGACATGTGCCTTTATGAATGCCTCTGATTCAACACATCAAAATCATTCATTTTGAACCGTCTAAACCAATCGCTGCATGTTGTTTCCGACAGAACGTGGTCGCTGTAAGTCTCAACAAGGATTGTATGTGCTTCAGCTGCAGATTTTTTAAAATAAAGTAGTGCAGTAATTTTTAAAGTAGCTGCAGATTTTTTTAAGGAAAGTGGTGCAAAATTCTCCGCAAATGCTCTTTTTTGGCACGAAATCTGACACGTTTAACACTGTGCAAAAAAAGTTGTTTACACTTCGGCAAAACGAAGTACTCTGAATTTCAAGCTTGCTTATAGTACTTCTTTATAGATGCGTTACTATGTTAAACTACACGCACGCAGTTCTGGTGACGTCATCTGTTGGAAAACAGCGAGAACTTATTCAACGTCCTAATACATTTTTATATTCACATTCGTGAGGCCACTGTGACGTCAATGGTTATTTAAATTGGCTTGTCATGATTTTATTTATTGTGAAAGTTATTAACCTTTTCGAGGGTTATAAATAATGTGTGGCCAATCTCATAACACGATTTTTCTGTGATATGACGTATGATTTTTCTATGATATATTTTAAACTATCAAAAAAAGAAGTGAATGTATTTTCGTTTTCTGGCATTCACGGAATTTCAACGTAATATTAACCGTGGATATACACAGAAAGAAACGCTTCATGCGAATTAAATAGGTGCAGTATATCTGGCATATTATTTTTGAGGCAACTCTATTTTCAGTCGATATACGAAAACATTTATTAGATTCAAAGGAAAAGTGATAGCTAAAACAAACCTCTCATTTCAAATAAACCTTTCATTGAGTGGTTCTAACTCCGAAGAAAACGTTTATATTCAAGTCTAGTAAATGTTTTAGCTTGGCATTTATTCAAATGATAAATGATTTATTCGATTCGAATGAAGGTTTCGTGGATGGAACGGGAACGGGAATTTTTGTATGCAAACATCAAACGCGAAAATATTTCTTGACGGAATGAATAAATTTATTAGTATTTAATAAAATAATATTACAGTCAAGCTATTTTTTTATTAGCAGCAGAATTACTTTATAAGATAAAATATCAAGTTGAATATCTAATTTCATTACAGTATATAAAGCGGTGGATTAAACTTAAATTCAGGTTTATTACAGTCCAACAAACGATGTTTCTCAGTCAGTTGTAATCAATTAAAACATTTAATTGCCCAAAATATATTATCGTATTAATTACACAGTTCAGCAGCCAATTTGGTGCCGCAAACTGTATGTTTTTTCGAAATCTTATCTCCTCGCTGATCGTATTTTAACGCTGAATATTAATATTCTACGTAAGGACACGTAATAATACAATTTTTTAAAATAAAATCTTATTTTATTGATAAATTTAAGTTTTATTAAATATGTTTAAATTGAGTAAGCTTCTTTTTCGTGACTTTCTTGAACGAGACTTTTCGAGACAGTCACGCACCAAACTCCAAACGTAATCAGCCATCATGTGTGTGTGTGTCCCAACTTCGCTGATGGCCATCTTTATGCTTGGTGGAAGCGTTCTCCTTGCTCTTCACTGAAGTAGCCAAGATATTCTGTGAATTTATCTTGATCCTTTATTTCCATCCCGAAATAAGAGAAATAAAAACAAAAACTTTTCACGAATTCTGTAATCCTTTTTATAAATTTTCGAATAACATACTCTCCGCGTATATAACAAAATGTTTTAGGGTAGTTCGAACAAGCTCGTCTTCGCTTTGTTGCCATCGACATATCACTGAATTAATTTACAATAGCAAATATTAAAAGGCAATCAAAGAAAAAATGTTTCAAATGAGCTGCTAACGACACTACGAAATTAGAATTCATTTGAAAACCCTGTGTAGTAACGTGAAATATGCAGGGTGTCTCAAAATGATTTGACATTTTAGTTTATGAATAAAACGTATTATTCATTTGAGAAGTACGAATATTCAATTTTAATATAAGATACAAATGTGGAGGTTATGTGTGGAACACAATAACCGATCAAAGGCCGCTTCGTCCCTATTTGCAAACGTTCACTCTTTTGACGAAATTTACAATAACAATTGCTTCCTTGAGCTCCGGAATGGTCTGTGGATCATTGGCATACCTCAATACCTCCTGATGCTAGTTGTCAAAGATTAGGACTCTATAATCACCACAAAAAAAATCGCGCGCAATTTAAAGTGTCAGGTCATTTTGAGACACCTTTTAGGCTGGTATGGGTCTCACCTGTAGTCACTTGACAAAAAATCATACGGTTGTTCCCGGCACCAAGAACGTTTTCATTTGTTTTATTGACTTGTCTTATCAAACAAAATCCTAGTATGCCGAGATTCAAAGAAAATTGTATTCCCAATAAAATTCCCAATAAAATATGAATAAAACCATCCCAGAGAATAGTCATAAAAAGAGCATAAAAAAACGACCCCCATTATTTTTTAGCGTCTCGCGTCGAGTAAAGTTTTCCGGCGTTCTTTCATTGTCAAAGAGCTGTGGGCCTCCGGTGAATAAATGTACGCGGAGGTTGGATGATCCTCATCTCTCAGCAATCTAAGCAAAAGCGCTTTGTGGTCGGGGCAAAAGGCGCGCACGGTAGTAGCTGAAGAGTGTAACGATCTGGCCGCAAAAAGTCAAGTTTCCGTCGCTTGGCCCGTTGTTCCTCTCTCCTTTTGTAAAGGATGTAACACGAGAAAGAGCGAAAGGCGCGAAAGCCCAAGCAAGAGGTAAAGAGAGAACGAGAGAGTGAGCCTTGAGGGCGTTTGTCGAAAAGGGCGTCGTCGCCGAGTTCTTCGGTGCCTCGGAGTTTTCGCCCGCCCGCAACCTCGCTCTTCCAATTATCCCGAAACTTTAGTCCTTCCGGCTCGCGCGCTTTCTTGGCGCGGGGCTCTCCTCAATAGGACCTCATCCTGCATCCACACTGAGGCTCTATGTGCGCTCACTTCTCGCGCGCGGTCCCCTCTGCACTCCGAAATCCAGAGGATGAGGACCGGGACTAAGATTCGACACAAAGGGAAACATATATATAGAGTTCCGGCAAGCTAAAGGGCGCAGTTTACATCACTTTGCGCGTTTAATCTTCTCAGTTGCGCCGTCTCCAGAAATTCTGTTTGCCTACTACGTGCATGTATGTGGGCGCGGGCACACACACACATACAGGGTGTCCTGTTATAAATGGATAATCCTGCAACTGTCGATAAAGCAGGTCATGTCTTGCTACATGCTGCAATTTCAATTTCGTAAAAGTGCCACGGTTTTCGAGATAAAAAATCTGCTTTTCGTTTTTCGCACGCCTTTTCTACAAATGATAACTTTTCTTTACCCGGTTTTTTTAAAAATGCTCTCGGTTTTTTTTCTACAACAGTCTTCTTCTTAACCTTAAATGTTAAGGCCTTAGGTCACAGTAACGGGCATAAAATCATGGGCGAATTTAACAATTTTTTTCGTATGAAAAAGTGATTCACTCATAAAATAAATTATACTTATAAAATAAATTATTAAATAAATTATTCATATATTTAGTATGAATATCAAGCTGTTGGAAAATATATATATATTTTTTTTCGATGTACAAAATGGCCGACTACTAATATTGTCTTTTGTTATCTTTTTTTAGGCGCTCCGCGGCGTGACATTTAGCATCCACAATTTTTTACCTAGAACAAAAAACAAAAATTCTCGTCAATCTACATTTGAATACCTAGACAAGTACGTACGGAATTAAAAAAAATATTGTTTTATTTAAAAGTTGTAGGTATTTGAACTTAAGAAATGAATTTTCAGTGAAAAATTTCGTTATAACTGCTCATAAATTGCTCATAAAATGAAAAATTTTCGATTAATCAGAAATTCCGTACGTACTTCTCTGCGAAATGCAATTAAGAACATAACTTTTAAATTTGAAGTAAATCGAGTGAAAATTGTTGAAGTTATTTGTCACACCAATTGGAAAAAAGCTGTTTCGAGAAGTTTCGAGTAGTCGGCCATTTTGTACATCGAAAAAAAAATTTCTAACAGCTTGATATTCTGCTAAATAGATGTGTAATTAACTTTATGAGTGAATCACTTTTCCATGCGAAAAAAAATTAATTCGCACATGATTTTATACCCGTTACTGTGACCTAAGGCCTTAAGGAAACTTTATGAAAAAATATCTTATGCAGAATTTTCACACAAACCAATTCGTACATCTGACTTTGATAGCCTGCGATGTAAAAAAAATGTACTACGCATATCGCGCCAATTACTTGAAAAAGTTGCTTGGTTATTGTCGATTCATATCATTTGTAGAAATGCCATGCGAAAAACGAAAAGCAGATGGATTTAAAAAAAAAAAATAACTTAAAGTCCAAAATCTCGAAAACCGTGGGAGTTTTCCTAAAGTGAAATTGCAGCATGTAGTAGGACATGATTTGACTTATCGACGGCAGGATAATCCATTCATAAAAGGACACCCTTTATGTGCATCTTTTAAGACACGGGGACACAGCGCGAGCGCGGAAGAGACGCACTGATTAAAAATTATCACCCACCGACTACAAAAGGACGTCTCCGCTACCTCCTCATTCCTCTCTCATCGCGGCCCTTTTCTCTTCTCTCGTTTATACCTCCGTATAGGACCCTCCTTTTTTTCCACTCGCGCTTCGCTCGCTTACAAACGCCTCTTATTTTATTTATTTCGTCGGTCGAGGACGAAAAGCATCGCCCTTTTTGACCTTTTTTACTCTCGCCTTATCTCGCCGGACCTTCTCTCTCTCTCTCTCTCTCTCTCTCTCTCTCTCTCTCTCTCTCTCTCGCTCGCTCTTTCTGTCCTTCGCGACAGAGACTTTTGCGCTCTTTTCGGTCATCTAAACAAGCCACACCGCGTCGCTCGCGCGGTCGCCAAAGAAGATATACGAAAGGAGTTCTCAGCTCCCCCGGAAACTTACCAGACGAATTAAAAGTTACTCTCGGTAGCGCGGGACAAGCGGGCTCGAGGAGGGACACGATAGAAGCGGGAAAAGGGGGAGAGTTTGATCTCGCGTAACACATCCGTAGGACTTGTAAGGATAAATTCGCGCGTGCTGCTTGTCCTTTTTGCGGTTCGGACGAAAGTGCTTCTGAAGTGGAGCTTCGCGGTAAGTCTTGGAATCGCCACTAACGCTGTTTGCGTTCCCCCTTCATCGCGATATGTTTCCATTATTTTAGGAAATTTTGAGGATTCAGAATAAAATCATGTTCACGTCCGATGTGCGTGACGGCGTTCTTTGTATGAGCGTTGGTAGTTTTTTTTTTTTTTTTTTTTTTTTAATGCACTTTGAATGCGTTGATTATTCCCCTCTTTCTCGCAGGCTTCTTCGGGAATAATTATGCCGATGATCCCCCAATAATTCACACAAGAAACTTTTCCAATCGATGGTCAGAGATTTTTTAGGGGACGTCACCGTCTAGAGGCATGAAGAATGCAGGAACTTTGGGAATTTTTTTAAAGTATAAAATAGATACTTTTGGAAATCGGTTTCATCGCATTTTATTCTTTTATCAATGGAGAGTAAATTACAATTTTATTTATTTTAAAAAATCCAAAATCGCCGCCCCAGCTCCCGTCGAATAAAGCCATGCACGGCGTGGTCTGCGCGGGGCGCTCCACAGCCTTGCCAGGTCATTTGAAACAAAGCGGGTTGAAATTTATTCAACTAAACTAAATTTGAAAACAAAAAATCGTTTTTTGTTTTCTGAAAAAACCCCTGGATATCAAAATGGCAGCTGTTTGAAAAAAAAAAACAATTTTTTTTGCTTTATCGAACGAAAAACACATTTCTGAATCAATTTTTGACAAAAATCGCTTCCTTATGGCCCCCCAAATCGAATTTTCTTGAAATTGCGCAGATATTCATGTGAACCGGTTCATCAGTCGAAACTGTAGAGCGCCCCGCGCTCTGAAAAAATGCTGTTTCCAGAAAAACGAATGTAAAGTTTAACGTTATTAAAAATCGTATTTAATATTTGTTTTTGACCACCCGAACAAACAAACCCACGTGATCCGAACACTTTAAGGATCCAAATTATGTGAAAAAAATGGATTTTTTCATCGTCATGACCGAAAACCTGCCCTTTGAAGCATTCATTTTTCTTTACGCGCACGTTTTTTGCACCTTCTTTATGGATCACACCCCTTTGGACACCCTTTATGGATGATCGGGAAAGACAAATACGCGAGATGAGTAGGGCTGCAAGAAAGTCTCTGCGTATGGGTGTGTGTGCGTGTGTGTAAGAGAGAGAGAGAGAGAGAGAGAGAGAGAGAGAGAGAGAGAGGGAGAGAGAGAGAGAAATAAAGACAGAGAGAGTTTTCTTTCGCGACCCTAACGTCGCGGGGTTGAAAGACTACCCTCCCTTTTCGCCCTTGGCTCTAATGTATTCACAAATCTTCGTTTTCCAACACCCAACAGAACGTTATCATTCTTCTCGAGAATACGACCGAGAGTGAGGAAAAAAGAGTGAGAAAGAGCGGGAGGGAGGGAGGGAGAGACAAAAATCTTGGAGTGTCCTCAGTCAGTTTCCCATGTCCGTTTGTGTTACTACGGTATACACCTGCCTCAATATATGTATTCACACACACCCAAACGTGTTTATCTATAACTGTACACACACACACACACACACACACACACACACACACACACACACACAAGATTATGAAAGAAAAACGGAGGTGGGCACTCGAAAACCCTAACCCTCTTTTTCGAACGTTGTTCGCCTTTTCGCCTTATATATCTTTTTTTTTCTTTTCGTTTCTGCATGGGTATGCTAATACATATACTTACATAAAGTCGAGACTCACCGTTGAAGCTTTTTTGTGCTTCTGCACGCGAGGGAGGAATTCATTTCGCGGACCGACGCACTCGTCTTCTAAATAGACTATATATCGGTATACGTGTATATACGTACAGATATATGTATGTATATGCCAATACATGGTACCATCTATATATCTCTAGGAATAGCATTATACAGAGGTAGAACGCGTCGATCCTTCGATTGCTTCGATTATCCCTTCTTCTTTTCCCTGGCACCGCATACTGTACAGTTCCGTGCACGTGATAAAAGGCTCCAATACTTTTCCCTATTCCAGGATAAATTGTATAGTAATTCCGTGGAAAAGTAAATTGCCATTTAAAGGCATTTTGCTTTTTCTAGTTCTTTTCTTTATGGTCGTTCGAAGGTGGTCATTTGAAGTGGAAAGAACATGCTGTTTTTTCGCTTTGCAGACGTCAGTTGGAAAAGTTTCGAGCGAATTGGCGAGCTATTGGGAAATCGAATTGATTGATTGTGGTAGAACTAAAAATTGTTGAGAACTAAAAAAGGTAGATTTTTAAAAATCGTGATCACACTAATTCAGATATTCATTGAAGGTTGAATTATAAGTTTGGGAAAAAATGAGCGCAGTATTCTTAATATGCACGGAATGCAGACAAAACGAATATTTTTGTGATACGGAACACCTTTACGAATACTTAAACTCTTGTCAATTATATGCATATCCATTCAACGTCATACGCATACGTATCAAATGTGTATGTGTGTGTGTGCATGTTGGCGTGTAAGTACATTTCTGAAAAAGAAGAAATAGGGGAGACCGGGGCAAAATGGTATAGCGGGGCAAAACGGTACCGGGGCAAAACGGCACTGGGGCATAATGGGATCGGGGCATAATGGAATAGCAAAAAAATGAAGTTTCTTGGTGCTTGATTTGGGGCAAAATGGGATAGGGGCAAAATGGGACAGAGAGGAGTGGAATATCAAATTGGGGCAAAATGGGACACACAAAAATGAAGTGTCGCAGCCCGCTGAATTTGGGACAAAATGGGATAACAGGAAAATTCATGCTTCGGCTCTATGAAAGAGCTGTTGAAACATAATCTAATCTAAATGGTGCTTGTGGTTCGTTTCAGTCCACATATACGCAGATAATACGGACTGATCGATATATTTGTCGACACATATCCGTCGATTTCATGGGGAGCGGCGGTTCTAGTTTCATAAAACAATTTACGTAAAAATTGACAAGAGTTAGATTTTCATCAATGGCTTGAAAATCAGTATCAGTAACGTGCAGTTGGCAGAAAATAAATTTAAAAAAAAACAAAGAAAGATAACAACAAAAAAACCACAAATTGCACGCGTCAGATTATAAAAATTACTTGATTATTTAAATAATTAATAACGACAAAGAAATTGTACCAATCGAATAAGAAGGCTCAAATAACAATTTACGTCAAGTTTGGTACAGTTCTGACCGCAGAATCAAAAGTAATTGTTTAACAAACTTTAATAACAAATGAAAAATTAGTATTTTTTTGAATGTTGAAGTCCTTAAATTTATTGGATTCAACAAATCCTGACGAGCCGAGCACGAACTGTTGTTGTAAAGTCAAAAATTCCACTGTCCCATTTTGCCCCGATCCCGTTTTGCCCCAACCGCCTCTTTCTGAGGAGCCTGATTTTCTCCGGCCCATTTTGCCCCAGTCCCGTTTTGCCCCAATGACGTATTTTCCAGCAGTGTTAATTTTCACTATTCCATTTTGCCCCAAACCCGTTTTGCCCCGGTCCCATTTTGCCCCGGTCCCATTATGCCCCGCTATACCATTTTGCCCCGGTCTCCCCTATATGAGAGACTGAAGCGACGTGATAGAAGGTATTTTGGGATATTATAGCATTCTCGGGATTCCTGAAGTTATTGAAATTTGAGGCCAGAAATGCGAATATATCTATATATAGAAGACTCACAAAAAAATCGACATTCCGCAGTCTGTCTGTGGTGAAAAATAGAAAAGTTTTTCCAAGAAATACAATGTACCTTTTGTTGGGAAATCTGTCAGTATAGAATTACAATAACCATAGGCTCTTTTGTGCGTCACCATTCAGAATATCAAGCACAATTGCAACCCTTTCGTACTCCCCCATATCTCGATCGAAATAATTCAGCCATAGAACAATTAAAACGATTTTCATAAAATACTCCGTGAATAATTACAATGCGGTCAAAATTATTTTTCTCCTTATTGTGAAATTATAAAATTAAACTTGCTCAATTTATAAATAATAATTTGTTTAATTTATAAATAATAATTTATTCAAATTGTTTAATTTGTTTAATTTATGAATAATAATTATAAAATTAAATTTGTCATTCGCGTTTTTAGCAATGAGACATAACATTTCTCCGGACAGTCTGCCGTAATAATTTCCGTTAAAAAACAAACTTATCATACCCGTTTCAGGGTTGAAGGATGCAAAGAATATAAAAGCGAGAGGAAGAGGGGGACAGGAGAATTGGAAAATGAGTTCCACATATTGGCTTGCTGTTTTTCATGATGCAAAGGGGTCAACCCTTGCGCGAATTGTCACCCATAATGCCTCGGAGCAAAAAACGTCCACGATCCGTGATCATAAATTTTGAATTACAGCGAGTAGCACGACCTCGATCGAATGGGGTTCGATCCAGCGGCACTAATTCACGCTATTCTTTGAACCCCTTCTTTCTTAACTCTATATATATATATATATATATATATATATATATATATATATGTGCGGTGTATACGTGCATCGAAGTCGTACCGATGGGGGCGCTATACCACATCCCCCTTTTCGATATTTTATGCCGATCGCGAAGAGCCCCTCCGCCGATCATTTCGTGCATTACTCGCTCGTAAATAAGAATCGAATCTCTGATAAACTGGAACACACCCCCCCCCCCCGCGTATACCTACAACCCCCGAAAAAGTTAAATCCTCGGGATTCAAGCATCCCCCGGGGGTGGCACCAAAAGGGTGAAAATACGGAGACAGCCGGCCGGATTAATTATATTAAAAAAAAAAACCCGCTTTTTAAAGCACGTGCTATCGATTTCAGAGCGGATCAGAAAAACCTCATTTTCCCCTGTGAAAGGCCCGCCTTGAAATATTCTCAAAACACAACATACACATTTTGATGAATTTATAAAAAAATACAGAATGTTCTTGAGGGATCATCACAGTTTAATGAGTCGGAAAATCGCTGATTTTCGCGATTTTTTTCCATGGTTAAAATACGCAGATCAGTCTGACTTTTTTATGTCAAATCAAAGCACTAGTAAAAAACAGAAAATAATTTTCTAAACGTTTATTTTTATCTTTTTACATTTTTTTAACGGTTGAAAGTGTTTACGAAAAAAAGGAGTCCTCACGGTGTACACGGTTGTGGCCGTAAATATTATCTGAAACAAAATTGGTAAAAAGATTATTAATCAGTATGAAGGCCGCGGTATGAAGTATCGTGCTATGGAGGTTTTTTAAAAATTAAAATTGTCAAAATGGCGTCGGTTTGGAAAAAAAGTATCGAATTAGCCGATTTTTTCGACAGTTTTTCGTTAAGCAAAATATGAAGATTAACAAAAAAGCTTCCATAGCAAGATGAAGAATGGCGTGAAGAATGTTGTGTCAAAATTTGAGATGGATAGCTTGAAAACTCTTTCTTTGAGAGTGTAAACCGTTTTGAAAAACGACATTTCGAGAAAAACTTGTCCGTCGACGCCAGGTCTCACGCAGCTGGTCGAATCCCTTTTTCTGAAAAAGGCACGAATTTCGCCCCAAAGATTGAACAGCATGTTTATAACCGTCTACACTATCGGATAATGCCAAAAAAATCGATTTTTTGAAAATTTTACACTATCATGTGCCTTAACTCATTCGAAAAAAAACTACGGCATTGTTTGTGTCCAGGCGGTCCTCTATGATTCAACAACTAAGGGAGGTTTCTATTTTATTGGGCCAAAAAATGTTCGATGTTCACCAATTTTTTATGCGAAGAATATTAAACATAGAATGTTAAAATTTGGTATGTTTACTAAGTGGTCTTTATCGAACATGATAATATTTTTTCAAATTTGATAAATCTTGGTACTGGGAGTGGGACAAGCCACGAGTGTCGGTGCGCCAGCGATGATATTTTTCGCTTGCGGTTCTCTTGAGTTCTGAACAGATGATCTGATACAAAAAAATCTAACATATTTTTACTTTGTACAATATTGTGTATAAGTCGAACTAGGATCAAGGAGAAAAATTGAAAAATATACAGTGACCGATCGAAGAAGAAATGTTTTTCACCAAACATTTCTGCAGTTTTTTGTCCGTGAAATGACAACGTTTGAATATTTTTCGATAATTCTAGTTCAACTAATGGAGACGTTTGTTATTCACGTGCCTGCCAAATTTCATAACGATTGCTCATGTGGGGCGAGTAGGAGGACTTCCGCAAACTTGGAAAACGTGGTTTCCAAAAAAACCGTGTTTAAAGTCAAACTGGAGTGCGAATAAAATAAAAAGTTTCACACTTACACCTAATCTGCTGTGCCAGCACCATACAGTATAGTAAGATCAATTTTTTTTTCCTCCCAACAAAGTAGAAGCTTCCCTTGACTTTAACGACGAGTAAAAATAATACCGAAAAAAGTGCCTGAGTAATTCGAAGCCAGACAGAAAAGTCATGACCAATGCAAGCTTTGTGCGTCTCGTACTTTCGAATCCCATACGTCTGTATAACTGATTCCCGTACTTACATGACCCCTGCATTTACGAATTTATCTGTCGCTGGTACAAAATGCACAAAGTATCGGTTCGACATAAAAAAAGAGCAAAGAGGGCTCCACGTTATCCAGCTTTGGCGTTTGATTTTTGGTTTGCATTCGTGCCCACTGGACCGCGAAAACCTTTGGAGAGTTTTTCCGCCTGGGAAAGCCTTCTCTCCACCACATATATTTATACATACGCACACTTTCTACGAAGCCTCCCTACAGACCCTCGAGCCACCCACTCACCCTTGCACCCACGTACACACACACGTACACATACACCCCACCATGGTAACTTTTCTCTTCAGTTCCTTTTGCAGCGTAAACCATGCTCTTTCATTTCGCGATTGCTGTTTTAAATAATTGGCCCTCTATCAGCCGCTCGGAATACCGAAAAATCCGCGGTACAAAAAAAACTCGTTTGTATCGACTACGATGTTTTTCTACCCCTTTCATCGCCATACTGCAGCAACAACGTGTATGCATGCACCTCTGCAACCCGATTCCCGCCGAACCGATATCTTTTGATAATTAATCGAACTCCGACTCGAAGCCGGTGCAGAGTGATATTAAAAAAATATTTTGGCACACTATAAACGTTATATATATGCACACACACATATATGTGCTTCTGTGTATTGGTGCACGAATTCATATAGGTGGTGTACGGAAGCTGATATGATAATGCTCGACTCTGGCTCGGGCATTAAAAGCTTCGTGACCCGAATGGTCCGCCCACCAACTAGACTACACACTTTTGGAGCAACGAGAAAAATCATATCCCTATGTGTGTGAATATATATATATATATATATATATATATGTGTGTGTGTGTGTGTGTGTGTGTGTGTGTGTGTGTGTATATATATATATATATATATATATATATATATATATATATATATACAGGGTGTCCCAGAACTTAACGTCAAGCCGAAACGGGGTGACAAGATTGATTGTAACCATCATGAGAAAAATCAGGAAAAAAATCTATTTTGAAAATTTTTATTTCATACTTTAACAAAAAACAGTCTTAATTCTTGGAAACTTGGGGCAATTGTGTCATTATTTTTGACTGTGATTCTAGAAATGTTATTTAGGGTTACGGTTCCAAAGTTTAAATGAACAAAAATAATAAAAATTAACCACAATAACCGAAAAATGGTTACAGTTTGACCAAATTTCTAGGTTTTTCTTGAATGCCCAGATTTTTTTTCTGATTTTTCTCATGACGGTTACAATCATTCCTGTCACCCCGTTTCGGCTTGATGTTGAGTTCTGGGACACCCTGTATATAGATGATGTATAGAGAATAAAACGGGGGCGCATATTACAATACGAAATATCGTGATAAAACCGTGGCACACGTGAAGCGGAGAGCTAGGCGATCATTTTGTACAAAAATGGTCGATGCCACTACACGCACGTACATACACATACTTACGTGGTTATATTATATGGGTTAATAAAAAAATCTTGTCAATGTGTACACGTGTGGGTTCGTACAAACCGTATGTAGGTACGGTACGATAGCCGACACTTCCGAGGCTCACGCATCGTTGCTCGTGATTTACGAGATCGGGCCACGGCCAGTTTTCCACGTGTATATACTCTTATTTATACATCTCTCCTTTTATCCGCCCCATTTTTAAGATTTCGTCGTCGCGAGAGGGTTGGACGACTTGCACTCGCCCACTCCCTACACCCACCCCTCCTTTCATGGGCGCTTCGAGTATTGATTTATATAGATCAGCCCATCGATGGGAACCGAAGGAACTGCGGTGAAATTTGTGAAATCTTTTGAATTAGTTATATGTGTATGTGTTTCTGTAATCTGCGAAGGAAAATGCCCGCTATTATGAGGATTACGATGTGGGCAATTCGTTCTGGGAAATCTCGTTCATAGATCCTTGGCGAAGATCCGCGAGTCGATTTAGGACGAATAATAAGAGTGGCGTAAAAAACGAGTATGGCGCCACGCCAATCGTGTATCAGGAGGGAAAGACGGAGACTTCTCGATATTTGAAGCAGATAGAAAAATGACATAAATCAACGGGAGCACTGCTGAGGTCTTAAATACCGGAGAGGTCGTGAACTGCAACTCAAACGTGCATGTATATAATGCATTGAGCTCGCGCGAGGAGGGAGAGAGACGGAGAGAGAGAGAGAGAGAGAGAGAGAGAGAGAGAGAGAGAGAACCGGAGACAGAGACGGTAGAAATCAAAAGCGTGTAACGTACACATTATGATTATTGTGAGAGACCTGGAAATATAGAACGAAGCAGATGCCGTCAATGGGTTATTAGAAATCGAGACACTCGGTACAGATGATAAATACTCGGATTATTACAATTTTAAACGAAAAATTCATAGTCGTTAGCTTGTCGTTCAACCTGAAAAATTTGATGAACATTCTCTCGACGCTGTAATAATAATGGTCCTCGTGGCACACATGCCGAAATTTCTATTCTGATACGGGGCCGGGTTGAAATTCCGAACTTTGAATGCTCCGACGGTTTAAAATTCCGAACTTTGAATGCTCCGACGGTTTAAAATTCCGAATTTTAATGATCCGAAATTCAAGATGGGGCCAGGTTGAAAATCCGATTTTTGAATGGTCAGAACGCTCAAAACTCCGAAAGAATGGTACTCCGAAAGATCAAAACGCCGAAAGAATTTTACACGAACGACCAAAACTCGGCTATGAAAGTTTAAAAAGTTTCCAAATTTTCAATAAATCGACGAATTTTTTCAAGAATTTTTTTTACTAAAAAGTGATTTTGCGTCAATTTTGAAATTTGTCTAGACAATGTTATTCGTTCTACTACATTTATTACATTACTACTAATTTACAGTCACCTGTGTAGACTTTCGCTGGCATGATCTTGACACGAGGGCCGGGGTGAAATTCCGAACTTTGAATGCGCCGAGGGTTTAAAATTCCTAGTTTTAATGTTCCGAAATTACAAGGTTCGTCGAGATTATGCCAGCAAAAGTCTACACAGTTGACTGTCAATGATGTAGAACGTATAACATTGTCTAGACAAATTTCAAAATTGACGTAAAATCACTTCTCGATAAAAAAAAATCTTGAAATAATTCGTCGATTTATGGAAAATTTTGAAACTTTTAAAACTTCCATAACCGAATTATTTTGACCGTGTTCAGATTTTCGGAGTTTTGGTCTTTCATGTAAAATTTATTCGGAGTTTTGATCTTTCGGGGTAGTATGTTTTCGGAGTTTTGAGCGTTCTGATCATTCAACGTTCGGAATTTCAACCCGGCACCTCTGATACTCGTCCTCAAACGTCGTGAGGTTATGTTGTTTCGCGAAATGAAATGACGACGCAGTTGTATTTCCATTTCAACGATTATTTGCGCGGTCTGTACTAGTTTGGGCTACCTCAAAATTGGAGCGCTTTGCAACAGACTGCCAAATCAATTCGTATACATAAGATCCGGAGATGGAAATAATCGAACACGATTCGCGAAGTTGTAGCTGAGAGGCTCGGCCTCAAGGATCACGAGAAAGTTCAACCAACGGAATAACAAATACGAACCCTTGAAAAATAATATCGTTCTTTCGACATCGTCACACATGCATTTAAAATTTCTCCACAAAGAATTTTTTATCACCTATATATATATATATATATATATATATATATTTCAAGGTGTTATTTTAGGTCAAACGATTTTCTTTAGTAAGGATGAAAATGGAATCTCATTCGTTGTGAAGACAAGGTGCACGAAATATATTTTTTTAACGAGCTCTGAAGACGAAGAGAAATATGATCTTTTCAGAGATTGGGTTTATTCTTCCGCGCCCCCATTGACTACACAAGAGAGAGATAGAAAAAGAATCCGAGGAAGAGAGAGACAGAACGAGAGCGTAATATCGCGTCCGCGAACGTCGATCGACCCCCAGTCTCAAAAGAAGACGAGCACCCTTCCATTGTTTCCGACACCCCCCGAGGCTCGTCTATCGTTCCTCATTACATAGGATAAAATCTGAGAATACCACACATTTTCACTGGATCAACATCAAAAGAGTTCTTCGACAAGGTGTCTTTGAAAGAATCCACAAATTTCTCTCAAGGTACTTCTAATCAGCCACTACACCCCCCACTACAATATCCAAGCGATGAAAACAAGAAACATTACATAGCAAAAATTTACCGTAATTCAAGCCTCGATCCTCAAAAATGCACAGTGTTGTACGAAAAACGAAATCTCAAATTTTCTGCTTGAAACATCACAAACAATTCTACTCCTCATAATGACAAATAACCACATTATGCACGAATGTTTTTTCCAAGCTGCCTTTCTTTCGGCTCTTACATTCCTCAAAGGGTTCTCGGCTCCGGTACAGCCGCATATACAAATTATCACAATTTTCTCGTCGACCTGTGTATTCGCGGATTTCAGAGGAGTCGTAAGAAATGAATACAACCAACGACGAGAGAGAGAAAGCTTAGAGAGAAGTGGAGAGCCAGAGCTTGATGTACCAAAAAAGACAGACGAAGATACTTCGCGTCCAACCCGAAGAAGAGTTAAAAATCTTTAACACAAATAAAACCACACGTACACCTACGATTGCAATACAGAGAAAGAAGCGCAGAAACTTGAAGAAACGAAAGGAAGGTTTTATCTGCTTGGGCCACAGCAGGGCCACACAGTTATTTATCCCTTTCCGTTGTAGCTGCGGTGTTGGTTACTGGCCAATCAGGAGTAAGGGATTTTCCATATATACGCGGCATATTGGTGTGTGTGTGTGTGTGTGTGTGTGTGTGTGTGTGTGTGTGTGTGTGTGTGTGTGTGTGTACACGTGCGCGTGTGCACTGGAAGAAGTCTCTACATTCGCGCATACATTATCATCATTTGGCATGGTGGGTGTGTGTGAGTGGGTGCGTGCGTGTGTATACCCCTTTCGAGACCGTCGGGGCCCAAAGTCCCCTCGGACGTCAGCAAAAGCCGCGAAGCGATGCTAAAAGCGAAGGCGAGGCAGCCACCAGAATGAGTCAAAGACGCACGATATACACACACACACACACACACACACACACACACACACACAAACACGGACCCGAACGGCTGTGTGTGGGTGATGTGTGTGGAGAGAGATAGAGAGAAAAAGAGAGACAGAGAGAGAGAGAAAATCTTGGTCCCCCACGGCCATTGTCTTTCCACCGTTGTAAATCACATTTTATTCCCTCGCTTACATTCTTATTTTATTTATTTGTAGAAGAAACGTATCGCTACCGTGCCTCCCGTCCTCCACCTTCTCTTTCACACACACACACACACACACACACACACACACACACACACACACACACACACACACACACACACACACACACACACACACACACACACACACACACACACACACACACACACACACACACACACACACACACACACTCACTCACACACTCACTCACACACACACACACACTCACACACTCACTCACACACACACACACACACACACTCACACACACACACACGCGCGCACAGGCACACACACACCCACATGCGCATACGAATCTGTACGTATACAGTTTTATATCGATGAACTGATGGGCGAAGGACCTCAAGCTTACTTTTGTGTATGACCAATAAGCCCTTTCAACTTTGTATTGCGGTTATGTTATACACAATGTATCTTTGCGTACGTACATTCGGTGTACCGTGTCTGGTGACTTTCCGGCGTTTTCGCATATTTGTGTGCCCGATCACACTCGACGAACCCCCTCTGCCTAGTTCACGGTGTAGCATACGTGACAGAAAGAGAGAAAGAAAAAGGAAGAGAGGGAGAAAGGCTTCCCGCCATAATTCCCGCTCTGTAGACACTATACTTTAAAACTGGCTCACGTACATGGTCACCATACAAGATATGCGAGACAGCCGGAAAAAATACAACAGTGTAGATCTACATATTATACGAGTCAGGAATTAAGAAAAATAAAATCGTAGAGACTACTTATTTTATGTGTGTCGGGGGTTTTTTTTTTTTAAAGACACGGTGAAGTGTTGCAAAGTTTTTACGATAGATTCTGTATTTTTATCTACTATGTAGGATTTTTGTAGCACGCGTGAGAATAATTAACAATCATTTACCGCGAGATGAGAAAGTCAGCTATTCAATCAACGTTTGGGAAAAATAATTAGAGTTACGTTTGAAGGAAATGTTTGATCTTGTTTTTTTTCCTTACATTCACCACTTTGATATCCATTTCGGCTAATTACTAGGGGTGTGCGGATGGCAGAATTGGTCGGGTCGGGTCGGGTCGGGTAATTAGACTATGATTCGGATCGAGTACCCGAATTTTTCGGGTACCCGTGATCGGACGGGTATACTCGAACTTTATCGAGTACCCGAGTTTTTCGAGTACTCGTCTCACATCGGGTACTCGAAAGCCGTGTTGCCGGAACAAAATTTCAAATTTCATTTCATAGCAGATAGCGCCACGGAAACGTACCGAAACGGACGAAATAGACTCCAGCTTTATGTTCTCTACCCTTCGCCGATAGGTTGAAGTTCATAAGAAATATAAATAATTGATTTAATCATTTTAGTATTCTTGTTATGTGTATATTTACAATTTGTTCCGGCAAACTTCTTTCAAGACACTCGCATTTCAGGAAATATCGAGATATTTGAATGTCGAAAAATGAATAAAAGCAAGATTCTTCGTCAAATTTTCATTAATTCGGTCTAGTGCTAACTGGCATTTTCGGGGATTTATTTTTCTTGATTAAATTTTTTGTCATTTTTAATTTTTTTTCCCAGGAAAAACTTGTTCTTCAAACGCTCATATATCTGAAACTAATCAAGATATTTTCAATTTTAAAACGTCAAATGGAAGCTACATTCTTCTCGCTTCGAATAAACGCAGGGCGTTGAACCTTGGTCATTTTGGGTGTTTTTCTCCATTCAAAACCCACGTTTAAAAAATTCAAAACTTTAAGGCGTTTGCCGGAACGGAAGATATTTATTGCAAATTTTTTCCTTTCGCACACTTTTTAGTAATGTGAAAACGCAACTTTCCCGCGCTATTACGATACGATCCGCCAAAACTGACAGTTTTTTACTCCGTCCTAACAGACAGAATAGAAAAGTGAGACGAAAAAAGATTTTTACAGTATTATCATTTATTCGTTTTATCGCCTTCGTCGAGTTTTCGTTTTCTCCCATTATTTGATCGATACACCTAGATGAAAAATAGAAATAAATATAAATAATAGATACGGATCTCCGAGTCGCTTACGAATACCCGAAGTTTAAGAGTACTGGACGTTTACGGGTACCCAAAATTTGAGAGTACCCGATGACCAAATTCGGGTACCCGATAGTGGCGGGTAATGCAAAAACATAAGCCGTCGGGTGCCCGAGTGAATCGAGTACCCGCACACCCCTACTAATAACCATTATTTGGTGATAATTGATGCTACGGAGACGAATGACGTATTTGTGTGTGCATTTTCTTTCAGTAGCGCTTTCGTCGTTCTTTGTTCGCTACAAAACCTGTGCTTGCGCTTTGTTGTTATTATTAATCAACGTAGCATTAATTATAGTTCCGTGAAAGTGAATTCTACAAATTGTCGTTGGAGGCGTCGAGTCAGAGGCGAGGAGGAGTTTGGCCTGATTGCGTCTTCATTGATGAGTGGCAATGAACATTTAAAATAAAAACGACAAAAATAGTTTGGTCCAAAAAGCGATATTTCAGTAGTCGAGTTTAGAATTTTTCTCATTGTCTATTTATTACGCGACAAAATCAATGATTACGTAAGACTTTTCGCCTGTTTCGAAATTCGTAAGGTTCATTGTAACATTGTAAGATTTTCACATACCCTCCCCATGTAACGTAATTCATTTGGAGTCCGTAGTTGTCCGATGCTATATGGCGTGATAAATGTAAACGCTTTTTTGTTCTCGTTGGTATCGTGCGAAATATTTTGACAAAAGAAAAATAATTGATAAAGAGAATCTATTTTTCCTCATAATATATGCATTTTTGCATCTGTATCGTTCGGACGGCAATTAAAACACACAAAATGCTTTCGATAGTTTCAGCGGTGCAAGTAGACCATGCAGGCCAGGCTCTCTCCCAGCCTCCGTCCCGTCCTGGCCACCAACAGGTCAGTAACAACGAGATATTAATTTTTTTCCTATGCGGCTAGCGATAAAATCACTGATTGAAAAAAACATTTTTTTTAAGGAGTTACGTGCGTTTCGAAGCCAAAAAAGCATATTTTCTCTAATTAAAAAAAATATAATATATGAATTATTTTGTTCAAAATGTTAAGCACATAAAAGAGCAACATTTTAACAATACTTATTTAAAAATTCATCCAAAAATTTGGGAAATTCCGGTGGGAAAGCCGGTGGGACCTGGTTTTCGGAGACCCCTTAAAAAAAGTGTCCTTGTGGTGGTCAGGATAACTCATGATAGCTTTATCTGAAATTAAAAAACCAATTTTTTTTCTCTTAGTAGATAAGTATAGCTCGTGATTGAACGAAGGATTTTTTTTTTAATTGAAATTTAAATTTTTGGCAGAGTTGTATGCAAAATAGTTCAATTTTTGGTACAATTTACACTACGTCCAGCCCTTTAAAATTAGTTGTAATCGAAAAAAAAACCTTCGTTCAATCACTAGTTAATGCAATTTTGAAGAAGTGTG
Source organism: Ophion slaviceki (assembly GCA_944452715.1). NCBI lineage: Eukaryota > Metazoa > Arthropoda > Insecta > Hymenoptera > Ichneumonidae > Ophion > Ophion slaviceki. Next base: position 52,283,517 of record OX101784.1, read on the forward strand.
CAAAATTTCAATAAGATCGGTGCATTAGTTTTTGAGAAATCGTGTCTACCGACTTCAAAAATAGTGTTTTGAGAAAAATGCCATATACCCGCGTCGCTCCCGGCCGGTCTTTGCCAACGGTGGAAATTCCCAAACGCTCTCTCTCCTAGACTTTTGATCCGATTGATAATAAAATTAGATAATAAAATTTAAAAAAATTGTTTTTTCAACATTTTCAAACCCACTTAACCCCTTAAATCGCGCTACAGGCGATGAATCATTCACTGATACTTTCACAAGTATCCTATTCTGGATTGTTGACGCGATCTTTCTTTCCAAAAAAATGCGAAATGTGTTGCGATTTAATCGCAAGCTTTCGATGTTTTTATCACTAATTAACCTCTTTTTCGTACAATTCAACAAGTCAGGAAGAGATTTTGATAAATCTCTTCCTAACTTAAAATAAAAAAATTATCCACAAACAAACATCATCTACAAATCATTAACAAACATCTTCGCATTGTTTTTTTTATAACGAATACTTGATTCACACCCAAATTAGTCCACGATTGGAGGGATTCATTAATTATTCAATTAAAGAGAACGAATTTTCCGGCGAAATTGTTATCAAAGAAAACGATGCCATTTCGAAGTGACGTCATTACAAGCTCCTAATTTTTCCATATATGGGGCGTTCACTGCAAAACTTACGAAATGGTAAGTGTGGGTGACGGGAAAAGAAAAGTCAACACCTGTTTACGACCCCACCGGTTTTTTTTAGGCGGGAGATTATTCTCAACACACATAGAGGGGAATCGATATAATTGCGCCAACGAGTACATTATCCTGCGCGTGGCGAACCTGTATTTTTTTTTCTTTTTTTATATCGTACGTCGTTCCTAAGCTCACGAATTCGACACGACTAGTCACCGGATCGTAATTACCGCTGTACGTATTTTTTCCTACCGCGTTCTATTTCCTTTTTATCTTACACACGACGAGAATCAACCTGGCGGTGAGGGGTGCGTACATTATTGTAGGTTCAACCCTCTTGGGACTCCGAGAAAACAAATGGTAGCGAGAAGTGGAACGAGAGAAGAACAAAAAACAGTACCCTGAGAGACTTTAAAACATGCTGATTCGTTTTTATAGCCATGGAGTGTATATATATATATGTATACATGCAATTATAGCTATGCACCCATGAAATACCCCTATTCTCTTGTGGGGGTTGAAACTTTTTTGTACGTTTTTTTTTGTTCGAAGGGACTTTTTGCCCAGTGGAAAATTAGCCAAACCTCAAATTAGCCGAGGTGGCACACGACCACCCTTGAGAGTGGGTTACGAGTATCTCGTAACTCGATCCCGACAAGGCGACGAGTTTGTTTTCACAGTTATGATTCTCCCTGTGAGTGCCTCGTTCGTTTCACTATTTTTTTTGTTCCCTTTCTCTTTGACATTCTGCCCATTGACGTGGTTATACACCAGAAACCCTTCAATGCAAATGAGTCGCGGGGGGAAAGAATCACCGAGACAAAGTTTGTCCCTAACGCAAGGGAGACATTTTGTGGGAATGGAACTTTTAAAAAATTACGCATAAAAATAGTTGCTGTAAGGGTTTTTTTAGGTAATTTTCGAGGACTTGAGTATAATCGTAGTGGTTCAAACGAAAATTGTCAAATGCACTTTGAATGCGTTGATTATTTTTCGCCTTTCGCGCAGGCTTCTTCGAGAATAATTATGCCGAAAATCCTCCAATGACTCACACAAGAAACTTTTACAATCCATTGTCAGATATTTTTTAAGGGGCGTGAAAAATGCATGAGCTTCGGGAATTTTTTTTTCATATAAAGCAAAAACTTTTTGAAATAGGTTTCGAAGTAAAATGATTGAACTATACTAAATTGGGGGCGTGGGCGTTTTTTGTTTCCTGAAAAATCCCTGGATAACGCATTGGTAGCCCTTTGAAGAAAAAAACATTTTTTTGCCTATCTTTTTTCTTTAAGGGGCGAAAAAAAAGATTTCTAAATCAATTTTTGACAAAAATCGTTTCCTGATGGCCCCGCAAATTGCGTTTCTTTCAATTGCGCAGAGATTCATGTGAAAAATGCTGTTTCCAGAAAAACGCATTTGAAGTTTAACGTTATAAAAAATCGTATTTAATGTTAGTTTTTGACAACAAAAAAAACAAACCCACGTGTTCTAAGGACTTTGAGGGGTCTTCTCACTTTAGACGCTAAAAAAGGCTATTTTCGTGATTTTTTTCGATAGGTTTATATCATAGATATTGACATAAAAGTTGTTACACTTAACAAATACACTTTCCAAAATACATACAAATTTTTTTTTTATCTATTTATGTCACTATTTATAGACGAAAATGGTAGTTAAAAAAATGTCCTAAAAAATTGTAGGTCTGCGCTGTAAATTAAATCTCGGAGATGGATCATCCGAAACAAAAAAAGCAAACGGTTTTAGATTCAGAATGTTAATGGCTATAGCGCGTATCATACGATTTTTGATATATGCAAAAATAACAAAATGGCGGACATTTTTCGAAAAAAACAAAAAAAACGTCTTTTTTCACCATGTTTGGCAAAAAAATAGTAAATGTCAAAATTTAAATAAATTCATCATATGCGCTATAGCTATAGTTGTAAAGAATATGTGGTTAAAATTTCATGAGAATCGATTCAGTAGTTTCGAAGATTTTATCAACAAGCCGTCGAAAAATGTTGTTTCGAGAAAAACGTGTTCAAGGTTTGTTTGGGTTACATAAATAAATAAAAAAATCTTTTTAATGTATTTTGAAAGTGTATTTATTAAGTGTAATAACTTCTATATCAATATCAATGATATAAATCTTTTTTAAAAATGCATGAAAAGAGCCCCTTTCTTTTAGCGTCTAAAGTGAGAAGACCCCTTAAGAATGCAAATAATGTAAAAAAATCCATTCTTTTTTCATTTCGACTTTGACGCCTTTACCAAAGGACGTTTCAGAATGATTTATCAACGAATTTTCATTGCCATTCCTACTTGAATAAACTGCATTGCATACTCCATTCCTAATTTATAAGCTAATTGGCTCAATATTGATTTATTATTAGCTACGATAAATAACGACGCCGAAATAAGTCTGGGTATTATTCAATAACGACTGCGTTTTTTAAATTCTCATTTCCCTAATTTGACGTTGACGGAAAAATTTGAATTTATATTTTTTAATTAAAAAAGAAACTGGAAAGATTGAGCAACATCACTGATGAAACGACGAGGTTTGCCGAGAATATGGCTTTTAATCTTGTAATCGGCCACCTTGAGGGTGTCTAAAAACGTGGATCACGGTAGATCTGCGGGGTGTCACCCCGACCCGTGACACGGCGACCCCGGACGAGAAACCTAAAGAAAAGATAAAAGGGATAACGTATAACGAGTGAAGCGTGCGCGTGGGCTATCGTTGTCATGCAAATGACTTAGACAAAGGATAGAGAGAGGAGTATTGTATCCATTATATTGTACGTATCCATATACATAGACGTTTGCTATGATAATACATAACATGCATATTACGCGCTCGGCTTCCTCCAAAGATAAAATATTTTTCAACCGACCGCTGCCGAGCTCTTTATCGTCGTTTTCAATATTTTCATCATCGTCAAGCTATTTTGAGTTTGCATTCGTTTTTGTTGGCTTCCCTTTTTATTCTAAACCATAGGCATATGTCCGTTTCCACGAAGGTTATTGCCAGATAAGATAAGGTGAGCGAGTAAACAAAATCATTTATTATTTAAAAATGAAATATCTCTTATTTAACCCTTCGCGGTTTACCGTTCTGGCTATAACACGCTGGGGGTCGCAATGACCCCAGCCATGTTTAAACGATTGCCACGTTAACCGCGTCGGTCCGAATGACTCATAAAAATTCAGGATATTAGTTTGAACATTCTAGAATGTGGTATTGTCGGTATTATATTGTAATCGAATTTTAAAATGGCGGAAAAAATCAGCAAGGGGTCAATGCGTAAAAAAGTCCGTTTTTACTAAAAAAATCATAACTCTTGCAATTTTCAATTTCTTGTCATAAAATTTTAGGGTGATGCTCTTGAGATATGACAGTTTAAGGAAAAAATAGCTCTATAGTGGGCGTTTAAAAAAAGGTATTTATTCACGACTCGGCCAACCGTACTTACAAAGGGTACCCTAAAGCACCGCTAGAGGGCAGGCCAGTCGCCTTGGCCGGCAACAACTTATAGTAATTTTTACTTAAGATTGGCTTGGGGTCATTTTGACCCCGGGTGACCGCGTAGGGTTAAACTAACGGCAAATGTAATTAAATTTTTTTATTTTCTTATGATAAATGAAAGTGTCGTAAAATTCATGAATTACTCGCATCTCGTATTAATTCTTCTCAACCCCTAATTTAGTTTGACTCTTTATCAATGCATGTACCTCGAGTTCAGGGCTCCATTATCAGGAGCAAAATATAAATGGCAGTTTTCACACTGACCTATGTCAAAGTCAGTAAAATGGACAAATCAGGCTCTCAGACTTGAGTAAAAAAAGCATGATATGCCGAGGTCAGCCTAGTCACATCAGTTTCGGGGGTGATACGAACGTCAAAATACTTTTTTTCCACTTCTATAAATTCATTAATATCCTCGTGCCCCAGTGTTGGTTGGCTCACCACGATGGAATGTCAGTGTTGTCAACAAAACGTAAAATGAACCTCGCAAGAGATGATGAACACTAGGGGATTCCGTCTCTTATCGACTAAACAAAGTGTCACGAGACAAAAGCGACGAGTTCAGGTCGCGTGGCGTGTGAAAAACATCGCGTATGCTAGACACCCCCCCCCCCCCCCCAGCCTGAACCATCATCTTTGATAAACGAAACTCCGCTTTGTTGTTTTTTTTCTTCTCTTCTTAAATCGTGTTTTCGCCCGCGCAGCTAAAAGAAGGCAATGAAGTTTATTAGATCGACTGCCTAGCGATAGTTCTTCGTGTTCTGTCGGAAAGACCCGATTATTTATATATTTGCGATGGGAATGGCAAATGCTATTTATTTCACCCTATCACGATTTCGCAGTTTCTCTCGTGTGTATGACGTAAACGCCTCCTCTATCGGCCGTTCTACTACGTCATTACGTTTCGTTTTATTCCTATCACTCGAGATCAAGTTACTCGAAGAAATTGGAAGAGAAAAAAAAGGAAGAACTTCTCGTGTTCTATATTTTCTATCGTATTGGCAATTATACAGGGATTTTTTTTCCGTCAACAGCAACCAACAGTTTGACAATTATACGAGAGTTTTTTATTCCGTTAAATCGAATAAATTTTTTAATTTTTTATTGTATCGAACTCGATTACTTTTCGATTAGTTGTATTTTTCCTTATACTGTGTTTCTATTTGAGTGGTCAAGAATAAATTTGTTCCTGTCAGGTACGATTGCAATGTACACGGGGTCCTGTTGTGAATGGATAATCCTGCAACTGTCGATAGGCCAGATCATGTACTGCTACTATATGCTGGAATTTCAGTTTGGTAAAAGTCCGACGCTTTTAGAGATAAAAATCATCTGCTTTTGGTTTTTCGCATGCCGTTTCTACCAATGATACATTTTTGGTCTCGGTTTTTTGACAAATTTTCTCGGTTATTTGTTTTATCTAGAAAAGTCTTCTTTTTAACCTTGAATGTTGAGGAAATTTTATGAAAAAAGATCTTGTGCAGAATTTTCATAAAAACCAATCCGAACATCTAGCTTTGATAGCCTGCAGTGTTAAAAAATGTACTACGCATATCGTGCCAATTACTTTTAAAAGTTGCTCAATCATTGTCGATTTATATCATTTGTAGAAATGCCGTGTGAAAAACCAATAGCACATGATTTTTAAAAAATAACTTGACTTAACTTAAGTAAGTGACTTTTTTTAAACTAACTTAACTTAACTTAGTAAGTTGATTTAATTAAGGGACTTTTACCAAACTGAAATTCCAGCACACAGTAGGACATGATCTGACCAATCGACAGTTGCAGGATTATCCATTCATAACGGAACACCCTGTACATGATCAATGGAATTCTCCTCCTTTTCCAATACTTTAAGTGTAGAATAGTGAGTTGCGATAAACGCTTAATGTCACTTTGACAAAAAAAGAGGGCGCATCACTCGAATAGAAGTAAAAGTATCATCGAGGCGGTAAAAACGGTTGCTGATGGAAAGCGTATAATCAGAGTACGTGCAATTTTTTTATAGACGCTCATCATATGTATGCAGTCCGATTTGCATCCCTCAATTCCGTGCGTATACTCACTCTTTCTCCATCTCTTACTCATACTTTTCACATATGTCTCCTTTTTTCCTCCCGGTAAACCAGTAATGCTATCCTTGTAATATCCTTCGCCAACGATCACGCACTGACCCCTCTTCTCTATCAGATGTTCGCGACGTGCTGTCTCGCCACGTCGACCTTTCAGAGGAAAATGATTTTTTCCCTATTTTTCCCCTACGGGCACGTCTCTTAGGAACCATTTTTTTGGATCACGAACACATCGGGAACGTTCTGTTCCCGGTATAGAAAATTCCAGTTTTTACACGGTTTTTAAACACTAGAGTTTTTCCACAGCCATTCGATTTTTTTCAAACAATTTTTATAGATCCCAGCGGACTTTTTGAGCTTCCCGAGCAATATAAAAGCTAAAACAATCGAGCAACGATCTGCCGCAGGGCATACTTTACTCGAAGCTCGCAAACAGCAGAAATATCCTCGCTTCTCTACAATTGGCAAAGGGAGGAAAATTATTTCGAAAACCTCATGAGAATCATTCGAAATTCACTGCAATCGATGCAGCAAACTTTCCTTACGCTGCGAACAATTTTTCCTCACTTTGCTACAATGACGGCAAATATGAAAGTGAGCGAATCAGAGAGAGGAAAAGACGAGGGGAGAATAAGCGAGCGAGAAAAAGTATCCGCGTTGCAGATATAGAAGAGAGTTAAGAATTTACGAGAATGACGTGAAAAAAGGGGTGAGAAAGTGCAAGGGCGATTGGGGAAAAAAACGAAGGGTCGCGAATAAAAGCTTTTCCCGTATGAGCTGAGGGGTTGATCGTACGTCCGCGCAGGCATTAGAAATAGCATAGCTGCGTAGCGTACGCGTCTGCATATGTGTACATCGATACGTAATATCTTCCTCTACTCCATTGTACATTGCCCGTACTACGAGGGTTGTTCCACGGTCATTGAAACTTTGCAGAACGGTCATCGTGTATGAATTAAATGATAGTCGAGCTCTACCTGTCATCGACCTCCGATCACTCTTCGCAATGCACGCTCATTGCCGTATATCATTCTCCCCCGGCCCCACCATGATGACCCTTCATGATGCAAACTGTTTTCCGCTGTTGCCAGCCAAGGAAACATGCGCGGATAACGTAAAAGGAGTTCGAATGGAAAAAAAGAAAGTTTCGAAGGGCGATATAGAAAACGAAAAAAAAAAAAAAAACGATAATGACAATAGGCTGCGAGTGGCAGGAACAGCAGTAGGCAGAACTCTCGTCATATCTCTGAGACAGTCAGCCCCCTGAGTTTGGTGTAGCTAAAAAAAATAATCCACCCTCCGAATTATGAGAAAAAAAGAGGGGTGTAGGATGGAGGATCTTGTATTCGAAAACGTGTCCCCTCTCACCTTCGAAATTCGTTACTGTTTGTCTTTCATCCACCCCTGCTAGCCACAGCAACCCCCAACGAAAAGTCTCACACCCTATGGGCGCCTTCAACTGTTCGGAGGCTGCAGTTATTAACGAACGAAAGAGAAGACACGGAAAAAAACGCATTAATATCATCCTGGCCATAAATAATACAAAAAACTACCCTCTACTCATCCCCTGAAATTTATATATATATATATATATATAGGGACGAAACCTTAGTCAGTCTGCTGTTCATGCCACCGATCGTGCAGGAGAAAAAGCTTACCTAAATTCACCCCCCCCCCCCTTGTCCTCTACAATTGCACAAACGCACGTCATCGAGATCTATATACAGCCGTGGGCACTGGCCTACACAGATCCAGTGTGCGTCTTCGCAACAGCAATAATCCCGTTCTCACGCAAACAGGGCTAAAACACGAACTAACACCTCTGTGGATAACTCTCGTTTTTTTCATCTTTCACAAATACGTCTACTTTCGTTCAGAAGGGGCGAAAGAACCGAAAAGAAACAACGAGAGAAGCACTAGCACGTTTTCTCGCGTAAGGAAGTTCAGCGAGCCCGTTATTTATAAATTTGGTTGAATTAGCACCCTCAAGGCCTTAGGCCACTCTAGAGGCCGAAAAAATAGGCTTTTTGGGGATTTTTTAAAAGAAAAACTACAAAATAAATCGAGATTACAAAAAAGGGTGTTTTTCATACATATCAGTGACTGTATATAATAATTTTTTAAGCGATTAATTTCAAAATGTCGGCTTTGCAGCGTCGTTGCGATGACGCCTCCGTTTTTCCAGGGTCCACGGCCGGACAAACAACTCCGGTAATTGTTTAATTATAATGAGCCAATGAATTTTTTTCGATATTTTGATTTTTGGCCAAATGGCGCACTTCCAAAATGGAAAGTGAAAAATTTGCCTAAAAAATCGTTAGATAATTGTTAATAACAAATGAACTATGCAATATAAAAAAAAGTCCTACGTATTTCCATAGACAATGTATTTTTCAAGATATATTCAACATTTCAAGTGAATCGGCTGAAAATTGTCTGAGTTATGTTTCCAGCCAACTGAAAAAATGCAGTTTTGAGATATACGCGTTTGAAGTTTTGTGTCCGCTCGCTGCGGACCAGGCGGCGAACTAAAATTCGAAAACCGAGTACTTAGAGATTTTTCCCGGCAACAATCTTTTGGGACATCATTTTTGAGGTCCTTGGGGACCATTAAAAAAATCGATTTTTCGAAAATTCGAGCGTTGTCTACCCCCTTAATAAATGAGTGTCGTGATCTGATGGCGACAATATCGATTGCCAATTAATCGAAGGTATCTCTATTTTTATGCAAATCGATCTATAATCGTAAAAAAACGTTCATTTCGCATCACCGTGATGGGAGCAACCTATATTGACTATTGTTGCCTACCACTGGGGCTGTTTACAAAATGTTTTTCCTGCCTTATTTGATTACGAGCAATACTGATAATTATGATTAGTTCCGATGACACGGCATCGTGGGGAAATAAACCAAAGGATGTAGAGCAGAAAATCAAATGACTGAGACGAGAAAAGGCGAGACAAAGCGAAAGAGAGAAAGAGAGAGAGAGAGAGAGAGAGAGAGAGAGAGAGAGAGAGAGAGAGAGAGTCTGAAATTACAGAAAATTCAAGACGTTACGAGCAATAAAGCCAAGAAAAATCATATATGCATGAAGTATGAATAAGCTAGTGAGATAGCGATGAAAAAGCGAAATTGGCTGGCTACACTCAATTGGCTTACGCTCCCTCTAAGGGAATCGCGAGAATTGAATCTGTTACATTTTGTTTTTTTTTCTCCCCGAATCTGAGCCAACACACGATATTTTCACGGAAAACATTATTTTCTTCTTCTTCGTCTTCATTTTCTTTCTCGTAAAGTATGTCATGGACAATCCACTTTTCCACAGCAATCTCAATGTTAATTACCGGCATAACGGGCCGAGGAGGAAAAAAGAGCCTGTATCGCGTGTATACGTATCTGTGGAAGAGAATAAGGGTGGAAAATCGTGTTGGCCCGAGAGATGTGTTCATTCTGCGGTCCCGCGATGGTTTTTCTTGCTCGGTTTTTCGCTCTTCAGATATAGAGGAGTCATAAACGTGATTTATGTAAGCCGTTAGATAGTTGAATCTCAGTATTCCGCAGCGCGCTTTCGCTCCGTTAATATCTTCATTACTAAATCATCCCTTACATGTACAAGGCGCGATATGGCGCAGACTCAGGGACTACGAATCTTTGCAGACGTCTTTATACTATATATATATATATATATATATATATATATATATATATATATATATATTGTTATATACGTATTGTTGCCTTTATTTATTTTTCCTCTCATGCGCGTTTCTTCATCTTCTGGCCCCCTTTATTTTTAACCATGCTATTATAGAAATTTATGTCCACGCACTCGTTCCGTTTTTCCATTCGAGAACCTGGACTGAATTTTCATCAATAAAGTTATGTGTAGTAGTTGAGGCCCTTCTGCTCATCCGAAGATCGCCGTCGTCAACATTATGCAGATCGAATGAAACAATATGCCCTTCTACGAACCCATATGTCTATTAACACGCTGTAAAGGGTCGTCCGCTGCACGAACATAATATGGGGGCACTCTAACAGTAATTCGCAAAAAAAACGTAATTTTATGTTATCCCCGAATAATTTTTTAAGGTTAAGAGACCTTCGTAAAAGATCTTTTGAATATTTGACGATTAACTTATTTTCGTCTAAAGTCAAGTAAAAATACATCCCAGTACA
>OX101784.1:52298993-52418993 GCA_944452715.1 Ophion slaviceki
GGGATGCTTTCGTAGGTTCGGTGCGAACACGCCTCTCTCGGTTGGTCTCTCGGGTTAGAAGAGGAAGAGAGAGAGAGGGAGGAACCGCTCAACTGATGCTGCGCGCGCGCGCTGACAATTAAGCCATCAACCCCTTAATGAATGCTCTCTTCCGTGGTGCGAAACGCCACTAGCGAGAGAATGAGGGCTTTCTCGTCCTTCCACCCCCATTAGGTAACTAACCCCGAGTTATTTGCATGTCTGGGCATTCGGGTGTAAGGGAGCCGAAGTGGGAGCGGAGTGATTCGAGACAACTATTAGACTTTATTCTGCCAGGTGCTTAAAGGCTTAAAGCCGAGAAGCCCTTAAAAGAGATACCGTATGCTTCGCAGCTTGCCTCGGAACTCGGCTACGTCACCTTAATCGTTATTGCAATTGGTTCACTAATGGATTGCGTTACCGTGAAAGAAAACTGCTCTGGTCAATTAAGTGTTGGTGAAATGTGATTTTTTAAATATTCCATTTCAATCCACAGATACACGTTTATTTTCATTGAGTTTCTTGCAGCGTGTACATGAAATTCAGATATTGATTGCGATTTGATCGTTACGTGGCGCAATTGTTTCCAATCGGTTCAAGTCGATGTAGAATGGCGTGAGTACAATCGCAAGCTTGACCATACTATCGTACCATAGAAGCTTCACCATACATACTAGCTGAAACCTGATTTTTCAAATAATTGCATAAACAAATTTCCATGGGAGCCTACTTTGTGCATGTTTCCACACGTACCTGATCGGTTTTTTTTTCGGCCTTTATGTTCGTGAAGATGAATAACTGAGGAGCCGGCGAACAAAACCGGACTTGTCCACACTGTGTCAAATTTTTTCAATTTTTATTTTTCGTGCTTTTCATGGCACTTTTGATCGCTCCCGAAATATTTTGAATCCAATGCGGTCGCGAACACCTCAAAATTTGTTAATAAATTAATTTGTTGTAAAGCAAAAAGGCAGTTTTCAGGTAGAAAAAATCAAATTGATCGAACGTAGTGTGGCTAAGTCTGGTTTTGTTCGCCAGCTCCTCAACTACGAATTTCGACATACGTAACGGACACTTGTCAATTAATTTGAGTCATCAGAGAGGCATTACCCAGGAAGGAATAGACGATGAAAAAAGGGCTCGCCAAGCTCTGAAACAAGGCTCATATTTTTTAATTCAGGCTGAGCACCAGCCTGATTTCAGGCCTAGCTGAACCTCTGAATGATAACGCGGTTTCAGGCTCTTGCACACAGGCTTGACCAAAGGCTGGTAGAAAAGCCTGTACTAAGCCTGAAACGAGGAAACAACAAGGCTCAAAACGAGCCTTAATGAAGCTTTCACGAGCATTTATGACCAGGTTTTTCCCAAACTCTTCCCGAGGCTATATAAGGCCTGTTTTTAGTTTTCTATATTCTACATTCGGGTAAATTTAATAAATTTGTAAAGAATTCATTTGATTTATTATATATATTTATTATTTGTTATATTATTTGTTACAAAATATATATAAAAAAACATTTTTAAAAACAATACTTTATTTTATTGCGTACTTTTATTTTTGTATATACTTTTTTGTGTACCTTATAAATATCGATAAGAGCGTATGTTTAAATGTTCTGAGCTGCCTCCTTCGCTTTCGTTTTTCGTGCCTTCGCACCCGACAAATTTCTTGCTAAATTTTTTTTTTCATGAAAGTACAGAAAAAATATTATTTTAAACTTATTTTATTTTATCACAACCTGAAACAAGCCTGCATCTAGCCTTGATTTTTCAGCCTCAAAATTCACCGGCTGAATAAAGCTTGAAATAACCCTGAGTTTAGGCTAAGCAGCCAGTCTTGGTTCCAGGCTGCTCCAAACGATGCAATGAAACCTGGGCCAGGTCTGTCTCACTCAGGCTCGGTGAAACAAGGCTCGCACGAGCTTGTTTCCATCGTCAGCCTTTTGATTTTCTACCTGGGTAGGGACATACGACGAGACAAATATGAAACCTGTTCAAATTCATCTCAATCTCTCGAAGTTTTGTGAAGAGGCAAATGTTCCACTATCTTTCCACGTTTGTGTGAGAATATGTATATATTGATGGGTACATTGTGTGATTTTGCGATCATTCGTGCCGCAGATTCACAGAAGCACGTACACGGTACGTTATAAGAGAGACAAATGCGCGTATACATTGGCGTTGAAAACCAGTGCTGACAAATTAAGGGGACCAGGACACAAGAGTAAAACGACAACGAGAAGGGCGACATGCGCATATAACGACGGGAGTAATATATAGGTGACGGGTCGTTTCCGGTCGGGGTTAAAGAGCGTTTAATTAGTACAACTTGTATTGTTCGTGATGGTGCCCATATATACGTTTATGTTTATATACTCCTGTATATCGTCATCGCACACGATCTCGCGCCCTTCTTCCTCCCTTTTGGTGGGCACATTTTCGATCTCGGTCACTCTCGTTCGGGAGAACAGAAAGGGAGTGAGAAACAAAGAGGGAGGGAGAGAGAGAGAAAGCAGGATATGTGGACGATTCGGTCGACGGATCTCCGGCGTGTGAAGACCGATGAGATAGTCAAGCTTCTTGACCACACTCCGTTGCTTTATGTGCTTGTGTAAATCTTATCCAGAGATCAGAAAATTGTTTCATCAAGCGCGTAATATGTGGTAATTGAAAATGAGGGTGTAACAATCGATAATTGTCGATTCCTTCTACTCGCTCTGAATAACATATACATTTTTGTAGTTAAATGCGGTTACTTTGAATAGGTTTTGGAAGTTTTTTGTAGGTAACTTTTTTTAACGTCCTAAATTCCAACTTTTTTGCTCCAATATACCGAACTATATCAAATTTGTCATTTATATTTTATTTATTTGATTATATCAAATGTATAAGAAAGTCCAGCCCCCTGCGCCCCCCATTATTATTAATTTTTTTAAACGTCAAAGTACCCTCGAGTGTGGGGTTTCTTTGATAAGGAATTGAAATAAAACTTATGTCAAAGCATAAGGGTTACTTTGACATCATTTCGATTTTAAAAAATAATATTTTATGCATTATACATGGAGTTAAATGAAAAACAACGATTTTTTACAATCAAATTGTCATTTTTATCAAGGAAACATTTTATATAAAAATATCAAGTACCTAGGGTATTATGATAGGCACTTAATCGGTCTCATAATTATCACGGAGATCAAGATCAAATTGAGCAACGCTACAATCAACTTTAGCAACATTATAATAAACTTGAACAACAAATTTGAGCAACAATAGAAAAAAAAAGTATTCTGGTGCTATTTTTGCGTATTTTGGCGCTCTGTTAAAGTAGCTCCAAAAACTGTCAAAGTAGCCCTGTCAATTTAACCCCGTCACGGTAACGATCTTACAATTTCGACATGCTAAAAATTCGCTTTTGCAAATATGCAAATCAATTGTGTTACTTGGGGATGAATGAATTCTTCTGTATGTTGTGTCAGTCAACTTTGGAACCGTTTGAAGTACCTTGTCACCAGAATCGCGTGGGAAAAGATCAGAAAAAATCGCTGGATGTTTACTTTTTGAATTTGATCTTCAGGATATGAATAAACAATCGGGGACAAGATCAAAAAGCTCACGAGATTTTTTTTTTCGTGTTCTGGTATGAAATACCACATATGAAGCTATGTATATACGTACAGGATTGGTTTCACTCGAGCAGACGGTAAGAACGATCGCGTGCCAGCACGCACTTTGTCCCTTTAGTGTGCAACTCTCTCTCTCTCTCTCTCTCTCTCTCTCTCTCTCTCTCTCTCTCTCTCTCTCTCTCTCTCTCTCTCTCTTTCTCTCTCCCTCTCTCTTGTCCTCATGTATGGCCTTATCCAGTTCTTAGCGCGGAAACGCTAATTGGTTGATTACCCTAATGACTGTCAGGCGCAACAGCTCGTCGTTCGTGTGCGGCAGAAGACCTTACAATGGATGGAAGATCAGAATTTTTTTCAAAGCGAACATCTTATCCAAAATAATTTTCGATAATTTAATTATCACTGGTGCACACAGTATAGGTATGAGATGTCAATTAGATTAAACTGTGGGAATTTATTCAAAGTTAGTTCGGAAAATGTTCATAAAACTTATTTTACCAAAGATTTTGAAAAATAATTTTATTGGGTTTTAATCTTAATTAAGATCGATATCAAGAATTTTTATTAAATTTTGATTTTTACTATTTTCTTTTTGCCAAAAACGGTGAAAAAACACGTTTTTTTGTTTTTTTTTTTTCGAAAAAGTCCGCCATTTTGTTATTTTTGCATATATCGAAAATCGTATGATATGCGCTATAGCCATCAACCTGCTGAATCTAAAACCGTTTGATCTTTTTGTTTCGGATGATCCATCTCCGAGATTTCATTAACAGCGCAGAACTACAATTTTTTTATGACATTTTTTTAACCCTAGAATTCCACACTTATTTTTTCGAGACATACTTGCCACACTCGGGTTTGTGGGACCCTATTCAGATTTTCAATCATAACTCCGAGTAAGTTGTATTTCAAAGTTATCTAATTTCGAATCATCAAAGTTAAGAACTTCTGAGATATACTCGTTTAAAGAATATTTTCTCTCGAGAAAGATGAAGAAAAAAAATTGATTCGACGTGTTTTGTTCGGGTTTCTCAGATCCCAGTGGGGCATGCGACGGTTAACTACCATTTTCGTCTATAAATAATGACTTATATAAATTAAAAAAAATCTTAAAGAATGCATGAAAATAGCCTTTTTTAGCGTCTAAAGTGAGAAGACCCCTTAAGGTCAAAATCACCACTTTTCAATCATCTGAACCAATTTCTGCTCGTCGTCTCAGATAGAGCATGTCTACCAAAATCTCCTCGAAGCAAGCGATGACTTTCAGCAGCACTTTTTCTTAAATTGAAGCAAAAAACCAAAGCTTGGAGCATATGATGTTTCGTTGGTTCAAAACCTGACATTTTCGATACTATAAAAAAAGTAGTGTGTACGAGTGAATTCACTCTCGCATACTGAATATTGTAGGTTATGTCGAGTACTTCAACACAGTATAGTTTCATTGTTACTTCTATGGAAATAATACTACTTACGCCATTTAATATAAAGCAGCGAAAATTAAGTTTTAAACCCAATATTTTATCGGAAGAGACTGCGAATTTCACTTTTCATACGGCGTATCGGGCGTGCGAAAGACCAAGAGAGAGAAGGCAGAGGAGAGAAAAAGACAAGACAGCATCCCGTTTTCTAGACAATGGTAATTGGAGCAGACCTGTAATGGCTGACCCCCTGTATTCTCGCCCGGGGACACGAATGTCCGAGAGCTAAGGACCGATGAAAAAAATTATCGAGATTCCGCTGCCCTCGTATTTTCGCTGCGCCTATATAACGGAAACGTCGATGTTCCGATTCATAAATACCGTCGTAATTTGCGACGGAGGAGAACGCGCGTTTCTTGTCCTAAAGTATATTACTTTAATTATCGATAATCAGAGGTTACCGATAGCACCCTATTATTTGCAACCAGGCAACAATCCGAAAAAAAAATAAGCCGATAGAAGAATAATCACAGTACGTTCACGAAGTATCGGCGCATCGGTCGCGTTTATTCTCACGTCGAATGATCACATCGATCGATTTTATTCTCGATGATCTCCCGTCGTAATAAAAATCATTCGAACTTCTTTGCAAAGCGTTTTCCGTTATCGACTTTCAATCTATATTGGTTAGCCACAAGTATACAACTGATACCATATACACATAATAATTTTTTACTCGTCATAAACTCTGTAAGAAACTACGTCTCATTTTACAAAAAAAATCTTTTTTGTTTTGTTTAATATTCGTGTACTCGAATCTTATTAACTATCCGTCAGTTCGAAAGATCTTTGGCCGATCAGGCTTAAGGCGTTACCCCCACTTGTAGCGCAAAAAAGGCCTTTTTCATGAATTTTTTTAAAGAAAACTACAAAACTTTTTTAATCGATCAATATACCATCTTAAAGAACACATCTTGAAGAACTTTCAGTAATTTTTTTTATTGAAAAATATTACATTGTTTAGTGGCAAATGGCCGTCAATGAAATAATGTTTTTATATACACGGTTTGCGGTGACCAACGTTGCGGCGAAGTGGATCATCTGAAAAAAAAAATGCGGATGGATTTAGTCAAATATAAGTATAAACTAGTCTTTAATCGAAGGATTTTAAAAAATATTCATTTTTCACAAAATGGCGGACAGTCAAAGTTAATGGTTCGATTTTAACGAAAAAAAACGGCCGTTTTTTGGCTATAAAAGGCCATTTTTTCGAAAAAAAAATCGAACGATTAAAGACTACATTTTAATGTATTAAATAAGCCTGCAAAATTTCAAGAAGATCGGTTCATTAGTGTTCGAGTAATCTTGGTCACCGACTTCAGAAATGCCATTTTGAGGAAAACGCGTTTAAAGTTTCAATTTTAGTTTACACGAAGAAAATATTTTTTTTTGTAAACTTACATAGAGTCATCTATTCCGGGCCCATACAGAAGTATGGGCCCGGATACTTATACTTAAAAAAAATGCAATAAAAAAATCGATTTTTTCAAAATCGCAAGTGGGGGTAACCCCTTAAACGAAAAATTCTGCGCACCTGTCAAAACGAGGATTATTAGGGTAAAGCCACCAAAGAGTAGGCACTTTATAAACTTTAATTTCTAAAAAAAAATCAATTTTGATAATACACTTTGTACTTCTTATTTAAATTATAAAGCTTTGGTTATTTAGGAACATATTTAATAATTTATTTAGGAACATTATTTCAAATATAAATCTTAAGTAACAATCTCGAAAAATATTTTTTTAAAGCTTACACTTAGAACGTGTACGCAGTAAGAACCTTTCATAGAAGCTAAGAGTCCGCACCTTTTGGGTGCGTACTCTTACTTAAGGGATAACACCACTCTAGCGGCAGAAAATAAGGCCTTACTTTGACAATTTATTTTGGGAGTATGAAAAACCGGATAGGATTTCTTTTGAGGTGGTTTATTTAACACATATTAAGGTATAAAAAAATGGCGGTGACAGAGCCCACCTTTAAAAACGTGTTTTTTTTTTACAGAAAACACGTTTTTTGTGTTTTTTACAAAAACACACAGACCAAAAAAATTATAATCTATTTATTATTAGCTATGGTACTACGTAGTGATTTTTTAAATAAAATTTTGAAAAAATGGCGTAATTTGAAAGAAATAAATCCACTTTTTGCCAAAAAATAAGCAGAAAATTGGTTATTAAAAAAAAATTTACATTCAATCAAAAAACGGCTCCGTACTCCCATAGAGCATGTAATTGTGAAGCTACCATTAAAATTTCAAACGAATCCATGCAAAGGTGTTCGAGTAATCCGTCCTCCCAGTTTGAAAAAAGTGGTTTCGAGAAAAACGCGTTTAAAGTTGTACGCGGCGCCTGAAAGAAGTCCGAGGCACTGCGGCAAAGTCGATAATTGAACCTTTTAAAAACATTTTTTCGCTACAGGACTAATCGCATATTATTTTTATGATCGCAAAATATTTTTTAAGGCAAAAAACGATTTTTCCAAAATTCCAGAGTGGTGTTATTCCTTAATACGTGTTCTTAGTCTATGCTCACTATAATTTTTGTAAGCAAGCAAAACGGCGACATAACTTCTTAATAAAAATAATATTTCGATCGCAAATTCCAAATATAATAACATTGGTTGGGTGCAAATTAATCGCAAACCTTACAAACATATATAAAATTGTTAAAAAAAATAAGATCAAACACATCGAAAATATATGACTAGTCATAAAATTAGAAATAGGTACCTTAACGACCCGATTTGTCGTCCAGCACCTTGACATGACATATGCCACCGACAGGTTAGGTGATCTTACCAACACAAGAAAAAATAAAACAATTAAAAGTACTGCGTACTCTTTGGCAGCGCGCACTCTTTAGTGGCTCTGCCCTATTGTCGCCCCTATCTCATTAATTAGCAATAACGATGACTAATATCGAAATTAGTGTTGATTTTTTTAAACCACGACGTTATGCAAATATATCCAGAGTTTCGTTGGAACAAGTACGAATATAAATTACACGATACCGCGCGTGTCGGCTCTATCATCCCCGCCCAACCTATACACATATATCTCCGATAGGGTTTCTTAATCCGTCTCGCAACACTCACGTCCTAGTTTTCCGCGTTCACCCCCCTCTACGCTCTCCTCAACAGCGTCGTTAATTACTCTCATCTTACGTCGTCTCGCGGTATTTTATCATGATCAATTTCCAACTTTATATATACAGGGTGTCCCAGAGCTGAATGCGTTCCCTGAAATGGGGGGTTGGGGGTGAAATTCTGAGTCGATTGATATAAGCATGTGTAGGTCGCAGATCAACCTCTGAATTATTATTCATTTTTAAAGGTGGGCCAATCAGGCGCGCTCGATGAGCCGGCGTACGCCGTTGAGCGATACGCGCGTGCACTGGTGCCTGGCGGGCGCACCTGATTGGCTCGCCTTTAAAAATGAATAATAATTCAGGGGTTGATCTGAGACCCACACATGCTTATATTAATCGACTCAGAATTTCACCCCCAACCCCCCATTTCAGGAAACGCATTCAGTTCTGGGACACCCTGTGTGTATATATAAATATAACCTCCGTGCGAGCTTTGCCGAGAATTTCGAGTTGACGAGACACCAGTAAGGCCACCGGGAAGACCCTCTCGTGCTCTTTCTATGCACATACACACACACCAACACACTTATAAGAATGTGTGTATGTATATAATTATTTCGTGATAGTCAAACGCGTAGCCTTCCTCGAGTTCCAACTGCGACCTCGTACTCTCCTACCACGACCCAACCACCCCCGCTCATTCGCCCCCTGTATAATGGCCATACGAGCAACTAGAGAGCATTAAGCTCGACGACTCGGAACTGGAACTGGCGTTAATTTTAATCCGGCGTACATCACTTCGATTTCTCCTCATCACTCGCCGCATTAGCGCTAATCCAATTCAACGATGAAATCATTCTTTTCTCCTAGCCTCTGTATTATTTATATAATAATGGCAATTTTACATAACTTTTGGTTAAAAAAAATCATGAGTACGAAACTTTGAGTCCGCGCGTTAAGGGGCTACATCTACGTAGAGGCCCGAAGAAAATTGGCAAATTCCGATTTTTTCCAGGAAATGGTTGGTGAAAAAAAAACGTTTTTTTTTAACACAAAGGTACATATATTGAGAGCCTTTAAAAAAAATCACCAAAAAATACAAAAAAACAAGACATTTTTTTCGCGCTTTTTGGCGGTGGACCCTCTCCAGCTTAAACGGTCCATCTGAAATCTGAAAACCAAACGGGTTAATTGAAGGTTACAATAAATACGAGTCGTTGACGATCGTCGATTTTTACAGTAATGTTTTTTAACAAAGTGGCGACGAATTGAAATTCAAACATACAAAATCTTTGAAAAAAGTCGTCATTTTTACGCAAGTATTAAAAAAATGAAGATCGATGTAGAAAAAGTGAGATCGTCAACGACCTTTGAATGTTTCTCATCGTATTCCTGTGTAAATTTGGAAACAATCCATCAAGTGGGTCTCGAGATATCATGTCCACTGACTTTGAAAACAGTATTATCTGCCGGCGCCCATGTTTTTGTTATTTTTCCGTATTCGTTGCTTATTTTTTATCTTAAGGCTCTCAATACATGTACCTTCGTGTTAAAAAGAATGCGTTCCGTTTTCACCAACCGTTTGTCCGAAAAAAATCGAAGTTTGGCAATTTTCTTCGGGCCCATAGGTAGATGTAGCCCCTTAAGGAGTTTCGGGACAATTGACAAAATATTACCATTCGATTTCAATTTATACAGTAAATTCTTTGTCATTTACTCAATGTACCTCGAAATTGAAAAAAAAATCGTTTTTTCAATTTTAAATTTTATAGAAAGGGTGCAGACGATCGATTTACAATTTGAAGAGTACATTCGACATATAACAAACAATTTACTTTATAAATTTGAAGCAAATGGTAACATTTCGTCATTTGTCCCGAAACTCATTAATACGATGTTGTTATTTGATGAACAAAAAATTCTGTCAGATGGAATAATGAGGAAAAAGTGTGCAAGTCTCCAGGTCATGTTTTTATTTCATCCGTAAAAATAATTGAGCCATTCTCAGCCGTCGGTGTCACCCGCTTTTTCTGGGGAAGTTAATTTTTTGTCGATCATTAAAATAAATACAAAAAGCGAAAAAAACAATGAAAATACAGATTTCCATGCTCAGAGGAACTACAAATGAAATTAAAGTTACATGTCTGATTTAGAATGTTTTGCGAAGACCTGGAAGGTTGAGGGGCCGAGCGCTTTTTGATGATATCTTTTGTGAAGAAATCCTCACGTAAAATAAAGGAGAAAGTCCGTGCCGAGGGCTCGAGATATTGTAAATATTAATGCGGCGCTCGTGAGCAAAGGAAAAAAAATTTGAATAATAATTATGGGCAACACCCCTCGTTACGTCTCGCAGAGGGGACCGTATACAATATGAGACAGAAAAGTTGGCTAGAGACTCTCGTGTACTCGCCAGGACTGTGGTGAGGTGAAGGATAAGAATGAGAAAGGGAGACGACAAGGGGAAGGAAGCGAAAAATCTGTGTAGGTAAGACGATGATAGGGTCGAGGGTTCGGGAGGTCTCGTTGTATTTCCTAATTAGAAGGATATCTTCAGCGGGGCTGTATACGAACGAAAGGGGCGAATAAAAAAACGTCTTGGCAAACAATGAAAGCCATCTTTTGGCCACTTCCGGATTCCTCGTTACTCGCCAAGCATTACTCGAGGGCCATGGCCACAGAATAAAAAATGAAGACGAATAATATTTTTTCAGGGATTGTCGCCCTTCTTTCGATGCCGAGATTTTAATATTCGAATCATTTCCTCTACCAGCAACAAGGGACTTCTCATTTAATTGGACCAGGAAATCGCGACACTCTCTTGCGCCATTCGACGATTCTTTTTCACAATAGGGAAACGAACAACTTTTCAAAAAGTGTTTAAAATTAACCACAATGGATATATATAGGCAAGAAAAATGCTATTTTATATAAATAAAGCTTTTTGAGTATCTGAAAATATGTCTAAATGTTATTTTTTTCAAATTTGCCGCGCAAACGTTACACCACGTCATCTCGGAACGCGTGACGTTATATGTGTGTAAACAAACGAAAAGATAACCTTAAAATCAAGTGCAAGGTATTATTTTTGACGTTTTTGTGCAGTTTGGGGTTCCTGGTTAAATCCTGGTTCCATGTTAAAAAACGTAAACAAGAGAGAATAATACGCGTATGGAAATGTTTGTTGAAACACGAATGGCGTCATACGCTGTGATTGGTATTTCGTTTGGGGTAAACAACAGATTTGACATACTTCAATTATTAGCTATTGTTTGTTGATTTTTAAAATAAAACATTATTGAACGAAAATGTTGATTGATCAATCTTAGTACATTTTACATTTTTTTCTGATTACTGTTCGATTCCCTATTGAGTTTTATTTAAAAATCCAAGATAGAATATAAGAGTTTATTCTAGTTTTTCTATTTTTCATTTTCATTTAGGATAAAGTTCCGAAAAGGACATGCCACCGATCAATTTTGAATGTTGTGTACCCATGTATTTTTACTCGCTGCCACGGGAATAATAGTGAAAATACCCGCAGTTTTTCTATTTTATCGTAATAAATGTTGATCTTAGAGAAAAATATTTCTCACAAAAGTTGTGGTCAATAAAAAGATTGATTTTTTATGTTCTATAAAAATTTCGTCTAAAACCAATCTGTTTCGAGAAAAATGGGATAATGCTCCGGAAAGTACATTTTCCTAAACTCTATTAGTTTCGATATTATCTACTTAAGCACTTTACCGTAGGAAGGTTGCAGTTTGATCTTTAACAGTATACGCATACCTAAACAACAAACAGCACACAACAAACAAACCCCAACAACAATCAAACCCAAACATCCCACAACACAACAAAAAAATCACAACAAACAACATACAATACAAGAAACAAACTCCAACCTTCCCGCAGTAAAGTGCGTAAGTAGATAATTTCGAAACTAATGGACTTTAGCAAAATGTACTTATTGGAGCATTATCCCATTTTCCTCGAAACAGAATGGTTTTAGACAAAAACCGTATAGAACATAAAAGATCAATCTTTTTATAGGCTACAACTTTTGTGAGAACATTTTTTCTACAAGATAAACATTTATTAAAATAAAGTAGAACAACTTTTAAAAGATCAGTTTTTGTGAGTTTACCTTGAAAAATAAATTTGCGGGTCTTTCCACTGTCATATTCGTGATCAGTGAGTCAAAACACACGAGTTCACGAAATTCCAAATTAATCAGAGGTATGTCCTTTTCGGAACTACACCCCTCATTTACACACCAAATTTTTCCCTGCATTTCATCCAAATACGATGTACATTCAATGAGCATAGTTTCATACTTATACGTATTACATATTAAACGTATACTCATACACTACATTTCTTATCCATTTTTATACAACAAATATGACACAGCGGGACAACATCAAAATAATCATTTGTACTGCAAACATTTTACCCACTTGCCTCAACGTTAAATATCTCCGTCTGGCTTGTCAAAGGAAAATAAAGGGACAGTAAAGAGCTCCGATTGAATTTGCGTAAGGGTCGCGTTCGTCGGATTTGCGCTCGGGAAAATTCGAGCACTCACGTATGCACGTACGTAAGCGAAGCCACCGAATCAGCAATCGTCGAGAACCGCGTCTCGTTGCGAGCATGGTTTTTTTTTCTGTGGCGAAAATTCAATTCCGGTCTCTGCGTCTGATTCGCGTAACAAGCTGCAGTTCAAGCGTACACATAGGCGAGTCCCGGGCAAACGAAAGCACATCAAATTTCCCTAAAAGTATATATATATATATATACACACAGAAAAAAGACGCAGCATTTTCGGAGCTTCGATTTTTATTCCCTCTGTGCGATAGCACGGTCGAGAGAGGCATCATACACACACCCCAACACACACACATATGCACGTATATAAATGTGCGTCCATACCTTCCCCTTGAGAAACTCGCGGAATCAGGCACCCCCTTTTGGCCTTCTAACGATGTGCCAACAAAATACAGAGTGAGAGGATGATAAAGAAAGCTCGAGGAGTACGTAAGCAGATTGCCGAGGAGAATCAAAAAGGGTCGAGATGCTAAAAACGAAGAAGGGCGATGGAAAATATATATATATATATATATATATATATATATATATATACATATATATATGGACATAAAGGGAATCGAAACGTGAAGAGAAAAGAAAGGCTTCGAAAAATCGCATGAATTATCCGCTCAGTGAGCCAAAAGAAGGTCGAACCGAAAGCCTGCAGAATGAGCAAAAAAAATTGTTACGCACGCACGTGCGCACCCACGCACATCTACATAGGTGCGTGTATCTCGATAATTATTCCTCTTCTAATGCTTGAAGTCAAGGAAAATAAAGAGACAGGAAGGAGTATTCTTTTTTCCTTGCTTCTGAAGAATGAGGATTCTTTTTTTCATTGCCCCTTAATTATATTGCTGACAATTATTTTTAACGACTTTCGCGACGTCTCTGGTGTACAAGAGCGATAGAAAGAGAAGGGAAGAGAGAGATAGAGAGACCGAAATGGGGTGCTTGAGGGTTGTTATCCGTCTGCGATATCCGGGGCAAATTGACGGACTCGAGTTCGGATATTGAAGGCGAGTAATCCTTTCAAAGCCTTCAGTATGCCTGTTTAACTATTCGTTCAGCAAAAAAGCAAATTGTGATAATTGCTCGTCGAAAGGAAATTGTCGAATAATCGTGGACTTATGTCACTTCTCAGTCGGTTCTTATCACCATGTCTTCATCGTTATTTTTTTTTATCGTATTCTCACTACTGTTCACGCATAATGTATATTTTTTTAGACGCTACCATCTTCGATAACTGCGAACGTTCCCTGCTACATCAATTTGTTTACTATCTCCGTTTTTCAATTCTATTCTCGTCGGTTATCGTTCACCTCTTGATTCTTGCTCCACGACGAGTAGGATAAAAGTGATTTAAAAAAAGTCGAAACAAAAATCACAAAACGTACAAATCTTAACGTCTTTACGATTATAAATCTCTTCTATTCTTCAATGTACATATACTTGTGTCGGTTTGCACGAGCAGTATACAAGCCCTCACACGTGTTGTGCACCGAGCTCCATTACCAAACGCGGTAATCGTCTAATAATCGAAGTAAGGGTAATTACACCGTGAGCTTCGTTCGCGAAAGAGAAAAAGGCGGATAAAGAGGGAGAGAGATAGACTCAGGGTACTAGAGTGTGCTAGAAAAAGAGGGAGGGAGGGAGAGCGAGAGAGGGAGAGAGAAAGAGAGAGGGAGGGAGGGAGGGAGCGACTACATATACTGCCCACGTCCGGCGCGCCTCGATCATTAAATCGTCGTTTAATGATAATGACAATCGGTCGATGTGGATTCGCTGTATGGGCATCCTCTCTACATCTACAGAGAGCGTCAAATTATACTCTAATGTTGCTCACCACATATATAACCACAGAATGCCCACACACACACACACATATACATATATATATACATACATGCATACATATATATATATATATATATATATATATATATATATATATATATATATATATATCATACTGTTAGCTCTATTATATCCGTTTCTATCAGTATCATTTGTCCCGTTGTTTAAGTACCCGATGACACGTAATAGTATTTCAGCTTGTGTCTCTCTTCCTCCACCGTACCTCATCTCTATCACAAATATCGGATATTTTTAACTCGGCCGTTTCGCGGTGAAGAATCACTCGGTGAAATGAAGCCTCATTGAATGGACACAATGATATTGTTAGTGAATACAGTGCTATGTCTAATTGCACTAGTTACACCTGCATAAATAATTTTTCAAATTTAGAAGTGTCTTCATATATTGTTCGGGCCAGAAGTGTGGGAATTTGTTTCAATCGTTTTTTTTAAGGGGCTATATCTACCTAGAGGCCTGAAAAAAAGATGGCCGAATTGCGATTTTTTCTGGAATACAGTTTGTGAAAAAAAACCATTTTTTTAAACTCAAAGGTACATATATTTAGAGCCTTTGAAAAAACATCTACCTAGCCTGAAAAAAGATGGCCGAATTGCGATTTTTTTATGGGAAGCGGTTTGTGAAAAAGAAACGCATTTTTTTTAACACAAAGGTACGTCATTGAGAGCATTTAAAAAAAAATTAGCCAACAATAAAGAAAAACACGGCCGCCAGGGGCTCATTCAATTTTAGGAATATTCGGATGAAGGTTTCAGGGAGTATAGCTAAAAGGTGATACTATCGTGTAAAAATATTTCTGGAAAATGCAATTTTTTTAACTACCTGGGTAGATGTAGCCCGTTAATGCCGTATTTTCAAGGTGATTTTTTGGGTATTAAATTTGAAGAAACGGTAAAATCTACAGTGTTAGTATTTCACAGTTATATTCATACATGTTTGAAGTAACATATTACATTTTTTCAAAGCATTTTATTCGAAATTGTACATGCTATTTGGCATTGCGCAGGTCACGTCGCGATTTTTTTTATCGCCGGGCGTGGTGATTGCGGCCGTCCTCTTCATCTGAAGCGAACAATTTAAAAAAAATTGTATTCCTTACGAATGTGGTTTTCGTTCGGCACTTTAATGAAAAAATGTAGGGAAAATTGACGAAATGGCGTCGTTTGAAAAAGAGCACTCTGATTTGTACAATGAAAATTTTACTTCTCGGGGCCCGGAAAAATAGTAATTACGAAGCAATCATAAAGGTGGAGAGTCGAACGATAGCCCGTCATGTATTCTACGCGTGTGCAAAATTGCAAGTCGATCGGTACAGTAGTTTCTGAGAAAAATACACGCCCGATTTCAATGATTTTGTTTTGAGACAATCGGGCAACGTCAAATATCATGTACAATTTCGAATAAAATTATTTGAAAAAATTTAAGATGTTACCTCAAACATGTACAAATAAAGGGTGTCTTGAAATAACCTGAGGTTTTAAATTGCACGCCATTTCTTTTTGTGGAGAACATAGAGTACTAATGTTTGACAACTGGCATTAGGAAGTATTGAGGTTTAGTCATGGAGAATTACACGATCGAGCAACGCATAGAAATTGTTATTTGCTGTATTGTTACTGCATAGTTATTGCAGACGAACACTGACCTCTTTCTCTGGGCTTTTCTGAAAGAAAAAGTATATGCCAATGATCCACAGACCATTCCGGAGGTCAAGGAAGCAATCGGACGCACCATTAATGAAATTAGTCCGCAAGTATGCCAAAATGTTATTGAAAATTTCGTCAAAAATGTGAACGTTTGCAAACAGGGACAAGGCGGCCATCTATCGGATCATCTGTTCCACACATAACCTCCATGTTTGTATCTTATACTAAAACAAAAATATCCGTACTTTCCGAATAAATAATACGTTTTATCAACAAATTAAAATGTCCAGTCATTTTGAGACACCCTCTATAACTGTGAAATATCAACGCTGTATATTTAACCATTTCTCTAAATTTAGTTCCCAAAAAAACATCTTGAAAATGGGTGTTTACACTAGATTACGCCTTTAAGGCCTTAAGCCACTCTAGAAACCGAAAAATAGACTTTTTGGGGATTTTTTCTCAGTAAAACTACAAAATAAATCGAGATTACAAAAAAGGGTGTTTATCATACGTATCAGTGACTGTGTACAATAATTTTTTTGAAGCGATTAATTTCAAAATGGCGGTATTGCAGCGTTTTTGCGATGACGTCTCCGTTTTTCCAGGGTCCTCGGCCGGACAAACAGCTCCTGTAATTTTTGAATTATAATGAGCCAATAATTTTTTTTCGATCATACGTAATAACTGCTATAGAAGTACGTAGGATTTTTTCGATATATTGATTTTTGGCCAAATGGCGCACTTCTAAAGTGGAA
This sequence comes from Ophion slaviceki, assembly GCA_944452715.1. Classification (NCBI taxonomy): domain Eukaryota; kingdom Metazoa; phylum Arthropoda; class Insecta; order Hymenoptera; family Ichneumonidae; genus Ophion; species Ophion slaviceki. The sequence continues at coordinate 52,316,063 of OX101784.1, forward strand.
AGTGAAAAATTTGCCTAAAAAACGTCAGATAATTGTTAATAACAAATGAACTACGCAATATAAAAAAATCCTACGTACTTCCATAGAGAATGTATTTTTCAAGATATATTCAACATTTCAAGTGAATCGGTTGAAAATTGTCTGAGTTATGTATCCGGCCAACTTAAAAAATGCAGTTTTGAGATAAACGCGTTTGAAGTTCAAAAGGGGCTCGCTGTGGCCCAGGCGGTCTTGTACTAAAATTCGAAAACCAAGTACTTAGAAATTTTTCCCGGCCATAATATTTTGGGACATCATTTTTGAGGTCCCAGGGGGCAATTAAAAAATCGATTTTTCGAAAATTCTAGAGTGGCCTAACCCCTTAATCATGTGAAAATGTCACGGGACAATTTCGGTTGAATATTTTGTCCATCGAAAATGAGCGCAGTATCGAACGTCTGACCAATAGTTAATGACGCCGAAACGACGAATTCGTGGATTCAATAAACGTGACCGAGTCGAAGAACTCGCGATCAAACGGTTTGACGTTAGTAAGAATCCGCTCAAGTGATCCGAGGCGCAATTAGTCTGACGTAAGCACACTGGGTGTACCAGGCATATGCAGATCGCGCGTGTATAGATCGTCGTCGATAACCGAGCTGCGAGAATCAAAGTCTCATTGACTCGAAGTCTCGTACAGCAAGCGAAAATCCCCCGAGGGTTGAAGATGCTGACCCAACAAAAAAGGGAGGAGAGTCGAACGAAGGAAAAAGAAAAACGAAAGAGCGAAGAAGCAGCGAGCGTCGTTGATCTCGTTACATTGAGCTCTGCTCGTCTCCGGTGCATTTCGCCCGCTCGCGCGCATTTAAATAATTAAAGATCCGAGGGACGCGCTCGCAGATCGGGCAACGATCGCTATATTTACGCGTATACGTGTAACGAGGGAACACACATACGCGCGCTCGTAAAAATCACGATGGAGTTGACAACGAAAAGGGCTGGGTCGAAGAAGATTTAAGGCGGGAAAAAATTGCAAATTTTTATGATTTTTTTTTTAATGGAAAGATTTCTTCACCATTTTCTAGACTTAGGGTATTTTTTATTACTACTTTTGGCTGTTGCATGGTATTTTTTAAATTTACTAATCTTTAAAAATGGCTCGGTATGGTATGGTATGGGCCCATATCTTCTATATGGGCTACGGCGGATGTTGTCAGACGGCGTGATACATAGCGTCGGCGGGATTAATCCGAATAAGAAAGAACAACGATTTTTCTTTCCTCAACACTCGTACGCAGAATATGAACCAACAAAAAGCGAAAAATGTAAAAAATCGATGAAATGGTACGCTTTGCAACAAAAAGATTGAATTTTCCGAAAAAATGCTACATTTTGCAATAAAAAAATACGTTTCAAAAATGTTCAAAAACATTTAGGCTCATGTTGTAGATAATAAGGTTAGAAAGATTTATACCAAATTTCATCAGAATCGGTCTATTAGTTTTTGAGCTACACGTCACGCCAGTTTTGAAACTGCAGTTTAAAGACCGTGCCATACCTTCAACATTTCTAAAGATTGATAATAACAAAAAATACCCTGTAACAGCCAAAAGTAGTAATAGAAAAAGCCCCAAGTCTCAAAAATGGTAAAGAAATTTTTCCCCTAAAAAAAAATCACGAACATCAGCAATTTTTTTCCTCGCCAGAAGGTATCGCCTCACTTAAGGGAAGGGTAGGGGTTTCAGCGTGAAAAAAAAACACTTTTTTGCGATTTTTTTTCATCTATATGGATAGAGTAAATTTATTGAAACCTTTTGTACATTGTTAAGTGTCATTTCAAGAACATTCCGTGAAATTAGTACGCGAAAATATCCACAAACAAGCCGGTGACAAAGCTTGTCCAAGAACGCCATTGGAAAAACACGACTTGCGGTGTTCACTGTATCTCAGCTAGAAATTATCTGAAATCAAGTACCATTAAAATTTAGTCACAGTATCATCAAATCCTCCCCCAACGGTCTTTGACATTTTTTTTTAATTTCTAAATTTTTGGTGGTCATGTAAAGTGGAAAGTGCCATTTTTCACGAAAAATTCCGCAATTTTGGGGGTGGAAAACCCCCTCAATGTAAAAACAAATCTCAAACGAACCATTGGGGGGTGATATTTTACATGTAGAAAGTGTGTACCAAGTTTGAAATAAATCGGTCATGTAGTTTTCAAACGGCAGTGAACGCGGACTTTGAAAAAGTGGTTTCAAGAAAAAACGCGGCACCGGCTTGTTTGTCGATATTTTCGCGTACAAATTTCACGGAATGTTCTTGAAATGACACTTAACAATGTACAAAAGGTTTCAATAAATTCACTCGATCCATATAGATGAAAAAAAAATCGCAAAAAAGTGTTCTTTTTTTCACGCTGAAACCCCTACCCTCCCCTTGACTCGAGGAGCGACATGCTTGCGCGTCCGTTTGATCGGTAACGATCGATAGACGCGTGTGTAACGATGAAACTATGGGGCCCTGCGTGAGTATTAATGGGATAATCGGTCCGGGGCCCAGGGAGAGCGTCATCGCAGCCTCTCGTCGCAAGCGATATAGAAGCCACGAAACGACGAGCCGGTCGTCGCGTCGTATGGAGGCGTAGAGGCGAAGCATCGAGTCGGGTGGGTGATAATGATTTCATACAGCGAGGACGCAGGACCGAAGCACCCGGACTCGTACTCCGTAACTGCTCTCGCACAATTTTTAACGCACGCGGACATGTATACACACACGTATGTGTGTATAGATATGCGGATCACACGTTGTTTCGTCTTTCTCGGTCTGCGGGTGTTTGCATACGTATAGTCGAATGTGTACACGGCAGGGGGCGGGGGTGAGACAATTGCCTCGATAATACGGGTCTTCCTGCCTGGCACTCGGTGATACCGACGGCGAATCAAGTGCTCCTGGTGTATTAACGAGTAAAGAGAACCGTAAGAGAATGGAGAGAGAGAGTGAGAGAGAGAGAGACAGAGAGAGAGAGAGAGAGAGAGAGAGAGAGAGAGAGAGAGAGAGAGAGAGAGAGAGAGAGAGAGAGAGAGAGAGAGAGAGAGAGAGAGAGAGGGAGGGAGGGAGATGAGCATCGGTTAGTCCTCCCGCTCCACTCTGGGATAGATATTCCGTCACGTTAATGACAATGACCCTAAGCCAACCAGGGACGCGAAAGACGGTGTGTAATATATAAGCGTCGTGGATCAAATGCACGGGTGGGTGCGAGAATGATTCTCCGGGGGGACCGTTTTCTTCATTTCAATCTATATATCCCTCTGCGAAAGTTGACACGGGGTTTGGTTGGGCCCACATCAATTTTTCCCAACTTGATGAGGGCCCTTGTGAACCCGATATGGACTCTCGAAAATGGGTCACACTTTTCAATGAAGGCCCCATGAACTAGCTCCGCGACTGAATTATTATATATATATATATATATATATATATATATATATATATATAATTGATCACTTTTTATATTTATCGAATCTTCATAAACATCAGATTTTTCAAGATTCTAAACAGCGGATTGAAATTCAAATACATAATTGCTTCCCGAATTTCTATGCAATATCTTTAAGGCGATAGGCCACAGTAACGGGTAAAAAATCATGTGCGAATTTAACAATTTTTTTTCGTATGAAAAAGTGATTCACTCATACAATTAATTACACATCTATTTGGTATGAATATCAAGCTGTTAGAAAATATATATTTTTTTTTCGATGTACAGAATGGCCGACTGCTAATATTTTATTTTGTTATCTTTTTTTTTGCGCTCCGCGGCGTGACATTTAGCATCCACAATTTTTGAGCTAGAACAAAAAACGAAAATTCTCGTCAATCTACATTAGAATACCAAGAGAAGTACGTACGGAATTAAAAAAATATTGTTTTATTCAAAAGTTGTAGGTAATTGAACTCAAGGAATGAATTTTCAGTGACAAATTTCGTTATAACTGGTCTTAAACTACTCATAAAATGAAAAGTTTTCGATCAATCAGAAATTCCGTACGTACTTCTCTGCGAAATGCAATAAGGAGCATAACTTTGAAATTTGAAGTAAATCGAGTGAAAATTGTTGAAGTTATTTGTCACGCCAATTGGGAAAAAGATGTTTCGAGAAGTTTCGAGTAGTCGGCCACTTTGTACATCGAAAAAAAATTCTAACAGCTTGATATTCATACTAAATAGATGTGTAATTAATTTTATGAGTGAATAACTTTTTCGAACGAAAAACAATGGTTAACTTCGCACATGATTTTATACTCGCTACTGTGGCCTAACGTCTTAATTCGGTATAAATAATAACAAATCAAACGCCAGCTATGGTACACGCGTCAAAATATATACCGTTATACCGGATTCGGCTATATATTTGGTCCTCAATTCAAATGTGCTCGACGGCCAAATAAAGGGTGCCTGAAAATGACCTGAGATTTTAATTGATTAATAAAACGTATTATTCATTCGAAAAGAAGGAATATTTTTATATTAATATAAGGTACAAACGTGGAGGTTATGTGTGGAACACAATATCTGATAAATGGCCGCCTCGTCCCTGTTTGTAAACGTTCACTATTTTGACGAAATTTTCAATAACATTTTGGCATAATTGCGGACTTTCATTTGTGGTGCGTCCAATTGCTTCCTTGAGCTCCGGAATGGTCTGCGGATCATCGGCATACACTTTTCCTTTCAGAAAAGCCCAAAGAGAGAAGTCCAATGGCGTCGAATCGCACAATCTTGGTGGCCAATTGACATCGCCGCGGCGCGAGAAAACACGACCATTAAACTTCGTCTGCAATAACTATGCATGCGCTATGTGTTGCTCCATCGTGTAATTCTCCATGACTAAACCTCAATACTTGCTGATGCCACTTACAAAAGATTAGTACTCTATGTTCGCCACAAAAAATGACGCGCAATTCAAAATGTCAGGTCATTTTGAGACACCCTTTATTTTAGATTTTTATCGAGCTGCTATGATTTGTTGGCTATTAAAGACCGGCCAACCAATCGATTATTTTTGGTCTCTTGGCCGAGAATTTTTTTAATCCAGCCATCCAAACTAGATATCCCCCTCCTGGGCCCTAATTGTAATATATTGTGGCTGGAGCTTGGACTATCGGAGCTTTTTCTATTACCGGTATTATTTCGATGTCAACAAGTTGTAATATCGGAATACCGGTATTCCCATGTTACAACTTGTCGACATCGATTATTTTTATTGGTTAAAAACGTTAGAAGCTCAAAAATGAAGATGGAAGTTGCAGAAATAATAATGTTCCGCTATGAAAACACAGCACTGATTAAAGATCACCGTCTCTCATTGAGATCTCCATTTATTATACATTTCTAAACATACTCCGCTATGTTCTCAAATATATTCAACGCAACATGAAATAAATAAATAAACAAAAAACAAAAGTAGGAACTTTTATGAAAATCCAGAAAGTAGTAAACAAGCAAAATTGCAATTAGGAAGTTTTATGCAAGTCAGCGTAGTAGCAGCTACCAGAACAGCTACGTAAACAAATGGCATAGCTTTTGGCCGGCAAGCATGCTCCGATTAATTAACAGAAAGGACGAAAAGGTCCTTTCTGATTCCGCACTCGTGGATAAATAAATTGACACTTTGGAGATATTTGATGTAGATAATAATATTTTAAAGCTGCTAAACGTACTAAAAAACAAGTAACAGTAACTTCAATGGAAATAATAACAATAATAATGATATTTTTATTTTCAACTCTGATATCGAAATATCGGTATGATTCGAGTCGAATATCGGTTTTTCAATATCCGATTTTCAGTCCGTTATTATCAAAAACTGGTATTCATGCTCCAGTTCTGGCACTTAAATGCCTCAAGTATTTTCCCTCACCAATATCCGTCGAAATTACTCGCAATTTGTTTAATCTTCCTTTCTTTATTCAACTAATCAAAGCTCTTCGAGATTCTCATCCCGAAAAATAGCGCCTGGATTACTTCATCGCCGTTTTTCATTCATTCTTATTTTCGACCACCACTCGACTATCCATTACTTTGAGTTGGTTCATTATTTCAATCTTCCGCATTTACATTTATACGATTCATTCTATTAGGTGTGTCGTGTATTTTCGTTTCTTGCCATCGACTCGTTCCAGCACTAACACACACACAAATACATACATCTCGCGATAATACGACGAGCCGATATATCTGGCCGGACGAAAAAGAAGAGTTCGCAGCGAACCAATTTGTAATATTCATGGGCTTGACGCTGCTTACGAAATGACAGGTGACGTGAGCATCCCGAGATATCCGTGCGGGGCGATATTGCTCCCCGCGCTTCTCGTTTTTTTCCTTCATCGAACGGCGTTTTTTTATCTATAATTCGACGAGGGCGACAGACGGTGCGGGAGTGGGAGGAGGTTTATCGAGAGTGATTTTCCAAGAGAGCCACGTAACGGCACAAAAATCGAAAAGAAAGAAATGGCAAAGGGGCGGGGGTTGAAAAGACACGGGAAGTAAGGGAACGGAAAAAAATATGGTAGAAAAGAATCGCGGTCTCGTTCTCGGCGTGTAGTTCTTCGTCGAGCGGCTGTCGTCGAGCAAGCAGTGCCAGGGAGTCTCTTTCCACGCGAGTTCCACTATCGCCAAGCGTGTCGTAAATAACTTGAGGGTAGATATACACCACACCGAGGTAACCCGCAAACCATCGGACCTCGTTCTTCTATCTCTCTCTTTCAGTCCTCCCTTCATCCCTTCGGCGTATGCGTACTCCATTCACGTGTACATATGTGCATACGTGTGTCGCTCGGAAGTTGGCGTGTGCGTGCCAGCAGGTCCCGAAACAAAAATGGCCCCGAGACACGTCAATAATTAATTAGTACATTTTATATGTGCACGTAAAGGGTGTCTCAAAGTGACCTGATATTTTTAATTGCGCGCCATTTTTTTTTGCGGCGAACATAGAGTACACTGAGAAAAAAAATCATTGATGTTATTGAATGAAATTTCGGTGATTCAATTGTAAAATTGTTGGTGTAAATAATCGGATTTATTAGTCCAAACAAACCGCTATTGACTTTGATAACACGATAAAATTGAAAGTTTTTTTTCATTCAAAAGATATATTGTTAGCCGAGAACAATATATTATTGAAACTATCCAAAAAATTATCGCGAATAAATTATATAGATTTGAATGCATTTTCTGCAACGAAAAAAAAAAGCGTTTCAATTCATAACATGAATATTGTTGATTCGAGTACACAAGAAAAATTGAATTTCGCTCGTTTGATTCAGATAAACTTTCAATTGAGTAAATATGTTATTTTATTTTTTTCACCATATCCGATATTGATTCCAAGTACATTATTCGTTGAAATATTAATATTTTATTTTGATTGAAAAATATTAAGAAAATGTATGAATTGGTTAAAAAATTATGCGAAAATAAAATTTGTTTCTTGCGCATTTGGTTGAAAAAATTCAACCAAATCATGGCCGAGCGCCACCGAAATTATAGATGTGAGGAAACCCGTAGTTCTCGGAGTAACCGCTAGAAGCCGCACGCGCGCTCGTTTCTCGTGAGCGTAGCGCGAACCGAAAATCTACTTAAACGCCGGAGGAACTCTAAAGAGTATCGCTTCTTGGCCTGTGGCTAAGATCAAAGTGTAGTATCTATTCTTATTAGTTGAATATCTGATATTCTGTCCACTATTATCGTGAATGATCATTCTAATGCTCACTTTTTATTTAAGATTCAAAACAAATTGAAAAACTTACGTCCCATGGCATATTCGTTTCGATGCAGTAAAGAAATGATTAGTTCTATTGATTATATTTTTGTACGAAATAAAAAATGTTGTAGCAACCGCTTAATTATTTCATCCATACATCTACGGATTGTATATAGAATGATTTCAATAGAATATAATTTTATTTGAAGGATAATGTAGATATTTAGAGAACAGAAGAGATTTTCAAATAAAATAATATGTTATTTAAATCAATCACATTTTCCAATATTGTATAGTATTGTAACAGTCTCATATATCGGTGGCACTCCGCTGCAGCACATTTATTTGGACCAACCAATACATTTTTTCGATTCAATTGGTTTTTTTTCTCAGTGTACTAATCTTTGAAAACTGGCATCAGGAAGTATTGAGGTTTAGTCATGGAGAATTACACGATCGAGCAACGCATAGAAATTGCTACTTGCTGCATTGTTGCTGCAACAGGGACGAGGCGGCCGTTTATCGGACATGTTTGTACCTTATATTGAAATAAAAATATTCGTGCTTTCCAAATAAACAACACGTTTTATCAATAAATTAAAATGTCAGGTCACTTTGAGACACCCTATACACACGTGTATGGGTGTATAGGTGGACACGTATGCACAAGTAGGTATTTGGATAGAGGGGCCGAAGGGTGATGGACCGAAGAGTAAGGGCTTTCCCATTATCCAGGTGCTGTCCGATAGGACCAAAAATACCGATGATAACGAGGCTCTAATACAAATATACATGTATCTTTATGCAACGGCCACATTGGTATGTTTTTTTTCTTCAATTTTTTCAACGAGACGTCTCGACGATGTCTCGATCCTTTTGTAAGAAAGTGAACGATAGCCTAGCCCGATAACGAACGAGCTTGGAACGCTTTATCGATGATACTTTTTTTTTCTCGTACGGTCACCAGTGACAATAAAAGATGAATTTTCTCGTCCGGTAAATAGTAGAAGTAATTATTCTCTCGAGGACTAAAGCACTTCTATTTTTGTTTTATGGAATATTTCTTTCAACAGTTTCCGATTGATCATTTTCATTGACATCAATCCGTACGTTCAAAGATAAGCGAATATGTAACATTTCCGATGTGGGAACGGAAATTTTTAAACTTCCGCTGAGCGAGCGTATTTTTTCCTTCCCTTTTTCGTTCTCGAAGGTATTTTCGAGTAATTCCTTTTACAAATCAATTATTCCGAGCGCAGATCCAAAGGAGAGATGGAGGAATGAAAAAATAAATAAATGGAAAGAAAAAGAAAACGAACCGCGGTGAATGTGGAGTGTGAACGCTCAGTCGTCATCGAACAGGTTTCCACGACTTAAACCTCGGCTATCGCGAGTATAATGGGGACGAAAAAGTGGGAAAGGGCCTTGCGGAGAGAACTCTGGCATGGGGAAGAGCTCATTCGACCACCTCATCGGCATCGAGACGAGATAACGAAATTAGTCCCCGAACTAATTTATTTCCTAATTCCCGGAGCGAGCGGAGGTGTGAAACAGTCGTTCGAGCCGTGGCGTCGACGATAACGCTGGACCATACCTATCTCTCTACCCTCCTCTCTTCCTCCGTCCCTCTCTCTCTCTCTCTCTCTCTCTCTCTCTCTCTCGCTCTCTCTCCCTCTCTTTCTACATACATGTCCCTCGAGTTCCTCGAGTCGTGCCACGATCGAGAGAAACGAAGAAATGAAGAAGAAGGTAGGAGGATTAAAAAAAAAGAAGAAACAAGAAAATGGAAATAAGCATCGCGCACATACACGAGAGGGAGGAGAGTCACGTTCGAACCGAAACTCGTGTATAAAACTATACATATGTATATGGAAACGGAGATCCTGAGCTGGACAGCGAGAAAGAAAGAGAGAGAGAGAGAGAGAGAGGGAGAGAAAGGTAGTGAGAAAAAAATCGGCGAAACAGAACGCGTGGAAAAGATAATGCGCAAAGGCATGAGAGAAGAATTCACACCCACGCCCTCAACATGTGATTTCCCTTATACACACACACTCACACACACGAGCGCACACACAAAGTGAGTATAATACATATAAATAACTTATTCTAATATGAATTCTTAGAAACAAATTTAGGGAAAAAATTGCCTTTCGCAATCGAATTGTTGAGTCTTCCATGCATTCGCGAATTGGCTCGTGCGATCTGGACCCAATTATATAAAGAACAACATCGATGAGTTTTCTCGAAACGCTGCACTAAAAAAAAGCAGGCGGAAGAGAGTCACAGAGAGATGGAGGGGAAAAAAGAGAGAGAGAGAGAGAGAGAGAGAGAGAGAGAGAGAGAGAGAGAGAGAGAGAGAGAGAGAGAGAGAGAGAGAGAGAACGAGAGAGAGAGAGAGAAGGGAGTGAGGGAGGGAGGGAGAAAATGGAAAGACGTGTACGGTCGATCCGGCGACATGCGCGAATGAAAATCACCAAGAAATTGTTGCCCTCGGCGGGGGTATCTGAACGTAGCGGGAAGATAAGAATAGTACGAGATAGAAAACACACACACACACACACATATATATATATATATATATATTGCAGCAGCAGCAGCAGCAGCATGAAAACATCCCCATCTACTATGATATTCGCAGCTTAGAAACTAATGGGCGTAATCGACATTTCTTTGGCAACGCTGCCATGAGGGCGTCGGGTCCTTTTCTTTGCAGAAAGACGATATATATATATGTATGTATATATGTGTGGGTGTGTGTGTGTGTGTGTATGTGATTCTGGATACGTATATGTGTATAGATTCGTTCCTGGTACTTTGGAGGAGTAATCTTGTTCACCGTTCTTCGCTTATCCCTTGCCGACTGCCTCTCTCTCTCTCTCTCTCTCTCTATTTCTCTTTCTGTCCCTCTACTACACAAAATCCACTATATACAAGCAGGCCTATCTGCATTCACTATTCTTTTAAGTATACACGTAAACGTCTCTATTCCACGAGGGTGATTTAAATTCTATTAATGCATTATCTTCGCCTGTTCAGAAACAGCTAATATGGAATCGGAACGCCTCTTATCCCGTTTCAATTTTCTAAGGTCATGGAAATAACATTGGTCAAATTATGTGCGGAAGTATTGTCCCGATGTGTAGAACGTACATCCTTTATTTCGTTTACCCAATTATCAATATACTGTTTATGGTATTACATATAGTACAAACATATATATATGAATACTTCTTTTCTTTTTAATAACATAAAAAACTGACGCCAAGTACTCGAAAGTTGGGCCATTGTCCTTCCCTTTATAATCCTTGTGACTGTATTTTTTAAAAGAATTTAAAGGGAAATGACCAGCCAACTTGTAGTGGTCTGAAGGAACAAAAGTTTCGTACATGGTTCATTTGAATAATCAATGGGATAAAGAGAACGTTGGATTAACTAATTAACGAATTACGACATCTGTCGCCTGCATGATATCGTGATATTTTGGTCTGTTTATAAAGATCGGTTCATAAAGAGTCTGGAAAAAATGCAAACCAAGATGGTATTTTAGTCGATTACTCTTATATCGCTGTGATACGAAAAGACATATATTTATTATTAGTTCAAATGGTCCTTCGCATTGCAAGCATTTGACAATGTAATTCCTTCAACTTTTAGCCCTAACTCGTGACCCTAATGTGTCCAGGTCCTCGCTGTCACCCCCTTCGTTCCAGAGCACACAGACGTTTTTTTGCATGTCGTACTGTATTGCATTTGAACGGTGCCAGGAAACTGTGAAAATTCTGTGCCGATACAGGCGACCATCTTTTTTCACAGACTTTCAGTTCAAAACTGCCTTCCTCTCGGTATCGGCCCACACTAACGCTACTTAACCTGGAATTTTTTATGTAGCAAACCAGTTTTTCACATAATCTTATGTGAGTACAAATTGGTGCATAAATTTGAAGGGAACCTGAAAATAATTGGATTCCGAAAAACATTTTGAACGGAGACAAATGCTGGTACATCAATAAAAAATATATATAATAAAGCCTGCATTGGATCAGCAAAAGAAATAACTTATCCTCACTTTCATGTCTCGTGAGAACCTAAAATTCTCGTCCGGTAACCTTCGTTTTGCCGTAAAAGTTCACAGAGTTCACTAAAAATTCTACGATGTGTAAACCACCCAAGGAAATTATCGAGATATCTTTTTGACAAATAAGTTTCGTCACGATGCCGAATCAGCGGGACTCTCGTTCGATCTTCAACAAGCGAAAATCGTTTCACGCGTTGCACGCGTAATGGGGAATTCGTGTGATGGAACAGAGAGAAAGAAAGAGAGAGAGAGAGAGAGAGAGAGAGAGAGAGAGAGAGAGAGAGAGAGAGAGAGAGAGCGAGAGGAAGAGAGAGAGAGAAAGAGAGGCATAAAAATTCTCAAACACGTGACCCAGCGAATAATCCGACACTTTGCTCTCAGTCGATTAAACTTTTTCCTGGCTTCATTAATACTTTGCGAGAAAGAGAAGGAGAAAAGGAGCGCGGGGATAGAAAAGGGTCGGAGAGAGAAGCCAAGTGTTCTCGATCAATCGACTCCCCATTAAGATTCCGTGGATCGATAGAGGGGACATCGAGCAAGAGGAGAAACAAGCCTGAACTCACACGTATATATATACATGCACATAAATGTGATGTTTTCACACTTCTCGTTATGCCTCGTCCCCCTCGTTTTTCTCAAAATCAGGTATGGTTCGTACACCTCTACGAATTCGACTTTACCATCAAACAGAATTAACAGACCGTGTATACCCACAAGTACATATACATTTGTAATACGCGTATCCACTTAAAGTCCGAGAGTATTCAGGCATTTTCATTTTTTTCCCTGTACCTCTCTGACTCACCTGCGATTGCCGAGTTAACGAAAAAAGAAATAACACGAAAACTCGCTCGTAAATAACCGTAGAACAAATTTCAGGCACGCTTGTCGGCCAAATCTATCTTTAACGGTCAGAGGTTGTCGAGTGTTCTCGCGACACTCTTTTATCACTGTCAATTAAAACGAGAATCATATAAAATGCCAAAAAAATGACCATCTGTGACCAAGAACCTGAAAAACGTAATACTTGATCACGGTTCCCCGGTGCCTGGCTAATTGAAAATTTGTAGGTGGAGGCGTTGAAAAAAGATCGTAAAAGGGAGAGAGATGGAGAGAGGAAGAGGGAATGGTGTTTTTTTTCGGGTCTGAGAGTCACTGCAGAACCGCGAGAGCGACTGTAAGGCAATCAGGATTTCTCGTGGATATTAGGGAAAAAAAAGAACACGAACGAATAAAAAAAAGGAAACAACCGCGAAGTGTGAGGCCAAGGGAGTATAGCACTACTATCTCAATCCATACGCAAACGAGATGTCCTCTCTCGGCGTATCTTTTCCCTCTCTCTCCTCTCGAGCTCTCTTTGATTCTTTCGGAGCTGAGCTCCGAAAGTGTGTTCTCAGATAGGCGTCAATGAGCTCGCGGCTTAAAACCCACGTTGCTCAATTTTGCACACAAAGTATTGGGATGTTGAATAAGTTCTCGCTGCTTTTTCGTGAAAATGAATGCTTCAGTTAAAAAAAAAGTATTCCTAATGATTTCAAACATTTCAACATTGTTGTGTTATCAACTCATAATGATTCTGCAAGTTCAGCTAGCGTCTGACATGAGTCTTCGTGAATGCCTCCAATTCAACACGTCAAAATCATTATTTTTGAAGCGTCTCAACCAATCCCTGCATGTTGTTTTCGACAGAGCGTGGTCGCCGTAAGTCTCAACGAACATTCTGCGTGCTTTAGCTGCTGATTTAAAAAAATAAAGACGTGCGGTACAATTCCCTGCAAATACTCTTTTTTTTGACAGGGCATTTGACATGTGAAATTCCACTATGTTATTTGATATGAAAAATAACACTATGTTATTCAACATGTAAAATAACACTATGTTATTTGACATGTAAAATAACCCTATGTTATTTGACACGTAAAATAACACAATGTTATTTGACATGTAAAATAACGTGATGAAAAAAAGTTGTTTACACATCAGCGAAATGACATACACTGAATTTCAAGCTTGCTAATAGTACTCCATAGGGTGCCACAAAATGACTTGACATTTTAATTTATTAATAAAACGTATTATTTATTTAAAAAGTACGAATATTTTATTTTTAATATAAGGTACAAACATGGAGGTTATGTGTGGAACACAATATCCGATAAATGGCCGCCCCGTCCCTGTTTGCAAACGTTTACTCTTTTCACGAAATTTTCAATAATATTTTGGCATAATTACGGAATAATTTCGTTAATGGTGATCGTGTAATTCTCCATGACTAAACCTCAATACTTCCCGATGCCAGTTGTCAAAGATCAGTACTCTATGTTTGTCACACAAAAAATGGCGCGCGATCCAAAATGTCAGGTCATTTTGAGACATCCTTCAGTACTTCTTTATAGATGCGTTAGCATCTTAAGGTGTTACCCCCACTTGTAGCGCAAAAAAGGCCTTTTTCATGAATTTTTTTAAAGAAAACTACAAAACTTTTTTAATCGATCAATATACCATCTTAAAGAACACATCTTGAAGAACTTTCAGTAATTTTTTTATTGAAAAATATTACATTGTTTAGTGGCAAATGGCCGTCAATGAAATAATGTTTTTATATACACGGTTTGCGGTGACCAACATTGCGGCGAAGTGGATCATCTGAAAAAAAATGCGGATGGATTTAGTCAAATATAAGTATAAACTTATGGGATTTAACGAAGGATTTTAAAAAATATTCATTTTTCACAAAATGGCGGACAGTCAAAGTTAATGGTTCGATTTTAACGAGAAAAAACGGCCGTTTTTGGCTATAAAACGGCCATTTTTTTCGAAAAAAAAATCGAACGATTAAAGACTATATTTTTATGTATTAAATAAGCCTGCAAAATTTCAAGAAGATCGGTTCATTAGTGTTCGAGTAATCTTGGTCACCGACTTCAGAAATGCCATTTTGAGAAAAACGCGTTTAAAGTTTCAATTTCAGTTTATACGAAGAAAATATTTTTTTTTGTAAACTTACATAGAGTCATCTATTCCGGGCCCATACAGAAGTATGGGCCCGGATACTTATACTTAAAAAAAATGCAATAAAAAAAATCGATTTTTTCAAAATCGCAAGTGGGGGTAACCCCTTAAACTACACGCACGCAGTTTTGGCAACGCACTATGTTGGAAAACAGCGAGAACTTATTCAACATCCTAATACTTCATGAAATGCCTGGAACAAATCTTTATTTTATGTCCATCCCTTTGAAAAAATAACGAAACGATTCTTCATGCAATCTTGCTACTCGCAAATAATAAATTACGGAAAAATGTCGGATGAAAAATAGTTGGATTTACTCCAGAAGCGATGAAAGATGACTATGGGTCACGAGTGTTTATCGATGGAGCAGGTATTTGAGTGAAAAAAAAGGTGCGTGGTGAAAAAGGTGGCGAAAATAGCTGAAAATACGATTTGAAATGAAATAGCCCGTGTAATATATAATGTTCATCGTTTCACGTGCGCTCTATATGCATGTGCGTGAGTTTGTTGGACCGTCGGATATTATTATGGTATAGGGTGACTGGCGGTGATAGGCAAGCAAATCAAAGCCACTCAAAGAAATAACCAGTGCTCATTAAGAGTAATAACCCTCTTTTGCCTCATCCTACTCCTCAACGAGATACACACGACGATGACGAGAGATTGTTTCAAGGGTGTCGCACGATTCATCGTCGTCGTCCTCGCCTTCGTCGAGCATACTAAATTTGCTTAGCACGCATTCAATTTTCAGCAGCCGTGTTTTTTCAGCTTTTTTTTTCCGTGACAAAGCTCGCTCGGCAATAGTTTTCACGTAATTTCGGCCGACGAATTGAATAGAGGGACTTGAATTGACGTAAGAATATTTCATCGGTTCGACTCACAAGAAAATGATTTGCCGATTTACATTATGCAACAGATGTCGATCTATCATCGAAAAAGAAAAAATTAAACATTTAAGGAGGTCGGAGCGTTTGTCACAAACCCAGATTAAACTAAACAAAAAATATATGCTATTGTCTAGACTATACTGAGTCTTTACGAATTTTTCGAAAATTTTTCACCACAAAACACTTGAGATATAAAATAGTTTGATGTATGGCATTTTTCGTGCCATTAGATGGCACAAAATCGACGCTACGGGTGATGTAATTTTTGTGGTTTTTTAGCACCAAGATTTAGCACAAAGATAAACATTTAGAAGCGCATATTGACATCATATTTTTGGGGGTAGTTTGATATTTATTTTGAAGAGTGTCAATCACACAATATTGTTGCAAAGTTTCAGTCGATTTGATCTTATTGTTTTTAAGTTATTAATTATTTGTGCATACAGTTGTTAAAAACTCTCAGATATGGAAAAAAGTGAGTTACGTGCAGTGATAAAATAAAATACTGTGCCTGAAAAAAAGCTGCTAGCTTCGAAATCCTTGACCACCCACCATATTCTCCAGACTTAGCCCCCAGCGATTTTTATTCGTTCCCAAAATTAAGGGAGCATATTCGGGGGATGGAATTTGACGATGATGACGCGGTTATGGCTGGCCCAGAAGATTTTTTTGAGAGTCAAGAAACGGTTTTTTTAAAGGAAGGAATAAGAAAGTTGGAAAAGCGGTATCCTAAATATATAGAAGTAGAAAGAGATTATGTAGAAAAATAAAATATTTTTGTTTGAATTTTCTTATATTTTTATAGTGATTCGAAGAACTTTTTGATTCACCTCTTATATATTCAATATTGAATCTTCAAGGTTTGATGAAAAATTACGAATTTTGGGTGGGAGGGAGGATGGGATAAACTTAATCTTAATTAATGGTAATAATAAATAATCTCATGACATAAATAAAATGGGGATAATTATAAATTACTTAAAATTTAATATTTTTGTTTGAATTTTCTTATATGTTTATAGTGATTCGAAGAACTTTTTGATTCACCTCTTATATATTCAATATTGAACCTTCAAGGTTTGATGAAAAATTACGAATTCTGGGTGGAAGGAAGGATGGGATAAACACTTAATCTTAATTAATGGTAATAATAAATAATCTCATGACATAAATATAAATAGGGATAATTATAAATTACTTAAGATTTCATTCTGAGTTGTATAAAACATTCGATGAGGCAGTTTTTTCATAATAATCATCAATAAAATTCTACTTTTTCAAGTTGATAGTAACACAAAAGTTTTTCGGGTAAGGTTCCGAACCCCTCCCTCCGATCGAGCTGAAATTTTGCACAAATTTTTCTTTTAATATTTTAAGACCTTAAAGAAATTTTTGGCGACGCGCAATACTTTTCTGGTTTGTTTGGGTGGATTTATTTGGGTATTTTTGTTTAGAGAAAACGGAGAGTGCGATAACATATATAGGTATGAACGAAGACGTCAGACATATATATATTAGGGTGATTCGTTTCAGGGCAACTTTTTTTTTTATCCATCGTGCCCGAAAGCCTTTAGTTGGTACCCAAAAACGAACTTTCGTGAAAGGGGGGTGTTGTCGAAAAATATTTAGAGGTCGCGAAACAAAATTGAAGGTTTCCCATTTGATTAACATTGAAAAAAATGTTTTTCTCATTATTAGTGTTACCATTCCGCGAATTTTGATATCGCGATATTTTCCAAGTGGGTTCTCATAGGAAATATGATACTCCACAATAAAGTTCATTGAGCCATGGCCGTAAATTTAACCGTTTCAGCGGCATCATTATTTGAAGTGAATACTGTGCAAAATATCTATTCAAACGGCTGTAACGCCTAAGCTATTAGATATATAGAAAAAAATTCAGATGAGAACTTTGTAGAGAAAGTAATTTTCTACAAAAAAGTCTTATAAGCCGAGCCCGAAAATTCAACTCTTTCTCAGCTATAGGTGGATGAAGTAAATTAAATAGATTTTTTTTAAACAAAAAAAAATCTATTTATTTTAAACAAAAAAAAATCTATTTATTTTACTTCATCCACCTATAGCTGAGAAAGAGTTGAATTTTCGGGCTCGGCTTATAAGACTTTTTTGTAGAAAATTACTTTCTCTACAAAGTTCTCATCTGAATTTTTTTCTATATATCTAATAGCTTAGGCGTTACAGCCGTTTGAATAGATATTTTCATACAATATTCACTTGAAATAATGATACCGCTGAAACGGTTGAATTTACCGACATGGCTCAATGAACTTTATTGTAAAGTATCATATTTCCTATGAGAACCTACTTGGAAAATATCGCGATATCAAAATTCGCGGAATGGCAACACTAATAATAAGAAAAACATTTTTTTCAATGTTAATCAAATGGGAAACCTTCAATTTCGATTCGCGACCTACAAATCTTTTTTGACAACACCTCCCTTTCACGAAACTTCGTTTTTGGGTACCAACTAAAGGTTTTCAGGCACGATGGGTCAAAAAAAGAAAGTTACCCTGAAACGAATCACCCTAATATACACACACACACACACACACACACACACACACATATATATATATATATATGCACATAAGGCGCACGTAAAAAAAAGTTAAAAATTCAATATCTCGAAAACTTTTGCGAGTCGCTAAAAATCACTTTAAGGGTTGTCTTAAGATATCAAAAAGAAGTTTTCTGCAAAATTTCAGCTCGATCAGGGGGGGAGGTGGGGAGTTTCGCAAACTTACCCGTAAAAAAAAACTTTAAAAATCAATATCTCGAAAACTATTGCGAGTCGTCAGAAATCCCTGATGCGGTTGTCTTAAAATATTAAAAGGAAGGTTTGTGTAAAATTTCAGCTCGATTGGAGGGGGGGGGGGTCGGAACCTTATCCACTTTTTCTTATTTACGCAATAAAAATATGAAAATGTATAATTGTCCCCTTTAATTATATTTTTATGAACAATTAGCTTCTACAGAGTAAACCTATACCTCGGATGCATTTTGTTGAGGTTCATTGAAAAAAAAATGCATAAGCCGTCATTTGAGTCAACTGGACCGCTCCAACCTCCTTAACCTCAAAAATTGACTACCTTATAACGATAATCTTTTCGGGTACTGAGAACGCAACCTTCCTGCGATCGGGACACTCCATAAAATTCCCAGAGAGCTTAATAAACAGATATTCTGAGAAACACGACACGAGCGTGTATGCACCTTATCGATATCGATAATTTCCCCATTCTCAAATAATATACCGATAATGTTTTCGGTCGTTTATCGTATTCCCGTAAGTTGCTCGGGTCACTATCGCGTCTGTCCCTCAGCCAAGAGGGCTCCGGTGCATCGGTGCAAAGGTATGTGACGTAGAAAAAAAAATAAAGAATGGTGCACGCAGGATTGTTTGCACGGGCGAGGCGACCACGAGAGGAAAGGGGACGGAGCAGCGACCGGATAAAAAAACTTCGTGGGAAGAGTGTTGGTCAAATAGTAGATTGCGTTCACGGCGTTTCGTTTCTTTTCTCCCTCAAGATTATCATATTATCATACTACCTATAGCACACATATGAATAATATATCCCTTTTCCATATTTAAGCGATAAATAATTTCTTAAATATATTTTTAAACAGCTTTATGATTTTATTACTGAACTTTTGTTTGGTTCATGGGATTTTACGAATTCAACATTTTGTCATTTCGTCACAATGTTTTAAACGCTTACCGTAAAATGAGGTTACTTTGAACCGGTTTTGGAAGTTTTTTGTAGATAACTTTTTTTCGACATCCTAAATTCCAACTTTTTTTGCTGGAATAGAATAATGTGTCCTCTGGCTATCAAATGTATAAGAAAGTCAAACCCCACCACTATACCACCTTTTTTTTTTAAAGTGTCAAAGTAACCTCGAGTGTGGGGTTTCGTTGACAAGGCATTAAAATGCAACTTATGTCAAAGATTAAAAAACCTTTAATCTTTGACATCCTTTCATATATATATATATATATATATAATGCACTATACATGAAATTAAATGAAAAACAACGATTTTTTTACAAACAAACCGTCATCTTTATTGAGGGGCACCAGTAGTGTGACACTTTTAAAAGATCGATTTTTTGTTGCATTTTTCGATAATCTATACCTTCAAGTATAGCTTACTCTTATACTATACCTTATATTTTTATCGGTTTATAACAATGAAATCTTTCAACGTATCTTTCAACGCGTTTTTCTCAAAACGACATTTTTCAAATTTGCTGCAGTTTTAACTCGAATACAAATCATCCGATCGACTTGAATCTTCTTTTGGCGCGTTTAGTATTTGTTTCTTCATACAATGACTCTCCAGTTCTTCGATTGGATGAAAATTGTCAATTTTCCAATCAAAAACCAACCATTGTGCATTATACATGAAATCAAATGAAAAACAACGATTTTTTACAATCAAATTGTCATCTTTATTAAGGAAACATTTTACATCAAAATATGAAGTACCTAGGGTACTATTATAAGCATTTAATTAGTCTTATAATTATCGT
Organism: Ophion slaviceki; assembly: GCA_944452715.1. Lineage (NCBI taxonomy): Eukaryota > Metazoa > Arthropoda > Insecta > Hymenoptera > Ichneumonidae > Ophion > Ophion slaviceki. The sequence goes on from OX101784.1 coordinate 52,336,337, forward strand.
GAACATCAAAATCAACTTTAGCAACATTATAATAAACTTGAACAACCAATTTAAATACATTTAAATGTGCACACATTTAAACCATATTTTTGCACTCTGTTCAAGTGGCCCCAAATAATGTCAAAGTTGCCGTCAATGTCAATTTAACCCCGTTTCACGGCACCTTTGTAAACTAACAGCTTGAATTTTTTATCGAAAATCACTAATTCTGATTGAGCAGTACATCGAAATCGTAATAATAGAAATCATGCGATGAAAGAATATGACAGGAACGTGGAATGACCTGATATTATGTCTGTCATATAATATTAATATATCTATTTAAATAAATGGATTATACAGGGTGTCCTGTTATGAATGGATAATCCTGCAACTGTTGATAGGTCAGATCATGTCGTATGCTGGAATATTCTGACCTATCGACAGTTGCAGGATTATCCATTCGCAACAGGACACTCTGTGTATATATACACATTGCATATATTAGTGTCATGATATTTTCCCATGGTTCGAACATCCTATTTGCCCCTCCTCTTTTTCCCATCCTCTATCATCTCCTTCTCTCATTTCTACAAGCACATATATATGTCTAGAAAGAGAGAGACTGAGAGAGAGAGAGAGAGAGAGAGAGAGAGAGAGAGAGAGAGAGAGAGAGAGAGAGAGAGAGAGAGAGAGAGAGAGGGAGAGGGAGAGAGAGAGAGAGAGAGAGAGAGAGAGAGAGAGAGAGAGAGAGAGAGAGAGAGAGAACGACCGCCATCGTACGATAATTACAGGAGAGCCCGCGCGCCCGTCCAGTGAATGAGCAGGGGTATCATTAACACTTCCTGCCTCGTAACGACTCTCATCTGTGCTATCACGACGACGACGGCGACAACGACGACGACGATGACGACGATGACCACAACTTGTTCGTACGCCCAGATATGACGATACCCACGCGCATCTCAGAATAAATCTGTCAACCCACCTAATCGAGCCTCGTCGAACCGAATTTTCTTACCGAAAGTCCGATCTTGGAGACGGAAAAGGAAGGGAAAAGGGGAAAGAGTTAAAAATGTAAAAAAAGGAACCACAGCCACTTTCTGTGTAGAATGTATCATCGCTCCAGGCTAGGGACGATTGCAGAAACGGATCGCCCAATCAAATAAAAAAATTTGAAATTTAGGTATCACGATGATCGATAATTCCGAAAAAAAAAAAACAATTCAATCGTCACTACACTGTCATTTGTTCAGGGTGCATTAAATGTTTAAATTATCCTCAATGGTTTCCCCTACGATAAACATACGATCTTCGTTCCCGTGCTTTATCGTGCACTTGTCACATTCAATTGCCTATAGACGAGCCGGATTAAGGCGTTAAAACGCTAATCACGACATATATGTGTCTGTATATATACATATACATACATACATACATACATACATACATATATATATATATATATATATATATATATATATATATATATATATATCGTTTACGAGCTAGTCCGTGTCGTCTAAGAAAAATTATACGCAGATATCGGCGTTTTCTAATCCCGTAATCTGTATTTCCGGTATGTCGGAATGACAAGGAATTACCCGCATACCATCAATTAGAAAGAGAACGCGCGGATTCTAAGATCGGAAAGAGATTTGTATTCCCGTGCCGAGAGTACTGTTAATAACTACCAATTTACCTGCCATCTTTCGCTCTATGTATGTATCTATATATGTGTGTTTATGAACATCTGTGTATATATATATATATATATGGGCTGTGTAAGCCGGTTTGACTGGTTTCCCATAAATTCACTCTCGATATGCGAGGAGTGTCTATTAGAAATATTGTGACAACTTAAATCGGAAATAAATCAATTATAATATTCCCGATCGATCGAAAGCGCACAATTTTTTGTCATTTCAATGTTAACATTGTCGTTCACTTGTATGACTTCGAGAGATTGAACTTTTCGTTTCATCGTGATTACGAGCGAATTACATTGGATTGAAGAATTTGTGTTTGTCGTCGAGAAAAATAGTTTATGAGACATATAGTTATGTGTATGCTTTATTCAAGTGTATTTAACGGGCAAACGATCTGCAATCACTACACCGTAAAACTGAAACTAAAGAATCATAACTGTTTGAAGAAATTTATGAGATTGTTGTTCGATTGAAGAATGCACATGAAATGGTAATGAAGTTTCAAGGGAAGTGTTTTTTTTGGTAAACTGTCGAATTGCACAATGTTTCAGATGAGTTGACGTTTAATTTGTTACAAACTTTTGAGCATATTGCTAAATTTTTGTAAAACCATATGTAGCTTATCTTCTTGTTCTCCAGGGATAATGTAGTTCACCCAGCCTGTTATTCTTGAAGAATGTCTTTTACGAATTTCCATGGAAGTTCGCTTTTAGATTAGCACATGATCAATACGTTCAAACTAGAGTTGTAGTGACCTTAAATATCACTATTCGCTGGCTAAAACCAGAAGTGTGACACTTACAGCTCACAGATACGTGTATCGAAGGGAACTCTATACATTAAAATAGTTTCTTCAGAGTTCCACTACTATGGTGAAGTTTAATGGGCGGCTGTAGATATTTCTCTCTTCGCTGAAATCCCAAAAAGACGCCAAAGCTCTGCAAAGCTGACTAACTGTACCGCGATCTAAGCCCAAAGACATACAGTGAGACCTTGTTTATACATTTTGCACTTATACGCTTTAATCATTTATACGTCAAATTTCTCTAGCCCCGGCAGATTCCGTTCATAAAGATGGTGATAAGTTTAATTTCTACGTTTTTCACTTATACGTTATTAATTTTATACTCCAGCGTCGGTTTCGAGGTTCGTTTGTTCTCAGTTATACGTTAATCACACGTGATATTCTCTCACCGGAGAAAATTTCATGTCACTGCGTTTTGATGTTTTGTTTGATGTTTTGATGCTTCGATGTTTTGATGTTTCTGACCTCGACTATGTATGGATGTACGGTGATTACATATCTCTTTTCAATACGGACCTGTCTGTTATTTACTAGTCTAAAACGTCAAAGCCTAGTGTCACAAACTTGCATTAAATCAAAGTTCAAAACGGAAATTCGAGAACTTGAGTTGGCTCATTACTCAATTATTACCAATCAAATTTTCAATTGGAAAACCAAACATTAACATGATATAGGTACTGTTATTAAAACACATCGGGAATTATGCACCAATCGCCATTTTCAAATGTCAACGAGTTTCGGATACATACTGTATTTCACTTCTACGTTATTCTCACGCATACGTCATATGTGATGTACTCCTTGAAAAGCGTACAACTGATGTTTCACTGTGATGATATAGCTTATCACACTATTATGCAGACGAAAAAATCACCGTCATTTTTTAAAGTTGACTCGAATTCACATGAGTTTTTCGGTTTCCTTCGAGTATGGCATAACACACAGTAGGATGACAAATCTTATTATACCGTGCCGCTCACATATTCGCCTAGGGAAAAAACCATGCTATCCATGCTTACGAGTTCGCTCAACTTGGATGTTTTGCACATGTAATGATAATTTGACGGAAGTGTCAGGTGGCATTGTTTGTTCTCTATCCTTGTATCATCTGAGCGGTCCGTTCATCGAACATCTTGCCAAAAGACGAGAGAATAAGAACGAAGATGAAAATCCCGAAGACGAGAGCTAATATCGAAACCGTTCTGTTTGACTTTGATTTCAGTAGCGGCTTCGAGCCTGATCGGTAACGTGAATCTCGGTATCGGTAACTCGGGTGGTCTGATGTCGCTCCAACTGGAGAACAGCAGCGGTTACGTGCAAGTGCCACGTGCGTTGATGGAGGCCTTCCTGCGACAGGATCCGAATCATCCAGGTGTGGAGACGGTGAGACTGCCGTGTACTTCGTTGCAAGAGGATCAGCTGGCTACGACAACAACAGCGGCAATAACGGGCGCGTCAGTTTCAAGTTATTGCCGGGAGGTTGAGACCGAGATGTGTCTAGTTTGTCGTCGTTGCGGTCGTGCTTATCCGCAAGAGTCGACCCTACTCGCCCATCAGCGTTCTTGTTATCTCGGCAATCAGCAGAGTCGCGGAGCTCTGCGTTTGGTTCAATCGCGTTACAGTTGCAGTCTGTGCGACACCAACAGTTCGATGAGGACTTACGGCTCGATCGCCGAATGGCGTCGACACTCCGAGACCCTGCAGCATCGTGCCCGTCACGAGACGAATCAACAACAAAAACAACAGCAGCAACATCAACAGAAACAGCAGCAGCATCAACAGAAACAGCAGCAGCAACATCAACAGAAACAGCAGCAGCAACATCAACAGAAACAGCAGCAGCAACGTCAACACAACGCGCAACAGCAGAACAACGCGCTTGTCATTGGCGGTAGCAGCGGAAAATCGTCTAATCCAACGACTGATCGGGACAATTGTTCAACCGACGAAGGTGACCGAGAGGCGAATCCACTGGTCGACGAGATGGAAGACGTTGTCAATCAAATAACACTCTTGGCAGCCCGGGCAGCCGCGGAAAGCACGAAAATCGGCACTAGCCAATCTTCGCAAAACTCATCGGGACTGGGCATCAACAGTCAGGACAACAACAACGGACCCGAGGCCAAGAGGCACATGCAGGAAATTGCCGCGATCGCCGGGGCACGTTAATCCATAAATTGACCTTGAAGCATCATAAACACTCGACGATCGGACGATTGATTCAGTCCTCACTGTGTCAACGTAAAATTTGCGATGTTTTCGAACAAACACCGGATCATTATGTTTCCCCTGGTGATCGCAGTCAAGGAAACGGCTCCCGATGGCACCGAAAATTCTGACCATAGAATTTTCAATATGGCGAATGGGATATCGCAAGTCTGGGAGAAATAAGAGGAGAACTTTTTCGTTCGTGGCTCTGCAAATATTCCTCCTATTTTCTCCCGCTACCCGATTCAACGCGTTGTATATTTATTGATTTAGTAACGCGACTAACGAGATGCGCGCATATACATCTCGATCGTTATAGAGTAGAAACAAGGCAAGAGAGAGAGAGAGAGAGGGAGATGACGAAACGAAACGAAATCAAGACGCGTCGATCACACGCGCACTCAACGAAGTTCCTCATTAAATAAAAAAAGAAGAAGAAGAAAATTGAACGCAGAGTGAGAATTGATGAATCGGGAAGAAGAAAAAAGGCAAGAGACCGCAAAGTTCTTGCGACTGACGTACTCGGGGGGCTTAAAAAAACGTTCCTTCTTTACAGAATCTTGTCTTTTTTTTTCCTCAAAGAATCCGACGATCCGACGAGACTTCCGGTCGGATCGGTCGGACTACCGAGTGAGTGGACATTTTTCAAGAGTGTTGGGAGAGAGATTTAAGCGAGAGAAACGAGAGAATCGAGAAAGGAGAATGAGAATACGAAGAAAGCCGTAATAGACGATAGATCGACGATAAAACGAGGGAGATAAAGATTTAAAAATTGCGCGCTGTTGGCGAAACACGCGCACACATTGTCGTCGACTTCGTCGTGGTCTGACAAAACGTTCCTATGTAAAGTAATAATAAATGAAAAAAAAGTTACTAAAAAACTAATTTTTTTGCCAGCCGTTCGAGGGCGCACGACACACACTTGTAGGTAGAGAGGGAAAGGGGGATGAAGAACAGAGAGGTGGGCGGGGGGGGGGGGCGGAGAGGAAAAAAGTGAAGAAGGGAGAGAGAACGATCTGGGTGTAAATCTCAGGGGTGTGTTATATTCCGTTTATAGTGCGAAACGTATCCAAAAAGATAAGTGAAAGTGAAAACACTAAAAGTATGAAAAATACACCCGCAGATATTGTCTTTCGTAACTCAGTTTCTCTCTCCCGCTCTCTTCTCCTCTATATCAAAGAGAGAGAGAGGGAGAGAGAGAGAGCTCGAAAATGCCACCGACGAAATAGGAAAAAAAGAAAGATCGATTTGTGGAAAAATCGATTTTTATTTTCAGGGTGATTTTGCAACAACAAAAAATGGCATCGCGCGAGGGTAAGGGTGAGGGCACGGTACACCCTTAGCTGGAAGAGAGGCTAGACGGATCGCGAAAGAACTATAAATATTAAAAAAAAAAAACAGCCGATCAAAACGGCACGACCATGCGTGAGACGGGCCGATTCGTACGAGCGACAAAAAAAATGGCGAATCCGGTGGCGCGGCAAACGATTCGAAAAGAAAAAAAAACACACAAAAACAAAAAACCCAGTAACAGGTTCCTATATTTAATAAAAGTAAATGTAATAACGGCTAAATACAGAAGGGTTATTGAGTTAACGATTAATTGATTGTATTAACGATTGATATGAACCGTAAGAAGTATATTAACGATAACGATAATAATGGTCATTTATATTAACTGTTAATAGAGTTAACGATTAGTTTCGATTGGGAAGACAGTAGAGAAACCGAAGTAAACGGGATTTTCCGCGGCGTTGAAAGGAGAAAAATGACTATCGGGTAAAAACGACGAACGAAAGAAAAAAAGTTAATAAAAGAATAATGCGTCGATGAAATAAAGCGTTGTCGCGCGTTGATTTTTCGGAACTAATCGAGTCGGAAAGGGGATGAAAAGGCTACAGGGGTAAAAGATTTAGAAAACGTGAAGTAAAAGTATTTTCGCGTAACTAAGAGAGACGAGAGCCCTAAAAAAAAGAAAGGACAACAAATTCACTATTAGCTAATAAGTCATCATAAATTACATTAAAATCTTGTAGGAAATCCGTAAATAACGTACGATTATAAATAAAGAAATATATATATATAAATATACATACATATATATATATATATATATATATATATATATATATATATATATATATATATATATATATATATATATATATATATACATATACATATATATATGTATGTATGTATGTATATGTATATGTATATGTATATATGTATAAAAGATGTTGTAACGTACTAGAATCCTCGCGGTTAATAAATCGGTCATTGTTCTGTACACCCGCGTGTGTAGACGCTGTATAAAGAGAAAAATCCAATGCACTCTTGATCGAAAAACAATTCTTTTTATCTCTTATTTTTCACAAATTGACTCGTTTTTAGAATCTGTTACGTGGACGGTGAACGATGAGAAAAAAAGATAAGCGAGGTGATCGATTTGTGCATATGCATACGTGAATGTGAGGAAAAAAATAAATCACGAAGTAATAATATATATATGTATATTTCTAATTTAAGCAACTTGAGGTTCCTGTCGCATAAAAAATTAATGAAAACGAAAATAAACGAAAATGCTTTTCTATGTAAACGTTGTCGCGGATCGAGACTAAACATTTATCGTCGCCTAACGATCATATTTGAATTGAATCATTGATTGCGATTATCTATTGAATAATTGGAACGTCACTAGATGACGATACACATTTACGACAAGAGAGGGAAATATAGTAATGTATATATTTATTATCATCAATGTGAGATAACCTCCCGCAATGGGGGGAAAAAAAAAATAGACGATGATAAATATTTGACGGTCATTGAAATTCCTAATGAACATGTGTGTTAAAATTAAAAATACAAATAATAGCAACAATATTGATATTGATATTACACTAATGATAACATAATAATAATAATATTGAAATAATAATAATAACGATAATAATAAAAATAGTAATGAAACCCATACCTCGCAATAACGAAAAAAAAAAGAAAAATCACCAGACAACGGAAATCTAGAACTACGTAAACGTTTAAATGCGACAGAAGTGTGACGTATTGAGGCCGCAGTTAAAGAAAAACGATCGGGGATTATATTTTTTTGTCGCTCTTCGGACACAGGAGCAAAAAAAACCAATTGATTGGCGAGTAACGTTAAACGAGGAAAATATTTCATCTAAATGTATATATGCACAAACACCGAAATCTCGTCGCCGTTGGCCGCGCCTTTCGCCACATTTTGTTTTTCTCATTTATTCTTTTCTTGCCCGATCTTTTGATGACCCTTATATACGTACAACAATCTCAAAAGCCCACCGAATGTAGCGTAGTTAGCCTCGATTACATCGCGAGAGAACAATTCTTCACTAAATTCGACTCGGTTCGCTTTATCGACTCCAACACCGGGTGCGTGTATATAAATAATAATAATAATACATTGTTATTATTATTGTGACAATATATACGTACGTGTGTGCGAGAAGGTGCAAGTGAGGGATCCGCGCGAAAGGGAGAGGGAAAAAGAATCAATGAGCACCCCCCCCCCCCCGTCGCTCCGCTCGCTGCTCCCTTCAGCCCCCCTTTTTTATACGTACCCCCCTCGCGGACGGCCGTGGCGAATAAGAAATTGGAATAGCGCTCTCGACTCGCTCCGAGAAGACAATTTCGTTCGTCAACGCTCCACCGCCATCAGCAAATTGTTTATATTTTTATTTTTCTCGGCCAATTTTTTTCCTCCTCCCCCGTTTCCCTTCGTCAAGTTCCTAATATGCGATATATCGTATTTTTATTACCACTCCGCGTATCTCGTGTGATGTTTTATTCCGCGCTCGAGGGCGAGCAGAAATCGAGAGACAAAAAAAAGGAAAAAAGTGGCACATAGACACATGCGCAGGTGGGGAGAAAAAAAAATTTACCGGCGTTGATACGTTTTAATGCAAAGTGAGGGAGAGATACGGAGAGGGAGAGAGAGAGAGGGTGAGAAAATGAGGGGCAGGGGGGAGAAGTAAAAAATGATGAAACTGTGTGTCGGCGCACTCGTTAACGCGATTGCAAAAAAAGAAGAAAAAAGAGGACCGGGACGGAAGTCTATACATATTGTATTATGTCACTTTAGACACTAAATTATGGAATTATTATTATATAAATAATATATACGTACGTACGCGTGTGTACGCGAAAAAAAAAATACGAGGGTTTCATTGCGTTCCCGAGTTCGTGAGCGAAAGTGGGAGAGTGAGCGTGAGATAAAATTTAAACGGAAGAGAAAAAAAAACGAGAATGTGAGCCCGAGAGAAAGGAAGAATTGCGTGATAGAGTAACCGAACCTCGCTACTAGCTGTTCCTAATTAAAAAAAAAGAGAGAGTTAAAATGAGAAAAAAGAAAATCAACAATTGAATGAGTGATAAATCGTTGGACGACGATGCTAAAGAATAAGGAAGACAAGAAAAATTAAACACGTGTGCAGTTTTAAAGGGTGTGAATTGAGACGCTATTATTGCAACAAAAAAAAGAACGACTACAATTGTTTTATAGTAGGCACCGCGCGCTGCCACTCCGTCTCCTCGAATAATTCGTTTTCTTATCATTTTTAATCTAAACAACCGAAGCATATTATTATTATTATTATTATTATTATTATTATTATTATTGATTTTAACTGAATTTGTCTGCCATGAAACTCCGCGGTTTCGAAAAATCTCGATCATGCATGCAAATCGATTGAGCCTTGTCTCGCGTTGCTCACTTCGAATGACAAAAAAAGTGAAGATTGACTCGACGAAAAAGAAATGCATCGTGGCGCTTTTCTGATCGCGACGGGCTTTCGAAAAATCTGAAATAATCGCGCCAATCGTACATCGAAGGAATTACGAGGCCTGTCGTAAAAAAAAAAGGAAATTATCGATGTGCAAAAAAAAGTACGCGGTTATGGAGTGGCGCGGGTGAGTGCAATCGTAGCGTGGACGAAAACATGAAATAACGATATTATACGATAGAGGGTGTACGAAAAAGGCGGATGATCAGAGACGAACAAGAGATCGGCAGTCCGAAAGGAAAAAAAATGAAAGAACGAACCGCGCGAGAACTTTAGATCACTCGTTATATACGTATATGCACGTGTGCCCGTGTGCATATACGCGTGTACGATAATTTATTTAATTTTTAATTTGTATTCCTTTCCCATCCGTCTCCCGTTGAGTTTCTAATCGATGTGTTATTTACGACGATAAATGATGAATATTTATTGATTAAAGACACGCGCTGCAATTGCTCTCGTCAAGCGTTGACGAATTAACACGAATTGAACGATATATTAATTAATTAAATGCGATTATATCGGACCACCGATCGATTGATTGATTATTTTTATTATTATTACTATTATTATTATCACTATTATTATTGATCAACTGATTATTAATTATTAGTTATTGATTATGGTCTTTATCATTAATGGTACTATTATTGTCATTATTAACACTATTACTATTACTATTATTATTACCATTATTATTGAATTATTGACTTAGTACGATATATTGCCATTTTTGCTATTACCACGATGACGACGAGAAAAAGAAAAACAAATCGCGAATTTTCGACAATATTGCTTTTTCGTTTCCCTTTTATTTTCAATTAAAAGCAATTAATTGACTATTATTAATTAACTGATACTAATTGATAATGAGTAGCGACTAATTCTTGTGAGAGATTGCCATGTGTATATCTATATGTACTCGCTATGGGGCCCCGTGGGCCTCGATCGCGGGCCTGCGTGTGTTGAGACAATTTTTTCGAGAAAATTTCGAGGCATCGACGGGGCGCCCGAAACGCCGGCTCCGACGCTTGCTTTTTACTGGATATTGCGAAAACGAAAAACCGTCTGATCCCCTTCCTCTTATCTCTGTGATACGAAAGATCAGAATACGAAAGAAAAGAGAAAGTCACTGCTCCTTGTCGCGAAGGAACAAATCATGGATTACTCTCGTTCGTTCATTGTCATTGAGTTTGATCATTTTCAAAAATGGAGGCGTGCGAAAGTGACACGAGCAATTGTACTCGCCTGTCACTTTGACATTTGTCGAAATTTTATTCTCTTTCGACTTGAGGCTGTCACAATTTTTTTTTTACGGCATTGTTACATGCCCTGCCAATATATACATAAATAATTACTCATAAATCTCCGCGTGCCTCGCGTCCTCGTTCCTCGTCTTTTGTAATCTTGCGCGGCACTCGGAGAATACGATTGACATTTTTTAAAGCCCTTACTGTTATCCTGTAACGTGGTATTCTTATCCGAAGCCTCCTTTTTTTCAAACAAAAAAAGAAACATTTTTAATGAAAAAAAAAAAAAAACTACGAGAGATTCGTACGAAATTATATTTCGCAAGAAAGAAAGGAAGTTGCGCGCCGTCAAGGGAAAACGCGCAGGAGGAGAAAGAGTGCGAGGGGGTGATCGAGAAAATCCGTATCACCGGGTCGACGAGCCGGTGCAATCATGTTCCTATTAGGTTTCATATCTAAGCAAGTAATTAATTATACCACTAAATAATAAATGATAATGATGGATGATACGACGATATTATATATTATTGGATATATATATATATATATGTATATGTATATATATATATATATAACAAAAAAGCATAAATATATATATACATATACGCGTATGCATATGTATACATATATGTATGTCGATTATACATAACGATATGACTAGGCTGTAGTCTGTAACACTGCAAACGTACTGTTTTTTCCCCCTTTATACACACACGAGAGAGAGAGAGCGAGAAAGAGAAAGAGAGAGAGAGTGAGAGAGAGAGAGAGAGAGACAGAGAAAGAATAAACAAATCGTAAACAACACGCGATCATAGCTGAGGGAACGGGTCTCACGAAAAATTAAAACAAAAAAAGAACACTGAACATAAAAAAAACTTTGCAACAAGTTATACCCACACACACCCACACACACACACACACACACACACACACACACACACACACACACACACACACACACACACACACACACACACACACACACACACACACACACACACACACACACACACATTCATGTATACGTATTCATTCATCGAAACAGCTTTCTCGAGTCGCGTATGGCGAATTTTCGTACGACTCAGAGCGGCATGAATTACTCAGCTGCAGCTGACGATTTTGCGAGAGTGATATTGCATCGAGACACAAATACAACAAAAAAATCGAAAACAAAACCCGAGATAGATTTGAAGAGCATAGAGAAAGCGAAAAAAAATTACACATGAACGTTCTACGACAGCTCGATATCTGTGGGATGCGGACGCATGGATTGGCACTGGCTCCGTAATAAACGTAATTATAACGAACACACACGCAATATGTATTATCCAACCACCCCCCGCCCCGGCCCCAATGTCCTCGAGCGAGAAAAAATGTTCCTCACATCGTCAGCGAAAACGAAAAAAAAAATGAAAAACGACTTTAAGAAATAAAGATTGAAAAAACTTGGTTCCTATAAAAAAAAACATTGCCTCGTCCACACATATGAGAACACGTTGAAAAAACGCACTCCCCGGACCTTTTGCATCCCCAGCGGATATCCTGCTACAGCACTTCGTTCCCGCAAGGATGCGGAAAAAAAATATGATTTTGGTTTTCGCATGTTTTTTGTGGAGAAAAAGGTGAAAATGAGTTCGTGTCAGGCGCAAGTGGGAAATCGCTACGGTACGGGAAGGAAAAGAGGATCGGGTCGAGGTTCGTCTTTTGTTCGTACTGTTTGATGACGTGGTGAGGAAAAAAAAACATTTTGCGAAAGAGCAGTGCTTGTTTTCCGTCTATACTGTTTTTGGGCTTTATTTATTTCAATGCCGCATTCGATCACGTCGCGCTGTTTTATTTCCGGTCTCACGTGCGTCGGACGCGTTCCATTTCCGGTTGCGTGACATGTTACTTTTACCGAGTGAGCATGATTTGCATAGATCGCAAATGCCCAACCCGATTTCGATATATGTAGTTGCGTGAGAAAAATGAAATTTTGAATTCAGGATTTTCGCCATTTCACACACGAAAATTTGCCTAATACAGATCATAAAGCTCAGATACAGATATATATATATATATATATATATATATATATATATATATATATATATATATATACATACATAATGGCGAAAAATTTGACTCAGGTTGGACTCAGGTTTGTCAAAACCTGAAGTCAGGTTTTTCGCCATTATGTATGTGTGTGTGTATATATATATATATATATATATATATATATATATATATATATATATATATATATATATATATATATATATATATATATATATATATATATATATATATATAGCTATATATATATATAGCTGAGTGAGAAAAATGAAATTTCGATTTCAGGATTTTCGCCATTCCACACACGGAAATTTGCCTAATACAGATCGTAAAGCACAGACACAAGTTTTTAAAAAAGTAACACAAACGTCCACCCCAACGTCATGTGCGGAAACACTGCATTGATTGGTGAATTTCAAAATTTGCGAAAGTACTGCTCTCTCGGTGAAATTAAAAACGAATTGTAATGTCAATGAACGCACTTAATATGTCTGCAGGAAATATTAATCGCGACTAAATTCACGATTTTTCGTTGAAAAAAAGCTGTGGGAATAGTGTAGATTGTGATGGTTTTTTTTCTTTTCTAAAACGATGCATTGCGGAATTAATAGAAACTTCGAAAACGTCTTATCGGAGGCATCCACGTGGTGAACAAAATTCGGTATTCTTTGACACTGATCGGTCAAGTACTCGACTTACCTTGAACGTCGAGTGATGCTAAAATTGAATAATCGTCTACCCTTATTCGGCGTTGTGACCGGAAAAAACTGAAACAGCCTCCATTGTTCGTTGGCGTTACTTCTACGCGCACGTAGGTAAGTACAAGATTATTTTACGGTACTTGTAATATTACCGAAAGAGAAAGCTACTGTGATACGACAGAAATAAATTTGATTTGAAAAACGCTTTCAGAACGTGCCTCACTTTACGCTTTAGTTGTAATTTGAATCAGTGGGTAAAAAATGTTATGGGGTCGTATATGGACTGGGCGAAAAAAGTATTTGCACATCTCACTTAAATAAAATAATTCTTAAAAAAAAGAATATTTTTTTGCAGGTTATTATGTTCGGAAGCTTATTTTGAATGTAAATACTGCATGTTTATGTCCATATAGGTAATGTATGTGAATCGTAGGTCCCAGAAAGTGCACGTAAACATACCACGGTATGGAAATACATTTTTTGCGTTCTGTAGATTTTTTAACGACGGCAGATAGGACGAGATGAGTTAATTGGGAATATCGAAATGTCCAATTGAATTAGATACTTAACAAGTAAATCATAATTTCATAATTACTTCATTGATTGCTGTCATAACCAAAAAAAAAAACAACTTTAGGACGATGTGACGATAAATACTTCATTAATTGCTGCAATAACAAACCCAAACGATTTGAGGACGATGTGCCTCAACGGTTTCGAGTTGAGTTTTTTCAACTGACGGGGATGTAATGCCATAATCACACTCACTTTATTCCAACCGATCTAATTTTAATCTCAATTCCCATAGTTCTCGATCGCACTGTTTGACTTTTTCATTCATCACAGAAAATAATGATTCAAATCTAATAAAATTATGATCGAGTACTAGTCGAGTGAGTGGCAGCTAATTAACTATCGGAATAGCAAATGAGAACCCCGCTAGGCGAATAATACTTACAAGGAAGATCCCTTAAGTGTCCGCCTTGGATTATATTGCAACTCATATATGTGATAAAGCATTGAAAACTAATAGACACGGATTTTTTTATCGGCGGAAAAATGTTTTTAAGGGGGAAACGACCTTTTAAAGAAAGACGCATCACCCCTTAATTTAATTTTCCTTCAATACTTCTATAGTGGATTTCTTGTCGCTTTACATTAGAATAATTTTGGTTTTGTTTCATTCAGATCAGTGGATTGCTTGTGGGGAAAACTGCAAACCCACCCCTCGACACCCCTTTCTCTGAGAGGTGGTTTCCCCCGTTAAAACCGTTTTTCCGCAAATAAAAAAAAATTACTTGTTCCATACTTTTCAATGCTTCACCACATATATGAGCTTCAACTAAATCGAAGACGGACACAAGGTAGTACTCCTCATTAGAAAAAAAAATTGATTTTTTTGTATGCTGTAGTAGAGACATAAAAAATGACGTCCGCGAAAACTCTGCAGGCCTCACCAGCTAAATACAATAGTAATTAAATCACAAAATCAATGCAATTAACCCGCACCATGTAAGGAATTCGTGCGGATCGAAATTTGGAACGGAAATAATACTAGTTCCCGGTTAGATCAGAGCTATGCGAACAGCGCCAAATAACAAGAAAACTGTCAAGGTCATGTATGTTCTATAAAAAATATAGGTCACGGGACATTTCGAGAAGATATCATCGATTCAATCGACTCATTTTTGCGTTCGCTAGCCGCGTCTGCCATCTCTCTTGTTACAATATGCACATTACACATACACTACAACACCCGATTACACATACGGTAAACAAACACATGCTTGACATGTATCCAAAGCACCTAAATACAGCGTTGCCACGGATATTGCCAGAATTATAAAATGGCGGCCTGTGACAACTCAAGTCAAATCTGATTGCCCTTTTACTTCACTCACCAAACTATAATACGAACAGTTATCACATGCACTTCTCAAATAATTATTTTCTGTATCATGTTTATTATTATACCCAAATATATTTAATTTTGCTTTTCTCAGATTCGATAATTTATAGATTTTCTGTTGACTAATCAATCCGCTAGTACTGCTAGTGATGTTCGTTGTTAGCATCAGTCCTAGATTTGCCAAAAGGCCGTATAGGCAGCTGCCTAGGGTCGGCAGGCTGTAGGGGCAGTGGATTTTAGAGGCACTTAAAAAGGCCTAGGTAAATAGAAGTGATTAAGATAGGAGGGGCGGCACAACGTCAAGTGGCCTATACTTAAGAAAAGTATAAATCCGACACTGGTTAGCATCGTTAACCAAACGATGACAGCAGCCTCGAAGCGCAATTTTCTGAAAAATACATGTATCCCAATGCCAACACATGTATCACGGCTGCTCACGTATTAAACGTCATCTAAACGGAGAATGGGATGAAAAATCTTGTTACATGAAAAGGAGGATGAGCAGGCCAAACCGCCCCTCCTGCTACTCCTCATTTCCACCTCTTCCTCAACTTCGGAGAAAGGGAAAACGTCGACTTCAAACTCAAGGCTTGGAAAGCGAGAATATATAAGACTGAGTCTCGATCTTGTCGTGGGGTGAGTGTTTGCTCGCGAGATGGAAGGCAAATTAGGTTTGCGCTATGGACGGCGATGGGGGCGGTCGGGAAGGATCGAACTTTGTCCGTATCGAAATAAAAGCTCTCACTCTTTCTCCCCGTTTTACTTGAAATATCCCACATATGATTACACTCACACACACGCGCCTATAAATGTCTGTGGGTGTTAGCTTTCTTCGCAACTCCGTATACGACCGTTCATCCCCAACGAAACGACACACCCCTCGCCGTTAACCTGGGAAGGGAAGGAGGAGGCAGACCCCAAACTCGCTGATCTCTCAGCAAAAAGCCGTCCTTTTTACAAGCGCGTGTGTGTGTATAAATATATATATATATATATATATATATATATATATATATATATATATATCTGTGGATGAGACTATATGTACACACGCGCCACATATGTGATTCGATTTCCCTTACGTGACATCGACGTGGCAATTTTTCAGGAAACTTTTAAAACCCACCGTCCCCACCCCCTTCCGACGCTATCTCCTTCATCCCTCAATCCTACCGATGTTACAGCTGGTGGAGATATTTATCTTTTTCTCTCTTTCGTACCGAACCACAGAGAGAGAGAGAGAGAGAGAGAGAGAGAGAGAGAGAGAGAGAGAGAGAGAGAGAGAGAGAGAGAGAGAGAGGCAGAGAGGGAGAGAGAGAGAGAGAGAAAGAGAGAGAGAGAGAGAGAGAGAGAGAGAGAGAGAGAGAGAGAGAGAGAGAGAGAGAGAAGAGATTCGAGGGAGCACGAAGCAGTTCATAATACGGGGGACACAAAGTATTATTATAAGAGCTGCTGCGAGCTCTTGGGCATGCTTTAATGCTATATACCTATATTTCTCCCCGTAAGGTCGTATCTTCTCGTTAGCCCTTTCGCCCCGAGAAGCGCTTCTCTCGATGTGTAGGTGCACGATCACGCGTGTATCCGAGAAGAACCTTCGTACGAGGTAATATACTGTCGTACTCGTCCTCATACAGGGTGCTCTGTTATGAATGGATAACCCTGCAACTGTCGATAGGTCAGATCATACCCTACTATATGCTGGAATTTCAGTCTAGTAAAACTCCCACGGTTTTCGAGATTTAGGGTTTGTTTATGTTATTTTTTGATAAAAATCATCTGCTTTTGGGTTTACACATGACAATACGTCAAACAGTAACGGGTTTCAAATCATGGGCAAATTTAACAATGCTTTTTCGTGTAGAACAGTAATTTACTCATAAAATTAATTACACATCTATTTAGTATGAATATCAAGCTGTTAGAAAAAATATATATTTTTTTCGATGTACAAAATGGCCAACAACTAATATTTTCTTTTGATATCTTTTTTTTGGGCACTCCGCGGCGTGACATTTAGCATCCACAATTTTTTACCTAGAACAAAAAACAAAAATTTTCGTCAATCTACATTAGAATACCTACAGAAATACGTACGGGATTTAAAAAAGATTGTTTTATTCAAAAGTTGTAGGTATTTGAACTTAAGAAATGAATTTTCAATGAAAAATTTCGTTATAACTGCTCATAAACTGCTTATAAAATGAAAAGTTTTCGATTAGTCAGAAATTCCGTACGTTCTTCTCTGCGAAATGCAATTAGGAACGTAACTTTTAAATTTGAAGTAAATCGAGTGAAAATTGTTGAAGTTATTTGTCACGCCAATTGGAAAAAAAAAGCTGTTTCGAGAAGTTTCGAGTACTCGGCCATCTTTTGTACATCGAAATAATATACATATTTTTTCTAACAGCTTGATATTCGTACTAAATATATGTGTAATTAATTTTATAAGTGAATCACTTTTTCATGCGAAAAACATTTGTTAAATTTGCACATGATTTTATACCCGTTACTGTGGCCTAACCCCTTAAAGTAATTGACACGATATGTGTAGTACATTTTTTTTACACTGCAAGCTGTCAAAGTCAGATGTTCGAATTGGTTTGTATGACAATCCTGGATAAGATCTTATTTTCATGGTTTCCTCAACATTTGAGGTTAAAAAGAAGACTTTTCTAGATAAAACAAATAACCAAGAGTCGCTTTTTTAAATCGCGTCAATAAAAATTTTCATTGGTAGAAATGCCATGCGAAAAACCAAAAGCAGATGATTTTTGTCTCGAAAACCGTGGAACTTTTACTGAAGTGAAATTCCAGCATATATTAGGACATGATCTGACGTATCGACAGTTGCAGGATTGTCCATTCATAACAGGACACCCTATATATATATATATATATATATATATATATATATATATATATATATATATATATATGTATATATATTTACTTTATGTGTGTATATGTGTATATATATGTATATTCGGTTCGGAGTCACGTTTTTAATTTCTGTACCGATCTTGCCTCCCCCCGACGCCTTCTTTGCTGCTGGCTATAGATGCTCCTGCCGCTGCTGCTGCCTTGCCTCATTTTCACACCCCCTCTCCTCAGCCCACCCCAGAAACTCGCCATCGCCTCTAATAAGCAAATAATAACTCGTTCCGGGGCGAGAGAACGAGCGCGCGGGCTCGGGAGGAGCACACAGAGAATTATCACCGCGTATGGGTAATCCGAAGCTACAACGGGGCACCCGCGAGATACGAGGAAGGTATAAGAGGTTTAAGGAGGATACGGACGCATACGCAGTATCGCACAAGTGGAAAATTCATAAGCACCCCGATGCCTCTTCGAATCGTAAAGTTTTGGGGATAGCGGAACAAAAAAATGATTCATACGAGAGACTAAAAAACAAGAGCGTGCTGACGGAATACGCGAATGATCGAACGATTTTAGCGGTTTTTTTCTTTGCCTTTTCACTGCAACAAGGGGAACTAATTTCTCAGGATCAAGTCACTTTGAGGGGGAAGATACCTTTAGGCGAGAAAAAAATTGCTGGTTTTCATTACTTTTTTTTTTAAGGTAAGGTTTCTCCACTATTTTTGAGACTTAGGGTATGTTTTATTACTACTTTTGGCTGTTATATGGTATTTTCTTATTTATTAATCTTTGAAGATGGCGGATGTTTGGCACGGTTTTCTAAACGGGTTGCAGCGGATGTTGTCAGACGACGTAACACGCAGCGTCGCACGTAAGGGTATTTCTGCTAATTCGGCGGTCAAAATAGAATTCCTTAAATTTGTTCCATGTGAAAAAAAAACTGCTGCCTGAGAACGTTGAATAGACACCGAACAACGGGCGACCCCTTGCCGTTAGTCAACTGGGACGATTTGTAATATATATGACAAACAACGATTTGTGATATATATAACAAAGAAAATAATATTGGTCGCCTAATTAGCTTAAGGCGTTAGGCCACAGTAACGGATATAAAATCATGTGCGAATTTAACAATTTTAGTTCGTATGAAAAAGTGATTCACTCATAAAATTAATTACACATCTATTTAGTATGAATATCAAGCTGTTAGAAAATATGTATATTTTATTTTTCGATGTACAAAATGGCCAACTACTAATATTTTATTTTGTTGTCTTTTCTTTAAGCGTTCCGCGGCGTGACATTTAGCATCCACAATTTTGTACCTAGAACAAGATACAAAAATTCTCGTCAATCTACATTAGAATACCTAGAAAACGACGTACGGAATTTAAAAAAAAATGGTTTTACTCAAAAGTTGTAGGTATTTGAACTTAAGAAATGAATTTTCAGTGAATAATTTCGTTATAACTGCTCACAAACTGCTCATGAAATGGAAAGTTTTCGTTTAATCAGAAATTCCGTACGTACTTCTCTGCGAAATGCAATTAGGAACATAACTTTTAAACTTGAAGTAAATCGAGTGAACATTGTTGAAGTTATTTGTCACGCCAATTGGAAAAAAGCTGTTTCGAGAAGTTTCGAGTAGTCGGCCATTTTGTACATCGAAAAAGAAAAAAAATTATTTTCTAACAGCTTGATATTCATACTAAATAGATGTGTAATTAATTTTATGAGTGAATCACTTTTTCATACGAAAAAAATGGTTAAATTCGCACAGGATTTCATACCCGTTACTGTGGCCCAACCCCTTAACCCTTCGACTGCACACTGGGTCATTTTGGCCCCATTGAACGTTCTCCCACTCCTACTCGATAGGTGGACACTCGGCCCCCATTCCACATTCTGCCCGTGTACTGAGGACAGCTGTCGAAAAGACCTGGGGTCGTTTTGACCCCGTTCGTCCAGTAGTGACGTGAAAGTGAAAACATTTATTTTTGTCAAATTTGGTGTTTCGTTACTACATGTAAGTAAGTTACGATGGAAAATGCTCATAGATATTTTTTTATTTTTCGCTACTATAGTAAATTATGCACTTAGAATGCCGACCGTGAAACTAAAAGCAAGTGTCCGTTATGCAGGAGGGCTATGTGCAACGAGCATCGAATGTACTTATGCGTCGATTGCGGTAAATGTAAATAATAATGTCATTGAAGTAAAAAAAATGCTGGAAATATACGTTTTCAACAATTAATCAGCTGAAGAAGTCGATTTTTTCAATTTTATACTATCCCGTAAATGTTTAAATTCAAACCTCTGAATAAATATACTTTTTGGAAAGACCGTCGACACTGTCTTTTTTCGTATCTACAAACCTTCCTCTTTGAAAACCTTGAAGAACTTTTTATGTTCTGAAAAAAAATTATGATATTTTTCGTGCAAGTACGTAGTTTTTAACGCATCTTGCTTTCGAAGATAATTTTTCGCCTACACATGAAATCGAATCTACAATCTACCTGGCTATCTTCAGCCTATCCTATGCACGCTATCACTGCGCTATCGAGTCCTTGCGGCATCTTAATTACATAAGAGGCAAAAGTAATTCCGACTTAGATGAATTTTTGCACAGGTATTTTTTTTTATAATGCAAGGCACTGCCTAAATTGATTTTTGGCGCATCGCAATGGTTTTGAACTCGTATATAGAATCGTGATTTGTACCACATTATGCGATACGACCCTTTAAAGAGTGTCTCAAAATGACCTGACATTTTAAATTCCGCGCCATTTTTTTAGCGAACATAGAATACTATGTTCGCTAAATACTATGATGCCATCTTTGACAACTGGCATCAGGAAGTATTGAGGCTTCGTCATGGAGAATTGTCCGATCAAGCAACGCATAGAAATTGTTCTTCGCTGCATTCTTACTGCATAGTTATTGCAGACGAAGTTTCATGGTCGTGAAATCTCGCGCCGCGGCGATGTGAATTGGCCACCAAGATCGTGCGATTTGACGCCATTGAACTTCTTTCTTTGGGCTTTTCTGAAAGGAAAAGTGTATGCCAATGAACCACAGACCATTCCGGAGCTCAAAAAAGCAATTGGACCCACCATTAATGAAATTAGTCAGCAATTATGCCAAAATGTTTTTGATAATTTCGTCAGAAAGAGTGATCGTTTGCAAACAGGGTCAAGGCGGCCATTTATCGGATATCGTGTTCCACACATAACCTTCATGTTTGTACCTTATATTAAAATAAACATATTCGTACTTTTAAAATGAACAATGCGTTTTATTAATAAATTAAAATGTCGTGTCATTTTGAGACACCCTATATATGCATGGTTATTTGTGTCCTACAAGAACTGAAGGTGGACTACAAGAAGAAGTGTCGAACTGACATCCTATTTTTGCAATGCAACAAACAGACTATGCAACAGTTTGTGAGACGACCGTATGTTGAAACTACTAAGCCGTGGTTACTCCAACTGCAAATTATTCACGTCTTCGCTATAAGTAAACATTACCGTCATTCATTTCGAATGGCCACTTTACAGAAGGTCTTCTAACAAGTTGTACTGGAAAAACGCTAATGTTGACCATGTGAGTTGTACAAATTTGAATAGGATAGTAGAAGTTCGACCTGAACAAAGCTTAACCTACAATATAAAATTTTAGTATTCGTGCACCGATTTCGTGATAGCACTGAATTAACCATATCTATATTGTTAAGCCTTTGACAAATAGTAAATGATTATTTCAGGAATAATATAGTCAAACACGCCACCCAAATTCCATGTTGAGACATAGTTGTGCTAACTATACCCGGTTTCTTAGAAAATACTCTTGGTTATTTGTTTTATCTAGAAAGGTATTCTTTTAACCTTAAGGGGAGATATACACTTAGGGGCCGGAAAAAAAGGCCATTTTTGTGAATTTTTTCAAGGAAAACTATTTGAACTTTCGGATTGGGGTTTTAATTATCTAAAAGTATATACATTCAAGAATATGTTTGATTTTCTTTATTTAAAAATATCAAAAATATACAAGGATATTGTATGATCCTTGGAGCGTCGTAAAAAAAATCTGCGTATACGGTACCCACTGGCGTTTCTTCAAAAATCATCTGAAAAAAAAAACCAAAAAGATTATTAAATTAGATACTATAATCTCATACTTGCCATAGCCGATTTTGAAAATATCGATTTATGACAAAATGGCGGACGTTTAAACATAAATAGTGATTTTTGGGCCAAAAATTAGTTATTATTTTGCCTATAAAACAAAAACTAAGTCACGGAAAAAAAATGCCATGACAAGTACTAGATAATGGTGTATAGAATAACCACAAAAAACCTCAAGGCAATCGGTTCATTGGTTTTCGAGAAATTTTGGGTACCGATTTGAAAAACGTGGTTTTGAGAAAAACGCGTTTGAAAATTTGGGAATGAATAAATCATGAAATTTGTCAACTTACATGGAATCATCGATACCAGGCCCATAGTGTAGGTATTCTACGGTCGACGGAATGTTCATAGCTTCTAAATCCTCGACCTCGACCATCTAGGTGTATATCTCCCCTTAAATTTTAAGGATACTTTATGAAAAAAGGTCTCATGCGGAATTTTCATACAAACCAATTGGAACAGCCAACTTTGATAGCCTGCGGTCTAAAAAAATGTACTACGCAGCTCGTACCACTCGCCAGTAACATCATTTTTGACATTTTTTGTTTCACTTTAAACATTTTAATAAGACGACTGAGTTCATTTGAAATTCGATGAAAAAGAATTAAAAGGAAAACGTTTAAAAATAATTCCATTTTAAAATCGATAATAACTAAGCCACTGTTTAAAGTAATTGGCACGATATGCGTAGTACACTTTTTTGCACCGCAGGCTATCAAATTTAGATGTTCGATTTGGTTTGTATGAAAATTCTGCATAAGATCTTTTTTCATTGAGTTTCCATAACATTTAAGGTTAAAAAGAAGACTTTTCTAGATAAAACAAATAACCAAGAGTATTTTTAGAAAAAAACCAAGTCAAAAAAATTATCATTTGTAGAAAAGGAATGCGAAAAATCAAAAGCAGATGATTTTAAAAAAACAACATATAACCCAAAATCACGAAAACCGTGGGACTATTACAGAACTAAAATTCCATCATACAGTAACTTTTCACTTTTTGGCATCACATAAAAGGAACAATTTATTCGAAGCAAATTCCTTTTCGTACGATTTTATGAGACAGATCCCGTGATTTTTTTCATTAATATGTCAACCACGAAGAAAACGCTGAAAATTCACGATGTGTGCGAACCGAAGCACTTTAATCTCTCGAACGTGATATATATATATATATATATATGTGTGTGTGTGTGTGTGTGTGAGTGTGTGTGTGTGTGTGTGTGTGTGTGTGTGTGTGTGTGTGTGTGTGTGTGTGTGTGTGTGTGTGTGTGTGTGTGTGTGCGTGTGTGTGTGTATACACGTTAAGGATGCACAAACTACGAGTACCAAAAGCTATGCAGGATAATCCCTCTCTTCTGCGGTACAAGGATGGGGTGGCTAAGCGGAGAATTTTCGGTAGCAAAAGTAATACGGTATTATGTGCTATATCGTATGAGGGAGTACACCGCCGTTGGCGGTACGATGTTATCCAGAATTTACTCAAATTCCCAAGAATAATCGCGATATGAAATTTCTCGATGCGAAGGCAAAATAGGAAGATAGAAGAGCTGGAGAGTTCACGGGAATTCGGAAAACTTTGGATTTACAGGAAGCGCCTCTGGCAAATATTTTCGACTCCTTCGCGTTCTAAATAATACGCATCAATTGCGGCCGCGGTGTTCGTATACCTATATTTGAGCTCTTTCACAAAATCGTTAAATACCACGACGCGAATAGTTTGTAGTAAAAAAATTTAATGAGGTCGAATCAGTTTCGCGGTTGACCATTATTTGCTTGAACAAAAATTACTTAAAAAAGAATTTATAAAAATATGTATACATATATAGGGTGTCCCTTTTATCTCTGCCACCCGAAATAACTCGGTAATTATCGACGTCACAAAAAAATGTTCCAGATAAAAGTTGTGCGGTATGAAGGGTGGGCGCTGACGCACAGTGAAGGTCACCTCGATTTTTTTAAATGGAATAGTACATTTTTCAATCATGTTATGGAGCACCTCAAGCCGCATAAAAACATCCGGGGGTCAAAGTCGTTCAAGGTCATTTCGAACACCTATTAAAATGAAATACAAATCTAAACATCTCGGATCTCTACCAAATATTTGGTGGTGATCCGAGATATTTAGATTTGTATCATCGATACTGACCTTGAATGACCTTGAACGACTTTGACCCCTAATGTTTTTATGCGGGTTGAGGTGTTACACAAGATGGTTTAAACAAAAGGTACTCTTCCATTTAAAAGAATGGAGGTGATCTTTACTATGCATCAGCGCCTCCACCGAAATAAAAAAAGTGATCGCATTTGATGGCCCCCTTCACAGCGTACAACTTTTGTCTCGAAATTTTTTTTGTGACTTCGATAATTACCCAGTTCTTTCGGGTGGCCGAGATAAGAGGGACAC
Source organism: Ophion slaviceki (assembly GCA_944452715.1). Classification (NCBI taxonomy): domain Eukaryota; kingdom Metazoa; phylum Arthropoda; class Insecta; order Hymenoptera; family Ichneumonidae; genus Ophion; species Ophion slaviceki. The sequence goes on from OX101784.1 coordinate 52,361,252, forward strand.
TCTATATATATATATATATATATATATATATATATATATATATATATATATATATATATATATATAATATCTTCACCCCCAAAGAAATTGTTGAAATATTTTTAAAAAATTGTTTATTGAATGACTCAAAAACAATCGATTTTTCGGGAATGGTTAAAATGTACGATATGTCGAGAATAATTTTCTCTATATTTGCGTTAGTATGGACCACCCTTGAATTTTGCTTTTTCCAACCCCTCTCGGAGGTTGAACATTCAAAATGAAATTCTGAGAAAACCCTCTGTGTTGTGGACAAAAATGTAGCTGAGGGTTCAAGCTACAAATTATTCCACGGCGGCGAATTCGTACGGCCAATAGTTTCCCCAGAATTTCATTTTTTATTTTCAACCCCGGAGAGGGGTTGGAAAAAACAAAATCACCCAGGACTTCGGCACTGGACAAAACTAAAGCCCGGATTTTTCTGAACATTTGTCTCACAGCGCCGACCTCGTAGGGGCTGTAGTTTGCCATAATTTCAACCCCATCCCCCTTCATCCCCTAAAAAACCCTGCAGCCCGATTTTTAGGCAAACGGATTTAGCACCCGCGGCACCTACAGAATCACCTGTCAAAAAACGGGCCTTCTATTTTTTTCCGATTACGGAGTTTTTCAGCGACAGCACGACTGTACTAATTGGCAAATTGAAAAAATGAAGGAACTGCATGCAAAATAAAGAAAATGAAGGAATGAAGGAACTGAATTTAAAAAATTAAGGAACTGGAAAATTGCTACTTGTCGAAGATTTATAACATTTGTGATGCATAATTGTGAGCATAACATTAAATTATAAAATGAACAAATGAGTATTGGAACAAATATAAATAGAATATGAGACTAGATAGAGCGAGGAATGAAGGAAATTCCGGGGTGAAGGTATCTCTATTTCACATATTACTTCGAGTACATCGAAAAATGAAAGGTGAGGCAAACCAAGAGTCACATTCGGAGAGACATAACTCCAAAGTATCCTGAAATTTGCCGAGAACGAGCAGAGGAGAAAGAAGCGATGCGAGCAACCATCCGAAGTATATGCACGGTCGAATGAGAAAAACGAAGAGGCAGTGACAGAAGTACTATCACGATATTGTTGCAGAGATTTCTCAGTGTAGCGTCTGTGCGCGGGTCTCTCCGAAGCATCACGTTTATATCCGATTAAAAAAAAGAGAATCAACCTCGTACACGCGTGTGTAGAGGGAAACCTTACGAACTGGTACAATTGTCATTTTCGGAGGATTTTGTCGGGTCGTAAGGGAGAAAATCCCCTTAGACGCCCGAAAATGACTCACTTTTCATTAATTTTTTTAAAGGTGATAAAATAATCGCATCATTTCAAAATTTTGACTTGAAATGATGCAACTTTGCAGTGTTAAAAGTTGCAACAAAATTAACAAGTTAAACTGTATAGGGTCTGTATTGACCGAAAGTTAGGTCACATAGTTCGTCGTACCATTCTAATGTGTTTGTAAATTTCGAGAAAAAAATTGTCTTCAGATAACCAACTAGTTAGGGAAAGAGCAAAAATGTTTAGATTGCCTTTACTATTCAGTTTTGCTAAAAACGTTCAGTAAAGACAGAATAATTCTCCATAAAAAATATTTGTCCCCTATAATAAAAAGACATATGGCAACACCGCAGAACAGTATTGTTCAATATTGCGAGAAAAAAACAAATTTTCGTGTTCCTAAAGTCAAAAACGTTTGACATAAAAAAAAATATTTGCGTTATAAATATTAATATTTTATATTTGTTATGTTATCTTCATTAACAAATAAAAGTGTTGGTTAATTCATAACTAATTCATAACCAATAAAAACCTTGTTCGGTTAAAAATTACTTCCAAATAAAAGTTTGTCTTGCAGTATTATTTTAAATATGCCGCGCAAACTTACGTCATTGGATGAGTGGAATGATGCGGTGTTGCCAAACGTCTTCTTATTACGGGGGCAAATAATCTTTGCGGAAAATGATTCTGTCTAAATTTCAATGCAGACCCTGCAGTGTTAAAAGTTGCAACTTTAAAACCCATTATCTCCCAATCTAAATAATCGAATGTTCTGAAACTTCACTCAAACATACAGATATTTTTCTCCCGAAATCATCAATTTGCAAATTACGAAGTCAAAGCGAGTTTCCGCTGCTCCACGCAGAGGGAAACAAATGGGGACATCAGGCTTTCCAGAATGGAGCCCGGGCAGCCCTGCACTCACGAGGCGGACCTATATTGAGTTAGATGTCCTCCTGCATCCAAATGACTATACGTCCTTACGTTTTTGCCCAGTGCTGCCAAGCGGAGGGGCATAATTCGCGCAACTCGCGGTATCGACTCGTGCGAATTCTGCCCTCTTCTTCGTCACGACCCGACCCGTAAAACGTAAAGAAGATCGATGTGTGGACTGTCGTATGCAACGTGGGGGCGTATGTGTTGGCAGTCTCGAGGAAGAAAGCACACACGACGTAGCTTGAGAGGAAGAAAAGTCCTCTTAGCGCATTTCAATATATCGCGAAAGTCCTTTGAGGTTAGGGTGCGCGGGGGTGAAGAGGGTCGCCGAGGAGACCGCGCGAGAGAGAGAGAGGGGGGGTGGTGGATCTTCGAAAGGAGACCGGAGAGGTTTTACAGAGCGGAAAAGGTAAGGGTTGGTTTAGAAGATGGAAAGAATTCGCGCGAAGGGGTGATTTTTTCGTCTCACTCCTTTTTTCCCTCTTCCCTTTTCCCTCCTCGTGTACTCCCGATGGAAAGGAGGGAGCTGGGGATGGTGGTCGGAGTGAAAGGGGGCGTTATTGATTCTTCTTTTAATCTCGTCGCGACCCACCCCACTTCGCGAAACGAGGGGTTGGATGAGAGACGGAAGTAGAAGAAGGCGAAGGAGGAGAGGAAGAGAAAGAATAAGAAGAAGGAGACCGTGGGCTCCGTGGAAACGTGGCTGGGGTCTCGCTGGCCTCGGGAGAGCGAGAGGATGGATGGAAAAATGTTGGAAGGAATGTGGGGTACAAGGAGAAGGGTGAGCCCATCGACATCGAGGGACGGGGGTGTAACTTATTTGAATGTGTCTTCGTCGTCGTTGGCATAGTCCATGGGAGATAGAAAGGGAGAGAGAGAGAGAGAGAGAGAGAGAGAGAGAGAGAGAGAGAGAGAGAAAGCTTCTGTCGTGTAAAAGAACGCGAGACAAAAAACCACCCGGACGAATCCGGTAGAATCGATGTTCCGCTCTTTTTTGTCTTACTTTATGTTCGATCTATCATTATTTATTTACGATAATAATTCGACTATTTCATAATAATTTAACTATAATTTTTCTGTAATTATTAGATCATCATTCCAAAAATATAGAATGACAATTGATGCCTGCAGCAAATCCATACAATAGATTTAAACTCGTTTTTGGATTTGCATGTATCGCACTGCCTGTACGACCACTTTGGTACGACTCGAGAGCGAGTGCCAAATTCCTCGATGAAAGGGTTGTCGAACATTTGACAACGTTGACACACTGGATCATTTTGACTCGGACGAATTTGAAATAAAATACTCGCTTTCCCAAAATTGAAAGTTTTAAATAATTTTTTACAATTGAATTTTATACTCTGCGGGTTTTCATTATGCAAACGTATTGAGAGATGTTGACGGATCATTACGATGTAAAATTTACACAAAATCGATTTTTTTTCTCGCATTATCCGATTTTATAGTAGTCTATTATTATAGACTATTATAAACATGCTGTTCATATACTTACATAAACATTTAAACATAAAATATGCTTACATAAAAATATCAAATAAGTAGACAATTTGTATTAAAATTCCGCACTCGAAACTTTAAACGCGTTTTTCTCGAAATGTCGATTTTCGAAACGGTTTACACTCCAAAGGAAGAGTTTTCAAGCTATCCATCTTTTTTTTTTTAATCTTCATATTTTTTTAAACGGAGAATTGTCGAAAAAATAGTCTAAACTCGATACTTTTTCTCAAACCGCCGCCATTATGTCAATTTTGATTTTTTGTAAATCTCCATGGCAATATAGCGGCTTTCATATTGATTAATTATCTTTTTTACCACGAGCGTGTACACCGTGAGGACTTTTCGAAGACTTTTTCAACCATTAAAGAAATGTAAAAAAATAAATAAAAATTCACGTTTAAAAATGTATTTGCTGTTCTTCATGCGTGCTTTGATTTGACATAAAAAATCAGACTGATTAGCGTATTTTAGCCATTGAAAAAAAAAATGGTGAAAATCAGCTCTTTTCGACTCGTTACACTGTGACGACCCCTTAAAGTGTGACTGGGATTTTTTTCAATGAAAACCGACCGAACGTTTAAGGGCAGGTGGATGAAGTACTATCCGAGTTTAAATTGACCCAGTGTGTAAAAATCGTGGCCAAATATAAGTGTGTCAATGAAGGGTTGAAAATGCTTCATTTTCGAGAGAAGAAATCCTGCTTCGTTTTCTTCCAAGGTGAGTCGATAGGATGAAAAATGGATGATGGAGACGGAGAAATAGTGCACGATGATCCCGGAGGAGAGGAAATAAGCTCATGGGGGTTGATGGGGGCGTAAAGAGATACATGTGAGTATTAAATTGCGGGGAACGCAATAAGCGTAACGCAATAAGATTCCACCGGAATTTCCGCTTCCGTTATCCGTGAGCGAGAGACCAAGCGATCTCTTTCTACTACACCGCCGTGCCAGTCCGACACTATAGATATTCTCGACGACAAATTTGCTTGCTTGTAAATGCAAGAAATACGCACGTACAACCAAGATACAGTGGCGGTTCTCGTCTCCAAAAATAATGTCGTAGTGTAAGATTAAAATTATATTCAAACGATTTTTTTTTCGGCGCGAAAAAAACGTGACTTATATAGGCGCTTTGTACCTGCTCGGTTATTGTGTAATGTTGGTAAATATTTACGAATGGGGTTCCAGCTAGAAAAGGGGTTTAGAAATTTTGTACCGAGTCGATGTATTTCAGGGCACTTTTTTATAATATTTAAGTCAGGGGAAAACAATTTCAACCCTCATTTCAACCCCCAAACGCTTTTTTTGCTTTTTTAAAGGTATGGAGGAAACGGGTTTGGTGACATCAAGTGGGTCAAATGACATGGGTTTGACCCAAACAAACCCAAACAAATTAGAGTAAGCATACAGAAAACGTATTTCAAAAATCAAAAATTTTTCGGGAATGTTTTTTTTCTTAATAAAATCCCCCATCATAAAAAAAAAAATATTTTCATACTGCAGAATAGCCCCGAACACGTGAAATTTTTTTTGGAGCCGATTAGGGCCGGAGCCCTACTTGTAAATATTTACCGGAATGTTTGTCGTTGCAATTTGTGACGTGGCTTTCCGGCGAATTTGACCACACTTTCTTTCGAAATGCTGAAAATAGACGAGCGTTAATGGCAAATGCGAAAAATTGTGTTTCTTTGAAATTGCATTATTTTTTATACTTTGTCAGTTGGTAAAAGAGGCCAAGCGAATTGTTTTTGTATTTGCACGCTTATTAAGTACTTAAGTGGGAGATAGCTTAAGGCGAGGAAAAAATTAACTGATTTTCATGAGTTTTTTTTAAAAGAAAGATTTCGTCACCATTTTTGAGAAATAGGGTATGTTTTTACAAGCTTGTTACAAGCTTTTGAATTTAACTTGCTTTATTCGTATGTCTGTGTTTCCGGTTCAAAATTTGTAATCCATTTTTCAATCACTTGCTGGCATCCGATTGAACTGAAATTGTGCATATCTGTGTAACTTCGGTGACAATGCAATAATATGATACCATAGAGCTGGTCTGATGATGGAGGTGGGAGGTGGACAATGCAACACCTTAAGAGCATATACTAAGACAGTCGAGTTCGTGCTCGTTTGTTTTGTTATAATGAGCCTTTTTCATTACACACGATAACGAGAGTCTGATAATGGTGGTGAGAGGTGGGAACTGAAATTTCCTAATGGCAAATAGTAGGACAATCGAGTTTGGGCTCATTAACTTTGTTGACATGAGCACTATTTATAATTACACTATTATAAAGTTTCTCACGTAACCTTTATAGCCTGAGGCAAGGTTTTTTATCACGCCGATGTCTGATTGGCATGCGGGTCTGGCATGGCAAATAAATGAACAAATTCTAATACTAAAACGTATAAAATAAAATAAACGTAAACAATCTTTTTCAAAACAAGCTTTTATTTACAAACTATTGAACTAAAAAGTAAAAAATTATATTTAGTATGTTTTTATTAATCTTAAAAAATGGCACGGTCTTCAAAACTGCGTTTTCAAAATTGGCGTGACGTAAAGCTAAAAAACGAATCGACCGGATCTGATGAAAATTGGTATAAATCTTTCTAACTTTATTGTCTAGAACATGACCCTAAATGTTTTAAAAAATGAAAAAGAAAACGTATTTTTTATTATACAATGTAGCCATTTCTCGGAAAATTCAATATTTTTATTTCAAAGTGTACCATTTCATCGATTTGCGAAATTTCTCACTTTTTCTTGTTTTATATTCTGCGTATGAGTGTTAAGGGGTTACGTCAGTTGGCAGCACCAAATTGGAATTTTGGAGGCTGCTACCTCTGCAGATGATTTGCTGTATGGTCCGGGAATCGATGAGTCCATTTTAGGTAATAAATTAGCATTTTATCTACGTATATACCCGACATAAAACTTTAAACGCGTTTTCCTCAGGATGACTTTTTCAGAATCGGTGACCAAAATATCTCAAAAACAACTAAACCGATCGCTTCAAATTTCACAGCCATTTTTTGTACATCAAAAGGCAGTCCTCAATCGAAGGATTTATTTTTTCAATGCATACTTTTTTTATATCAAGGAAAATAGAGTGTTTTTTCACCGAAATTTCGCCGATCGATTTCGATCGGCGACCATTTTTTCAAAAATCATTATTTTATTGAATCCTTCGATTAAAGACTATAGAATACGATACAAAAAATAAATTCATTTGGTTTTTTTATTTCAGATGATTTGTTCCCGAGCAGGAGTGGTCACCACGAAGGACCTTTTTGCACAGCGGTCTGTGCAATTTACAGTATCTCCGTCGTTTATAAATATTTCCCAATAAAACAATTGTCAAAGATGCTTGAAATGATACCCTTTACTATGAAAAAAAAGTTTAAAACCTTCACCCATTTCCCCAAAAAAAAATTTACGAAAACACTTCCTTTTTCCAGCCGCGAACTATGAGTAACCCCTTAATGAAAGAAAAATCTTCGTTAGTTTTTGTCATTTCAATTTCGCCGACGCTACGTGTCACGCCGTCTGACAACATCCGCTGCAACCCGTTTAGAAGACCGTGCCAAACCTCCGCCATTTTTGAAAATTAATAAAATTTAAAAAATACCATGTAACAGCCAAATGTAGTAATAAAACATACCCTAAGTCTCAAAAATGGTAAAGAAATTTTGCACAACAAAAACAAATCATGTAAATCAGCAATATTTTCCTCCCCTAAAGGTATCTCGCACCTCAAAAAGAATTTTTGGTGATCGCGAATAGAAGGGTTTAACAAATGAAAAATTGCCGGGAAAAAGACGAGACAAAAATACGTTTCTCTGGTCCTGACCAAAATATCGCGGTACGTAAGGATGTATGAGGGATCGTTATATATCTTTTTATACCTCGCAGCTCCGACCCCACGTTTTGAAGGAAGGAAAAAAATCAGCCTCGATGATAGAAGCCGAGGAATATCGTGGGGGTCGAAGCTCGCATATAACGCGAGACTCTGGGGTGGCAATGACGGAAAGACGGGGGAGTAACCCTGCTTTTCGAGTCCGTATACAAGGGAATATACATATATACGCACACAAGGGCGCAAACACACGGGGATGTAAGAGACGAGAACACGCGGGCCGTAAAAACGAGCGACCTTCGCTCGTCTTTCGTGGGGTAAGGATATTGATTTTTTTTTATTTTATAATTAGGGGCGCGCACCCCTTGGCTGCCAGAAAAACACGTCACCCAGAAGCGTCAGGGAAAGAAAGAACGAGGGAGAGAGTGAGAGCGAGAAATATGAGGACCCACATGAGTCGCAGCATCCATGTGTGTACGTAGGACGTTTGTTTCTGCAACCCCCTGGAAATCTACCCCAAACGTAAAAGAATATGTCCCGGGTGCGCGGGATCAGCCTTTGACAGACGTTCGCCAACGCCGATGAGATCAAACCCTCCGCAACGGTTAATCCTACCGACTCCAAATTCAGCACATATGTAACAAATGCGGTTTGGGAAATCTCCATTTTTCTTTATCGAAAATTCCGGTATATTCACTAATCTCACGGGTATACACATTTTGAAAAAAGAAAAAACATTGAGTATTCGCCTTATCGCGAAGGGAGATTAGTTTCGCAAAAATTTCGATAAAGCGAGGCGACATTTTCTAGGGTAGAGGAAATCACTAGGAAATATGCTCGCAAACGTCAAGAGACCTGGAATCATACCGTAAAATGGGGTTACTTTGAACAGATTTTGGAAATTTTTTGTAGGCGATGTTTTTTCAACATCCTAAATTGCAACTATTTTTGCTACAATAGAACAATGTGTCCTTTGGCTATAAAATGTATAAGAAATTCCACCCCCCCCCCTCCCTAAAGTTCTACATATTTTTTTCAAAGTGTTACAGTAACCTCGAGTGTGGGGTTTTGACAAGGCATTGAAATGCAACTTATGTGGAAGATTAAGGGTTACCTTGACAGCATTTGGATTTTAAAAAATTAATATTTTATGCACTATACATGGAATTTAATGAAAAACAACGACTTTTTACAATCAAACTGTGATCTTCATTAAGGGGCACGACTAGTGTGACACTTTCAAAAAATCTATTTTTTTGTTGCATTTTTCGATAGTCTATACCTCCAAGTATAGCTTACTACTATACTATACCTTATACTTTTATCGATTTATTAGAATGAAATCAATATTTTTATCTTCCAACGTACTGAGAAAAAAGAATCGTTGAATGTGCAAGATGCATTTTGTTGTCTCGAAATTTTGTTGTTTTGACAGTTTGCTCAGACATGCTAAGTAAGCTGCAGTTCACACCACTATACTATTTTACCACCAACTATACTGTTTTGTTCTACCAATCAAAAATCAAGTTGAACGTATTTAAAGATACATTTTGTTAAACCAACTGAATTTTGGATGGATGAACGATTTTTTTTTCAGTGCGCGTTTTTCTCAAAACGACATTTTTCAAATTTGCTGCAGTTTTAACTCGAATATAAATCATACGATCGACTGGAATCTTGTTTGAGCGTATTTAGTATTTGTTTCTTCATACAATGACTGCAGTTTTTCGATTGGATGAAGAATGTCAATTTGGCATGCAAAAAACCATCATATTTTAAGCGTAATTCGGAACTTTTTTTTCAAAACATCGCCACTTTGTTTAATTATTTTTTTTTCACAATCCTGCGTCATTGTACAAGCAATACCTTCTCGCTTAACGGAATTTTTACATTTCTTTATTTCGGGCGCTCTGAAGCCCGCAATCACTACAGCAGTGGGAGAAATTTTTTCTTGGAAACTCGGGAGACGGCGCATAAGTCGCTGAAAATTGTATATTTTCATATAAAAAAATTACTGTGTATACATTATTTATACACAAATATATCCTCGAAATTTCGAAACATTCGATGCAATACTTTTCTCTCAATAAATTCCCGACAATCACCTTTTTGGGCAGTCACACTAATGGTGCCCCTTAAGGAAACATTTTACATAAAAATATCAAGTATCTAGGGTACTGTTAGAGGCACTTAATGAATCTTATAATTATCATTCATCTTATAAAATTCATCTTATACAATCAAAATCAACTTGTGCAACATTACAATCAACTTTAGCAACATTATAATGAACTTGAACAACAAATTTGAGTAACAATAGAAAAAAGGATAAAAAATATTTAGTCTGTGTTCTCGCAACCCACACATTTATAGGCAGGATTGGCGTCCTGTTAAAGTAGCCCCAAAAACGGTCAAAGTTATCCTTAAGGTGAAACGAGCACGCGCTCTTAATTTCTATAGATTTTGTGCAAATTTTAACCAAACATTGTTCATATCATTATGCATGTTTGAGTGAAATTTCAGAACAGTCGGCTATTTAGATTCGGAGATGATGGGTTTTAAAATTGCAACTTTTAACACTGCAGGAAATTGCAACTTTTAACACTGCATTGAAATTTAGACAGAATAATTTTCCGTAAAAAATGTTTGTCCCTTATAATAAGTAGACATATGGCAACACCCCATCGTTCCACGATTCCAATGACGTAACTTTGCGCGGCATATTTAAAATAACACTGCAACACAAATTTTTATTTGGATTTAATTTTTAATCAAACATAGTTTTTAATTAGTTACGAATTAACCAACACTTTTATTTGTTAATGAAGATAACACGAACAATATAAAATATTAATATTCATAACGAAAATATTTTTTTTACGATACAAGTTTTTAACTTTAGGAACACGATAATTACTTTGTTGTCTCGAAATATTGCACAATACTGTTCTGCGGTTATGACATATGCCTTCTTATTATAGGGGACAAATATTTTTTACGGATAATTATTCTGTCTTTACTGAACGTTTTTAGCAAAACTGAATAGTAAAGGCAATCCAAACTTTTTTCACTCTTTCCCTAACTAGTTTGCTATCTAAACATAATATTTTTTCAACATTTATAAACTCAATAGAATGGTACGACGAATTATGTGACCTGACTTTTGGTCAATGCAGACCCTGCAGTGTTAATAGTTGCAATTTTAAAACCCAGTATCTTCCAATCTAAATAGTCATCTGTTCTGAAATTTCCCTCAAAAATGCATGATCAGATGGACAATGTCTGGTTAAAATTCAAACAAAATCTATAAAAATCAAGGGCGCGCGCTCGTTCCACCCTAATGTCAATTTAACCCCGTTTTACAATACTTCGTGAAAGATCATGAAAAAAAATCGCGGCATGATTTTATGGAAGAGCAGCATCGATTCTTGCGAAAAAATGTAGGAAGTCGATCGCGCTGGTGATCCAAATTACCCTCGTATTCTCAGGTTTGGAGTACAGAATAGGGGCACATAGCAATATACGTACAATCAGAATGAGGGGTGGGAGGCAGAGACAGAGAGAGAGAGAGAGAGAGAGAGAGAGAGAGAGAGAGAGAGAGAGAGAGAGAGAGAGAGAGAGAGAGAGAGAGAGAGAGAGCTGAGGCTTGTCACACACATAGAGTGTAATATGCAAAAGAGACCCGCCTCCACATCCGTTTCCATGGTTACCCTCGAGCTCTTCTCGGCGAGCTCGGGCAAAGGTGCCCCCGGAGAAAGGTGCCGGGGGTTGATGGTGGTGGTGGTGGTGGTTCCTCGCTACCAGCGCTCGGAGAGCTCTGCCACTCGCTAGGACGGTTCAAACGAAGGCGAAGGTAAAGAAAGAGAAAGCGCGAGAGGGTGGTGAGGTTATTTCGAATTGTAGAGGACCAAGAAAGAAAGAAAAAGGGAGAGAGAGAAAGCAAGGTACAGAGCGACAGGAGAGGGTGGGGGAGTTAGTGGAGAGCGGAAAGACGAAGGAGAAATGTGAGGAAGAGGCACAGACACTCTTGGAAATTTGTATAACTACCCCCAGCGGCGAGGAGAACCAAAGAGAGAGGGAGAGAGAGAGAGAGAGAGAGAGAGAGAGAGAGAGAGAGAGACAGAGAGGGTGGCCTCTCGCGCATCTCGGCTGCGGGAAATGTTACATGGGGTGGGTTCTGTCGTGATGCTAGAGTTAGGTTGCAGCAGCAGGAGGGGTGTGTGTACGCCATAGAGGGACGTGTAGAATGGGTTACACTGCTCCCTATCTCGCTCGATCTCTTTCTCTCTTAGCACGTTCATTCCTCAGTCCTAACTTGGCTCCTCATTCTACGTAGGGTTTGAAGAGTAGGGGATCGAATGAGAGGAGAACTTGGAGAGCTGATGCACACATCGATCCAAGATACCCCTCTTCAAACCCAGCGACAGACGAAGAGAGAAAGCGAGAGAGTTCTCTCCTTCGTCATTTTGCGAAGGCTCTTGAGGGCTTCCTGCCATCACTATCCGACAGACGAAGAGGATCTCGTCGCTACCATATCACCCAGGACAAAATGGTACCGAGGAGACCAACCACCACTTAGCCCTAGTTCTTTTTCTCTCCCCCCCCTCTCTTTCTGCTTTCTCTTTGGCCATACAAATCTCCCCGGATGCAGAGTTTTATATACGAGCAGTGTAGTATCACCGGGAAACCTTCATGCCTGCATTAAAATCCAGGATTGTCCTGGATTACGCGATCGAGAACGAGAATTTTTTTAAATCCCCTTTTTTGACAGTACCTATTAGAACAATACGAATCACCATAATTAGCCAAGGACCCGTCGCACTCCAAGTCGAATTTTGTATTAAAAACCATTTTCCGGCGAAGCAATCACAAATAATGGTAACAAAAAATCTAATATCCAATGAGAAAGTATCCCTGTACTTTCCATATAATAAGCAATAATTTAGAACGATTATTGTTTCATATAGAATATTAATATTTTCGAATAATTATTCACGATAGTTTCGTTCGAAAAAAAAAACTTTTCAATATTACGTGTATATATGTATATATGAAATAAACGAGCACTATATTATATGTATAATTTGGTACGCGCGTAAAGGAAGAGAGAGTCATAATCATCAAAACGATAATTATGTAGGTAAATGCGCGATGTTGTCGAGGGGATCTTACGTTCACCATTCTCGGATGAAACGACAGAGGCGTACTTGGGTCTCTCATGCCATGAAGAAAACGAGACGAAGGAACATACATGCAGTAAAAGAGCGCGAAGAGAAGGCTCGCGCTGACCAGCTGCCTCTTTCGATCCTCGGCTAATTATCCGTCGTGAGCATCGGCTTACATTAATTGCTACACTGTTCTCAGCCGAGAAGCTGCTCTTGGGGTTTGCAGCTCTCGGTGTCTTTACCTCCCGGTGTCTTCGTTCATCATAGACCATAATATACTAGTTCACCTTCCCAGTTTTTTAAATACTTTTCTTCTTTATTATCCACGCATAAGGTGGAGTATTGAGACGCGAAGAAAGGGATGAAGAGGAATCTGGAGGAGAAGCTCTGGAAGAAGAACCAGAAGAAGGTCCATCTGGGGAAGAAGCTGAGGCAAAAGAAGAAAGAGAAGGCAAACGGACGAAAGAAGCTGCAGAATGAGAAGAAGACAAATGAGAAAAAGAAGCTGCTCTATGGAAGAACGAGGAGACGAATGTGGAAGCGAAGTCTGAAAAAAGAAAACTGAAGGAAACGAACCCGGATAAACTAATGTATAGGAAGAAAAAAAAGGATCCCAGCCCGGCGAAAAAGCTGAAGCAGAAGAAGAACGAAAAAATGCGAATCTGCAGCTGCCAATGCAGAAGAAGAAAAACTTCTGGGAGTCATAAAGGGGTCACGTGGGTCTCGAAGCCGAAAGAAGCATATTTTCTCTATTTAAAAAAATTAAATATATTAATTATTTTTTTCAAAATGTTAAGCACATAAAACAGCAACATTTTAACAATATTTGAAAAAAATTTCATCCAAAAATTTGGAAAATTTATCCGGTGAGACCTGGTTTCGGAGACCCCTGAAAGTACAGTATTCTCGTGGTGGTCAGGATAACTCATGATAGCTTTGAAAATAAAAAGCCAATTTTTTTCTGTTAGTAGATAAATATAGCTCGTGATTAACCCCTTGGCAGTCAGGCGAAAATGAGATTTTCGTGCCACTTTTGTGTTGAAAAAAAAATTTCATAAATTTATCCTATAATTTCAGTGTTACGGTTTCTGAGGTTGCTGAATCCGAATCTGAACTCAGATTTCTAAAATTCAAAATGGCGGATCTACTATAGCGGATGCCAATTCGAGAAATAGTTTGATTCTGACGGAATTAAGTATTTTATGATTTTCGAGGTCGCTGAATCCGAATCTGAAATCGGATTTTCAATATTCAAAATGGCGGATCCGATATGGCGGGAGAAAAATTCAGTTTTGATTTGACTAAGTTGATTTGAATTTAAAATATAAAATTGGAATACGAAAAATACGAAAAATATGAATAGTAAAAAAATGTAAAAAATACAAAAAGCAAAAAAAATGTAATACAAAAAGTACAAAAAAAAATAAAAATTGAAGTCAACAACCACCACGTCCTCGATTCGTAACTCTGGGTCCGGCAGAGAGCGGAATATAAAACAAAACAAAAATATTTTTCCACATTTATTTTGGATAATATGTCACAAATGGTATGCTAAATTTTTATTTGTCATACTGTATCCGAGCTTCAGATACTTAGAGTCAGGACTCAAATTCGAAATCCGCGTCAGCAACATCTAAAGATACAAATGTTTGTCGAAATGCTACTACTTTTCGAATTTTCTCCCGCCATATTGGATCCGTAATTTTGAATTTTAGAAATGCGATTGAATTTTTGAATTTTAGAAATCTTTAGATTCGAAATAAGCGACCTGAAAAACCATAACATATTCACATTCGTCGAAATCAAACTATTTTTCGAATTTTCGTCCGCCATATTGGATCTGCCATTTTGCCTTTTAGAAATCCGATTTTAGATTCGGATTCAGCAACCTCGAAAACCATTAGGTATTTTTACTTTCGTCGGAATCAAACTATTTTTAGAATTTGCATCCGCTATATTGGTTCCGCCATTGCGAATTTTGGGAATCCGATTTCAGATTCGGATTCAGTGACTTCAAAAACGATGATTTATCGAGTTACAGTCAAATGGATGTAGTAAAAACATGTTTTTTTTTCAAATGCCCACATGTGTCATGACACAAAAGTGGCACGCCTTTTTTCTATCCATATGTGTGTCACTGACAGTCAAGGCGTTAAGCAAAGGATTTTACAAAAATTGAAATTAGAATTTTTGGTAGAGTCCTATGCAAAATAGTTCAATTTTTGGTACAATTTACACTACGTATAGCCTTCCAAAATTAGTTGTAATCGAAAAAAAACCTCCGTTCAATCACCGGTCAATGCTATAATATTTTGAAGAAGTGTGCAAAATTTCAATAAGATCGGTGCATTAGTTTTTGAGAAATCGTGTCCACCGACTTCAAAAATAGTGTTTTGAGAAAAATGCGATCACCTGGGGCGCTCCCGGCCGGTCTTTCCCAACGGGTGATTCCCAAAGGCTGTCTCTCCTAGACTTATACTCTGAATGACTTAAAACTTTGGAAGAATATTTTAGACATATTGCACTATTTGATAATAAAATTTGAAAAAAATGGATTTTTTTTAAATATTCAAACCCACGTAACCCCTAAAGACAGAAGAATTCACCGAAGTAAACAAGAAGGAGGAGGGGGGGGGACAAGATCCGAAGTCAGTGACGGAGAATACGAATACAAGGGAAAAATCGAGTAGAATATGCACGTGAATGAAGAAAATGGCATAAAGGAAACTGAACCAGAGGAATACGAAGATTCAGAGAAAAGACAGAGGGAGGGCTTTGTCCTCGAAGCCCTCCCGAAGAAGAGGAAGACAAATATGAAGAGAAATGGGAAGAACAAGAGGAATAAAAAGAGCCCCGGGAGTGCAATAAAGTGTAACGTGGGATCTGACCGGCACCCACTATGCCGTGAAACGGAGAGTATGTCCGTTGTTCTCGCGTCGAGTTCGGAGAACGAAAGGAGGTAAAAGAGAGCCGTGGGTTCACTATGCAAAGGAACGCCGAGATTTGCACTCTTCTTCTTTCATTTATGCTCTTTACACTCTTCTTACTCGCTTCCTTCCTTGTTGCATATATATATATATATATATATATATATATATATATATATATATATATATACCGCGTGTCCTATTTTAATCTTACACCTGATTTATCTCGAAAAATACTGCTCCGATCAAGTATTAAGTGTAATTAAACTTTTAGGCTCCGAAGGGGGACATAAAAAAATGTTTTTAGTCAAAAATTCAAAATGGCAACGTTAAGATGGCCGACATGTATTTTTTTAAATGGAATCATGAATTTTTTCACCAAAACATTCATCAGGTCAAAACCAACAACTTTTGCAGAAAAAGTTTTTTGATAACGTTCGTAATTTTTTGGTTAGAATACCATTACTATTCTGGCGCTATCCAGAATTTACCACGAGGAGGTAAAGTCTTGAACATCGATTCGAGTTCGTGCGATAACCCAAACAAACCCAAACAAGTATTAGGTCTTTGCGGCTCGTCTCTTCGACTAAAAAATGGTATTCTAACCTAAAAATTATGAACGTTATGAAAAAACTTTTCCTACAAAAGTTGTTAGTTTTGGCCTGATGATTGTTTTGGTGAAAAAAATATATGATCCCATTTTTTTAAACACGTCGGCCATCTTCACGTCCCCATTTTGAATTTTGAACCAAAAAAGATTTTTTTAACTTCCCCCGTTGAACCTTACGAGTTTTATTATGCACAATATTTTATTGGAGCATTATTTTTCGAGATAAATCAGGTGCAAGGTTAAGGGGTTAGGCCACAGTAACGGGTATAACGTCAGGTGCGAATTTAACCATTTTTTTGTATGAAAAAGTGATTTACTCATAAAATTAATTACACATCTATTTAGTATGAATATCAAGCTGTTAGAAGATATATATATTTTTTTCGATGTACAAAATGGCCGACTACTAATGTCTACATTAGAATACCTAGAGAAGTACGTACGGAATTAAAAAAATATTGTTTTATTCAAAGTTGTAGGTATTTGAATTAATTTTCAGTGAACAATTTCGTATAAAACTGCTCATAGAATGAAAAGTTTTCGATTAATCAGAGATTCCGTACGTACTTTTCTGCGAAATGCAATTAGGAACATAACTCTTAAATTTGAAGTAAATCGAGTGAAAATTGTTGAAATTATTTGTCACGCCAATTGGAAAAAAGCTGTTTCGAGTAAAACGCGTTTGAAGTTCTAGGTAGTCTATGGCCGTGCCAGAGGTGGGCTTACGTTATACGCTCAATGTCGGTGAAAAAAAATGTTCTTGCTATAAATCGAATAGTAACTTATTCTTATGATGATACAGCACCGTTTTAGCGAGAAAAAAAAATCGATTTTTTGAAAATTCTACTGTAGAGTTACCCTTAAAATGAGACACCCGGTATATATATATAGTAACAGAGAAAGAGGTAAAGAGGTGCTATATGGACCGTTGGAGAAGCTGAGGAGAAGAATCTACTTCCTTTATGCTTGCGCGCTCATCTCGCGTCGGAGCGAGCAGCACATCGGAGTAGCAAAGTCGTGAGAGATTCTAGTCATAGCGAAAGATGTAACGATTTCTTCGACTATTCGGACATTCATCGTGATTCCCCTGCGGTGGCTGTTCTATCAATCCGTGAATATCTACGTATATCTATGTACAAGTTGGCGGTAAATTCGATATTCCAAGATTTTTACTCACCACCATCTTCATGCACACCCGCAACAGACGAGGACTGGGATCGTGATGACGAGGAGAAATTTAGCCCAGGGATTAAACGCGAAATTTTTGTACCAAGCTTATCGATTGTTTGTGCATAAATACCGCGAATTTACCAACTCGGATCTTCGTATCGACGATCGACCAATCGGTCTGCTGTAAAACGAGTAACTATGAAGGTGTAATAAGAGCTCGTGGCAATACCTAGGGTGTCCTTCGAAACAAAACGAAAATAGTTGTAAAACGTTTTTGATGCAGGTAAGAATCAATTATTATTTTCAAACCGAAAGTGGACGATAATCTCCCGTGTCAAGCAACGTTGCGCTGTGTCGATACTTGGATGGGTGACCGCTGAACTGACTTTCGTGGCATTTACCGAGCGAGAGGCAATTTTACGTGGCTTGAGATGGTAAACACCAGTGGAACTCAGTACAATATATTCGACTGTATTGGCACAGGTATTCCACAATTTCCCCGTGCCCTCGAGCAAACGCGATACATTGGGGAAGAGTGGCAGTCAGCCACACTTTGAAGTATGTCTCAGGGATTGGCAAAGGCGACGTGGCAATGCGGAGTAAATGTGGGGTACTGGGGGGGGGGGACTGGGTACGAAGGCTCGAAAAACCGTACAGAGGAACATTGGGAATAATTTGTTTAATTTTTTCCAAATATACTTTAATCAAATGTACGTTGTTGTTTAGAAGCAAAATTGTCATCAATGACATTTTTGGCTTCGACTTTTACGCCCAGACCAATCGTCCGATAAATCGAGTGAGCATAAGTGCTTAAGGCCGGAGCCTGAATTAGAAGGTTCGAAAAATCGTGTTTTTTTATTGCTTAAATCGATAAATAAATTATCCAAGAATATATTACAAAGTTACAGAGGCCAACTGTAAATATTTTCGAAGATACCAGGCTAAAAGCAGAGAAGCAATTGATATTTGATATTGATATTTCCTCCTATTGAAAACTTTGAAGCGCGTTTCCTCCAGTTTTCATTTTCACGATTTTTCGTAATTGGCGGGCGTGAAAGCAAAGAAACTAAACGACCTATTGAACCAAGCCAAAGTTTATTTTCTTTAGTATGAAAATCTCTTCGAAGTGAATGAAAAAAGTCGTTCAATAAGTATTTTTACATAATTTTTTTAGCACGTTAAAGTGTTCTTTAAACACATTTTTTTCATACCTGAGAAAAGTTATAATTTCAGGATTTTTCAGCTTCTTCTTGATTCACCCAGAAGGAAAATATCTGGCAATTAAAAATTTCATTGGTTTTTTTGTTTCAGTCAAGAATTACGAGCTGCATCTTTCCCGCCGATTGGGGACTGCAGTGGCAAGACGCACATGGAATAGGCTGATAAATCTACAGTCATTTATTATTTCATATTGAACATTTTTTTATACATTTCAAATATACATGAAAAGATATCTCAATGTTTACTGGACTCACTTGTTTGTTTCCCTTCTAAAAAAAATTCCGAAAGAACGCTTTTTAGACCTTCTAATTCAGGCTCCCGCCTTAGAGTTGATTAAGCCGGGATTCACAACAATAAAAAAAGTATTTTTTCTTGAAATGATAGAACTATACAGGGTGTCCTGTAATTAATTGATAATCCTGTAACTGTCGATAAGTCAGATGATGCCCTACTATATGCTGGAATTTCAGTTTAGTAAAAATCCCAAGGTTTTCGGGATTTTCGGCTTTATGTTATTTAATTAAAAGAGTACTCTTCTAATCACATAAAGAGCCGTGAAAGCCTTTATGTTATTTTTTTTTATCATCTGCTCTTGGTTTTTCGCATGCCATTTCTACAAATGATAACTTTTTTTTACCCGGTTTAAAAAAAATACTCTTGGTTATTTGTTGTATTTGGAAAAGTCTTCTTTTTAACCTTAAATATTAAGGAAACTTTATGAAAAAAGATCTTATGCATAATTTTCATGCAAACCAATTCGAACATCTGCCTTCGATAGCCTGCGGTGTGAAAAAATGTACTACGCATATCGTGCCAATTACTTACAAAAATTGCTTAGTTATTGACGATTCATATCATTTATAGAAATGACATGCGAAAAATCAAAAGCAGATGATTTTTTTTTTTTTTTTTCAAAAAATAACATAAAACCCTAAATCTCGAAAACGGTGGGACTTTTACTAAACTGAAATTCCAGCAGATCGTAGGACATGATTTGACCTACCGACAGTTGCTGTAATTGAGATGTCCCGTAATTATGCATTAATTACAGGACACCCTGTATATATAGAATATTTTCCCAAAGTTTCGAAGCGAAATTCGAAAAACTTCAAAAGTTACAGCCCGTCAACGCTGTGCCTCACCGCTCAGATTCGGAGCGCGCGCCGCACGTAGAAGCGAGAGCACAGAGGGGCAGGCAGAGATAGGTAAAAAGTAGTTAAATTAACAACTAACAATTACAATTACTACTGTAATTGATGATTTAATTACTTTGTAACAGATTCCTTAAGTAATTAGTTACCACAAGTACCTAGTGCAATTAGCATCAAATTCTATCTAAACTTCAAACGCGTTTTTCTCAAAACTGCATTTTCGAAATTGGCGTGCAGGTTTACTCAAAAACTATTAAGCCGATTGAGTTAAGACTTGGTAGCAATGTTGATAATATTGCTACCCTCTACTTGATGATAATTGTTTTTGACAAATTAAAAAAGAAACGACTTTTTTAATATAAATTTCACAGGACTTTTGCGTGAAATGTTAGTTTTTTGTGAATGTGTGCCATTTTCTTAAATTTGCATTTTCTTCGTTCTAATTACTGTCAAATACAAATTATACATGCTATAACCGAACAAAAATTTGAATTCTGTTGCAAATCAAAGTCTACGAGAAGCTAGACTGCACACACTTGCTGTAAGTTAGAGTATAAAAACAGGTTATAATATGAACTTTATACTATTTATTTTGAAGTATTAAAGTATAAATAACTAAATCAAGTTTAATATACTTTAAAGTATTAAGGTATAAATAAATAAATTTAAAAAAAATATACTATTAATGTATAAGTTTTGTATACTTAAACATACTATTAGAGTACACAGTTTGATAAATGTAGAATAATTGTTTTTTAGTTTAAAAAATCCCTCAAAATTGCTTAATTTTTTCGGTTATTATGCAGTATGAGAACTTTTTCGAAAAACGACGGAAAATATTATTTTTCACTGTCACCTTCTTTATTCCACTATATTGAGTGATATTCCGTCGCAGGAGGCTGACATTTCCCATTAATTCCATAAGTTATGGGGTTTTAAAGTTCGCGGAAACACGTGATAAAATAGGGCATTTTTGAATATTGGGGAGTTGTTTAGGTTTGTTTGTTTGGGTTGGCCCTTAGGAAACACGTAGCTGCTTAGCGACAACAAACAAGAGGCGTCGAAATATTACATGTTTCTGAATACTTCAAAACCCCATAACGTATGGAATTAATGGGAAATGTCAGCCTCCCCAGACGGAATATCACTTACTTCAATGGAATAAACAACATCATGGTAAAAAAAAAATTCTCGTCGTTTTTCGGAAAAGTTCTCATACTGCATAATGACCATTTTTTCCGTCCAATAGTTTATCCCGCCTTGAATCATGTAAAACCTTTAATTTTCAATAATCAATTAACGTAGTTTCAATTCACAACGTTTACGATAAAACGATGTCTAGAAATGTAACCGATTGAAGAAAAACGATGTCTAGAAATGTAACCGATTGAAGAAGACTAGCGGAACTTGCATTTGAAGAAAAAGAATTGGGAAATAATTCGATATGCTACGGTTCATCCCGTGAAGAAGAAGCTCCGCATCTCTGGACTTGTCCGCTGGCCTCTCAATGATTTCAAGACACACACACACTTAAAACCCATATATATATATATATATCCATGTAGGTGTATGTGTATACGTACGTTCAGCGGCATATATATAGGGTATGCGTGGGTGGAGACTTCCCCGCGATAGCCCGAAGGCAGAATTATCATACCCATACAGATTCGAATACGGACATCACGTCACACTGATATACCAGAATACTCTCTCCTTCTCTCTCTCTCTCTCTCTCTCTCTCTCTCTCTCTCTCTCTCCCTCTCTCTCTCATTCTCTCGCGATCTAATCACACTGCCATATACATAAAATAAGCGCTCTACGCTCCGACCCTATGGGGTCCATCACCACGAAGCATTCGCCCCGTGCGCGTTGCACATCAGAGAAGGAGCCACCGCGAGAGTATGCGCAAGAAAGAAAGAAAGAAAGAGAGAAAGAGAGAGAGAAAGAGAGAGAGAGAGAGAGAGAGAGGGCAGGAGAGAGAAGGAACATCACCGGATTGTTTTCAGCTGGGACTCGAGTATAAATTGGCCAATTATTCGGAAATAAGGTAATTATATAAGAAGGGAGTGATCTTCGATACCAAGGAGGTGGAGAATCACAAGAATCTGAGCGAGAGGGGTTGTTGGCTAAGGGAAGAAAGACAGACCAAGAGAGAGAGAGAGAGAGCGAGCAAGTCAAGTATAGAATCGTGGCCGTTTGCAAGAGAGTTTGAGTTGCCAGAGAAAGGGAGGGAGGGAGCCTTGAGGAATCGAAGAGAGAAATCAAAGGCGATTATCTGCCTATGAGGCAGAAATCGACGGGCCCTCGACGCGAATCGAACAGGGTTGCTTTACTCACTCTCTCTCTCTCTCTCTCTCTCTCTCTCTCTCTCTCTCTCTCTCTCTCTCTCTCTCTCTCTCTCCCCCTCCCTCTCTTTCTACTTTTTCTCGATCACTTTTATATTCTCCGTCTCTCTCGATCCTACTTTTTTCCATCTCGAAACTTTTATTTTCTTTTCAAAGAGAAACGCAAGAGGAACGAGACGAGTTCTCATCGATTCATGGCCCGAGGTGGTGACTATAATATGAGAAAGGGCGGCGAGAGGGGATAAGAATAAAAGACGATACGTATTACCACGTCGAGATGCATGCGTATACGCACTACATACATATATATATATACATATATATATATATATATATGCATATAAATAAATGAGCTTGACTGTACTCAAATGTTTGGTGTAGCGCAACGAAGACTGTGCGGCAGATGTTTTTTGCCTAAACGTTCGCGAATTAGTCAGTGAGTTACGATCTTACGAGGGATCATTCGAGAGAGCCACACGAAACGAGAGAAAGCGATGGCGCAGGTGGTTCGCGATTATTTTATCGCGTTGGTGGCTCGAGGGATTTATACAATATTTTTCGATAATTTTCGTCTTTTTTATGGTCTCTGGTTCGAGCGAGGTGTCGGCTGAACGCGAGCAGGTGTCCTGTGCTTTAAGATCTGTGTACAAGCCGTCGAGAACGAAAATAATCGATGATATAAGGGAGAGAATGATACCGAAAGCAGTAGACGCGAGGCTACGCCGAACTTCTATTTTAACCCGTTATCATTACTATGTATCTAAACGACGGCGCCAAGTTTTTCCGCAACTTTTTCTCTTTACGATTTTTTTTACATGTTGCTATTCGATTTTTTATATAATAATTTTTGGCATATAATATGCAATGTTTAAAGTATGTTCATGAATTTTTTCATGGTCTGATATTAATATATTTTTTCTATTTATATTATAATAATATTTCTGTTAGTATAATATAATATTTCTACTTATATTATATTAATAATATTTTTTCGTGGACTAATACGCTTGTAACACTGGGTCACACTGCATGTTCCTCCAGGTAAGTGTGACAAAGAAGGGTTAAGGGGCCATCCATTTATTACGTCATCGATTTTTGCTGACTTTTTACCCCCCCCCCCTTCTCCCCCGAAATCATCTTATCCTAGCGTCATAATTCAATTATCGTTACCGTCATCCAATGACTAGACCCCCCCCCCCCTATTTAAAAATGACGTTATTTATGGACGTTCCTAAGCCGTGTCGACATGGGCCAATACTTCAATGTGTTACCGCTGAGCAGTGGACTGACTTGGGCGCTCACTACTGAAATTTCGATGGTAACGCTACTGAAAGTCAATAAAATAGTAGCCTCTTGTAATACGGGCCAGGTTTTTTGCAATTTCCCCGCACCCTCGTACAGTGATCTATGAAATGTGATACAGAAGCATTACGATGGAGTGGCCTGTGGACAGTATTCTGGGATGGCTCTCGGAAACTGAAAAAAGCAACGTGACAAGGTCGATGACCTTTACGGCGAAGCCGTTTACACGACTAATTTGTTCCTATTGCGTTTTTCTTTTGTTATATTTTTTTCGTATCCGTAGCGATAATATAAATCGTAAGTTGCGAATCCAGACCCACAAACTCTTCTTTCACTGCGCTATGTGAATACAGAAACATAAGTCACTAGTTTTCCACTCGGCTTCGCTCGCGTAGACTTGTGGTGAAGAGCATTAATACTAAGTTTCAAGTAAATCTGAACAGATATTTATTTTGCCATACAAAGTTTGCTATCCCCTCTTTCTAAAGGGGTGAAAACCCTTTGAGTGCACACTGGATCATTTTGACCCAGTGATTTTTTTCGTATAAGTACGTATTTTTCAACGTATGCCCCAATTTGAACATATGTTTTGGCATTTAATTTTCGTTTTCGTCAAAAAATAAATTTGTGCCTATAAAATATGGATAATTTACTACAAAAAACGTCTCTACAAAAAAAAACAAAAAAATGCATATTTAGCGGAATACAACGATTTTAAAAACGCCTTGGGAAAGGTGCGCACTCGAAGGGTGCAATGGGTTGAATTTCCGAGAACGCGGAAATTTCGTCAATTGTGTTTAGGAGCAGTAATGTAAAGTTTCAAGTGAATTTGATCATATTTTTTTTATTTTCCGTACAAACTTTGCCACCCCTTTTCGTTTAGGGGTTGAATTTCGAAAAACGCTCAAATGCGTGTTTTATTAATTGTATCGAAGAGCTTTAATACTAAGTTTTAAGTAAATCTTTTGACCAGATTTTTTTTATTCTACAAACAAACTTTGCCACCCTCTTTCTTCCCTTAGGGATTGAATTTCTAAAAGCGGTGAAAAAGATGGTTCATTAATTGTGTCAAGAAGCACGAATACCAAATTTCACGTAAATTCGACCAGATTTTTGAAAATTTCGGTAGAAACTTTGTCACCCCCTTTCTCCCCTTGAGGGTTGAATTTCAAAAAATCCCTCCTTAGTGGGTGCTTAAATCACAAAAGCAACCTACTGTCCAAATCTCATGTAATTAGCTTCAGCGGTTTTGGCTCGACATTGATGAATCAGTCAGGACATGTTCTTTTGTATGTAAGTATAGATAAGGCAGTACAGTCGCCTACGCCGAAATATTTAAATTGCAGTACCCATCCTGTTTTAACTCTTACCTGTACAGAAATTGTCATAGGGATTTAATTGGATTGTCATACTTGCCCCCACTTTCCGATGGGGACCCAATGGTTCATCGCATTGGATCCTTATACCAAAATGTCACGCTCGTGCATTGGATTCTAATAGCGATTCCCCATTGGAATCCAATGTACGAATCCAATTTGAATCCTAAAGGATTCTCTCATTGTCATACAGAATCCAATACGATTCTTGATGGATCCCATTGCATTTCGTACGTTGAAGTTTCATCGAAAATATATAGATATGCCAAATGAATGGATCTCGAAAAAAAGTATAAATCTTATATTGAAAAAGTATAAATCGCTTAAAAAAGTTTATCTTAAAGTTCAATTTGAATCACATCACTGAAAATCCACTGTAATTATCGTTTGTTATTTATTTTATTGCGGGTGGTAAGAATTCTCAAACGGGGTTCATCGGGGAACAGTGCAGAATCAAATTGAATCCCAATGAGGACCCCTATGTGCGGTGTCCCTAACAAATTCCTTTAGGCATGTGGGCTGCTCCTTGGGATTTCTCAACAGATTTGTGCACCGGATCACGCAAGGATATTCTTTTTTTGGGATATCCAACAAAATCCGTTTGAGAATTAAAAATAAAAATTTCTCGAACGACGTCAATAGGAAAACAGCGCGAAATCCACTTGGACTCGAAAGTGGACTCCCTACGTGAAGACTCCACTTTGTCTTGAATTTGAGTCCCTGTCAAATCTCTATAAGAATATGGTAGAATCTGGGGATTCCCCAACAAACTTCTACACGGGTATAAGTTATAAATGTCACAAAAACCTTTTGGCATCGACTCTTCTTCTAGCGTCTCGCTTTGGGTCGTTACCACAGCGCTTAGTAAATGCTGTACCCCGTACTCGCGTCACTATTCCCATCAGACGTTTTCCCTACCGGTATTTTTAATTTACCGGCCATTCGTTTTGAATAGATTTCCGTTTTTTCCGCTTCTCCCTGTTTTTATATATCCGTAATGCACATGCATCTCCGCTCCATCGGCTAGTCCTTATAATCTAGTCAAAGAGACGGACACCCAGCACTTTTTAGCGTAGAATATGAATTTTTTACGGAAGGTAGATGGTTGCATACTGAAAGTAACCCCAATCAAATGTTGTCCCAACTCTAAGAAATAGGGGTTGAGAACTTTAAAATCGCCGTATTTCGATAATTAAAAGCCCGGTCAAAAAATGTTTCAAACAAAAGTTGTTTGCAATAGTAAAATTCGTATAAAGTTATCTGACATTACCTGTCTTTGAAAATAGCGGCACAAAAACGATTCGAAAATTCGGCGTTGTTGCGTGTGCGAGCGGAGTAGACATATCGCTGCGTCCTTGTCTGGGTCAGTGGTGCTCTCGTGTTTTTGTGCCGCTATTTTTAAAGATAGGGGATTGTACGTCAGATAACTTTATACGTATTTTATTAATCCAACTAACTTTTGTTTGAAACCTTTTTTAATCGGGCTATTAATTCTCGAGATACGGCGATTTTTAAGTTTTCAACCCCTAGTTCTTAGAGTTGGGGCGAGTTGAAAGGCAAAATTTTGTTGGGGTTACTTTCAGTATCCAACCATCTACCTACCGTCATAAATTCATATGCTACGCTAAAAAGTGCTGGGTTTTCGTCTCTTTTACTGGACTATTAATCATCATCCCACTTCAGAAAACATACAAACCACGATTAGCCGAAATACCGCAGTCCTCAAACATTATTCAACCTTCGTTTGTCTGGACTAGACAACATATGCATGTTGAATTTGATACCCTTGAGAGTCTTCACTAGTTACCGTTTCGGTTGACCAAAAAAAAACCTAATGATGATCATTGCCTGACAGAAATAGTTCAGTTACTGTCTGTCTTCTCATTTTCGAATACTTCTTCCGCAGCACGAGTCATCGGACTTCAAATCCAATAACATTCTCATCTTACCCCACTTCGTGCTGTTGGCTGCATATGGAAATAGGGGATAAAACAAAAAGATTTGCTTCATCCTCTCTCGATGTGACAGTCTATCACCGAAATTCTTGAAGGTGAAGTCGCGCCCGGATGGTTTGGTCACTCGTCATTGGGATTGCAATAAAATGCACTATGCTTGTGATTAGCACAATGAATCAGCCTGGACAAGGAACACAAGAAAAGAAGAATACGCAAGGAAAATGTACTTCTTTGTACATCGATGTTGGTGTTGGTATATATCCTATGGGGCGAAGCAATGAGGAATAGTTGACGTATGAGAGAAAGAGGGAGAGAGAGAGAGAGAGAGAGAGAGAGAGAGAGAGAGAGAGAGAGTTGCTGATACGAGAGGTCTCAGCTGGACCATTAAGGGCTGCGTGGTGGCCTCAGGCCAGAATTACCATACAGTATGTATTGCCCAGCGCGATCCAAGAGTGACTCCACCTTCGCTGGTACTAACAGAAGGCACTTGCATCCCTCTCTCTCTCTCTCTCTCTCTCTCTCTCTCTCTCTCTCTCTCTCTCTCTCTCTCTCTCTTCCCTTTCCTCTCTCTTCTCTGACTCTAAGCGCATTTCGGGCTATGTACACAAAAAAAATCTGTTTTTCCTCTGCAAAGCTATCTTGATATATCTTACTAATATTATAATATTTCAGTGTCTGTTAAGGGGTTACCCCCACTTGCGATTTTGAAAAAATCGATTTTTTTTATTGCATTTTTTTGAAGTATAAGTATCCGGGCCCATACCCGGGCCCATACCCGGGCCCATACCCGGAGCCATACCCGGAGCCATACCCGGGCCCATAAGTATGGGCCCGGAATAGATGACTCTATGTAAGTTTACAAAAAAAAAATATTTTCTTCGTGTAAACTGAAATTGAAACTTTAGACGCGTTTTTCTCAAAATGGCATTTCTGAAGTCGGTGACCAAGATTACTCGAACACTAATGAACCGATCTTCTTGAAATTTTGCAGGCTTATTTAATACATAAAAATGTAGTCTTTAATCGTTCGATTTTTTTTTTCGAAAAAAAATGGCCGTTTAATAGCCAAAAAACGGCCGTTTTTTTCGTTAAAATCGAACCATTAACTTTGACTGTCCGTCATTTTGTGAAAAATGAATATTTTTTAAAATCCTTCGATTAAAGACTAGTTTATACTTATATTTGACTAAATCCATCCGCATTTTTTTTTCAGATGATCCACTTCGCCGCAGTGTTGGTCACCGCAAACCGTGTATATAAAAACAGTATTTCATTGACGGCCATTTGCCACTAAATAATGTAATATTTTTCAATAAAAAAATTACTGAAAGTTCTTCAAGATGTGTTCTTTAAGATGGTATATTGATCGATTAAAAGAGTTTTGTAGTTTTCTTTAAAAAAATTCATGAAAAAGGCCTTTTTTGCGCTACAAGTGGGGGTAACGCCTTAAAGCATTCATCATTTCAAGCTGAAATTAGGCGCGTCGAGTTGAAATTACGACGAAATGTACATTTTTTTGGTATTTTGGCTTCCCGTCCATCTGAGCGAAGTTCGCGTGGAAAGGGCAAATGCTTTTTTTCTGAACCTTGGCTATATGAAAATAAACGTTTCCAAAATTCGTCAGCACTTTGTTTCATCTGCGAATCCGTCAAGAAGAACCTGAGAAAGTACGTTTTTAATTTTTAATGGACGTTGATGCGCGATACCCTTCAACATTTATATAGAAGCTCTTCAATGAATACTAAATGTGGATCAGTTTCATTAGCTTCGATCGCTATGCCACACGACTTCTTGTTTTTTTTTTATGATTATGAGCATGCATCAAACCATGCAGAAAACGAATTTCCGAAACGATATGGAAACTAGGTCTTTTGCGTATACGGAAAACGTGTTTTTCACAATAGCCTTGGTCTATAAGCCTTAAGGCAATACTCTAGTCTAGAAATTTGAACAAATCGATGTTCTTGGCATTTTCTTAAAGTATGAAAACACAAGAATATATCCTAAGAAAGAAACTTAGAAAATCCTGATATTTACGACAACATACGATACCAGAATAGGATCGACCGGTCGGAGCTACGAACTCGAAAGCTTCCAAGGAAGCTAGAGCTGGTCGCAGAGAAGAGCGAGCTTGAAAAAATCATCAAGTTGAAGTCGAGGAAGGTACACGTTACGAGACAGGCATGGCCGATTAATATAGCGTAAGTATAACATGCCACTATACCACTTGGATAGCTGCGATTGTCTGTAATTGTACTCAAAACTTTCACCGCGTTTTTCCGAAACCCCTTTTTTCAACTTGTTTGACATAAAATCTTGAGGTTTATTCAACCGATTGACTTCAAATCTGGTATGGACGTTCAGTATATATCCCTATATCGTGCCTGGCTCAGGCATTGCGAAATTACTATCAATACTATTAAACAAATTGTAAACTGAAAAAATAGGGCGAAAAATTTGATACAGACAGTCGCCAATTAAAAAAAAATCTTCGGTACCTGCCATAACAATATTCTAATCGATCAAGGAAGTTGGTTTTATTTCTGTTTCAGGTGGATGAGAGCTTTGGAATCATGTCAGCCGCCTCAACCCTTTTCATCACGTCTATATTTAGAGGCCCATAACTATTTCAATTGTAATTTTTTTTGCACGAATTGTTTTTCTGTAATTTCTTGAAAGATAAATAAAAAGACTGCAAACAACGGACGGTAAAAATATTTTCTGTTTTTTTTTTCATCAAGCTCGAAAAAACGCCCGAAATGTAGGCCTCTAAACTAGAATGCTGCCTCAATACGATACAACCCTAAAATCCATCCGTGACATACCTACACATGATTTTTATACACAATAATGAGCGTGGTATGGTGAATGGAGAGCACAACGGAGCCTAGTTCGAACACGATATGTTCATTTGATCCTGCTGAATCTATCCCGAATGTCCCACTTGCTGATTCCGCTCTTTTCAATCCGATTACATTTTCTTTGTTTTAATTTGCAACTGATGCAAAAATATGAACATCCTCATTTCCTCCCCATGCTAGGCTGTCGGGACAAAGAAATCAAATCTTAACGAATATGTTGGGCAAAGTCTCGTTCTTTGCACTAATCTTGAATCGTTTCGAAAAAATAACTGCGACAATATCTAGACAACTAGAATTTAAATTTTTTTGAAAATTTCGGTGGGAGGTACGCAATGTATGAATAATGTATTGAACGGTTTTCGAATTCAACCTACCTAATTGGATTCAACCTAACTAATCGAATTAAACCTACCTACCCATATAGGGTCGCCTGTCGTAACAAAAATGCCAGCATTCAGCCATTAAACGGTTTGCTGATAATCGGCCAATAATTCGTCGACCAGCATTGGGGTACTGTAGGCGGATGAACGGCTTGCCAGATCTATGCCAACCATTCGTGGGCCAATACTATCGCACCAATAATATGGCGATCAGCATTGGGGTATCGTAGGCAGATGAACGGCTTGCCAGATCTATGCCAGCCATTGGTGGGCCAATACCATCGCACCGATAATATGGCGATCAGCATTGGGGTATTGTAGGCGGATGAACGGCTTGCCCGATCTATTCCAGCCATTGATGGTTTGTTTTTGGGCGTTTTGCAAATGCAGGTCGTTAAACTGTAACACGTAAAAACAAGGGATAAGGTTTCGAAAAGCATATCCTACTGATGAAGCTGAAATTTTGCACCGTCCTTCTTGTCAATATTTTAAGAGAACCTTTAAAAGGATATTGGCGACTAGCAATAGTTTTCGATATATCGGATATTGAAAGTTATTTATTGTACTGCGCTTCTACTATATTAAATAAATCCAAACAAAGCCATCCCACATGGCAAGTGATATGCACATACGGGCGAGCACTGTTTGCCAGGAAGCAGCGCGGCCGAAGGAGTGGGGGGTATCTATGGGATATATAGATATACTCGTATGGCGTGAAATAATAAACTTTACAATGCGATGTATGGAAAACTATTGCTAGTCGTCAAAAATCCGTTAACGGTTTCTCTTAGGATTATGAGAGGAAGTTCGGTGCAAAATTTCAGCTCGATCAGAGGAGTATGCTTTTCGGAACTTCACCCAAAACGAGCGAGTTATTTTTACAGCCTAAATGGACCAAAGAAATTGTCGGTAAACTTTAATGTCACGAATAAAATTATCGGCATAAAAGTAAGGAACGAACAAACGATGGGTTCTGTAAGTGTTAAAATGGCTAAGTAGGTAGGGCGCTCGACACTAGAACGAAAGGCGCAGGTTCGATCCCGATGAAAGGTAAAAATTTGAACAATGTAGAAACTGTTTTAATGCAATTATTCTATGTACATGGACATAAGTAAAGCATAAGAAAACAAAAAAGATACTACTAGAATTTTTATATTCATAATTTGTCAATTTTTTGTTTTTCATTTCCGGTAGAAGATCCGGCAGCCGTTGCTGGGCCAATATGGGCGTATGATAGTTGGCCCAGTCTTAGCAGCCATTCATGGTTTACCATTACCAACCATGCATGGTGCGGATCTGGCCCGTTTATATAGCCATTACCGCGCCATCTTTTGTTCTCTGGCAACCAGTCGTGGGCCATTACTGTGCCGATTGTAAAACCCTATTTGGGTAATCGAATTCAACCAACATAAACGAATTCAACCTACCCAATCGAATTCGACCTACATACAGCAGGATCAGAATACCAAACGACCTACATACAGCAGGATCAGAATACCAAAGGAATTTCTTGGGTCCAGTCCCGTTTTTGCACTAATCTTGAACGGCTTCAAAAAATTAACTAGGCCGAGACAGAGACAACTAGGAGCTACATTTTTTTTAAATTTCGGTGGGAGGTACGCCATGTAAACATGGTGTATCGAATAGTTTTCGAATTCAACCTACCCAATCGAATTCACCATACCTAATCGAATTCAACTTGCATGTAGATCCACAGCAGGATCAGAATACCAGAGGAACGTATCCTCAGCCCCCATAGGATCTTAACTTCGCTCATATCGCAGGCACAATCAGATCATATGAATCCAGGTATCGCTCTGCCGAAAAGAGTTCGAGCAGGCTTAGAAAAACACGAAAGACACTACTTATCTTTCGACTCGCGGAAAACCTTCGACCGGAGAAAAGTCAAATGAGGCTTCGAAGATGTCTAGAAGGAACGAAAGGTGTGCGAGTTCGGGGCGCGATATAAAGACCGCAACGAGGGGGCGCGCACTCTCGAGAATCCGGCCAAGCGCGAATTCGCTCCCCTTCTCTCTGTCCTATCGGCTTGATCACTTTTAATTATAATTATATGCAATCCCGGATCCGATAAGGATCCGCCTGTCTGTAGAGGCCCCGACAGAGAGGAAGAGAGAGAGAGAGAGGGGCGAGAGAGCGAGGGAGAGGAATCAGAACTGTGAAGAGCGCGAAGAGTCCCACCCAAGCGCGTGCCGTTTACGCCCAGGACCTCGGGAGAGAGAGCCTTACGATGCAGAACGATACCAACAAAAAAGTATTACCAGAACATTTTTCATTTTTCTTGGAACAAAAACTAGTCGATGTATATAACAAAAATTCAACATGGTCAAAGACAATTTCATATATTTTCAAAATATTAACTTTCATTTATTTGTATTATATATATCATTAGAAAATGTCAATCGACGTTTGTCTAAAGCAACACTTAGATGGGTGACCGCTTAGCTGCGCACCGGTTCACACGCCGACTACTGAGCGAAAGGCGGTTTTACTGACTTTCCAATGATAATACAACTGGAACTCACAATCAGTTGAATATTCATGCAAATACGCTACAGCAGCGCTTTAGGGAAGTGTGGCTGTGGGCAACACGCTGGGAGGTCTCCAAGCAGCTGTAAATACTGAAGTGACAAGTGTTGGGTTTAAAGTGAAAGAGATGGGATGATCAAACATCGTGCAAGGGTATGTGAAGGAACATTAGAAACAAACGTCCACACACACACGCGCGTATACAGGGTGTCCTGTTATAAATGGATTATCCTGCAACTGCCAGTCAGTCAGATCATGTCCCACCATACGCTGGAATTTCGGTTTAGTAAAATTCCCATGGTTTTCGAGATAAAAATCATCTTTTGCTTTTTAGCACGCCATTTCTACAAATGATGACTTTTTTCTAACTTGGTTTGAAAAAAAACTCTTGCTCATTTCTTTTATATATATTCGTATTATTACCAAAAGCAGATGATTTATTTTCAAAAAACAACATAATGCCCAAAATCTCGAAAACCGTGGAAGTTTACTAAACTAAAATTCTAGCATATAGTCGGACATGATCTGACCTATCGACAGTTGCAGGATTATCCATTCATAACAGGACACCGTGTATAGTCGAACGACGCACTGTGTATTCAAATGGGCCGGATTTTCCTCCAAATACACACTATTTGTTTAATGGTATTTTATTGTATTGGCTCAAATAAATTTCCATGAAGTAAAACCATCATTGCTATCTTATATTAAATCCTGTTCAATGCCAACGTGTAAAGATTTAACGAAACCGAACAAAAATTATTACAAATCTATATTTCTTCCTCTTCCAGTGCATCGTTTTTCGCGAAGAGTGCATGTACCAAATTTTCCCGATGCTTGCCGGCGTGATTCTCCATTAATTCTATGTTAACAGTCGGTCTCCGGTATATCCGTTAGAGAGCGGCACGAATGAATATCGAAATCAAAGTCGGCATCTCTTCATATCCTGCTTCTCATTCCTAAATATATATATATATATATATATATATATATATATATATATATATATATATCTGTGTGTGTGTGTGTGTGTGTGTGTGTGTGTGTGTGTGTGTGTGTGTGTGTGTGTGTGTGTGTGTGTGTGTGTGTGTGTGTGTGTTTCTATGTGTATATGTGTGTAAAACTTGTGGATGATCGGTTGAGCAATGGATCCATATATATATATATATATATATATGCACAAGCTTGTAAAAGCTAAAACTTACCTCTATCCGCAAGAGTTGGACGCCCGAAGGCTCGCTTTCCGTTCTATCCAGAAGAGTGAGGTCGTGCACCGTGGGTCTCTCCGCGTGAGGATCTCGAAACAGCGATTACGATTAATCCGTGCAAGAAACAGTCGAAAGAAGAAGAAGCAAGAGGAAGATCATAAGAATAAGTAGAAGGAATATGAGAGGAAGTGAGAACAACAGTGGATTATAATACGGAGAGATGGATAGAAAATACGAGAGAGCTATGATGCTAACCTCGATAATTGGTCGTTTGGAATAAGGCATTATTATAGTCAGCGCCCCGATTCGATTCAACACGCCGCGAAGAACTTGAGAACAAACATATACAAATGTAATACTGCTCGGTCCGAAAAAAAAACACATCGTTAGTAATTATTTTGTTGTGGAACAATTCATCGTTGCTTCCTCCGGATCGGTGAGTGGATGAAAGAAATTCGAAATTATCCAATCAAGTTGCGTTTTTGAACCCAAACAACACTTCGAGAGAAATAATAATATTTGTGCAGATTATTTTATTCGATAGCGTGTTTCAAATTTAAATACTGTATGTTGATATAAATGTGAATGATTCAGGTTGATGAAAATCCTCAGGAAAAACACAAATAAAGTAAGGTGTGCAAATATTTATTTTACCTACTCTAGTTCTTTTACCAATTGCGATACGAATAAGATACATTGCTCATTGAATTACTTATTACCGAAACGGATACTTCACTGCATTTTGGCCCCGCCATTTTTTTCTCCGCGTAAAATGTTCGATGACAATCCGGAGCTGAAGAGGCTGTGTCAGTGTGACACTTTAAAAAAGCGATTTTTTTTGCCTTTTTTGACATTTAATACTTTATACGTTACGTTTATACTTAGCAGTTCTTATGGTAAATATTATTTTATCTTGCAAAAATCGATAGTGAAATCTTTAAAGGCGTTTTTCTCGAAATGAGATTTTTCAAATTTGCTGACATTGTGACTCAAAGAGCAATTATCCGATTGACTTGAAATTTGAACTGAGTACTCTTGAATATATTTACTCTACAATGACGTAGGATATTTTTGATTGGATGAAAATTGACGATTTGGCATTGAAAAAAACGACGATTTTATAGGCGAGAAAACAGACTTTTTTCATAACTACGCCATTTTGTTAGCTTTTGATATTTTTCGAAAATCCTACGTCATTGTAGAGAAAATACCTTCCATTTTAACGACATTTTTTTCCTTTTTCGGTTTCCGCTGCTCAAGCAGCCGGAATCGTGTCAACAGTGGAGGAACTTTTTTTTGGCGCCTCCGAAGGCAGCGCATAAGTCGCTTGGATCTCAATATTTTTCTATGAAAAAATTATGTAATATAGGTCAAATATATCCTTAATTTTCCGAGACATTTAATCGAGTACTTTTCTTCCAAAAAATTCCCGAAAATCACCTTTTTAAAATCAAATTTTCGGCGTTCACACTGGTATAGCCCCTTAAAGCTCGGGGCTCAGCCCGTCGAAAATTGACGGGGAATATTTTTTCTTAAAATCTGCTTCGATACGAATCCTGCCTTGAGAATAATTAGTAACACAAGTTGTACTTTTGAAGCGTTTCAAAATAAAGTCCATAGTTTCGGAGCATTTTGTTAAATACACGGTGTCTTTTTTATTTTATACGAAAATAAAGGGATGTCCGACTATGTCATTTCGAGTTTTATCGTCCACTCAAAATACAAGGGTCAATTTGCCGAGATCACCCCCCACCCCCAGGACGTAATGAGCATTTTAGCGGGGTATATATTCATTTCGAAAGCACATTGGATGCGTATATCTATACGTATTATACATATACGCACAATACAAGAGGAAAAAGGGAGGTCCCGTAATTAATACAATGTGCGGGTAGGAGGAAACGGGATATTTTTTTTACGAGTCCACCACCGAGAGACGCGACCGTTTTTATCGCCAATTAAAGTTGGCGCGAAGCCTTAACGGTCCATTGCAGCGAGTAAAAGAGAGCCCGAGAGAGAGAGAGAGAGAGAGAGAGAGAGAGAGAGAGAGAGAGAGAGAGAGAGAGAGAGAGAGAGAGAGAGAGAGAGAGAGAGAGAGAGAGAGAGAGAGAGAGAGAGAGAGAGAAGGAAAGAAAAAGCCACATATGTGTCTAAACTAAGGGAAGAAGAGGAAGAAAGGTATATGGAAAAAGATGAACCACAAGGAATGCCTGCGTCTCGACACCTCTTAAAGACAAAAAAAGATAAAAGACATCTTTCCCTCCGGACGACCGTAATATTCTATCTTTCCACTCGTGTCCGCATATGTCCGCGCGTAATTTTAAAGACGCGTTCGCGCAACGAAAGAAAAATTGTATATATATAATACAACCACACATTAAACGAGTGAGGTGGAAGAAAACAAAATGACAGTCCATTCTACCAGTGGAAACCTATATACATATTACACACACTCACATACACACGCGAATCCGTATATGTGTGCATATATATACGTATTAAAACATATCGAGTATACACACATATATATGTATTATATACATTATACGAATATAGTATACTCGTGGCTTTCCCCCATGACAAACGAGAGACTGGCCGGGCTCGGCAATTGAAACTCTCTCGACGCACCGTGGCTAATTTCAACGAGTGTGCTATCCGCAAGAGAGGTGATGCTCGATCAGTTTTTTTCATCTCTCCAGCTTCCTCGTACAGGAAGCCTTATTTCGTTAAAATAAAAAAAAGAATTGAAGAATTGAGATTTTCGCACCGTAGTACTTACAAGGAACATCACTTAAGGGGATATACCAGTGTGAACGCTGAAAATTTTGGTGATTTTCGAGAATTTTTTTGAAGCAAAGTACTCAATTAAATTTTTCGGAAAATTAAGGATATATTCGGCTATATTTGACCTATAGTACATAATTTTTTATAGAAAAATATTGAGATCCAAGCGACTTATGCGCTGCCTTCGGAGGTGACACAAAAAAAGGTCCTCCACTGCTGACATTATTCCGGCCGATTGAGTAGCTCAAACCGAAAAAGGAAAAAAATGTCGTTAAACTGGAAGGTATACGCTTTCCTGTACAATGACGTAGAATTTTCGAAAAATATCACAATCTAACAAAATAACGTAGTTATGAAAAAAAGTCTGTTTTCTTGCCTATGAAATGGTCATTTTTTTTCAATGTCAAATCGTCAATTTTCATCCATTCAAAAATATCCTACGTCATTGTAGAGTAAATATATTCAAGAGTACTCAGCTCAAATTTCAAGTCAATCGGATAATTGCTCTTTGAGTTACATTGTCAGCAAATTTGAAAAATCGCATTTCATATTCTTGAAAGTATAAAAACCTCATCTCATATTCTTGAAAGTATAAACTGTCGAAAAAGGCAAAAAAATCCATTTTTTGAAAGTGTCACACTGGTATAGCCCCGTAAATGTCCGCCTTCGATTTTGTTCAAACCCATTTACGTGATAAAGCATAGAAAATTATTAGACACGTATTTTTTAATCGGCGGAAAATGGTTTTAAGGGGGGGAAACCACCCCTCAAAGGAAGGCGTGTCATCCCTTAATTTATATTTTTACAATACTTCTATAGTTGAGTTTTCAACGCTTTACATTACAAGAATTTTGGTTTTTGTTTCATTCAGATCGGAGTGTTTATGGGTAACACTTCAAAATCATCCTTTAACACGCTTTTCTTTGAGGGGTGGTTTTCCCCCTCAAAATCGTTTTTCCGCCGATAAAAAAATACGCGTCCAATAGTTTTCAATGCTTTATCACATATACGAGTTTCAACAAAATCGAAGACGGACTCTTAAGGGGTCTTCTCACTTTAGACGCTAAAAAAATTGCTATTTTCATGCATTTTTTTGATAGGTTTTATATCATAGATATTGATATAAAAGTTGTTACACCTAATAAATACACATTCGAAATACATTTGAAAAGAATTTTGATGTATTTATGTAACCCAAACAAACTTTAAACGCGTTTTTTCTCGAAACAACGTTTTTCGGCGGCTTGTTGATAAAATCTTCGAAACTACTGAACCGATCCTTATGAATTGTTAACCACATATTCTTTACAACTATAGCTATAGCGCATATCAAGGATTTTTTAAATTTTGATATTTACTATTTTCTTTTTGCCAAAACGGTGAAACAACATGTTTTTTTTGTTTTTTTTTTCGAAAAATGTCTGCCATTTTATTATTTTTGCATATATCAAAAAAAAATTTGATATGCGCTAAAGCCATTAACATGCTGAATCTAAAACCGTTTGATTTTTTTCGGATGATCCATCTCCGAGATTTCATTAACAGCGCAGACCTACAATTTTTTAGGACATTTTTTTAACTCCCATTTTCGTCTATAAATAGTGACTTAAATAAATATAAAAAAGTTTTTAAATGCATTTCGAAAGTATATTTATTAAGTGTAACAACTTTTATATCAATATCTATAATATAAACCTTATCAAAAAAATTCATGAAAATGGCCTTTTTCAGCGTCTGAAGTGAGAAGACCCCTGAAGTGATGGTCCTTGTTAGTATGCCAATATTATAGGGAAAGATTCGTGAGTGAGCGAAAGTCAAGCAGGAACGATCCGTAAGTTCCATTTTTTTCATTATTGTCCATTCCATGTATTTCGAGTCTTCCCCCATGGAAATTTATGTATGTAAAATATATGCAGAAAATATATGCTACATATATATATATATATATATATATATATATATATATATATATATATCGGTCGCATATATAGTGACGAAAAATAGAATAATACGTATATATTCAGTATATATGCACCAAATATATGACGCATATATGACCCATATATTTTCGATATATTTTTCTGACCAAAACATATATGCTACGTATAAACACTTTATATGATGCATATATGAGGCATATACGACGCACATATTTTCGATATATTTTCAATCTATTTTTTTGTCAGAAAAATATATCAAAAATGTATGCGTCATATATGACTCATATATGTGTCATTTATGCGTGACAAAAAATATATGCTGTGTATAAACACTATTACAGTTAAACTTAATAAAATTAAAAACTTAAAAAAAAACTTAACTTACAGTTAAAGTACGCTATCACATATAAACACTATATACAGATATGCTACGCATATCTGTATATATGTGGCATATATGTACCATTTATGCAGTATATATGTGGTATATATGCAGGGTAAATGCTACATATATCATTGATATATGATACATTGATATACAGTAATACCACGCATCTACATCTCATATATAAAAACGTCACGAAAATTAGAATTTGGCACATATATGCAACATATATTTTCAATATATGGCATACATTTCACATATATTACAATTATTAATAAAATAAATTTGCAGTGTATTTTTGCGTACATAAATTTCCATGGGGGTTCCCATCCCAGAACATATCGAACGCATTTTCTAATTTCCATTTTATTGATTTATTTTAACTGCTCTGTGAAGAATTATGGCCACGTTCCCCTTTGGGACGGGCCACGGGATTCCTTTAGGACGTTTTTTTTTTCTTTCATTTTCACTCGTATAATCAACCGTAAGAGATTTAAACATGAGTCAAATCAGCCGGGAAAATTGCATCCGAGTTTTCCGAGGGGAACAAGAGCTCGGGTATATTAGAGTATAGAGTTTAACTGTTATATTTTATGTAATACACGTATGTATAAGCTGTATTTACCCGATTTACTCGCTGCATGTAACCGCACATACGTGTAGAGAGCTATATACACTAATCGAAGATGTATATATTGCGAGAGAGAGAGAGAGAGAGAGAGAGAGAGAGAGAGAGAGAGAGAGAGAGAGAGAGAGAGAGAGAGAGAGAGAGACGAGCGCCCATCGACATATCCAATCGTGGAATTGATTTCCTGCTCATCTGAATATAATTTTCCATCGGAAACTTCGACGATCGTGCTTGCTGACCGATAATGCACACACATTTGCACAGCCAGACACATGCATGTATAAGTATGCGAGTCGGTGTGTGTTCGTGTGCAACACGATTAAAGAGTCCTGCTGGTATGGCGAGCCAGCGAGGATGCATCGAGTGTCGGAACTCAAAGCCGACCAAGTGATGCAGGACGAAAGAGAAAGAGAGGGTGGGTTGGTACATACGTAATGACTGAGTTATGCCGTAACACCTCGAAGGCATCGACGCCTTCGATCGATGCATTGTGCTCTCTATCTTAATTTTTTTGCCCCCTTCCTTTCTTCTCCTGCTCTGTCGCCATACCCCCTCGCCCCTCTGCCTCCTAGCTTCCTTTTATACAGGGTGTCCTGTTACGCATGGATAATCCTGCAACTGTCGATAGGTCAGATCGTGTCGTACTATATACTGGAATTTCAGTTTAGTAAAAGTTATTTTTCGCAAAAAATCATCTGATTTTGGTTTTTCGCACGCCGTTTCTATGATGAAATAGTATGAATCGACAATAACTAAGCAACTTTTTAAAGTAATTGGCACGATATCCGGAGTACATTTTTTTAACACCGCAGGCTATCAAAGTCAGATGTTCGAATTGATTTGTATGAAAATTCTGCATGCGATCTTTTTTTTCGTAAAGTTTCCTTAACATTTAAGGTTAAAAAGAAGACTTCTCTACATAAAACAAATGACCGAAAGTATTTTTTTAACCTCGTCGAAAAAAGTTATCATTTGAAGAAATAGCATGCGAAAAACCAAAACATGATTTTTATCTCGAAAACCGCGGACTTCTACTGAACTAAAATTCCAGCATATAGTAGGACATGATCTGACCCATCGATAGTTGCAGGATTATCCATTCCTAACAGGACACCCTGTATATATGCGGAAAAGGGATTTTGAAGACAATCGACTTCAAGGACCGTCTCGTGGTACCCGACGTTCCCCATACTCAACATTTAGTAAACCACAATGCCTTCGAAATGACCGTCGAATGAATGTAAGCACATCCAAACGAAGTCCATTTCTTGGAAGGGCCTATCTAGAATATCGACGAATCGCTAAAGATGCTGAGGTTCGTCCTCAAAACAGCCCGTTATGCCGATAGTGAACGTTGCATAGATATAATGACTTCAAAACATTCTAATGTCATGTTCATACACACGCATGTATGCTGCATAAATATATGCATGTGTGTGTACGTGTCTGATCCCTCGATATCACTTCAATACACAAACGTATGTAGATCGAACCGAAATAATATGGGTGTACGTAGTGTAAGGGGCTACACCAGTGTGACACTTTCAAGAAATCGATTTTTTTTTGCCTTTCACGACAGTCCATTGTATGAGCCAGGTATAGCTGATTCGCAGTTTTTATCGTAAATTTCATTTTATCTTGCAAAAATCGATACTTAAATCTTTGAACGCGTTTTTCTCGAAATGAGATTTTTCAAATTTGCTGACATTGTAACTCAAAGAGTAACTATCCGATTTACTTGAAATTTGAACTGAGTACTCATGAAAATATTTACTCTACAATGACGTAGGATATTTCCGATTTCATGAAAATTGATGATTTGGCATTGAAAAAAAAACGACTATTTTATAGGCAAGAAAACAGACTTTTTTCATAACTACGCCATTTTGTTAAATTTTGATATTTTTCGAAAATCCTACGTCATTGTACAGAAAATACCTTCTAGCTTAACGACATGTTTTCCTTTTTTGGGTTCAACTACTCAATCGGCCGGAATCATGTCAGCAGTGGAGGAACTTTTTTTTGGCGCCTCCGAAGGCAGCGCATAAGTCGTTTGGACCTCAATATTTTTCTACGAAAAAATTATGTAATATAGGTCAAATGTAGCGAAATATATTCTTAATTTTCCGAAACGTTTAATTGAGTACTTTCCTTCCGAAACATTCCCGGGCATCACCCAAATTTTCAGCGTTCACACTGGTATAGCCCCTTAAGGCGGTCCTCTAGTTTCTCGGGTCGAAAAAATCAATTTTTTTTTTCATAAATCACATCTACAACATGTGTAGAAAATGTGTGCCAAAGGATTTTTCGATATTCGGAGTGATTCACAAGTTACGGCCCTGGAACGGAGCAGGTATAGGGAGCAGGTATACGGAGCAGGCACACTTTCAAATGCGTTTTTCTCGAAACACCATTTTTCGAAACGGTGACCACGATATTTCAGAAACTACTGCACCGATCTTGTTCAAATTTATACAGCATCTTTAATATGTTATAAGCCAGCGATCGAACTATGATTATCATGATTGCTTCGATAGTTTTTTTTGTACGAGCGAAAAACTTAAGAAAAAATGAGTAAAAAATAGAATGTAATTTTCAAAAGTATATAAAAAAGTCAATTTTTGTAATTTAGAATTCACTCTAGTTCAATAGCTAGTATTAAATATGAAGATTAAAATGCCGTTTGGTTTTTTGATTTCAGATAAGCAGAACAGCCGCAATCTTGGTCACCGTCAAGCACCTCTTTTACTTGATGTCTTCCTGTCGGCCACTATAACGTTTATTCTATTATATATTTTGACTTCAAAAAATTTGTAAAGCTTATTTAAATGTTAATAAAGATTATGCAAAAGCAATGAGATCGATTATTTCGATGCTTTGCCCGTAAAAAATTATTGAAAAAGCCGTAAAAAAACAGCCGAGAAACTAGAGGCCCGCGTTAAACTGACGCATGCTCTTGTCCTACAAATACACACACCCATACATATTTATGCGCCCGCGCGGGTGTGTGTATGTGTGTGTGTGTGTGTGTGTGTGTGTGTGTGTGTGTGTGTGTGTGTGTGTGTGTGTGTGTGTATGTGTGTGTGTACTCGCGCGGACTCAAACACACATCTTTATATATATATATATATATATATATATATATATATATATATATATATATGTATATTCGGGTTTAAGGATCATATGTACGCCCACCTCCTGGCAAGGCGTGATTCGTCGCGGAATGAAAAGAAAAAAAACGTGCAAAGATACCATAAGAGACGGAGCAAAAGAAAGAAAGAGAGAAAGAGGAAGTATAGAAGAGAGATAGGAAAAAGAAGATAAAGGGGAACACTCACAATCATTTTGATGATTGCTGGCCTCGGATCCGAGTTCGATCCTCACGAGTGGCTTAGTTGATGCACACCAACACACATACACATACACACGCACCATCGCAGACATACACTCACGAACTCAAGATTTCTATAATACGTCGAATGCCGTCCTTTTATCTTGGGGAATCGATGATTCTACTACCGACCCATTATAATCGCATTTCCAGGCTCGTGCAGGCCGAACGTACCGATTTATGCCACCTTTGGTCCAGTTTCGTCGATAGCGTGTGTCGGCGAGGACGGAACTCCAAGGGTCGCATTCCGACTAGCGCCGAGGTCGTATTTTACGAAAATTTGTATGAATACGATTGACGCGAGCACGAAATAAGGTGTGCGGAAAAGAAAACTACCGAGTGCGTGACGTACCATGCAATGAAGTGGGCCTTCATAGCTTATGGTTGGGTACGCACGTAATTGCGATAAACGATGGGAACTCAATTACTATTTTGATACGTAATATTTTTTGTATATTCTCGAGAATAGGGCAGATAAAAGTCTGGCAGTATGGGGACGATCTTTTAATTTGTTAATCCGGAATTAATCGTTCTTCGGTAACTACGATGGTTCTAGAATTTGT
This sequence comes from Ophion slaviceki, assembly GCA_944452715.1. Taxonomy (NCBI): domain Eukaryota; kingdom Metazoa; phylum Arthropoda; class Insecta; order Hymenoptera; family Ichneumonidae; genus Ophion; species Ophion slaviceki. The sequence goes on from OX101784.1 coordinate 52,404,795, forward strand.
ATGAATTACATCATTTTTCACTCACTTTTTACGAATTGCAATGAAAAATGTGTGCAGGGAAAAATGTTAGTGAACGATTTCCGACGTAGGATATTCTTAGCACAAAAGTTCGCCTGTCACGAAGCTCGTTAACAAGAATATACATTTAGGCGGGAAAAAATTAAGCAATTTTGAGGGATTTTATAAACCAAGAAATAATTATTTTACATTTATGAAACTGTAGGTATACTTTATCAGTATATATGAGTATACAAAACAATTTTTTTATTAGGAGTACAACTTTGCAGTGACCGTTTTACTTAGAGAGCCACTGCGGCCGAAGTAGTGGCCCTAGCTCAATAAAAAAAAGTGGCATTTGAAACTAGAGGCTCTGCCAATGTAAACAATTTAAAAAAGCTAACGGATACGTGTATGCATTATAAAGTTATAGGCACTCAAACATGGCAACCTACGAACCGAATTCTCAGCATTTGCGGGAGGTTATGATTTACTTCTTCAACATCAAGAAATCTGCGGCTGAGGCCCACCGTTTGCTTGTAGATGCTTACGGGGAGGATTCTATACGCCGAAAATCATGGGGACTGCCTGGTCATATTCCGTCATCGACGCCCAAACCGAATATTCACGGATCCAAAGTGATGCTGTGTATCTGGTGGGACCCGCTGGGCGTTGTGTACTATGAGCTGCTCAAACCATCCGAAGCCATCACAGGGGAACTCTACCGACGTCAGTTGATGCGCTTGAGTGAGGCACTCAAAGAAAAACGGCCACAATTCAACGAAAGACATGACAAGGTGATACTGCAGCATGACAATGCCCGACCCCATGTTGCAAATGTCGTGAAAAAGTACTTGGAAACGCTGAAATAGGAGGTTTTATCCCACCCGCCGTACTCTCCAGACATTGCCCCTTCCGACTATCACTTGTTCCGGTCAATGGCACACGATTTGGCTGACCAGCACTTCGGTACTTACGAAGAAGTCAAAAATTGGGTCGATTCCTGGATTGCCTCCAAGGACCAAGACTTTTATCGACGCGGGATTCGAATGCTACCTGAAAGATGGGCCGAGGTCGTAGCTAGCGACGGGCAGTACTTTGATTAAAAAATATGCAGCCACTTTTTTATAATAAAGCCTTAAACTTTTGAAAAAAACGGTCACTGCAAAGTTGTACTCCTTATAATTGATTTTTAATTCATTTCATAAGTTTCCGCCCGCTCCGAATCCGAGCGGTGAAGCACAGCATTGACGGGCTGTAACGTTTGAAGGTGTTCGAACTTCGCTTTGAAAATTTGGGAAAATATACAACATACTTATGTAGTTCTATTGTGTAAATTAAAAAAAAAAGAAATTGCTTTTTTGACCGTTGTAAATATAGGTATATTCCTCCTTAAGGCCTTAGGCTACAGTAACGGGTATAAAATCATGTGCGAATTTAACAATTTTCTGCGCATGAAAAAGTGATTCACTCACAAAATTAATTACACATCTATTTAATATGAATATCAAGCTGTTAGAAATTTTTTTCTTCGATGTACAAAATGGCCGACTACTAATATTTTCTTTTGTTATCTTTTTTTGGGCGGTCCGCGGCGTGACATTTAGCATCCACAATTTTTAACCTAGAACAAAAAACAAAAATTCTCGTTAATCTGCATTAGAATACCTAAAGAAGTACGTAAGGAATTTAAAAAATATTGTTTTATTCAAAAGTTGTAGGTATTTGAACTCAAGAAATGAATTCTCAGTGAAAAATTTCCTTATAACTGCTCATAAAATAAACAGTTTTCGGTTAATCAGAAATTCCGTATGTACATCTCTGCAAAATGCAATTAGGAACATAACTTTTAAATTTGATGTAAATCGAGTGAAAATTGTTGAAGTTATTTGTCACGCCAATTGGAAAAAAGCTGTTTCGAGAAGTTTCAAGTAGTCGGCCATTTTGTACATCGAAAAAGAATGTATATTTTCTAACAGCTCACTTTTTCATACGAAAAAAATGGTTGAATTCGCACATGATATCATACCCGTTACTGTGGCCTAAGGCCTTCAGTGTCCGCCTTTGATTTTGTTGAAACTCATGAATGTGATAAAGCATTGGAAACTGCTAAATACGTATTTTTCCTCATCAGCGGAAAAACAGTTTTAAGGGGGGAAAGTACCCTTCAAAGAAAGCCGTATCGAGGGATGATTTTGCAGTGTCACCCACAAGCAGTCCACCGATCTGAATGAAACAAAAACCAAAATTCTTCCAATATAAAGCGATGAAAAATCCACTGCAAAACTATGTAAAAAGATTAAATTAAGGGGCGACCCCTATCTTTGAGGGGTTGTTTACCCCCTTAAAACCGTGCACCGGCCGACAAAAAAAATCCGTGTGTAATAGTTTTCAATGCTTTATCACATATATGAGTTTCAACAAAATCGAAGGCGAACGCTTGAGTGATGTTCCTTCCACGTAACGAACCCTATTTTTGAAACACCCTCTCGTCACGCTCCAAATAGAGCAAAGCATTCGCAGAGAGGGCAGAACAATATAGAGACAGAGGGGTCATAAGGAGGAAGAGGGAAGGAATTTTTGCACTCCTCGCAGCGGAAAACACACGTAATCGTGAGCAACGCAAAGAGCGACGTTAAAATGAGTACGGGTACTCTTAAATCACGTGAGAAATGAGGAAAAGAGTGTACATGGTGTGTATATGTACATATTCTATATACAGGCTGACATGTACATATACAAACGTGCAAGTAGTGCCAACGAGTCGTCGGAGAAGTGAAGCGGAAGGTAAAGCGAGTTGCATGTACGAAAGATGAGATAAAATGGGAGTCCCGAAGATGCAGAAGATGAGATGAGCAAGACAAAGAGAGAAAGAGTGAGCCAGAAGAAAAAACGAGGGAAATAATATAGTGAGACTTTTGCGCATGTGTCCATCTAAAGGGTGTCTCAAAATGACCTGACATTTTGATTTATTAATAAAAAGTATTATTTATTTGAAACGTACGACTATTTTTATTTCAACCCTTACTTATGCCACTGTGGGGTTCGAAACACGCCACCCACTTTTTTTCTTATGCAAAAATGTATTCATGTGTATTCTGCAGAAGTGTGGCAAGTGAGGGTTAATTTTTATTTTTGGATAAATAACCTACATGGTCTTTTAAAGGGAACTCGTCGGATGGTCTACAAAATGTGTGAAGTGAAAATATTCAATGGTTGATTTTTTATAACAATTTTTGTCGGCGGGGTGTAAATCAACCCCGGTGTGGCAAGTACGTGATGCTACAGAAGTGTGACAAGTAAGGGTTGATATAAGATACATACATGGTGGCCCAGGCAATAAGCATGAAAGTAAGCACTTTTTAGATGTAAATACGCAAAATTGATAATAATTTTGCAATCAACTCCCAAGAAAATGTGTAAAAATGTTTAAATGCCGTTTAATCCGGAACCTGATGATTTTATCGAAAAATATGTCAAACGAAAGTTGCTTGGGACATAAAAATACGTAAAAAAGTATTGAACGTTCATCTTCGTATCTTCAAAAATAAGGGAGACAAAAACGGAAAAACATTCAATTGGGGAACGAAATCCTTGAAGTTTACAAAAAAATAGGAAAAAACCCAATTCGTAAATATCTCGGGTTTTCTTGTTACACATTGCTTTAGTAAGAGTTAATTTAACTTTCTAGTGATTTTTCTATTTTTATTTATTGTACAAGTATTCAAAAATGACGACTGCCATTGACAAAATTACGGGTTGAGGATCACTGTTAGAAAGAGACGCACTATATGGCTATGGCTATATGCGCATGCGCGCAACGCGCTCCAACGAGTATCTTCCGTCCCTTACGCTCCCAGTGGTGCTTCGGCTGCAAAGCAATTTTGTCTTGCAAACAAATTTTAATTCGTCTATTTCTCCCTCATTTTTGAAGATACGAAGACGAACGTTCAATACTTTTTTGCGTACTTTTATGCCCTGAACAACTTTTGTTTGACATATTTTTCGATTAAATTATTAGGTTCCGAATTAAACGCTTTTTAAACATTTTTTAACACTTTAAAACATTTTCTCAGGGATCGATTCCAAAATCATTATCACCATAGGATTCAGCGTCATCCAATTACCGTTAGATCAACTTTGCGTATTTATATCTAAATAGTGCTTACTTTCGAAATTTTTACCGGACTATGGAAGTTGTGTGGAACACAATATCCGAAAAATGGCATCAACGTCATGGACTCGGAGGACATATTCTTTCAACAAGATGGCGCAACCTGCCACATTGGGGGCGAAAGAATGCAGTTATTGCAGACGAAGTTTCATCGTCGTGTTGCAGTGGCGATGTGAATTGGCCACCAAGATCGTGCAATTTGACGACATTGGACGTCTGTCCTTAGGGTTTCCTGACAGGAAAAGTGTACGCCAATGATCCACAGACTATTCCGGAGCTCAAGAATACAATTGGATGCACCATTAATGAAATTAGTCCACAATAGGATATGTCACTCTATGTAAGAAAAATACTAAGAATGTATGAATAAAGTAGTTTTCGCAATAAACAATCGAATAATGTTGGTTTGAATTTATAAAAAAACAACATAACTTTTATAATTTATTTAAAAAAAAATACTTTTTCTATCTGTTCAACGGATATGCGAAACGGTAGCCGCCATAATGGATTCCGACTGACGTCATTGACATAGTAAACAATGAAAGCCATAGACGTATTACTCTCTAACCTGTGAAAGAAAGTGTCAACAACCATATATTCTCGTTTGTCATAGTTAATTGCAATTTTCAAATAGTTATCTGTACTTCAAAAAAGAACAAATGAGTTTTTTCAGACTATGACGTTGGATCTCTTCTTGTATTTTTTAACCAAGTCTTCCTCATGTTTATATCAATTGGCATTTTAATCCACAACTTCCCCGCTGATTTTACACTAGTATTCTTACATTTAGAGACAACACACCAATGACAGGGATCGTAACTCACTTTTAACCAAAAAAAATTACGTATTCACAATTGGCGCAGCGTCGATGTTTACTATGCAAGTGACGTCACGAACCGAAGCACCATGGCGGCTAGCGTTTTCGCGCGGAAATTTGAAACGTAAAATTTAAACGCCTTTTTATGGCACTTATCGATTTCATAAAATAGGAATAAAAATGCTAGTAGTTTATTACCACCAAAAGATCAAATTGAGACACCTTTCAACAAAGGGTGTAACACCCTATTATGCCAAAATGTTATTGACAATTTCGTCGAAAGAGTGAACGTTTGCAAACAGGAACGAGGCGGCCATTTATCGGATATTCCACACATAACCTCCATGTTTGTACCTTATATTAAAATAAAAATGTTCGCACTTTTCAAATAAATAATACGTTTTATTAATAGTTAAAGACGGGCAACCACTTCTCATGCTTGAAAAAAAACAATTTTATTTTATTTTATAAATCGTTAGCAAAATATCTTTACAATGCACCCTGAAAATTTCAAAACGATATTCGGATTCCTTCTAACGGTACGTATATAAATGATAAAGACACTCCGCTCGACTCCCAACCACTGTGACGCGTCAAAACATTCGATTTTATTTTGCTTTTTCTCAGAGTGTACATATTCGAGAACATGTGAAAAAAATTTCAAGTTAAAATATTGAAAAGTGACAAAGTGACAGACGATTTAGTGAGAACAGGTAGCGCAACGATTTACATATACTAAAACTGTCAATCGCGTTTTTCTCGAAATGACATTTTTTTCAATTTGCGAGAATCATACCTCAAAAACTAATTGATATATCATCTACAAATTTGGAACACGTTTGCATAATATAATTTATTAAAACATGAACCTAAAGTTGGAGCGATTAGATTGTTTAAAACATATTTGTTATTGCAAAACGCCGGGAAAAATGCTAAAAATCGATCATTTTTTTCAAAAGCGTTCCATCATTCAATACTCGATTTCTTTTTCAAAATTTAGGTTCATGTTCTTAAAAAACATCTCAAAAATGTACAAAAATTTGTTGGACTATTTCACATGCGAATTGCGAGCTGCACAATTGCCGCAAATCGACAACGACGATGAGGACACGCCAAGGGACACAGCACTTTACACCTTAATTAATGCATGAAATAACTCGAAAAAATTACCCGAGATGTATGAAAATATGAATAAATTATTGTCAGGGTTGCGGAATGTTCCATTTTTTTCACCATAAAAAATCCAAAAAATCATCTAATTTTCGTTTTTCTAAAGTGGCTGCCGCCTTTAAATGCCAGGTCATTTTGAGACACCCTTTATATAGAGCGAGGGAGAAGGGGAGAGAGAGAGAGAGAGAGAGAGAGAGAGAGAGAGAGAGAGAGAGAGAAATATATATATCTATATATATACGCACCTATGTATGAAGAGAGAGAGTACAGTCCGCGAGAAGTCTGAGCATTGGCAGGCGTTTGAAATACACTCGACTGAATTATGAACCGTAAAAAGTCTCGAAGTGCAGGGACTCTCGGAGGGCGCCTTAAAGTGCATGTACTTGCACATGCACATATATACATACGCATACATACAGATACGCGCATATATATGTGTTACGATGCATATACGTACAAACCACGTGCACAAACCGTGCGGTAATATAACCGTATTCACCCTCGTGAAAACGCGCGTGCGTTCAAATTGTACGAGAGGGTTATTATCGTGCGTGAATGCTGTTGAGCCTTAGTGTGGTCTGCGGTCCAACGATGCATACAAATGCGCAACACATAACTGCTATATATGTATATCTATATACGCGTGTGTGCGTCCGTGTGTGTGTGCGGGGGTGGGGGGTGCGTGCTCGCGTGTGTGTATTGATAATTTTTCTATATTTTCCTTTTGTTCCTTCCCTACGTAACGTCCGTTCGTCTCTCTTCCTCTTTTCCATATATGCCGGGATGCCTGCACGAGTTCGCGAAATGAGAGAGGCGGAGAGGGAGAGAAAAGAGAAGAAAAAAAAGAAAGCAAGATCTCGGCTGACTCTCCCGACCGCTAATATTCGAATGGACCAAGGCAAATGAGAGAGAGACAGAAAAGGAGGGGGAGGAAGAAGAGAGAGAGAGAGAGAGAGAGAGAGAGAGAGAGAGAGAGAGAGAGAGAGAGAGAGAGAGAGAGAGAGAGAGAGCGAGAGAGGAGGGAGAGTCTCGTTAACGCCGTCTCGTTTCGCGCAGCAAGGGTGAACTCTGACCCGAGAAACGCAGGGCGGCACGCGGAATATAACCATGACCGAGGAGCGAGAAACGAAAGCAGGTAGAAGGAGATAGGGAGAGGGGGAGGCAGAGGAACTGGGAGAGAAACGAAATGGTCAGAAAGGGCTGAAGAGAAGAAAACCTATAGAAGATGAAATAAAGGTGACAATTTTTTTTTTTGCATAAACGAGAGGTTCATAATTACCTTTGTAGAAAAACTCAATATTGCATTATTATCGTCAATGGAGAGACAAATTTGTTTCAAATCAGTGGAGGTAAAGTACAAATCGTATCGAAACCATACCTATGAAAAATGTCCGCCCAAAAAAGGTCAGTTTTGGAAGGACCAAAGCAACAGTAAACGAGCGAAGTAAAAAAGCGTATCTGGAATTCTCTAAAACTATTTCGTTTTTTTTTACAGTGACAGCAAGTGGAATTAATGTCTGAACGGAAATGGTTTTTGTAATGTACGAGAAATTTATTGAATAATAAAGAACACTCAAGAGCTGTGTGTTATCATTTTCAACGCTGTTACCTTTCATTTTGTCTGGATACATACATATATATATATATATATATATATATATATATATATATATATATATATATATATATATATATATATATATATATATATATATATATATATATATATATATATATATATATATATATATATATATATATATATATATATATATATATATATATATATATATATATATATACACACACACACTAGGCCACAAAATTAAAGGATATTGAAAAAGTCCACCAATTTTAGGGTCATTTTCAAATAGCTGTAACTCGTCGAAAAAATGGTCGTACAGAAAAATAAAAAAAAGGAAATTGAAAGTGTGAATCTCTAGTTTTGACATATTGAGCTCAAAATTTTTTCGCATCAGCCAATTTTTAGTAGCCATCAAAAAACCAGAGTAAAAAATAATTTCAAAATTTTTGCTCATCTCTCACAGTCTGCACGGACTTTAATAATTGTTTGTGAATGATCGGATTAAAAGGATCGTCTAGCTGGATTCTTTCCCTTTAATTTGAGCGGTGGGAGAGCTCTGTACGATTTTTGCTCGCTGAGTTATGGAATGGTACATTTTTGTCAACCATCTTGTGGAGCACCTCAAGCCGCATAAAAACATTTGGGGTTCAAAATCGTTCAAGGTCATTCAAGGTCACCTATTAAAATGAAATACAAATCTAAATATCTCGGATCACTACCAAATATTTGGTAGTGATTCGAGATATTTATATTTGTATCATCGATACTGACCTTGAATGACCTTGAACGACTTTGACCCTCGATGTTTTTTATGCGGCTTGAGGTGCTCCACAAGATGGTTGGAAAACATGTACCATTCCGTTTAAAAAAGTGGAGGTGACCTTCACTGTGCGTCAGCGCCTCCACCGAAATAAAAAAAAGTTGGTCGCATTTGATGGCCCCCTTCACACCGTACAACTTTTGTCTGGAACATTTTTTTGTGACGTCGATTATTACCGAGTTATTTCGGGTGGCAGAGATAAGAGGGACACCCTGTATATATATATACACACACACACATGTGAGTGTGTGATATATGTGCGTACAGTTGATAAAGGAAGAGTATTCGCCGAGCCAATAAGAACTCTTACCGGATTCAATTTGAATAATGCTGCGTGTGGTTTACATCGGCATGTCGGATCCTGAAGCACGAGCACGCCTTATTATCTCACGTAACCCTTTATACTTCCCCTACTCGATGCCCATCGATTCCCTCGTGTATAAGTGTATGTATATACCATTGTAGTCTTCTTGGTGTAAACATGTATATATATATGCGGAGAGAATTTTATACGAATTTTTAACCTGGATCTTTCCAAATGATTACACCGTTTTGAGATGACGTACGATATCGATATTATAACAACTTTCACGAGCGCACACGGTAAGTTTCCGAAGAGCAGAAATCTTAAAGTCTCTAAGGGGCTACATCTACCTAGAGGACCGAAAAAATCGCCAAATACCGATTTGTTTAACACAAAAGTACATATATTCAGAACATTTTTTTAATCACTAAAAAATGGAGGAAAACGACAAAGACATGGCTGCCGGAAGATGATAAAAAAAATTCGCGACGTTTGGCAGTATAGGCTCTGCAGCTTAAACGGTCCATCTTAAATCTAAAAACGAAAGGGATTTTTCAAATTAACAATAAATACGAGTCACGATGTTAAATCGACGAATACGATATAAAATCAGATTTGTTGGCTTATCGTTATAGGATTCCTGACTATTGTTAATGAATCTCGACTCGTGAGAGCTGGTCACAAGAACATATGACCAAGACCATTGAAGCTGTGAAGAAGAATAGAATGGGTTGGCTTTTAGCACCCAAACATTTCAACGTGCCGCAGGCAACACCTCAACGTCACTATAATAATATTCCAGTAAATATTGGGTACTCTGAACTAACCTTTAAGGCGTAACCCCCACTTGTAGCGCAAAAAAGGCCTTTTTCATGGATTTTTTTAAAGAAAACTACAAAACTTTTTTAATCAATCAATATACCATCTTAAAGAACACACCTTGAAGAACTTTCAGTAATTTTTTTATTGAAAAATATTATATTGTTTAGTGACAAATGGCCGTCAATGAAATAATGTTTTTATATACACGGTTTGCGGTGACCAACATTGCGGCGAAGTGGATCATCTGAAAAAAAAATGCGGATGGATTTAGTCAAATATAAGTATGAACTAGTCTTTAATCGAAGGATTTTAAAAAATATTCATTTTTCACAAAATGGCGGACAGTCAAAGTTAATGGTTCGATTTTAACGAAAAAAAACGGCCGTTTTTTGGCTATAAAACGGCCATTTTTTTCGAAAAAAAAAATCGAACGATTAAAGACTACATTTTTATGTATTAAATAAGCTTGCAAAATTTCAAGAAGATCGGTTCATTAGTGTTCGAGTAATCTTGGTCACCGACTTCAGAAATGCCATTTTAAGAAAAACGCGTTTAAAGTTTCAATTTCAGTTTACACGAAGAAAATATTTTTTTTTGTAAACTTACATAGAGTCTTCTATTCCGGGCCCATACAGAAGTATGGGCCCGGATACTTATACTTCAAAAAAATGCAATAAAAAAAATCGATTTTTTCAAATTTCAATCGCAAGTGGGGGTAACCCCTTAAACAAGAAATTACTGTATCTAAGCATAATTCGGTCGACTTGTGCAAGATGACATGCATATGTCATCTTAGACTGAAGTGTGTCGTCTTACACGCATCAACCTACATGTGGTTTTCTATTTTTCTGTTTTTCATTTAAGTAACTGTCCTGAAACTGATTCTACTTCATTATAATAATAAACCTTTATGGATATACGCTTGGCTTTGAATTCATCCGTCGCCGTTTATTTAAATATTTATCGTAAAAGAATAAGTATGTTATCTTAAGGACAACTTCCCAATACATGTACGTGCGTATATGTGGATAATTTATTTTCAATACGCTATATCCATGTAATGTTGATGTTCAGCATATTTTGCTATTTTGAGACCAGTCTTCCCGATAAAAAAAAATCATTGACTTTAAGGACAAGACGGTGCGTGTCCTCGAACTGACATATTCAGATATATGACCTTGAACGATCCACAATGACCTTGAACGGCCTTGACCCCCGAATGTTTTTTATGTGGCTTGAGGTGTTTCACAATATGGTTGAAAGAAAATGTACCATTCCATTCAGAAATGTAGAGGTGACCGTTAGAGTGCGTCAGCACCTCCACCGAAATAAAAAAAATTGTTCGCATTTGACGGCCCCCTTTACACCGTACAACTTTTGTCTGGGAGTCGATAATTTTTTTGTGGAGTCGATAATTACCGAGTTATTTCGGGTGGCAGAGACAAGAAGGACACCCTGTATATGAGGAAGTAAAAATATTTTTTTCTGGATACTTTAATATTTTCAAAGTTACCAAACGATTTTCTTTTTTTGTCTCTACTCTTCTCGGAGTTTCGAACAAAATTTGTAAGCTTCAAGGGATAAAACTGAAAAAAAACAGCACCTATGTAAGACAATATACCTGTAAATGTTGAAAACTTTCTTTGCGTGTTTAACCCTTCGTTGGCACACTTATATTCGCCTACGATTTTGACACACTGGGTCAACTTGAGCCGGATAGTACTTTATCCATCTGCCATTAACAAACCTTCGGTCGGTTTTGATTGAAAAAAAATCAGGAATACACTTTAAACATTTCTGAAAGGGGCCAGTCCACTTTGGAGCCACGAAAAAAGGCTATTTTCGCGATTTTGTTTTTAGGATTTTATAAACCATATGAATGTAAAAGTTGTTGGGCTTCATAAATTAAAGTCTTGAAATACATTTTTTTTAAATTCAATTCATTTTTATTCATTTTTAAGTACAAAAACTATAGTTTAACGTAACGCCTGAAAAATAGGTGGGTAGGTAGCTCCATCACAACTCGGCAACGGCTTGGCTGAAACAAAAAAAATCAAAGTCCATCAGATTCAGTATGACACCAGCTACAAAATGACCCTCGGTCATAAAGTTTTATCAAAAAATTAAAAAAATGGCAGATCAAAAACGAAAAAAGTAAAAAAACGCGTTTTTTCGAAGTTTGTCGCAAAAAAAGAGTAAAAATCAAAATTTTAAAACCATCGAAGGTCATCTTGTTGCGAATCATGTTTACAATATGTGGTTCAAATTTCAAGAGAATCGGTTTATTAGTTTTAGAGATACGATGGAGCTAGATTTTGGAAACGTTGTTTCGAGAAAAACGCGTTTGAAGTTTATACTGTGAAGAACTCTTACCTAAACTCAATCGGCAATTCCTGCACCGTACAAAATCCCTTCTGATTGCTCATCATCGTCCATTTCTCCAAGTCTTGCTCGCTTTCGATTTTTTGAAATTTTCAAAGTGGACCGGCCCCTTAATACGTGTGCATAATTGGAATTCGGACAGTATAAAATTGAATTGTTGTGAAAAATTTGTATAAATTTGTAAAATTGTTGTAAAAACTTTTGATTTTGCAAAAGTAAGCATTTTAGTTCGAAATCGTCCGGGTCAAAATGAACCAGTGTGTCAACAAAGGGTTAAGATAAATAACCCAATACCCGAATAATTATCATATAAAAGTTCTAACTCGTATCTTGCATCAAAACGAACGTACAAAAAAATGGCGAAGACTAGTACAGCGCTCAAACTTTGTAGTTTTTTAAATCCAGATTATAGTTGTATCTATGATCAATGCCTTTTTCGTGACAATTGAAGATACCAAGGAATGCAATTATAGCAAGCTGAACAAAGAAATCTCTGTAGGAGCTGATCGTAACTTGTCCGTATTACCACATCGTTCTTAGCTAATTTAGACATCACGTCTAGATTCGCTGCATTTTGCCGAACGGATATAGCTACCGCTTGTTCCGCGACGATAAGAATTAAATCGATACTGCTATAATATTTTGGAATCCCATAATTTATTTTCAGTAAAATATACGTCGTTCCGGCGTGAGTTTTGTGTGCCTTGTTATTCATTTAAAAATTAACGTTACTCAACAATTTTCAACCAATTTCACATTGATACATTATGAATAATAAGTACGTACTTATGCAACCGTTCTCTTAATCCATTTGTCAAGCTAAACCTTAAGGGGTTACCCCCACTTGCGATTTTGAAAAAATCGAGTTTTTTTATTGCATTTTTTGAAGTACAAGTATCCGGGCCCACACTTCTGTATGGGCCCGGAATAGATGACTCTATGTAAGTTTACAAAAAAAAATATTTTCTTCGTGTAAACTGAAATTGAAACTTTAAACGCATTTTTATCAAAATGGCATTTCTGAAGTCGGTGACCAAGATTACTCGAACACTAATGAACCGATCTTCTTGAAATTTTGCAGGCTTATTTAATACATAAAAATGTGGTCTTTAATCGTTCGATTTTTTTTCGAAAAAAAATAGCCGTTTTATAGCCAAAAAACGGCCGTTTTTTTCGTTAAAATCGAACCATTAACTTTGACTGTCCGCCATTTTGTGAAAAATGAATATTTTTTAAAATCCTTCGATTAAAGACTAGTTTATACTTATATTTGACTAAATCCATCTGCATTTTTTTTTTCAGATGATCCACTTCGCCGCAATGTTGGTCACCGCAAACCGTGTATATAAAAACATTATTTCATTGACGGCCATTTGCCACTAAACAATGTAATATTTTTCAATAAAAAAATTACTGAAAGTTCTTCAAGATGTGTTCTTTAAGATGGTATATTGATCGATTAAAAAAGTTTTGTAGTTTTCTTTAAAAAAATTCATGAAAAAGGCCTTTTTTTGCGCTACAAGTGGGGGTAACTCCTTAATTGATCAAAAATTTCCATGTATGGTCTCAACAATTGGTGCGCTCGAAATTTACTTTATATGGCAAATTTTAGAAAGAGCGTGAACAAAAAACTACTAAAATTTTGCGAACATCGACTTTTTTGTTTCTCATTACAGCTTCATCCAACATGTTTTTGGGAGCTTTTTTATTCGAAAAATTTCTCTTGGAATCTACAGTGAATTTACCTTCAATTAGGAGAGATAGTGTGTGTTGACTTTTTGAACGTGCGATAGCAACTAAATCGAGTTCTTCACACTCTCTTTCTTTTTTTCTCTCTCTTCATCTCTCTTATTCTCTTGTTCCGCTTGCACATTCGGAAAGGAATCGAGGGCGATCTCTCCTCGTCTGGTCGCGGTATGTGCCATATCGAGGAAGGTATGCGTCTCGTCATGCTTCGATAAAAGACTTCTTATTCCCATATTCTCATTCTTTTTCTACCCTTCTTTCTTTATTTTCAACAAACACTTGCCCTGTACTCGTACGCATCTCTCTAGTACCTGTAAGAATATGATGGTGCTCTCCTTCAATGATTCTTTCTCCGTCAGACATCTGACAAAAGGACCGCAGC
>OX101784.1:52423993-52465644 GCA_944452715.1 Ophion slaviceki
GGCGTGACAAATAACTTCAACAATTTTCACTCGATTTACTTCAAATTTGAAAGTTATGTTCCTAATTGCATTTCGCAGAGAAGTACGTACGGAATTTCTGATTAATCGAAAACTTTTCATTTTATGAGCAGTTTATGATTATAACGAAATTTTTCACTGAAAATTCATTTCTTAAGTTCAAATACCTACAACTTTTGAACAAAACAATATTTTTTAAATTTCTTTCGTACTTCTCTAGGTATTCTAATGTAGATTACACGATAATTTTTGTTTTTTGTTCTAGGTGAAATTTGTGGATGCTGAATGTCACGCCGCGGAGCGCTTAAAAAAAAGATAACAAAAGAAAATATTAGTAGTCGGCCATTATGTAGATCGAAAAAATATATATATATATTTTCTAACAGCTTGATATTCATACTAAATAGATCTGTAATTAACTTTATGAGTGCATCACTTTTTCATACGAAAAAAAATTGTTAAATTCGCACATAATTTTATATCCGCTATTGTGGCCTAACCCCTTAAATGATGACAATTGACATCCATTAAATATTCTGATAAAATCATTCAATTCATTTTTTTTATTTCGAAAAAAATGAATTTTCTCTTTCTTTGTCGAAACAAACTTTGCCAGCTTTTTGAGAATGTACACTGTAAGATGCAAAAAAGCTTTGTAGATTTTCTACAAAATGGTAATAACAAATATAATACTCATACGCATGAAGATATTACAATTTTTGTGCAACACAGTGATCTTCAATTCTAGCATTCAATAGAAATAAATAATAAATCGTTATGCTTTACAGCGTTCGACTACATACACGTCCATTTTCGGGCGGTTGAGTGTCCAGTTACTGGAAAATTCGTCCATTCACTGGCGGTGTAGTAATTTCGCTACTTATTGATCAATTTCTTCAATATTATTTATTGCGATTACTTCGAATATTTTTTTATACTATCAGGATGATATCGCCTGGTAGCTATAGCGGTGGAAAAATTTGTTTCAATAATATTTCGATTTCACAGTCCGAGGCCGTGTTGAAATTCCGAACTTCGAATGATCAGAACGCTCAAAACTCCGAAAGAATACTATCCCGAAAGATCAAAACTCCGAAAGAATTGTACAGGAAAGACTAAAACTCCGAAAATCTGAACACCGTCAAAATATTTCAGCCCTAAAAGTTTTAAAAGTTCCAAAATTTAAAAAAAATCGACGAATTATTTAAAGAATTGTTTTATCAAGAAGTGATCTTACGTCAATTTTGAAATTTGTCCAGGCAATGTTATACGTTCTACATCATTGACAGTCAACTGTGTAGACTTTTGCTGGGATAATCTTGACGAACCTTGTAATTCCGGAACATGAAAATTAGGAATTTTAAACCGTCGGCGCATTCGAAGTTCGGAATTTCAACCCGGCCCCCATGTCAAGATCATGCCAGCGAAAGTCTAACATTGTCTAGACAAATTTCAAAATTGACGCAAAATCATTTCTTGATAAAAAAAAATTCTTGAAATGATTCGTCGATTTATTGAAAATTTTGAAACTTTTAAAACTTCCATAGCCGAATTATTTTGACGGTGTTCAGATTTTCGGAGTTTTGGTCTTTCGTGTAAAATTCTATCGGAGTTTTGATCTGTCGGGGTAGTATTCTTTCGGAGTTTTGAGCGTTCTGATCATTCAAAGTTCGGAATTTCAACCTGACCCCATCTTGAGTTTCGGAATATTAAAATTCGGAATTTCAAACCGTCGGAGCATTCAATGTTCGGAATTTCAACCCAGCCTCCACAGTTCATCTGAATCCTTCAGGGTCGTTATTCGTCCATTCACTGGTCGGTTAACCCTACACGCGGAGTTTCGCCTGGATGACTCTCGTGTATTCGTGAGCTCTGTGTTCTTGCGCGTTGAGAAAATCTCAGGATGTTCCTCAAACGATTTACGCTCCCGGGTTACCAGTGCAACTCCGGCCATTTCTCGCATTTTGTTTATTTCCTTTTTGAACATTCGAAGTTCCTGCGGTGGTCCCGCAATGGTATTACAAAACGATTTATTTGCGCTCCCGGTTCTGTCTTGCTAGCTTTATCGTTTCGTTACTCTATCTACCAACACAAGATCCCGACTCGCTCCACCACAATCTGCACCCCGAGCAATGCACGGCCGTGCAGTGCCGCTACTGGCTGCCTCCGCTCGGGTCCCCAGTGGCGATTTGGCCGGTTCCGCAGCCCCCAGAAAACCGACCCGTTCCATTTCCAGACCGCGTTTTTTTTTTTTTCATTTTCCGAAAATGTTGTGTGGTTTGGAGAAAATTGATGTAGTTTTACCCCCCCCCCCCCCCCCCCCCCACGTCATACCGTAGCTCTCCTGATGAGACAAAGTTAACTGGAGCCTACTGGAGCATGCAGGTTGTAGCGATCAATCCTTCGACAACGTTCGTGTGAAGTATAAGTCACCGAAGATAGCTGAAGCTAGCCAAATCGAGACTCGAATTATGTCACGGTTGGGTCTCTCGGCGATTTTGGTTAAGGGGCTATTTCAGTGTCGACGCTGAAAATTTAGGTGATTTTCGGAAATGTTTTGGAAGAAAAGTACTCAATTAAATGTTTCGGAAAATTAAGAATATATTTGGCAATATTTGACCTATATTACATAATTTTTTCATAGAAAAATGTATGCGTGAAACTCCCATTCAGCGATAAGCGTAGGCATCTCCTTTTGTTGAAAAGTGTTTTTTTCAACTGTAAGTTTTATAGAAACGATCTAGACGATCGATTTAAAAATTGAAGGGTGTATTCCGTATAAGACAAAGAATTTACTGTATTAATTTGAATCAAATGGTATCATTTCGTCAATGGTCCTAAAACTCCTTAACAGTCAGTTTTCCGGATGTTTTTGTTTCTGGCAAGTAGCCATGACGACAACTCAGTTTTAACCGTTCACTAAACACGTTATTCGCGTATGACAAGGTGAAACGTGGGTCGTGTACAGTTGGGTAGGCCCCGAAGCGCGTTATAAGCCGTATGGGCCACCCGTCTTACGCATCCTGGTCTTCGAGTGTACATCAGCTCCTTCATTCGTCCCCCCTGCTACTAGAAATACGAGCTGAACGTGGTGTATATGTATATATATGTTGCGGCATGAAACCGCAGATTTCGTGCGTGCACGCACGAATACCTCATCGCGAGAGTTTTGTTCCTGACTGAATGCGAAGAGAGCTCGCTTCTACGTGTGCTGCTGTGCCAGTAATTATTATTACCATGGCGAGAATAGCTGGGAGCGAGCAAGAAACGATTTAATCGCAGTAGCGGCCAGGAATACCCGGTCAGAAATATAAACATATGATAAATCTACATATAAATCTGCACTTTTCTAGTCAAACAAATTGCGCAAAGTATATGTTCCAACGCGCTCTCGCGTATCCATTTTTTTTTCAAAAACTTTAAATACACTGGAATAGAAGAAATCTCGTCTAAAAAACCACAGGATGCATGTTGCGGCGAGCACTTTTACACAGGTAGCATACTGCCTTTTAAGACAAATTTTCGCTCACTTTTAACAGTTTGGGAAAAGTTTTTAATAACACAAAAATGTTTTCCGCTGAAAACACGAAACTTTGTTCGAGATAAACATGCAAGGTCCATTTGTTATGTTTAAAGTTGTTTGGGGTCTAGCTGCCGAGGGTGAAGTACGAGGGGAGCGCCTTATGCGTAAGCATGGGGGCGATTGACTGTTACCAACTGTTAGCTTGATAGCTAACAGTTCGAACAGATCGAAAAAAAAATATTTTCTAACAGCTTGATATTCATACTAAATAGATGTGTAATTAATTTTATGAGTGAATCACTTTTTCATACGAAAAAAATGGTTAAATTCGCACATGAATTTGTACCCGTTACTGTGGCCTAAGGCAATGTAATCATCTAATGTTCAAAAATCTGTATTTTTACAAATACATGTAGAAAAACAATTCGAAAACGTACTTCTAATATGACGATTATTTGATAATAATCGTCATATTAGAAGTACGTTTTCGAATTGTTTTTCTACATGTATTTGTAAAAATACAGATTTTTGATAATTTGATATTTGATAATAATCGTCATATTAGAAGTACGTTTTCGAATTGTTTTTCTACATGTATTTGTAAAAATACAGATTTTTGAACATTAGATGATTACATTGCCTTAGGCCACAGTAACGGGTACAAATTCATGTGCGAATTTAACCATTTTTTTCGTATGAAAAAGTGATTCACTCATAAAATTAATTACACATCTATTTAGTATGAATATCAAGCTGTTAGAAAATATTTTTTTTTCGATTTTCAAAATGGCCGACTACTCGAAACTTCTCGAAACAGCTTTTTTTCAATTGGCGTGACACATAACTTCAACAATCTTCGCTCGACTAACTTCAGATTTAAAAGTTATGTTCTCAATTGCATTTCGCAGAGAAGTACGTACGGAATTTTTGATTAATCGAAAACTTTTCGTTTTATGAGCAGTTTATGAGCAATTATAACGAAATTTTTCACTAAAAATTTATTTCTTAAGTTCAAATACCTACAACTTTTGAACAAAACAATATTTTTTAAATTCCGTACGTATTTCTCTAGGTTTTCTCATGTAGATTGACGAGAATTTTTATTTTTTGTTGTAGGTAAAAAATTGTGGATGCTAAATGTCACCCGTGGAGCGCCTAAAAAAGATAACAAAAGAAACTATTAATAGTCGGCCATTTTGTACATCGAAAAATATATATATATATATTTTATAACAGCTTGATATTCATACTGAATAGATGTGTAATTAATTTGATGAGTGAAGCACTTTTTCAGATGAAAAAAAATTATTAAATTCGTACATGATTTTATACCCGTTACTGTGGCCTAAGGCCTCAAATGTTTGCATTACTTTTTATAATTATTTTCTATAACTTTACTCGCTCAATTAACGCGAGACGAATTGGCAACGTCGTAAATCGTGGTATATGGTACAGCCCAGGTTGGGAGAAGTATCGCAAAGTTAGGGACATACGTGCCCTGTACATAACCTCAATATCGGCCCAAGGAGCTGTCAACATTGAATATGGGTGCTTATAAAAAAAAATTCGTTGGAAAGAGAAAGTGTGTTCTAAAGCTGTCTATAAACTGGACGAAATAAAAAAAAACTAATAATTTTCCAATATTCTAAAAAAAACCTCTGCGTAAAAAAAGTCCGCTTTATTTTGTTTTTGTCTTAAAATTTCTAGAAAATGATAATTTCTAAATATAGATATTAAATAAATGTCAAATAATTATTACTGATGTAGAGAATATAAACAAATAATATTCGTTGTTAATCATCCTGACCAAGTAGCTCGAGGTTCCCGGGCATAATTACCGAATATAGATAAGATAGGTAGCATTTGTCCCGTCTACGACGTTGCCATGATTGCACAGCCTACATGACGTGCTTGATTTTTCAATAATGCCGCGCCAAGTTGCTCCAGAAGTTTTCGTGGACTTGAAAAAACAACAGACTGTTAATACTTGTTGAATTGATTTGAAGAAAAACAATGAATTTTCTTTTAATTTCAAATACGCGAAAGATCGCGTCGAAACTAATGGAAATAGTGTAGGTACTTATAAATTCAGCTTCGTAAAGTCAACATCATCATCCAGGCTTGTATCACTCTCCGATATTTGATACTTCATCTGACAGATGACATCACAATCATACGTGCAGTACGGCAAGCGCAAGCCAATATAAGTTTGATAAGTCTAAGAGTGACATTTCATAGGTCCGCAAACAGCAGCAGTTTTGAAGTATCTTACTAGCATTGGATGGGTAAATCAACAACTAGTAAGCCTCGAAAATGTTGGCGGTTTTTGTTGCCTATGAAAGTCCACACTTGCGATGACTCTGCATGGGAAATGCTTTTCAATGACCTACCAGCTATTAGTAGTGTCAAAACAATACCATGGAGAATCATCGAAAAATATTTTAGTGAATTACTAAAATGCGGGTGCTTTATTTTATCCTAGAAATGTTAGTCGGCATGTGATCTTCCATAGACATTGAAATGCTGTGGTAGCTTAGTGACCTATCAGAGTTGACTAGCCTTAGGTATGTTGGGCCAGTGGTATGTTGGGCCACTAAAGCGATACGATACTGAATTGCTAAAATGCTGCTGTCTTCTGCTGCCCATGTAATGTTTACATAACATAGGGCAATGTTGGAAATTTCGCAAGCTTCAAGCTCAACGTGCTGTCTAAGATAATTGGAAATCCAAACAACAGCTGACGCAGCAATATCATGGTCGTATATTCTTGAATACTGAATGTAATAGATATATAGTTGGCAATACGCTTGCAGGTGACGTATAAACTGAACAGCGTCTCTTCTTCCGATATCAAACAGTCTCACGGCAATTAATCACTTCTGCTTCGACGGCAATGGTGAGAAAAGTTACTGCACGTGCACAGGATGTACACAAAGGTCAGGATACATTAATATCTCAGAAGATTCGAGTTTTGGGAAAATATTTTCAATGTAAAAATTATTCGATATGAAAAGATCTATCTGACATAGATGCGTTATTGTTTCGAGTTCAGGGCCCAGTTTTAGACGATGAGATTCGAGTCTATTTTTTTTAAATAAGCTAGCCCATTTTTTATCCAAATTCGTTTTAGGACATTGTTTCAGTCTGAATGGGTGTTTTGCATTTTGCGCTTGGGCCCAATTTTATAAAGATTTTATGTCCAAAGGTAATCGTCATTGCTCAACGGGTTACACCTGGTTCGTGGCTGGAAAAAAGAGGTGTTTTCGTGAATTTTTTTTTGGGATATCGGTGCAGGCTTTTAACTTTTTTTTCATAGTAAATTTCAAGTATCTTCGACAATTTTTTTATTGGAAAATATTCATAAACGACGAAGATACAATAAATTGCACAGACCGCTGTGCAAAAAAGGCCCTTCGCGGTGACCACTCCTGCTCGGGAACAAATCATCTGAAATCAAAAAACCAAGCGAATTTAGTTTTTGTACCGTATTATCTAATTTTTAACCGAAGGATTCAATAAAATAATGATTTTTGAAAAAATGGTCGCCGATCGAAAGTGATCATCGAAATTTCGGTGAAAAAAAAACACTCTATTTTCCTTGATATCAAAAAAAGTAGGTATTGTAAAAAAAATCCTTCGTTTAAGGACTGCCTTTTGATATACAATAAATGTGAAATTTGGAGCAGATCGGTTTAGCTATTTTTGAGATATTTTGGTCACCGATTGTGAAAAAGTAATTCCGAGAAAAACGCGTTCAAAGTTTTTACCTGTAACGGTAAAGCGGTAGACGGACCTCCCTGTAAACTTTGATAACTCCTCCCATTTTCAACGGACCGACTTGAAATTTTCAGAAAATATTTTTGACAGGTTATATTATAAGACTGCGTCAAAAACGAAAAATCGTTTTTTTTTTTTTTTTTTTTTTTCAAAAAATCCAACTAGGTGTAATCCCTTAATACAGATTGGGATTCTAGACGATTGGTTTCTGTCGACAACGTGGACAGACTCGGCCTGGAGTCTTGTTTGGGCTAAATCAGGTTCAATTCGATTTCGCTTCCAACTAGGAATTCCCAATTTTTTCCTAGCACCATAGTTTTCAAGACGTTTTCTGTTTATGGATATTCGATTTTGAGTTAGACCTTATTGAGGCCCAATCAGGTAGATATCTGACTGGGCCTAAACGGACCTCTCAATTCAAATTCCCATTATTCAGAACACAAACCGAATATAAAAAATGACTATCTTTTAAGAAAAATTGATCTGTGTATAATTCCTGCGACTAAAATATTCTTCTTTCGAAAACTAATTATTTTTCTTCTCATTTTTCAGCAAAATTGTTATAGAAATATTTTCGCGTATACAGTTATGAATCGGCGAAATAAAGGGAACCATACGTTGAGAATAAAACGCTGCCGTATCATTTCGCTCGGTTTTATTATGATCGTCCAAATTTTTAATACATGGAAGACCAAATGGCAAGGAATGAGAGGAGGCCAACGAAATGGGAAGGGAGAGAGGGATTCCAACTATGCCGAGGGAATAAAGAAATTGATGAGTGGCGAAAAGAAAATTATGTAGAGCGGGAAAACCGTATAGGGGGTCTTTGGACAGGAAAGAGGGAGAGAAAAAACGGGGGTGGGCGGAATCCGTTGTCAGCTAGGCAGTGAAAAATTCGCCAATTAAAAAATCTCATTTCTCCGGGTAACGAGGGGTGGTCGGGCAATTAACGTCACAGGCGGAAATGATTAATGGGATGTTAAAGTGGGGAAAAATGGAAGGAGGCGGAATATTTCTCGCGAAATCACGAGAGAACACTTGAAGTACGTGATAGCTTATCATGAATGAATGAATTATCGGTAGTTATTGACTTGGACTTAGAACGAATAGGCCATGAATCGGGAATAAACGCAGAACGGGTAATCCGAATTGTGAACTTCATAACTTATTTCACTTGTCACTTGTCCTTCCTGTACGGAAAGAGTTTTAAAAAATCAGCTCGAGCATGGCAAAACACTAAACGGCTGAAATCCCCCCCACTTACTGAGCGACGTAGTGTGGCGGGATATAGTTAGGTTAGGATAAATGTTCAAATGCCACATGTCATTTCTACTAGGTTATTTCATATTAGAATACTTTATTACCGTTTGAGCGTGAATAATTTTTGGACGGAATTAAAATGAAACAGAATTATGTTTTATTTTTAAATTGTATTTTTTTGATAGTATAATAAACTTTTTTAAAAAGAGATACCAGTCCAACAAAAATGCTTCTCTTATAACTGAAGGGAGACTTTGTCCTTGAAATTTTCAAAAAATCAGTTTGAACTCAACATGAGCAGCTAGAAGAAGAGGAGGGATGCCTCTATGGACCAGGCATTGCCGATTAGCGGTAATTATAAACACATTTGTGTAAACACATTACAAAACTTTAAACGCGTTTTTCTCGAAAAAACGTTTTTAAAAATGGCTGACATTCTCCTGACCGCTGTAATTAACATATCGACCTGAAATTTGGAGAGCATACTCAGAAAATATGTCTTCACGGAATGACGGATCGTTTTTTCGCTAGATACATTTTTGCATTTATTATTTATCTTTTCATGCGAAAAAAAACGCGAAGATTCGATTTCTTTTTAATTGCCGCCATTTTCCGAAATTTGTACTAAACGAAAAACCCATCCGTCATTCCATGACCAAAGGGTCACAGATTGATAATATGCTTTGAATTTGTGTTTCAGATCAACAAAGAGCGGGCAGTGATGTCAGCCGTTTACCTCCCGCGATTTGAGGACCTGTTTTCGCGAAGCTGCAACGGCCGCCATTTTGGTTGTTTTATCAAAAAAAAAATTTTTTACGTTCTGTATATCATGAATAAAAGCAAGAAAAAAACCGCGCTCAAAAAGCTTTACCCTTTGGCTTTAAAAAAAAATAAAATGTAAACACCTGAAATATGGCACTCCAAGGACAAAGTCTCCGTTAATGTATCCATTTTTTCTCTCTCTTGTATCGGAAACATCGTCGCACTTTTTTGTCCATTCATTTAGAGCTGCTTTCTTTTTCTTCCAGTGTCGAACCGTTGATTCCGCTACACCCACACTTTTGGCGATGTCGGAAACTGATATTCCGGTCTCGGTATTTTCTCATGCAACCTTTTTAATTGAAAGTGGTACAGTTTTCGCTTTTCTTTTTCCGTTCGTGTTCTTTATGAGTTTTGGAATTACGAAGTGGAAAGTTCAATACTGAAATTGAGGGTATGACATCGCCACGGCGCGAGATAACACGACCATGAAACTTCGTCTGCAATGATTATGCAGTAAAAATGCAGCAAATAACAATAACTATGCGTTGCTCGATCGTGTAATTCTCCATGACTAAACCTCAATAATTCCTGATGCCAGTTGTCAAAGATTAGTACTCTATGTTCGCCACAAAAAAATGGCGCGCAATTTCAACTGTCAGGCTATTTGGAGACACCCTTCATATGTATAAAATGTATGGTTAATTTTTATTGGCTGCGTGTGTGAGTGCAAAATGAGGTGGAATCATCTGTGTATGGGCTCTTCGATCTTGATGTTGTCGAGCTATAATATACTAAAACGTCGAACGGAGTGGACGAATAATTGAAGAAAAGGAGAATGTGAAAATAATGCGGAATGTAGGGTGTAGATAATAAGTGAAAAGTATGCATGTGAAATATTCATGTTTTGTAAAAAGGTGTGCAAAAAAGTTGTGCAAATTAAACTCGATACTACTACTAAAACGTCGAAAATTCCACTTATGGCAAAAGCAATGGTGTTGAAGTTTGCATCGTTGGAATGTAATGAAAGTTCTTTAAAACAAATATATTTCTTCAGTTTCTTCATCATCCAAAGTCTTATCCTGCAAATTTGTGCTGCAGATGACTGATGACCAAGTGGAATGGAATGGAATGAAATGGGAGCGAAACACTTTTCTATTTCCGTTTTATTTCTTGTTCGCTATTATCGTAACAAGTTCTCAATGATAACACAACCGAAGCCGAACATTCGAAAAAATATTTATTTGTAGGCAAGTAAAGATTTATTTAAATCGCATCATCATTTATTGAATTTAAGGCGGTCCTCTAAATTCTCGGGTCGAAAAAATCGATTTTTTTTCATAGATCACATCTACAATATGTGTAGAAAATGTGTGCTAAAGGATTTTTCGATATTCGAAGTGGTTCACAAGTTACGGCCCTGGACGGAGCAGGTATACTGAGCAGATATACTTTCAAACGCGTTTTTCTCGAAACACCATTTTTCGAAACGGTGACCACGATATTTCAGAAACTACTGCACCGATCTTGTTCAAATTTATACAGCATCTTTAATATGTTATAAGCCAGCGATTGAACTAGGATTATCATGATTGCTTCGATAGTTTTTTTGTACGAGCGAAAAACTTAAGAAAAAATGAGTAAAAAATAGAATGTAATTTTCAAAAGTGTATAAAAAAGTCAATTTTTGTAATTTAGAATTCACTCTAGTTCAATCGCTAGTCTTAAATATGAAGATTAAAATGCCGTTTGGTTTTTTTATTTCAGATAAGCAGAACAGCCGCAATCTTGGTCACCGTCAAGCACCTCTTTTACTTGATGTCTTCCTGTCGGCCACTATAACTTTTATTCTATTATATATTTTGACTTCAAAAAATTTGTAAAGCTTATTTAAATGTTAATAAAGATTATGCAAAAACAATGAGATTGATTATTTCGATGCTTTGCCCGTAAAAAATTATTGAAAAAGCCGTAAAAAAACAGCCGAGAAACTAGAGGACCGCGTTAAACATATTTAATATTTTAAAAAGAATAGCTGAAACAAAAAATATACATATCTGAAAGAAATTGGATCGTGGTAGGACGTGGGACAAGTAAAAAAACCTATTTGATTTGAATAGATCCTATTTGAATAAAATTAAAAAATTTGGTATTGTAGAATTTGCGACTCTAATTGTGGAAATCCCGTAGTCGCGATGTCGCCAGCACGCAGCGTTCGCGCACAATACTTAAATAAGGCAGGCGGTATGCTGAAACAAAAACAAAGCATTATACGTTCAGTATTGGTCGCGCTGTTCCCTTTACGAGACGTCGAATGGAACGCTCGCGCAAGGCGAGCTCCATTTTCGACCAATTTCACGCGGGGTCCGAGCCGTTAATTACTTACTGTTACACGAGAACCGCTCCCGCAGTCCCGCAAACTCGCGACGTTTGTTCCTTAGCCCAAACAAGGGCTTCCGACCGTCCTCCCCCACACCGGTCCATCTGACTGGTGCCACTAACCGATCGGGCAATTAAAAATCAATTATCAACAACAAAAGCGGCTCAAACTTCATTTAAATTTCGTAAAATCGATATTAGACATGCTTCAGAGTCTACGTTTTTGACTTTATTTTTAATTTTCGACTTGATAATAACCACACTTATACACTTTAATCATTTTCGTGGATTGTCCAGGTCGGACGATTCTACAATGGCCATAAAAAAACAATATAAGTTTAATCTAAAACTTTTCTGCATATCACCAATAGTTTGAATGCTATTGCTCTGTAACACTTTGAATTCTTCACCCTGTATATTAGGGTGGTACAATTATGAGCTCTATTTTTTTCCTTTTTCTCGCCATCCAATTATCTTCTTTAATAAAAAAAAAAAATTGTCGCGGAAGATGCGAGATGTCAAAAAATATTTAGAGGTCACTCTAGCCTCCCAAAAATTGAAATTTTCATTAAAAATCGATTTTTTTTCGTCCACTTCTCACCGTGAATTTTACACTTTATAATTTTGAAATGAACCTCGCGAAAACTCTAGGGGCCGAGTGAATAATTAGTGGTCACTGTAGGTTTTCGAAATTCAAAATTTCCGCCAAAAAATAAACCTCGCATGCACCATAACTCCTTGTAGCGTGAAAACAAAATAAACAACAAAGTGTTTCATTTTCTGAATAATTTATTATAACCATTTGTAACAAACACCAATAAGATTATGTTTATTATTTTGTATTATTATGTATTGTTGTACTATGGCGTTGCTCGTTAGAGTACAACTACGATTGATCCGCAGTTTGACTAACAAGACCAACTGTGGGACGCCCTACGATGCGCGGGAAACAGCTGCCATTTCAGTTTTATGAATAAAACGACCTATGATTTTGTTTACGGACAAAAGCTTTACAATTCTTTGGTTAGAAGTGTGAGGTAAATTTGAAAAATGTCTTTCTAAAGACAAAAGGATAAATTGTTTTGAAAATGTTACAAAGCGTCAAATTTATGAGTGAGAAGGTAAAAAAATTGGCGAAAATTGGAAATTTCGAAGCTCTTGAACAATCACTAAATATTCATTAGGCGGCTAGAGCTTTCGCGAGGTTAATTTAAAAATTGTAAAGCGTAGAAATCATGGGTGAGAAGTAGTCGAAACAAAAAAAAACGACTTTTTAATGGAAATTTGAATTTTTGGGGGACTAGAGCGACCTCTAAATATTTTTTGACCACTCGCAGCTTCCGCGACAATTTCTTTGTTAAAGAGAATAATTGGATAGTGAGAAATAGTTCCAAAATTGTGCCACCCTATATAGCTTTCAAACTGTAAAAACTGCACTGAGAAAAAAGAATCGTTGAATGTGCAAAATGCATTTTGTTGTCTCGAATTTTGTTGTTTTAACAGTTGCTCAGACATGCTAAATAAGCAGATAGTTTAAATGTATCTTTGGTTACTGCCCAACTATACTGTTTTGTTATGCCAATCAAAAATCAAGTTTAACGTATTTAAAGATACAATTTTGTTAAACCAACTGAATTTCTGATGGATGAACGAATTTTTTTTCAGTGTGTGATTCGGTAGCAGGCAAACAGCCGAACGGGCATGCCAAAAGTACCTTCCTCCCTTGTTCGACTACGAATCCCCTAAAAATCACTAGACATTAAGGGGGGATGATGTCTTCATGCGAAAAAAAATTTGCTAATTTCCATGATTTTTTTTAGAGAAACATTTCTTCGCCATTTTTTAGACAGGGTATGTTTTATTACTACTTTTAGCTGTTGCATGGTATTTTTGTTTTTATTAATATTTTAAAATGGCGGGGTATGGCGCGGTTTTCTAAACTACATTTCCAAAACTGGCGTGATGTCTAGCTAAAAAAACAAATCCACAGATTCTCATGAAATTTGGTATGAATCTTTCTAATATCATTGTCTAAAACATGACGGTACATGTTTTTGAAAATTAAAAGAAAGGATTTTTTAATTGCAAAATGTAGCTTCTTTTTCGAAAAATTCAATCTTTTTGTTTCATAGCGTACCATTTCATAGATTTTCAACATTTTTACTTTTATCCTGCTTTATATTTGGCGTACAGGGGTTAACAAAAGAAACATCTTCGTACTTCCTCATTGTCCGTGCCATACCTCCGCCATTTTTAAAGATGAATAAAAAAATATCATGTAACAGCCAAGAGTAGTAATAAAACATACCCTAAGTCTCAAAAATGGTGAAGAAATCTTTCCTTAAAAAAAATGATAATGAGCAATTTTTTCTTCGCCCAACCGGCAAATCACCTATTTTCCTCGTTCAACCTGCAAATCGGCTATCTCTATCGCACTCATGGCCGCTCGGTCGGTAAAACACTGCGCTTTAAGGTTTTACTTGATGGACCGACGGGCAAAAAGTTTGTTCTAAATGAGCGAATCGTGGATTTACAAGTCTAGATCATGTCGTACATGTTTAGCCATACAAATATCTAATTTAATAATAAATTAACAATTAGAAATGTTAGTTTTCCACTTTAAATAATAATTGAAGTCAAATTTGACGATATTGGCTGAGGTTTTGTTAGTGACTGTACATTAGGGTGACCCAAATTTAAGCTCTATTTTTTTTCCTTTTTCTCACCATCCAATTATCTTCTTTAGAAAAAAAAGTTAATTAAAAAATTCTAGAGCGTGAATTTTATGGGTGAGAAGTAAACGAAAAAAAAATCGATTATTCAATGAAAATTTGAATTTTTCGGAGGCTTGAGTAACCTCTAAATATTTTTTAATCGCTCGCAAATTTCGTGACAATTATTTTTTCTCTTTAAAGAAAATAATTGGATGGTGAGAAAAGGAAAAAAACGAATACATCTCAAATTTGGGCTACTCTACTGTACATCTGTTTCAACTGTCCAACAAAAAAATATCTCAATTTTTTAATTCAATTAATACGTTCAGATCATCTTATTGTTATCAATAATTACCCAAAAATACAATATATATTGAGTTCTCTAATGACTGCTGATTAATTCATCGTTAAAATTAATATTTTACTGTTTTATAAATTGACTGCTAAACGCAGCAATCTAAATTTTTTTTCATCAGTGGTAGCACTGCTCGACCTACTGACGCATGCGTTGTGCTCTTCGCGTTGACGCTGCTCCGTGAGTGGCAGTGAGTAAATCTAACCTCAAAATAGCGTGGGAAAGCGTGGCTTCAGTGCGTTCTATAGTAATTATGTTTAAAAAAATAGAATGATATAAAATTTCACTATATATGATGTTGTCCAAAAAAAACCATTGGCGACCTTAATTAATCAACAATCATATTTATTACAAATAATAAGGCAAGCTACAGAAAAAAAACTATGAATTCAACGTATGCCCGGTTTTGTCAACCACGGATTAGTTACGGATAAAGTTATCCGGCAGATAAACAATGTTAAGGGTGTAGGATATCTTGCGGATAACTTTATCCAGAGGTGACGAAACCGGCCATTAGCATGGATTTACACCACGGTATGGCAAAGCGTTTCTACTATGCCGACGGAGTAATCATCACACTACTCTACAACGTTTCCACGTCAACACAGCGCAATTCACAACAAGGCGATACTCTTGATTACATTAATTAATTTCTTGACAATTACTCAGTCGATTTATTTGAAACTTGGCACAACCAATCGCTTGATCCTAAATCTTGTTGATAAAATATTTTCAGAATCAACGGCCATTTAGTTCCATCCTTTTTGCAACCATTAACGTCTGCAGAAGCCATTTTCCCATAAACGACCGTTTTAAATTCATATGTTTATAACTACCAAATTATTTAGTGAAAAATTCTAAAATAATTCATGTATTATTATTTTACCGAGAACTATAATTTCTCAAATTTTCAAGAATTTTCGCGATTTTTTAATATCCATCCACTAATGCCTTAAAGGCATGTCACACGTTCGGTCGGTAAAAATCCCGCGACTAATTTTTCTGCTAGACGGATTACATTTCGAGCAAACGAAGCGTAGACGTTGTTCGTCTTTCAACAGGGGCAATGGGTTTATTTTCTTTTTCCCAAAAAATCCACCATTTCGGGGAACACTGGGAATCTGCAAATCAGCTTTCTCCCTCGCACTCATAGCCGCTCGGTCGGTAAGGCAGTGCGCCTTAAGAGTAATAAAAATCTTAAAGCATCATGACAGTGTAAAATGAGCAAAAAATCGATTTTTTTGCATTATCCGATAGTATAGACGGTTATAAATCTGCTGTTCAATTTTTGAGGTTAAATTTGAACAATTTCCGTCGCATAAGCCTCGTAGAGAAAGTGATTCGATCAGCGGCGTGATACCTGGCGCAGACTCGAATCTTTAAACGCGTTTCGCTTGAAATGTCGTTTTTCAAAACCGTTAACACTCTCAAAGGAATAGTTTCTTCACGCTATTCTTTATGTTGCTATAGAAATTTTTTTTTCTAATCTTCATATTTTTTTTACGAAACACTGTAGAAAAAAAGGCTAAATTCGAAACTTTTTTTCAAAACGCCGCTATTTTGTCACTTTTGATTTTGAAAAACCTCCATAGCTAGATAGCGGCTTTCACACTGGTTAATAATCTTTTTACAAATATTGGTTCAGATCATATTTACGGCCACAACCGTGTACACCGTCAGGGCTTCTTTTTTTCTGACATTTTCCACCCTTAAAAAATGTACAAAAAAAACAAACGTTTACAATTTTATTTTCTGTTCTTCATGAGTAATTTGATTTGACATTAAAAAATCAGACTGATTAGCGTATTTTAAGCATCGAATTTTTTTCTTAAAAAATCAGCTATTTTTCGACCCGTTACACTGTGAGAATTCCTTAATTTTTTAAGCAATTATGATAAAAACTATACATGAGGTAAATGAAAGCAGAGATTTATTCAACAATATTCCCCAAAATGATGGTACTTTTTTATACATAGGTATTCTCTTATCTTTGATGTATAAACATACAGTGGGTTAAAAAAGCATTTGTACATCTCACACGAAATTGTTGTTAACTTGGATTTATTTGTTTCTTCGTATTTACCCAAGATTTTTGTAAGCAGACATGTATATTTAGGATAAGCTATCTAACACAAAAACTTAAGTCCGGAGCCTGAATTAAAAGATCCAAGAAAAGCGTTTTTTCGGATTTTTTTTTTCACAAAGGAAAAAATTAATCGCGCCCTGTAAATATTGAGTATCTTTTCATGTATTTGTGAAAGGTAAAAAAAAGTTCAACATGAAACAATAAATAACTGCAGATTTATTAGCCTCTTCCATGTGCGTCTTGCCACTGCAGTCCCCAATCGGCGGGAAAGATACAGCTCGTAATTCTTGACTGAAAATTTCAATTGTCTTATATTTTTCTTCTGGGTGAATTAACGGGACCAGTGTAAACGCTCAAAATTTGGGTGATTCTCGGGAATTTTTGGAAGAAAAGTACTCGATTAAATGTTTCGGAAAATGAAGAATAAATTTGGCTATATTTGACCTATATTACATCATTTTTTCATATTACAATATTGAGATCCAAGCGACTTATGCGCTACCTTCGGAGGCGCAAAAAAAAAGTTCCTCCATTGCTGACATGATTCCGGCCGATTGAGTAGCTGAAACTGAAAAAGGAAAAAATGTCGTTAAACTGGAAGGTATTTCCTGTACAATGATGCAGGATTTTCGAAAAATATCAATATCTAACAAAATGGCGGAGTCATGAAAAAGAGTCTGTTTTCTTGCCTATAAAATGGTCGTTTTTTTCAATGCCAAATCGTCAATTTCATCCAATCAAAAATATCCTACGTCATTGTAGAGTAAATATATTCAAGAGTACTCAGTTAAAATTTCAAGTCAATCGAATAATTGCTCTTTGAGTTACAATGTCAGCAAATTTGAAAAATCTCATTTCGAGAAAAACGCGTTTAAAGATTTAACTATCGATTTTTGCAAGATAAAATTATTAGAGATACGGCCTTGAAATTTTTACAGGATGTTCTTGAAAGTATAATCTGTCGAAAAAAGCAAAAAAATCGATTTTTTTAAAGTGTCACACTGGAAATTATAACTTTTCTCAGGTTTGAAAAAAAGTGTGTTTAAGAAAACACTTTAACGTGCTATAAAAATGATTTAAAAATACTTTTTCTACGGCTTTTTAAATTTACTTAGAAGAGATTTTCATACCGAAGAAAATAATCTTTGGTTTGATTCAATAGGTCGTTTAGTTTTTTTGCTATCACGCCCGCCAATTTGGAAAAATCGTGAAAATGAAAACTGGAGAAAACGCGCTTTAAAGTTTTCAATAAGAGTAAATATCAATGTCAAATGTGAATCGCTTTTCTGATTTTGGACTTGTATCTTCGAAAATACTTACAATTGGCTTCTGTAACTTTGTAAATATATTCTTGGATAGATTATCTATCGATTTTTCGGACCTTCTAATTCAGGCTCCGGCCTTAATAAAGAACTTAATTTTTTTCGTAGCATAATTTGAAAAAGACGACGTGTACAAATACTTGTTTTACCCACTGCAATTACCTGCACAACATTTTCGAACGCTCTTTTAGAAATTCTATATCGAGGCGTTTTCTAAACAAATTACAGGACGAGCATACAAATAAATATTGCCTTTTTCTGCATCATCAGTGTCCCGTTGTGATTGTTAATCATTACGTCAATTTATAACTGTCGTTCCAGTCGTAAAAAATGCAAGCCCAATATGCGTACGAATGTGGAAGATTTCCAGTACGTTTTTATCTCGAAAAATTATTTAAAGCCCATAATAAAACTCGTATCAGACACGCAATACAAGTCGAGAAATCGTATTGAACTTCTCGCGGAACGGCAGTAAGAATGACGAACCGTAAAAAATGACCGTCGTGAGAAAATCGCCGGTCATCTGACATGACTCTGCCGCTGGAATCGCGGCCTGCCGCGCGTGAGTTATCGGCTGGAACTCGTGGGTGGCGTGAAGTTGCGGCACGCGCCGCTAGAGGGCGACACGGTCGCGCCAACATGGCCACGTGCTAATCGTGGCTCTCCGCGCTCCCCTCTGTCACTCGTGCCATACGTGTTTACGTACTGTGTCGCGAATGTAACGTGTTTGTTTTTTTCTGCTCCTTACAACCTCACGATAAAACTCGTATTTCATTCTTGTAATTCATTTCTGCCTTTCCTCGCACCGT
Source organism: Ophion slaviceki (assembly GCA_944452715.1). Lineage (NCBI taxonomy): Eukaryota > Metazoa > Arthropoda > Insecta > Hymenoptera > Ichneumonidae > Ophion > Ophion slaviceki. Next base: position 52,442,996 of record OX101784.1, read on the forward strand.
ATAGCGGAGTTTCGCGACCTTGGCCCTAGGCGAGCGCGAATAACGGGGAGTGTCATACCGTTCGATGATTCACGGATTTAACGGTTTTGCGTTTGCTGAAAAAGCCTCGAGTGAACGACAAAAAGCAACCTTATCGCGTGTACACATGTATACGCGAATATAAATTTTGCCCGATACGCGAAAGTTGGTGGTAGCAAAGTGCAATGATTGCCGACACTCGGTCGTGATCGATGCTCGAAAGTGGCTCGTTTCGCGTTGGGACTGTCAAAATAATCGGCGTTATCGTATTATTCACGACGATCCTCATGTCGTCAACGACTGTCACAAGCTGCACGTGCTCGTGCCGTCCTCACGTTGACGGTGACGATTATCGGAGGATCGACGAAACTCTGAGCGGCAATGGTACGTGCGCGAAAACATTGACGAGCCGCGAGAGAAAAGATTCTCGGGGTGAGCAGCGCGTTGTTCCGAGTTATCGACCACATGGAAATCTAGCGAGGCTTCTCTTGGACAAGCAGAGAGCTGACGAGCGCCTGGAAAATTACGACAAAACACGAGTGAGTACGATCGATAATTGTGGTTTGGAAGTTTGCATCGTGGAAATTCAACGAAAAATCTTTCAAAAAATTATTTCTTCATCATCCAAAGTCTGCAAATTTGTACTGCGGATGGCTGATGATCCTAAAATAAACGGCGGGGTTATTTTTGGGGCCAAACATTGCAAAAAAAGTTCGCGATTTTAAACTTTCGTTGCGTTCCAACGATGCAAACTTCAATGTCATCGAAACTTGGTATGTGTACATTGCATGTGTCCACTCGCATATACACACGCACACGCGTATAGGGTGTCTCAAAATGACCTGACATTTTAATTTATTATTAACCCTAGAATGGTAACCTTATTTTTTTACCTATTATGGTAACCGTGATGTTGAAGTTTGCATCGTTGGAAAGCAACGAAAGTTCACTTTTACATTTTATGTTCCACACCTTTATCGTTGTAGATCTTTGTTTTTGTGGATTTATATTGTAGAACGGTAAATAGATATTTTGAAAAATGGTTGGAGGATTTTAGTAAGTTTGCCAAAGGAAATTCAACGGAATTCAGAAATATGATTTTTTCGTTGCGTTTTAACGATGTAAACTTCAACATCATTGGTAATCTGGGGTGATAAACTACCCCAATTTTGAAAAATTCACATATCCGGTAAAATTTCACGAAAAGGGTTCAACTTGGGCTCATTCTTTTCGTTTTTTAATGCAGAATCACGTAGGCCTACGGCGTTTCCGCTTGAACTAGAAAAAGTTAGTAAAAAATTAGGTAAAAGGGTGAAAAACTTGAAAAATTCGTAAAGGGCGCGAGGTTTAAACTCGCCTGGGGTGGTTTTTCACCCCAGGTTAACGTTCTAGGGTTAAAACTTTGAAATTAAACTTTTAAATTAAGGGTTAACATTTTTTTAAAAACATTTTTGTTATCGCTGTGACTATGGTTGTACGTATCCGCGTTTTTAACATTTGATAATTACTATTTTTAAAGACTGCTTGAATGCGGAAAAAGAGCCTTGAAAATAGAAAAAAATGTCGAAACTGTCGGCATTTTGTAAAAAAAAACCTAAATAAACAAACGACTACGCATAACGATAGCTACATTTGTATAGATATCGATAAATTGTCGACTTTTAATTTACAGATAACCTTTCATAAAGATATCGATGGGACAATGAAGAGACATTTTTTTTCGTCTTCAAATCAAGGCATATATCTCGGTTAATTTCCAAGATTTTGTCATAAAAATTGGTATAAAACTAGATGAATATATACTTCATAAAATGAGCATAAACCCGATCCTTTCATAATAAGTTATGTCTATGGAAAATAACGCAATTATTGGCGACAAAGCACCCGTTACGTAACGGAATAGGGGGGGGGGGTTCTGGTCAAGCGTTACGTTAGCGTTATGTGGGGGGAAGGGGGTAAAAAATTGAAAAATGTTGCATTACGTAATTTGTGTACGCCCCCCAAGTACAAACATGGAGGTTATGCGGGGATGTCGGACGTACCAACTTCTTGGTGAACATACTAGTTTTTCGAATCATTTACCGTGTACGAAGATGATTCTGTCCTTGTACGCAAAAATACCAAGATTAGCCGTTAACCGACGAAAATATCAAGATTAGTGCAGAATATTATTCCATAAAAAACTACTAGATTTATTAAGTTGTGTTTTTTTTTATATAAAAATGTAAGGAGATAATACGACTCTAGCGGCAGAAAATAAGGCCTAACTTTGACAATTTATTTTGGGAGTATGAAGAAAGGAATAGGATTTCTTTTGAGAAAGTTCATTTAACACATATTAAAGTATGAACGAAAAAAATTACTATAATTTTCATATAAAATTGCGGTGACAGAACCCATCTTGAAAAACGTGTTTTTTACAAATAGCTTCACGGGAGGACGGTTTTCTCGTAAAGTATAATACCTGGAACAGAAACCAAAAAAATTACAATGTATATATTATTAGCTATGGGACTACGTACGGCTTGTTTTTAATCAGATTTTGAAAAATTGGCGCACTTTTAAAGAAATAAATCGATTTTTTGCCCAAAAAATAAGCAGTAAATTGTTTACAAAAAAAGTTAACATTTAATCAAAAAACGTCTACGAACTCCTATAGAGAATGTAATTGTGAAGCTACCATCAACATTTTAAATCGATACATGCAAAGTTGTTCGCGTAATCCGTCCTCCCAGTTTAAAAAAAGTGGTTTCGAGAAAAACGCGTTTAAAGTTGTACGAAGCGCCTGAAATAAGTCCGAGGCGCTGCGGCAAAGTCGATAATTGAACCTTCCAAACAAAAAAATTCGCTACAAGACCAATTGCATATTGTTTTTATGATCCAAAAGTATTTGTTAAGCAAAAAAAAACGATTTTTCTAAAACCCTAGAGTGGTGGTATTCCTTAATGATTTGTTATACTCGTCGATACAGAAACAACGATTATATTACTTATTCATTATTTGATATGGTTTACGAGAATAAATACCGCATGAAAATAAGTATCACTCGATCATTTTACAGATATATTAAGGCGTTACCCCCACTTGTAGCGCTAAAAAAGGCCTTTTTCATGAATTTTTTTAAAGAAAACTGCAAAACTTTTTTAATCGATCAATATACCATCTTAAAGAACACATCTTGAAGAACTTTCAGTAATTTTTTTATTGAAAAATATTACATTGTTTAGTGGCAAATGGCCGTCAATGAAATAATGTTTTTATATACACGGTTTGCGGTGACCAACATTGCGGCGAAGTGGATCATCTGAAAAAAAATGCGGTTGGATTTAGTCAAATATAAGTATAAACTAGTCTTTAATCGAAGGATTTTAAAAAATATTCATTCGTCACAAAATGGCGGACAGTCAAAGTTAATGGTTCGATTTTAACGAAAAAAAAACGGCCGTTTTTTGGCTATAAAAGGGCCATTTTTTTCGAAAAAAAAAATCGAACGATTAAAGACTACATTTTTATGTATTAAATAAGCCTGCAAAATTTCAAGAAGATCGGTTCATTAGTGTTCGAGTAATCGTGGTCACCGACTTCAGAAATGCCATTTTGAGAAAAACGCGTTTAAAGTTTCAATTTCAGTTTACACGAAGAAAATATTTTTTTTTGTAAACTTACATAGTCATCTATTCCGGGCCCATACAGAAGTATGGGCCCGGATACTTATACTTAAAAAAAATGCAATAAAAAAAAATCGATTTTTTTCAAAATCGCAAGTGGGGGTAACCCCTTAAAGGAAATCATTTGCATTTAAATATCCTCAATGAATAATATTGCATGAAAAACGAAAATTTTATTACGATGTCATAAGGTTATGACAAATACAAACAGAAAAAAAAAAGCTTGGAATAAGGACACTAAAAAACATCTTCATGCCACGAATCTGTTTGTTTTGATTTTGTTTTAACTTCTAAGTAAGATCAGTAACAAACTGTGATTAGTATGAAAAAAAAAATTCGGGACCTAAACCTGTCTATTCTTGACATTTTTTCTGTTCTCTGCTCAAGTTAACGAACTAGTTTTAGACAAAAGATTTTGAATACGAATCATTTATTACTTTTTTTTCAATATACTTTACATTTTGCATCAGAAATGCGATATAATATCAGGAAGAAATACTGTGATGGTGCCGTTTGTTTTCTTCAAATCTCGCATAAAAACGTACTTTTTTCTTTTCGTGCGCTGGTTACTGCCCTCTAGCAACGGCATAAGACGCTAAAATATAATTTTTTGCTCTGGTGTGCGATTGTCGACAGTTTGTGTATAGCGTTTGCAGCGCCGCAGCGGAGCACGGACGTACTACTTTTTTGTCTCTAGTACCAGCTTTTAGCGAGCGCGGCACAAGAATTTCTGCGTAGCCGCCTGACATTTCTGAGGTTATGTGTGGAACTAAATATCCTATAAATGGCCGCCTTGTCCCTGTCTGCAAACGTCCACTCTTTTGACCTCGATACTTCCTCTTTTGACCTCAATGCTGACCTCAATACTTCCTCATGCCAGTTGTCAAGGATTAGTACTCTATGTTCGCGACAAAAAAAAATGGCGCGCCATTTAAAATGTCAGGTCATTTTGAGACACCCTTTATATGTATAAAATGTATGGTTAAGGTTTATTGGCTACGTGAGTAAGTGCAAAACGAGGTGGAATTATCCATGTGTATGGGCTCTTCAATCTTGATGATGTTGGAGTATATTAAGGTGGGATATACATTTACAACGATCAAAAAATCGATTTCTTTTTTTTTTCTTTAAACGATAGAACACCCTCGGCCAAAAGTTTGGGTTTCTTTGGGTGGAATATTTTCCCACAGTTTCAAAGCGAAATTCGAAAAACTTCAAACGTTACAGCCCGTCAACGCTGTGCCTCACCGCTCGGATTCGAAGCGCGCGTGAAAAATAATGAATTTTTTTCTAGTAACACATTGGCTGGAATAAATTAATGTTTTCCCAGCGTGCCGCACACATGTTTGTGGTTACAATGTAATTTTTTCGGAAATAAATCTTTCAAAGTGTTCGTGGTGCTGCAGTTGGCGTTGCAGTCCTCCAGCGGCGAGGCCCGAAACGGCGGGATCTCTACCAGGCTCGAATGTAATCTGAAACGAAAACAAACATTTTTTTCTTCAAATATGTCCAATTGACTATGGGTTTACAATCCACTTTTCGATATTTCGAAAAATTCGAAAAATGACAGCTTCTCCAAAGAAAACCTCATTTTTCTCTTGAAAAACAGCATGCTGAAGTCATTGTTATTAACAAATGGGTCATCCAATTAAAAAATGCGATCGTGAACCAAAAATGACTACTGTTCGAACGCTAACTGTGCAAATTCAAGTCAATAGTGTGAAAGTTACTCAAGATGTCAATCCCGTGTCAAGATATGTAGTTTCGAGACAATCGTCTTCAAACTCGACGGATCGCGGTAAATCCGACGCACACCGTTTTGCTAAAATAGATGTCACTTCGTCAATTTTTTAAATTACAGGGCCCGGTTGGTCTTAAAATATTCTTGAAACTTCACAGTATAAAAATATGCAAAAAAACGATTTTTCGAAGTTTCCAGAGAGAGATACCCCCTTAAGGGGAGGTACTTGAGTAAACGGCGAGAAAAACAGGTAAAATTCGGGAATGTTTATCTCAAAAAGTAATGTTTTGATTGGATCCGGGTTTTTTTAAATTGTAAAATATCTACATTGAGGTATGTTTAGGAAATTTTGAAAATAAATTCGTTGACTGTAAGTAATTCAAACGCGATTATCTCGAAACATAGTTTTCAAAGTCGGTGCCAGATGTATCTCGAAAATGGCTTGTCCGATTTTGTCCAAATTTGGATACGATATTCTTCGATAGTTTTTGTCGTTCGCTACGTAGGGATTTTTCGTTTGATTGGACCATCGTTTTTTATGCAATGTGTATGCAATCCAAAATCGTCGGAAATTGCGAACGAAAAACGAATGTTAAATTAAAACGGTCGCAATTCCGTCAAAAATGAAAATTTCCAAAAAATCCTGCGTGGTGAACGTGAAAAACTATCGAAGAATATTGTATCCAAATTTGGACAAAATCGGACAAGCCGTTTTCGAGATGCATCTGGCACGGACTTTGAAAACTGTGTTTCGAGATAATCGCGTTTAAATCGCTTCCAGTCAAGGAATTTATTTTAAAAAATTCCTAAACATACCTCAATGTACATATTTTCCAATAAAAAAAAACCCGGATCCAATAGAAATATTAGTTTTTTAGATAAAAATTCCCGAAGTTTACCTGTTTTTCTCGCCGTTTACTCAGGTACCTCCCCTTACCAAGTTTCGTTAATGTCCGAAAACAAACCGTTCGAGCTCAAAATTTACATCGTTTTCGAGTATTATCAATGAACGAAGTAGAGAAACCGCTTAATTTTTTTGATACGATATTCCCAACACTGTAGTCACCGTTTGCGCCGTTTTTTATTTTAATCGAAGCATTATTTTAGCCCCTACAGCCCTATAACTAGTGTTCACGAGGTGCCATGGATATGCATAAAGATTCAAGTTGACAATAAAAATATCCGAAACTATGTTGTGAAACTGATGGATTTTTTGACAGTTAATACATCCTAAATTACTCTCTCGGTGATATAAATTTTAATCGTCTACAAGCATTCCCATTTTAGTCTCGACACTTTTTAAAAACCCTTCGAATGACTTTCGTAGTGTAAACGAGCAAAAAAATCAGTTCTCATTGTATTCCTACTGACGCACGTTTCATCATCATTTAAAAAGTAAGGTTTTTTACTCAAAATACTCGAGACGAAAATATTTTGTTGCAATATACATTCGTAGAAGTATATTTAGAAGCGAATAATTTTTTTTAAGGAAAGTAAAGTATATTATCGATGAATGTTCAAAGATACTAATTTTTTAAGACAAATATTAGATGAATCTCGTAAACGTGCATTTTTCGAACATTCCATAACCTCCTTTACAACGTCTTCGAAAAACAAAACAAGAATTAAAGTCGGGAAGAATTAGCACAGATTAATATTAGGGATGTAACGATACCGATACGACACCGATGTATATCGGCATCGCCGATACGTTCTTCGCCGATTTAAATACCGCGCTCTTTGCTGCGATGGCTTTCGCGCGCCAATCTTGCCGCGCGAAAGATTGGCGAAAGATATCTATCCTACCAATTGACCTCGGTTGCTTCGGAGCGACTTTTTTTTAACTGCGGGTCTTATTCAAAATGATTTGCGCAACCGATTGTCAGCAAATAACCTTAATGAGCTCTGCTTTCTTAACAGAAACCTCCCTAAGGTCAAGTTTGATTATTGACTATCTACGTCACAGCTAAAAGCTACTTACGTTAAGGCGTTACCCCCACTTGTAGCGCAAAAAAAGGCCTTTTTCATGAATTTTTTTAAAGAGAACTACAAAACTTTTTTAATCGATCAATATACCATCTTAAAGAACACATCTTGAAGAACTTTCAGTAATTTTTTTATTGAAAAATATTACATTGTTTAGTGGCAAATGGCCGTCAATGAAATAATGTTTTTATATACACGGTTTGCGGTGACCAACATTGCGGCGAAGTGGATCATCTGAAAAAAAAATGCGGATGTATTTAGTCAAATATAAGTATAAACTAGTCTTTAATCGAAGGATTTTAAAAAATATTCATTTTTCACAAAATGGCGGACAGTCAAAGTTAATGGTTCGATTTTAACGAAAAAAAACGGCCGTTTTTTGGCTATAAAACGGCCATTTTTTCGAAAAAAAAATTGAACGATTAAAGACTACATTTTTATGTATTAAATAAGCCTGCAAAATTTCAAGAAGATCGGTTCATTAGTGTTCGAGTAATCTTGGTCACCGACTTCAGAAATGCCATTTTGAGAAAAACGCGTTTAAAGTTTCAATTTCAGTTTACACGAAGAAAATATTTTTTTTGTAAACTTACATAGTCATCTATTCCGAGCATAAAAAAAACTGCACTTCAAATTGCACTTCAAAAAAAAATGCAATAAAAAAATCGATTTTTTCAAAATCGCAAGTGGGGGTAACCCCTTAAGTCCCTGTAGAAACCTGTCTTCAGAGTTCAGTTCAATTTCAAGTTTAATCAGTACAATTTCAAGTTTAAATTACTTCAAGCACTAAACTTTAAATTAATAATGAATTAAAGAGTATAATTATATTTCTGTTTGATTTTGACACTCCTTTCGCTTCTGGAAGGTAGATAAATAATTTTTAACATTTTCATCTTCTTACTTAAGTACCTTTTTAATGTTTAGGTCATTGGTTCGTGTACGAAAAGAACAATTTTTATTATATCAAGTTTTTTTGTAAATTGTATCGGTATCGGTATCGGGATCGCCGATACGTTGATACAATTATCGGTATCGGCTAAAACAAGTAGCTTTACATCCCTAATTCTTATGGGAAACGTAAATTGCCCCGATTTTCTTTCCGTCAATGACCAAAGTCCAACTCCAAAGCTCATTTTACGTTTTTTGTCATGAAATTGGGCTGTATATTATAAATCTTAATTAACTTTTTCTTGAAAACAGTGTAGCATATATTATGAAAATTTCGAAGTTAAAGGCTGGAGTCTCAAACCTTTTGTCACCCTCAAACATCTTTAAAAATTTCCCGTTAAAGTTCGGAAAGGCACCTTTCTATGTGATTGTACTTCTTAATCACAATCACAATACTCGTCACATTTTTTCTGTTGAAAAATCACACGAATGCATTGTGTCGTGAAATGTATATCTTCATTTTCGTCTCTCTCGCTCCTTTCGCCCCTATCTTTCTCTCTCTGCCTCCCGATTAATTGAAATTCGCGATTATTTGGGACAGACATCCCTACCAGCGCACCAAGAGGTTTCGTGACACGAAGCTTAGCTGCCCATAGATTTCAATTAATCAATCGACGCTCTTCTATTGTTCGTTCCGAGAGAGTCAAGCGAACGAGCGCGTTACTAATTCGAGCAATCAATCGCCACGAGGGAATTACTTGGTATGTGTATACACACACACATACAATCCCCATATACATATACAATAAAAAACATATAAGAATCGCATGTGTCCCCCGCGGCCAGTCAGCTTGTTGGGGTCACTAGACTGACCCCAGGCCCGTAAACCTCAGCATCGAAGCCCCCTGATATTCGCTTTTTTGTTTAAAGATAAAAAAAAATCCTACGATTTCATTTACGTCCACACAAAATCAGAAGTACTTAAGGCCTTAGGCCACAGTAACGGGTATAAAATCATGTGCGAATTTAACAATTTTTTTCGTATGAAAAAGTCATTCACTGATAAAATTAATTTTACATCTATTTAATATGAATGTCAAGCTGTTAGAAATTTTTTTTTTTCAATGTACTAAATGGCTGACTACTCGAAACTTCTCGAAACAGCTTTTTTCCAATTGGCGTGACAAATAACTTCAACAATTTTTACTCGATTTACTTCAAATTTAAAAGTTATGTTCCTAATTGCATTCCGCAGAGAAGTTCGAACGGAATTTCTGATCAACCGAAAACTTTTCATTTTATGAGCAGTTTATGAGCAGTTATAACGAAATTTTTCACTGAAAATTCATTTCTTAAGCTCAAATACCTACAACTTTTGAATAAAACAATATTTTTTAAATTCCGTACGTACTTCTCTAGGTAATCCAATGTAGATTGACGAGAATTTTTGTTTTTTGTTCTCGGTAAAAAATTATGGTTGCTAAATGTCACGCCGCGGAGCGCCTAAAAAAGGATAACAAAAGAAAATATTAGTAGTCGGCCATTTGGTACATCGAAAAAAAAATACATTTTTTCTAACAGCTCGATATTCATACTAAATAGATGTGTAATTAATTTTATGAGTGAATCACTTCTTCATACGAAAAAAATGTGTTTCATTCGCACGTGATTGTATACCCGTTACTGTGGCCTAAGGCCTTAAGACGGAATGACACCTCATCGCGGTCGGTATGGTAGAACAATTATAGATTCCCAAAAATCTCTGAAACGGCTCTTCAGATCCCGTCGAAACTTTGCCAAACGACGTCAAATAGATAGACGAATAGCGTCTAGCCCCTCAAATTTTCTGAATTTGAGAAAAAAAATGTAGATTGGCTTATCATAAGCCAATCTAGTTTTTTTTTCTCAAATTTAGAAAATTTGAGGGGCTAGAAGCTATTCGTCTATCTATTTGACGTCGTTTGGCAAAGTTTCGACGGGATCTGAAGAGCCGTTTCAGAGATTTTTGGGAATCTATAATTGTTCTACCATACCGACCGCGATGAGGTGTCATTCCGTCTTAATGAAACGACGCGTGTGACGTTTTTAGCACTTGCTTGGTCATGATTATCCTCGATTAGTTCGATGAACGGAAAAATATACGAACATTCCAACAAATAACCTCCTCGAAAAACTGTTTAAGAACCAAATGTTTCGAAACAAATGTATTTCATTTCCGCACAGACAATGCAGCTGTGTGTGTGTGCGTGTGTGTGTGTGTGTGTGTGTGTGTGTGTGTGTGTGTGTGTGTGTGCGCGCGCGCGCGTGTGTGTGTGTGTGTGCGTCTGTGTGCGTGTGTGTGTGTGTGTGTGTGTGCGTGTGTGTGTGTGTGTGTGTGTGTGTGTGTGTGTGTGTGTGTGTGTTCCATGAATCGAGTTCCAAAGCATTTATTCTTCTTCAGAATTCAGCGGCGTTTAATTGCCAGGTTTTTGTAAATTATTAACCACCCGATAGTTCCAATGTATATAGATATGGGTGCACGTTTTTTCTTCCCCCGAGCATAACGAACGGGTTCTGGAATTGGTTATAACGCAGGATTTGCGAGTTCTTCGAGTCTTCCTCTCTCTTCTCCCCGTTTATCCTTTTTCTCTTCGTAAGAGGCCCATGCGACCTGGGCGCAACCGCGGCGAAAGAAAAAGAGAGAGGGAGGATGGCAAAAGATGCCAGGGGAGTGGGACGAGTTGAGGTCTCGGGCCAGTAATAATTAGTACAATTACCGCGCAAGGCCAACCACTGCAGGCTATACTGAAGTAAAAGGCGAAACATATTGTATATGTATATATTGTATGCGTATATATATATATATATGTATATATCCAGCGATAAAAGTCGAAGAGCACCCAAAGAGAGTTTTGCTTCGTGAACATTCGAGCCCCCGTGTGCTCGGTAATTACGGATAATTACGTCCTCGATATTCCTGAAAACATCAACCGTTGCGGATCTTCGCGACTCCAGTACAGAGAGCGTTCCGCTCGTGTTCGGGCGACTCTCTCTCTCTCTCTCTCTCTCTCTCTCTCTCTCTCTCTCTCTCTCTCTCTCTCTCTCTTTCGCCCCCCTTGTGGTCAAGCGTCTGCACGGTCAACTGGTTCGTCTTTCTATTGATACTCATCATTGTCGCTTCGTCAATCCACTAATCTCTCCACGATGAGAAATATACCCTGAGAGAGTGATTTCCGCACGTCGAGTAGGGAAACTGTGGTTTTTTTTTCTTAACAGGTGACGGGGGTTTGAAGGGCAAAAGAACATTTTCTTTCATTTTTATTTAGCTATAATAAAATTATTATTTCATTTAAATTTTGAGCATATGAAAGTACGACATTTAAACAATATTTTATAAAATTTGCATCCAAAATTTTTGGAAATTCAGCTGTTGAGAACTGGTTTTCGGAGACCCCTAAAAAAAAGTATCCTCGCGGGGGTCAGGATGACTCATTTATCTGAAATAAACAAACTTTCTCACTTGCGCAGATAAACGTTATCTGAAATTTAACAAAAAACATATAATCTGTGTTAGTAGGCGAGTATAGCTCGTGATTGAACGAAGGATTTTTTTTTATTGAAATTTGAATTTTTGTTAGAGTTGTATGCAAAATAGTACGATTTTTGGTAAAGTCTAGACCATGTAAAATAAGTTGGGTTCAAAGAAAAAAAAACCTTCGTTCAATCACTAGTCATCTTGAAGTTTATCTAGAAGAAGTGTGTAAAATTTCAACGAGAGTTCAACCCACTAGTTCAGCTAGAAGAAGTGTGCAAAATTTCAGCACGATCGGTGCATTAGTTTTTGAGAAATCGTGTCCACCCACTTCAAAAATACTGTTTTGGGAAAAAAGCAATTAAAGTTTTAAGTAGGGAAATAGAATTTTTTTTTCATTTTACACGTAATCGTCTATTCTAGCCCCTTTGGGAAAGTATGCTTGACATATTGTACCATAAGATCATTTTTTTATGCATTTTTTTTAATTTTGCAAAAATTAATAAAGAAAAAATTAAGAAGCGTTATTCTTTTCCACGATAACATCTACATGAAAATTACAGTCGAATATCCCATCTCAAAAACAGTAAAAGTTTTTGCGTGTACACAATTTCAGACACACAGACGAGACCTGTTTTCTAAACGTAATTTTTTTACGTTCTCAAATATTCTGAAATCATTCCATTGGTGATGTGCATAAGCTGGGAGTTTAGAAAACAATTTTCAATATTTTTTTCCAATGGGATGACGCGATCAGGATTTCACACCCAATCAATACATCGTTTCGTAAATTTGGAGCTTTTATTAAATTGATAAATATTGATAAACATAGAATTCATTATTATTTCAACATAGTGCCGCCATTGCTGCATGGCCAATCTTCGTAGGTGGCTCTGGCGACTCGGATATTCTGAAATAAACAATTTAAAAAATACAATTTTAGTATAATTACCAAAAAGGTACTTTTTCGAAATTTAAAAAATTGCAGAAATGACAAACTGTAAAAACTAAAGTTCGATTTTCGACCAAAATACAAAAATTCTTGAATAATTTATTGTGAACAAATGGATAAATATATCACAAAATCATCCGTTCATACGGTAGACAATTTTATAAATCATGCTATGGTCGAATTTGTGAGTGGGACGAACAGATTTTGGGATACGACTTACACGGTTTCATGAAACGTACTTTCCAAAAAAGTGCAAAAAGAAAATCTGATCGTCCACAAAAATTGCTATAACTCGGTCAATTTTTGGATTTTTTTGCTCATTTTTGTTGCAAATTGAAGCTTGCAGACCTCAAGGCTATAAAAGTACGCAGTAAAAAAATGTATTTAAATTCCAAGCTTATGCGGATCTCTTAAAATCACTGAAAAAAAAGTTTCCACGAAAACAAAGCTTTTGTTATGAGGAATGAACATGGCAGAGCGTTACACAAAAATAAGAAGGAATAAACAAAAGGAGAGCGTTATGGAAAAATTCATTGTACAAAAATAAATAAGCGTTACTCGGAAAATTTGACAATATATTGGCATTTACACCTCTACAGACACGCAAAAAGCACGAAACAGAGGCAGTTCATTATGACGAAGAAAATTATAACGGAGCGATGGAATAGAAAAAAGCAGCCAAAAATCATGTCTCATCTAGAATTCGAGACATGCTCGTGAGAAAGACGTCAAAATCCATACAGATGAATTCGCGGCCTGGTTGAGATGCACCGAGACGAACCGAGGCCTTGTATACACCCGTGTATGTATATAAATATATATATAAACACAGCAATTCAAGGAGTTCCTTCGTTAGGCAATTTTTTTGGTTTGAGCAAGAAAAAGAAGAGGCCGAGAGAGAGAGAGGGTAAAGAGCGAGGCCCTCTCACGGTTAGTTAAACACAACGCCTTTTTCCAATCAGACGAAAAATTCAGCACGCGTTCCTCCTCTGGTTCGAACTTTGACGACTGTTCAAATCATGTATCTGTGTGTGTATATATATGCGTGTGTGTGTGTATATATATATATATATATATATATATATATACATGCGTTACGAAAAAGTATTTGCACACCTCGCAGATATGTGAATGTTCTGAATGTTTTCTGGGATTTTTCATTAACATATAATATTTACATATGAAATAATCTATCTTAATAAAATAATCTTCAAAAATATTATTTTTTCGCAGGGTAAATTGAAAAAGCGAGGTTTGCGAATAATTATATACGTACTGTCTGAATATACAGGGTGTCCCTCTTATCTCTGCCACCCGAAATAACTCGGTAATTATCGACGTCGCAAAAAAATGTTCCAGACAAAAGTTGTACGGTGTCAAAGGGACCATAAAATGCGATCATTTTATTTTATTTCGATGGAGGCGCTGACGCAAAGTAAAGGTCACCTCCACTTTTTGAAATGGAATGGTAATTATTTACTTCAGTGACTTTTCCGAAAAATGAGCCTAAAACTTTTTTTGTTGCTATTTTCTCATTAATTGTGCTAAAAATAATTATAATCAGGCGGGGGAAGCTGAAACCACCCGCCCATAAATAGTTATGGGGTTTTGAAGTTCGCGGAAATAGTGATAAAATAGGGCGTGACTATTCAGAAAAATAAATCCAACATTTTTTTCAGCTATTTTCTCATTGATTGGGTTGTAAATGATGATATTTAGTCGGAGGAAGCTGAAATCAACCCCTCCCGCCCCATAAAAAATTATGGAATTTCGAAGTTGGCGGAAACACGTGATAAAATAGGAATAGCGAGTTTTGTACATTTTGTACATTTCGAACGTATTCGTACATTTCGTACATTTGAAATGTATACAATACAGCAAAATGAAAAACATACGTTGCTCGTGTATTTATGAACTTGTAAACACAAGAGGGTCGTCAATACGAGTGAAATAAATTCCGTCCGCTCTTCCGTCGAGCGTTCGCAAAACTTCGGGATGGGGTGCATGCCATATTTATGGCATTTGGCGAAATGCATCGCAAGTCTTTCTAACACTTCACGTACAAAATTTGACGGTCATCCTGGTGCGGAGGAAAAGCCCACCTTCTCCGGTAAAATTAGCGTCTTCAGTGCCGTCGACTGCCCACACGACAGACACGCCAACATTACACCAACTCCGATTTCGATCTTCTATTATTCTTCGATCTTGTGTTTTTGAAAAATACAAAATTACTTTTAACGTTTTTTGTTAATGAAAAATGTCACCTACCCCCGACTGAATATCATCATTTATAACCCAATTAATGAGAAAATAGTTAAAAAAAATGTTTCACTTATTTTTCGGAAAAGTCACTAAAGTAAATAATTACCGAATCGACAATAACTAAGCAAGTTTTTTAAGTAATTGGCATCATATGCGTACTACATACTTTTACACGGCAGACTATCAAAGTCCTATGTTCGAATTGGTTTGTGTGAAAATTGTGCATAAGAACTTTTTTCACAACATTTCTCAACTAAGGTTAAAAAGAGGACTTTTCTAGATAAAACAAATAACCAAGAGTATTTTTTTAACCGGATTAAAAGAAGTCATCATTTGTAGAAATGGCATGCGAAAAACCAAAAGCAGATGATTCTTATCTCGAAAACCGTGGGACTATTACTAAACTGGAATTCCAGCATATAGTAGGACATGATCTGATCTATCGACAGTAGCAGGATTATCCATTCATAAGAGAATATATGTATATATTTGTGAAGTAGTGCATATCGGAAGCGAGTATACATTTCAGGGAAAACGGATACATATATTTACATTAGTAATTTGATGTACACATTACTATTTATACTGCCATGCATATCGTGAAAAATAAATTATGAGTATGTTTTTATGCCTTATGTATATGGGTTAAGTACATTATCGGCATTATTTATGGAAAGATAAATACCGAGACGATCTCGAAGGCTATCCATTTTCTGAATTGTGACTGAGATGGACAACATTCGAATAGAAACAATAAACAACAGAGAAATGCATATTTCAACAATTTCAATGTAATTAAAATATGCAAATTCGATGTTCTTCAGCGATATTTGGATTTGTCTAGGTCTACCATAACGCAGTCTCTAATAACCAATTATGCGTTTTAAATAGGTTTTCGAAAAAGATTTCGATAGACCTAGGATATGGTTTTGGATTCTTGGCAATAGTTCTATGTATGAGAAGAAGTTTCTCGAAAATCTAGGAATCCCAATCGCCAGGGGTGAATATCACAGAAACGCCGAAAATTAGGTTTTTAGCCTCCCCCCCCCCCACGCGACGCCTTGCCGTCCCTCGCGTACTGCCTTGGGATGGGGAGGGTTGACGGGGGATGGTGATGAGACGCGAGAGGTGGCAAGAGAAGACGAGGGAAAAAGAGGGTCGGTGAGGAACGGCGAGGAGAGTCAAGAGAAGACGAGAGGAACCGAGGGGTCGCGAGGTAGGGGGAGGGAATCGCGAGCGGTTGCGAGAGGAGGTGAGAGAACATGAGGGAGGGCGAGGAATGACGAGGGGTCTCGAGGGAAGGTGAGAAGAGGTGAGATAAGACGAGGGATCGCGAGGGAGGGTGAGAAGAGGTGAGAGAAGGCGAGGGGTCGCGAGGGATAGTGAGGTCGAACCAAGAGAGGTGAGAGAAGGCAAGGAAAGACGAGCGATGGCGAGTGGAGGTAAGGGATGACGAGGGAAGGCGAGAGAAAGCGAGACGTGGCGACCTATTTCTATACAATTATACAGGGTGCGACAACATAACTTCCTTTTTTAAAATGCACGCCATTCAGTTGGTTGATGTCGTAACGGAGCGCTAGTGGTCTCGTTCGAAAGGGGGGACTCTAAAGTTTCATCCCGACATAGCTTAATCGCCATCATGCGTTGGAACAGTGAGGAGCGTGCTGTTGCTGTTGAGGCCTGCTTTGCGAGTGGATGTTCTGTGATCGCAACCCAGCGTGCCTTTCGGAATCGCTTTAATTTAGCCCCGTTGGCCCCTTTCCCGGACCGGAAATCAATTGTTACGTGGGTCACTACGTTCAGACAAACTGCAAGTGCGACAGGACGAAGAACTAAAGCCCCTCGACCCATTAGATCACCTGATAACATTGAGGCAGTGAGAGCTTTAATGTTGCAATCACCACGGCGTTCTGCGCGCAAACATGCGTCTGCCCTTGGACTTTCCGATCGTTCTGTGAGGAGAATTCTTCATGATGATCTTCATTTCCATCCTTACAAAATGGCGATTGTGCAGGAACAATGGCTGTTTTGGGGGAACACTTCCCAGAGCGCCTCATCTCAATTAGGGGCGATTTGGAGTGGCCGGCTCGCTCTCCCGATTTGGCCCCTTGTGATTTTTTTCTATGGGGTTTTTTGAAATCCCGTGTTTATGTGAACCGTCCAAGGACCCTACAAGAGCTGAAGACCATCACCCGGGAAGAAATTGCCAACATAACACCTGCTATGCTGGCAAGAGTCATGACAAACGGCAGAAATCGGTTTACTCAGTGTATGGAGAATGGGGGACGTCACCTATCTGATTTGATCTTCAAAACTGTGTAAAACAAAACTTCAGGCATGCGCCTACATTAGAAAAAACAAATAAAAATGTTCTGATTCATACAATGGGTTTTATTAAGTTTTGAAAAAAGGAAGTTATGCTGCCGCACCCTGTATATGCTATGAATAATCTTGCGGAATGTGCCAACAGCTATATAATAACTATGAAGTCGTCCATTAATCACGTAACGTTTTTAGGCCACTTTTTGAGCCCCCTTCTCCACTATGGTGATATGTGGTGAGGTTTCTAGCCCTCCCCCCTCCCCCAACATCACTCGTATTTTTTTGTTAAGAGACGTCAGACACAAGCGATAGAGAGTGCGGTATATTATGAAAAACGAAATAATATATATTGTCAGTATATTTAAATGGCATTGTCAGCGCAGTTACACAAAAAAAATACACGTGATAAGTCACAACACCCCCCCCCCACCCCAGCATGATCAATCGTGATGTTATCCAAATCCCCTCCCCTCCTATTTGAGCCTCACGTAATTAATGGACGACCCGTATATACTAAGCGCAACAATTAAAGATTCAGTTTTTGGCAAAAATTTCGACGTTCTTTTTAACAACTATATCTACGTGAATAACTATCGCAAACAAAAAAATTAAGAAAGCATTTTGAAGCATGAAACTTCATGATTGAAAAGCATGGTTGAATTTTTTTGTCAGATGAACGACAAAAAGTGGAACTTGAATAAATTTGTGCAACTCTTAGGTTGTGCACGGGGAACAGAACATTTATTTTATAAAAAAAAATGCTTCCGCAATTACAAAGAGCATACATTATATTTCAAATTCATATTTCAGCGACCGCTGGACGATTTTTTCAAACCGAGTTGACATGAGAACATGAAAACTCGAAAAGTACCGCCGGCATTCGCGTTCGGAAACCCTATGGTCAGTAAAGCATGTATTCTTATCTCTGAGTGACGCAAATGGCAGCGGTACTTTGGAAATTTTCATGTTTTTCAACCAAACACCAACTTCGAGAAAAACGTCGAAATTTTGGCGTAAAAAGTGATTCTTCTATTGTTGCGGTTAGTGTAGGAGCACCAATCCACTTTTCCACGTGTCCGAAGAAAGAATATTTCGTGTCTCAAGGCCAATCGACCGTGTAACTGTGCCAGTTACACACAAATGTGATCGATCACGTGTAAAAACATTTTTTCTCTCTGGCGTCGCCGAAGTGCGTGGGAAAAAGGAAGAGAGAGAGAGAGAGAGAGAGAGAGAGAGAGAGAGAGAGAGAGAGAGTCCTCTATAGTAAGGGAGACTGGGCTTGAAGTTACAGGGGTAAAAAGTTACAGCAGAAACTTACGATCAAGAAAAGAAGCTATAGAAATGTTAAATAGAGAGGTAAAATGCGTCAACATTGCACTCCATGTCACGAGTGCTAGCTGTGCCGTATCTATCGACAGGAGGACCTGCGTGCGTTGTGCGAAATAAATGCAGATTTGTAACTTTTTTTTATATTTAGTAATTTTGATCTATACCTGCCGCTATTATAATTACAGTATTAAAATCGTGTCATGGCATGCATTGGCGTGTTCTTTACAGGCTAAAACCAACATTTTGTAGCTAACATAACCTAGAAAAATATCGTAAATGTTTGAATGGTCAATTTTAATGATGGGGCTAAAAGTTAGAAATATTGGGGGTAGGTAATGACATATCACAACCTGCCCCATCTAGTATATCCAGTGAAGAACGCCTCAGCTGAGGAGAAAAACAAAAAAGATAAAGCCAAACACCCTTCAAAGAAAACGAAAGATAAATAGAAAGGCGTAAAATGGAACATTCTGAACAATTCTGAAGAAAAGGAAGATGAGACATATTTTTGTCTCATCTCTTGTGGTCCTTTCGATCAAAGTCGCTCTGGTAAAGAATGGGTCCAGTGCACTAATTGCACAAAATGGTCCCACGTGAAATGTGTCACTGGAAACACCACGTTTTATGTGTGTATTAATTGCGATAGTGATTATAACGATTAATTACTTTGTGGTTTAGTTTATTTTGCATATTTTATTACTTTAAGTTCATTTTCATAATTGTTTTCAAGATTAAAAGAATTATATTTTGTTGTGAAGTTGAATTGTTCTATGTTATCGTCAGTAAGCTAGGTATCTAAAGACTGATGCCCACATCCTTTTTATGGAAAAAACAATGATTCTGATGATGATTCTCAAAATGAAAGACTGATTGGCAAGTCTGGATATTTCTTGTCACATCTACCCCTTACACCTTAACTACTAACCCCTGATGCAGGGCAAAAAGTTACACTGTCGTTTTTATTTTAAACATCAGGTTGATTTTTTATTTTTATTTTAAATATCAGGTTGTTTTTTAATTTTCATTTCAAACATCAAGTTATCTGATTATCCCAAAGACAACATATAGTAGGTAAATTTGATAAAAATGTCACAACCAGCCCCAGTCTCCCCTTCTTGACTACTTTAGGTCTCTCGCTAATCGAGTACAAGCGTCGCGAGAAGTTCGAACACGGAATCACTTCCACTTTAGTCGGAAGAGGAACAAAAGTTCAGGGCTCCCCGAGGCAGACACTGTTTTTACATTTTTCTTTGGTTGGTTATTACTTTTTGTGTGATATCGCGAATTTTGCTTGATTTTTGGCTGATCCTTCTTTTTGCGGCATGCGAAACGTAAAACTTTGGGGTCAGCACGGTAAACGACAAGAGCATCAGAGATCTCATCGTCAGCGAGAAACAGAGAACGAGAGATGGTCTCTAACGTTCTGCAAAACACGCGCACACGCTCCAATATACATATTCAAAAGCACACGAATGTGTGTACCTCTGTGCACAAGTGCACATGTGTAAATAGTTACATATATGCACGCACGCACACATACACACACACACACGTTAGTGCACTTACACGGCATATATGTATATATACCTACATGGTAAAATAGTGGGGATGTTCGAGGCGCCTGATGTACACTGCGAAACACTTCGAATTCCTGAGGCGTGTCGGATCGCGAGTTAAACGCATTCTCTTCCTGTGCCATTATGTTATTGCGCGATTCCGCGGGTTATGTGTCCAGCTATCACACACCAATTCAAACACACGCAAACTTGCATCTATACATACATACATACAAACATATATATATACAAACACACACACACACACACACACACACACACACACACACACACACACACACACACACACACACACACACACACACATATATATATATATATAAATATCTATATATATTTATTTAAACTTATTTATATTTATATGCACAAAACTGCATTCACGTCAAATTGATACGAACATTGAATGATTACAATATACACGTATCTATGTATGTATAGACATTAATCCTGCATGTACATGCTGCATCTTTCTCTCTCTCTCTTTCTATTTCATGTGTGTGCCTGCATGTGTAAATGTCTATATATAGCATATACTTATATACGAGAATCGTAGATTCGTTGCAACTACAAGTCGGTATGAACGTGAAGCAAATATAAGACTGAGGGCGTTCGTGACCAGAGTCATCAGCAGCTATATTTTTCTCTCGTTGTACTTTCTTGAATTCCTTATCGTCCGTGCCAATGCACAGGTCGTCGTACCACCTCGATGAATTCAAGTCGTTGGTGCTCCAACAATCGAGCCTCAAAATTACGAATTCAAGTGTTTTCTCGTATTGCTCGAAACGATAATTGTTTCTTTCTTACTTCGTAAGTAAGCGGACTTCGCTGGATGCATATACGAACATTGACGGTCCCTGAGGAACCAATATGGAGAGGGTAGAATGCAGAATAAAGAAGGCGATTGTCGGTTGCAAGGATAACGTTGTGCTTGGAAAAATCGGTAGAGTACTTTGGATTCTTTGCACAGAAAAGCCCTTCCCGTTGGTTCTTCTGCGCAGATTATTTCCTGCCAATTCGAAATATATTGGAGATGTAGATGATGAAATCCAATAATCATCAGTTTAATACGCTGCGCGAAGTCAACGAATTTTCCTGCCTTTTTTCGCCTTTGTTTCTCTTGCACATTGTGAAGGGTGCATATAATCAATGAGTGGAGGAGGGATGAGAAAGAGAGAGAGAGCGATATTGAAAGCGATAATTCGATCGTCCCCTCTGCCGGCGTTGCCACTGCGTCACAAAAGCCGAACTGAGACATGGGACGTTGATTTAGGTGGCTACGGTTTCCTACTATGCTACCTGTCTTGTGCTTTGCACTTCTCGCTGGCACACATACAACCCAACGCCAGAGACGGACATGTAACTGCAAAATGGTGAGAGTAAGGCGGAAGGAGAGAAAAAGAGAAGAAAGGCAGAGAAAGAGAGAGAAAGAGAGAACTAGATGAGGAATAGTTAGGTGCATCAGCGATGCCGTCTGGCGTCGTAAGTTGGTGTACACGGAAAGAGAGGGCACCGTGAGCGCCACAGAAGTCGCTGCTAATGACACGAAGAGGAAGGAATGTTGTCCTTGGGACTTGCGCCCTCTCTGCCATAACGCATAAGAACACCTGAGAACAGATACATTAAAGCCCCCCCCCCCCCTACAGCGACACACATGTATAAAACTTCAGGACAACTTCCACAGTCCCTCATGCCTTCGTCCCTGTATACGAGCAGCACACCAAACGCAAAGCGTACGCGCAAGCCCGGTAGCCGAGTCCCAGCCAGTCATTTGTTAGCCGCGATGAAAAACTTGACGAAAAGGAAAGAAAAAGTACGAAAAACGTTGAATCAAAGTGTGATGATGGGAAGAGCGGCTACTCTTTTTCGCGCATATGCATCCTCCTTGCAGCCATAACACAAGCATGAGACGCCATAACTGCTCACACCGGGACAACGCGTAAACCAGCATGCAGAAGAACGAGAGAGAAACTTCACAAAGCTGCAATTAGTGATACAAGCCCCCGGACACCGCGAAACAGCGCTCTCATGGTCAAAGCTACAATTAAAATCGCCCGACTCCACTTCCCAACTTAAATGCACGTCTAGCCGTACTCCTTTTCGTTCGTGTGCTTTTTGTGATTTCTACTTGGAAATTACTGACACTCTATTATTCTTCTACGGAGATTAATCCTTCCACTTCTCCGTACTCACACGGTAGGCTGGTTTTAACATTCAGCTTGTCGTTTAATGACGAACTTCTTGCCAAGTCATCACTCAGTCCCGCTGTAATTGCGGTTTAGGTGTTTGCGCACTCGCGATAGTTTTTTGATACCTTTTTTTCCAACTTGTCCTTCAAGATGATATCCCACCTTGGTCAATTTTTCAACACGAGTTTCAGTATGGTCCGTTCCTTTTT
>OX101784.1:52465844-52650931 GCA_944452715.1 Ophion slaviceki
AGAGAGAGAGAGAGAGAGAGAGAGAGAGAGAGAGAGAGAGAGAGAGAGAGAGAGAGAGAGAGAGAGAGAGAGAGAGAGAGAGAGAGAGAGAGAGCGAGAGAGAGAGAGAGAGAGAGAGAGAGAGAGAGAGAGAGAGATGGAGAGAGAGAGGGAGGGAGGAAGAGAGAGAGAGTACATAAAAAAATTACACGATCGCGGTTTATAAGCGTCGTTCCATTTTTCGCGTAACAACAATAAATCTATACATGTACATCTATGGGGTATTTCACATCAAGGCAGTCCCTTCTTCCTCGTATACTGCCAAAAGAAATAGTTTGTTTGAATTCAATCAAATTTCGTTTAAATTTCAACTTACTAGACTTCTGTTTAATAGTAAATATAGAAATATATATATATTTCAATTCAATATTCCAATTAGTTGCAGCCAAATCTTGGAAAAACTCTTCACTTGACTAAAAAACGTTAAAGTCAAGTGAGTTTTTCAATTTACTATAATGAAATTATATTTTTAACTTATCCAAATATTTTATTTGATCATAAAAGGATAGTGCTTCTAATAGACGGTTTCTAATAGAGAGTATGTCTCATTCTAATTGTATTTTATTTGAGACTGATAACTTCATTCACTTTCTCTCTATATATTTAAGCCTTCACACCCAAAATCTTGAACTCGTCATAAAATAACAGATCCAAAATGACGCCTTGAAATACACCTTGGAATGATCAACTGGACTTTTGTTTAAACATTATGAAAGTTTTACGGTTATTTGCAATAACCTCAAATTATAGTAACAAACGAGGTTGACATTCAGCATGTGACGTACTGATATTTTAGAAATAACAAAAATATTCATCTTGCGCTCTGTGAATAATCGATATCTCGCCGTTCGCTCGAAATGTGATCCGCCTACAAGACAATTATGTTATCCTCTTTAAAAAGAATGTTAAATAGTCACGAAAACGATACCGAAGGTTTTTTGTTAAGGGAGACTTTGTCCTTGAAATTTTCAAAAAATCAATTTGAGCTCAACATGAGCAGCTAGAAGAAGAGGAGGGATGCCTCTATGGACCAGGCATTGCTGATTAGCGGTAATTATAAACACATTTGTGTAAACACATTACAAAACTTTAAACGCGTTTTTCTCGAAAACACGTTTTTAAAAATGGCTGACATTCTCCTGACCGCTGTAATTAACATATCGACCTGAAATTTGGAGAGCATACTCAGAAAATATGTCTTCACGGAATGACGGATCGTTTTTTTCGATAGATATATTTTTGCATTTATTATTTATCTTTTTATGCGAAAAAAAGCGAAAATTCGATTCTTTTTTAATTGCCGCCATTTTCCGAAATTTTTACTAAACGAAAAACCCACAAGTCATTCCATGACCAAAGCGGCACAGATTGATAATATGCTTTGAATTTGTATTTCAGATCAACAAAGAGGGGGCAGTGATGTCAGCCGTTTACCTCCCGCGATTTGAGGACCTGTTTTCGCGGAGATGCAACGGCCGCCATTTTGGTTTTTTTTTTTCAAACAAAATTTTTTTAACATTCTGTATATCATGAATAAAAGCAAGAAAAAACCGCACTCAAAAAGCTATACTCGTTTCCTTTAAAAAAAATAAAATGTAAACACCTGAAATATGGCACTCCAAGGACAAAGTCTCCGTTAAACATACTTGTTATACGATTAGATATGATTTCAGAAAATCAGGAAATAAAATATAATTCAATTTTTTTCTGCGGATCATGTCACGATGAACCCCGTCCACGCTTTTCTGCTTTCTAGAAGGGAAATATCCACCAGCATATACAGGGTGCCCCAGAACTGCATGCGTTCCCTGAAATGGGGGGTTGGGGGTGAAATTCTGAGTCGATTGATATAAGCATCTGTCGGTCTCAGATCAACCCCTGAATTATTATTAACTTTTTAAGACGGGCCAATCAGGTGCGCCCGCCTGAAAAAGTTAATAATAATTCAGGGGTTGATCTGAGACCGACAGATGCTTATATCAATCGACTCAGAATTTCACTCCCAACCCCCCATTTCAGGGAACGCATTCAGTTCTGGGACACCCTGTATAGAGAACCACAAAATGTTGTACATCGCAGATATCACGAACCTTTTTTTTTCTTTACCTGCAAAAACCCAATCATCCTTAATATACAACTAGCATGAAGTCGCGACCGTTCCATACCGATTGTTATTAATTGTTTTCTGTGACATAAAAGTTCTAGTAAAAACTTTGACTCACACCGAGAGGAATGATTTGTTCGAATCATATTTGTTTGTAAACCAATACGTTCGAAGTATTTGTTTGAAGCAAGATTTCTATATACTTCTATCACATTATATGTTAAGCACACATATACTAAACATATAGTTATATTCGGTTATGGTATATATTGAACAAATGGTTATATTTTAAGCAAACCTGCAATTTAAAATGGACCTTTATGAGCGTAAGCTTCGTAGAAATCATTCATCTAAATCAAATAAATGTTTTAGTTGAAAATTCATTCCTGCTCTAAATAATTTTCTAAATTCACATCAACATTTATTGAAAAAAAACAAACGCGCGCTGCACGTCACATTCTGACAATGAGTGTCAACACCGTTTTGTCTACGACCGTAATATTGACAACCTCAAAACCGAACTTTCGTAATTTAAAATAAAAATGTATCTTACTGGGGCGAATTTTAAGTCGTGACTTTGGTTTGGTTATTTTATGGTGACAAGGTTCAAAATGTTGAGCACGAACACCAAAAGCTCAAATATTTGTTGAGAAAATTGATGAGGTTATCAGACTTGAATTAAATATTGTCGAAGCCACCCATTTTTCGATAGAAGCATTTGGTTGTCAAATCTATAATTGCATTACAGTGAATTTGAAGGCGAATTTAACGACAAGAAAAATTCATTGGAGTCGATAAACGTTTTTTTTCGTCAGTTTTACTCAATTGAAATATTGAGTTTGAATGAACATATGATTTTGTTAAAATTCTTGCGAAAATTGATTGGGTCGCGAATCGAACAAGATGTTATTCGAACCGAACCGACAATTTCTCACGGTAAAAAAATGGTCGGTTTGTCGTAGAAGGTCCCATACGAGTGTCGCACTCCCGCTTTGCCCTGCACTTGTCTGCGTACGCACGACCTGCGGTTTGTATGCGCGAGCTTCGCTCTGCATGGTGTATATAAGGGCGGGAGGGTGGAGACGGCGGGGCAGGGGGTAAACAGACGAAATTATATCGAAGAAAAATTACCCCGAGATAATAGTGATTAATGGTGTTGCGCTAGAGGCCAGAGGGAGAGAATATGAGTGAACGCGGGCACGAGCACTTCGAGAGGCTCGCGTTCTATATGTTCCATATATCTCTCTTCTTGTTCACCTCACGAACATACACGTCGTAAAATATTATTATAGAGTCGACAACCCGGACTTTTCTCGCTCTCTTCACGTCAACTCCTTGTCTGGGCAAAAAAAACAATTAAATACAAAAGCCATTTCCAAAAACTCGATTTTACGAACGAAATAACTGCGCACAAATTAATTCGAAAGTCAAACGTATTATGTTAATTTCCAATGGCGTTGAATATGTATTGGATCACGTTTATTCGTTTCGTAACTATAGTGGCCCAGTTTTTTTATAAATGATTTGTGCACGGACATGGAACACCACTTTGGTGACCTTCTCCGATTTTGTTGAAACTTTTTTACGTGGAAGAGTATCAAAAACTAAGAGACACGTTTTTTTTATCGGCAGAATAACGATTTTAAGGGGTGAAACGCATTCTCAAAAATGGGGATTTCGTTTTTCATTGATAACGTTTTCGTTCTCATCTCTAATGTATGGTACGCGAAAAAATACAGGTTGTTGCAAGTTGAATTTTTTTATACCTCGTACCCTTAAAACGTTATCGATGAAAAACGAAAACATCCCTATTGTTGAGGGTGCGTTTCACCCTTCAAAACCGTTTTTGCGCCGATAAAAAAAATACGTGTCTCTTAGTTTTTGATACTCTTTCACGTAAAAAAGTTTCAACAAAATCGAAGGAGGACACCAAAGTGATGTTCCTTGTGAGAGAGATGTAAAAGGGATTTACAACAAACGCCCAAGGTAGAAAAGGGGATATTAAAATACGGTATAGTTTATTGACATCCTAATCATAATATAGTTAACAGGACTATACGCGGAAAGTATACCTAAACATGCGATTTGGATGGCGTGTTTGGCTATCTATTAGCCCCGAAATGATTATTCACACTGAAAAAAAAATTCGTTCATCCATCCAACATTCAGTTGGTTTAACAAAATGTATCTTTAAATACGTTCAACTTGATTTTTGGTTGGCATAAAACACGTTTTGTCAATCTAACTGATAGTTTTAGTGGTGTAAACTGTAGCTTCTTTAGCATGTCTGAGCAACTGTTGAAACAACAAAATTTCGAGACAACAAAATGCATTTTGTAAATTTAACAATTTTCTTTTCTCAGTGCACTATTGTAAAAGGCTTGACAATATGGTCAAGGGGCTATACCAGTGTGACCTTTAAAAAAATCTATTTTTTTTGCCTTTTTCAACAGTGTATACTTTCAAGAATATCCTGTAAAAAATTCAAGACCGTATCTCTAATCATGTTATCTTGCAAAAATCGATAGTTAAATCTTTAAAGACATTTTTCTCGAAATGCGATTTTTCAAATTTGCTGACATTGTAACTCAAGAGCAATTATCCGATAGACTTGAAATTTGAACTGAGTACTCTATAATATATTTACTCTACAATGAGGTAGGATATTTTTGATGGGAAGAAAATTGACAATTTGGCATTGAAAAAAACGACCATTTTATAGGCAAGAAAACACACTTTTTTCATAACCATGCCATTTTGTTAGATTTTGATATTTTTCGAAAATCCTACGTCATTGTACAGGAAAAACCTTCCAATTTAACGACATTTTTTCCTTTTTCGGTTTCAGCTACTCAATCGGCCGGAATCATGTCAGCAGTGGAGGACCTTTTGGGCGCCTACGAAGGCAGCGCACAAGTCGCTTCGATCTCGAAATTTTTCTATGAAAAAATAATGTAATATAGGTCAAATATATTCTTAATTTTTCGAAACATTTAATTGAGTACTTTTCTTCCAAAAAATTCCCGAAAATCACCCAAATTTTCAGCGGTCACACTGGTATTGCCCCTTAATTCAGTGCTAAAACAACATCACCGTGCAAAAACTAATGTTGTATACTGTACGTTAGGTTTTATTCAGTCAAACTTCTACTATTCTTTTCAAGTTTGTACAATTCATATGGCTAACATTTTTCGAGTATAATTTGTTAGAAGACCTTGTGAAAAGTGACTACTCAAAAAAAAATTATAGTAAAGTTTACTTATAGCTAAGACGTAAATCATTTGCAGTTCGAATAACCGCAGCTTGATAGTTTTAAGAACTACG
This sequence comes from Ophion slaviceki, assembly GCA_944452715.1. Taxonomy (NCBI): domain Eukaryota; kingdom Metazoa; phylum Arthropoda; class Insecta; order Hymenoptera; family Ichneumonidae; genus Ophion; species Ophion slaviceki. The sequence goes on from OX101784.1 coordinate 52,471,312, forward strand.
CATGTCTCACATACTGTTACACAGTATGTTTGTTCCATTGCAAAAATAGGATATCAGTTCAACACGTGTTCTTGGAGTTCACTTTCTGTTCTTGTGGGACACACATTACTATGCAGAACCCGCGTAGAAATTTCGATGGGGCCCAGATCAGGGCCCGATCAGGTTGCCTGACTGCCCTGGTAGGGCACTAATAAGGCAGCCTGAAAGGGCCCTACTAGGAAATGTAACGTTGTGTCACATATGGGCCTGATCTGGTTGCCTGATCAGGCCCCTATCAGGTTGCCTGATCAGAAAGAAATGCATATAATATTTCAAAAAACCAAAATGGAATGAACCACTTTAATTTAGAGTTCCACTACAATGATTTTGTATCATAATTCGTCATTCCCTGGCCTGCTGAAACGATTTTGTTCGAAGAAAATATTTCGCCTATATGGGAATCGAACCTCGTACCTTCCTACCCAAAGCTAGGCACGCTGCCCCTATGCTACCGAGTGCTTGTAACATCTTGGTCCCAGATATGGCATAACAGACCAAATGAATTCCTATAATTATTTGTTGTATCACATAAAGTATATCAATGAGTTAATATCACCGTGACAATTAAAGAGGTTTATCGAATAACATGCTACAGATTTTTGAAACTTAACCTTACATATATATATATATATATATATATATATATATATATATATATAATAAATATATATAATAAAAATAATTTATATATATATATATATATATATATATATAGTTCCTCTCTCTCTCTCTTCGCCTTACAAAGCTGCCGAAATCTTCTAACACGCATCCGAATTGCATAACGTTTTTTTGTCGAGACAGTCTAAAGCACCTTTTTTTAAATATAATTCAGGAATGCATCGAAACTCCAAAGCTACGATGCTGTAAAATCGAAGCTTCCATGTGAAAAATGGGGCAAACCTATTTATGGCCTCATCAGGGAAAGCCACAGTAGGGCCTATCAGGGCAAGCCTTGGTAGGGCCCTATCGGGGAAAGCCTTAGTAGGGCCACATTAGGGACAGCCTTAGTCAGGCCCTATCATGGAAAGCCTTAGTAGGGCCTATCAGGGCATGCCTTGGTAGGGCCCTATCGGGGAAAGCCTTAGTAGGATCTTATCAGGGACGGCCTTAGTAGGGCCATTTTAGTATAGCCTGATGTAGGGCCTAAATACTTCCGGCCCAATCGGGGCCGGATCAGGATGTCCGTAATAGGTGTTACCCCTATCACACCCTGATCGGGGCCTGATCCTGGTCAGGCTAACCCTAAGAAATTTCTACTCGGGAAGGTAGGCAGTAAGGTTCATCATTCGATTTTGATGAGGCGAAATATTTTTTTCGAATAAGTCATTGCAGGATGTCAGGGAATGGCGAATTATAATAAAAAAATCATCGAGTTAAAACTCCCAGTTGCGTGTTTTATTTTATTTTGGGTTTATGAAAGATTCTATGCATTTAGTAGACGGGCATTGATGCCTTGTGCCGATACTTGAATAACATATGAAATACGTATATAGCAGGTCGTATCTTATAATATGGTACAAATCACTATAAACATCGTCGCAAATCACTCATCGCAATCTATACATATTTCAGTTCACTATTAAAATCTTGAGGGAGTAAATTTTTTATAGTACCAAGGTATATCCATTTTATGAAAACCTACTATATTTTATAACGTTGAAGAATAAACATATGTTTGTCAAATTGGTGGTTGCCGTTAACATATGTGCATGATTCATGCAACTACTAAAATATCAATAAGCCGTACTATACTTTTATCCATAAAGTATTATTGTCCCCTCAGGGAAATATAAAATATAGTTAAAATATGGTTAAGGGGTTAACCCCACTTGCGATTTTGAAAAAATCGATATTTTTTATTGCATTTTTTTGAAGTATAAGTATCTGAGAATATGTCCTGAAAATTTCAAGTCGATCAGAACAAAATTGACTGAGATATGAGCGTTGAGAGAGAAGAATCCGTTGTGTAAACGACCGGCTAGTCTGCCGTCTGGCGCGCTCGACCCTCCCTTGGTCGGTGACCAAGATTACTCGAACACTAATGAACCGATCTTCTTGAAATTTTGCAGGTTTATTTAATACATAAAAATGTAGTCTTTAATCGTTCGATTTTTTTTTCGAAAAAAAATGGCCGTTTTATAGCCAAAAAACGGCCGTTTTTTTTCGTTAAAATCGAACTATTAACTTTGACTGTCCGCCATTTTGTGAAAAATGAATATTTTTAAAATCCTTCGATTGTAGACTAGTTTATACTTATATTTGACCAAATCCATCCGCATTTTTTTTCAGATGATCCACTTCGCCGCAATGTTGGTCACCGCAAACCGTGCATATAAAAACATTATTTCATTGACGGCCATTTGCCACTAAGTAATGTAATATTTTTCAATAAAAAAATTACTGAAAGTTCTTCAAGATGTGTTCTTTAAGATGGTATACTGATCGACTAAAAAAGTTTTGTAGTTTTCTTTAAAAAAATTCATGAAAAAGGCCTTTTTTGCGCTACAAGTGGGGGTAACGCCTTAAGAACACTATACATCTTTCTCAGTACCTGATGGACTGGAATAATTGCAAGTAATGCAACTAAAAAAATTATCCATTAGTAATTTTCATAGCAATCGTACATATTTCGCCATATTATGAATAACTTCACAAACACGTTCACCACTCCTGTTCTTCCTTTTTTCCAATCGAAATATGAACACTTAGGGATGAAATATCCTTATGCTCTTGAATTAAATTGTCCTAATTGAAAAGAAAACTTGGAAGCGCTGTGCTGAATTGAAGGTCTACGAAAAATAAAATGATATACATACAAAATTGCTTCATTGGAAGAATGAGTTTGACCGATTATTCATTCGAGCGATTGCGACTGAGATTATAGTCTCGACGCTTCATTTATCGAGACGGAGGTGTCGCAACGCCTAAAGGCATTCCTAATACACGAATGTAGATTTTCTGTACATATACGTACGCGCGTTGGACAGTGTCCAACTAACGAGATACTTCCATTCGTGCACACACATACGTAGGATGTGGTATATAGCACGATCGCAGACAGAGCAATCTTCCCTAATTAACACATTAAGACTAATCAGAGCCAGTTGGGTCATTCCTGGCACTCCTCGTAGCATCGAGACAGTCAAAGACGGAGAAAGAGATGGTGAGAGAGAGAGAGAGAGAGAGAGAGAGAGAGAGAGAGAGAGAGAGAGAGAGAGAGAGAGAGAGAGAGAGATGTTCGCGTCAGGGCTAAGAAGGAACGGAGGCCCACTCGCCTAGATTTAAAGCGCGTACCACCTAAATTAATTCTAATTATTTCCATGCCATCTCGCAAGACCGACTGCGATATATACAAGACCCACGTATATTTTCCTTCTCGCTCGATCTGTCATCGTAACATCGTCACATTCCGCCTTCTGTATCTCTTCATCGATATATGTGTATATGTTTATGAAGGGGTCATTATGAGGACATTCTGAGTCATCGATAAAAGATTTTCAGTAACTCTACTAAAAATACAACAGACGTGGACGGAAATGTAATTTTGGATAAAATGAAGAATATGTAGGTAGGCATTGCGTCCATAAGACTACGCATTAACAAGATTAATAAGTCGATAACTACTGAAAGACCGTCAATTAACTTTCAATGCTACATAATCATTTATATAACGAAGTTTGAACGACCTCGGCTTTAAATTTTAATTTGCTGGAAAACAAACGCACTCTTCATAATAAGCACATGAAATTTATGCGCGTGCCAGTTTTTTTTCTGCTAAATATAAACTTATAAGAGCTTTGAGGAGACTAGGTATTGCAAAATCTCGATTTTTTCTTTTTTTGTGTTCTATTGGTACAATCTCTTCCAAACAATTTGGCACAAAGAAGACTGAAAAATTCGCAAAGTTGAGCTCAGGAGAGCAATGAAACTTCAATACTCCGATAACGGTTAACGGGTGGATGCAGATAACAGATCGCAAGCATTGACAAACGAAGCTAGGGTGGAAAAAAAACGACGTTCAGCGCTTGCTGCCACGGAAAAAGCTGAACTCGAGAAGTCCTTCTACAGCGTCGGGAATTTTTAACGTACGTGAGTTGCAATTCTTCTGCCGTAGTACTGCGCAAGAACTTAAACGCGTTTTTCTCGAAACAGCATTTTGTACCAGTTTTGCTGCGACAACTCAAAAACGATTCACGATATCGGCTTGATTTTTTTTTTAAATGAAGATATCAACTTTCTCTACAAAATTAACCGACGTCTATGTAAAAGAATGAATTTTTTATTATTATTATTATTACAACAAACGTCATACGTTTTTCGATGCTTTCAAATTTTAGCCGTCATTTTTGAAATTTTAATTATACACATAAAAAGGTGCACAGAAAATTATAAATGTGGATAGCTGTATACGTTTCTCCGAAATTCACATACCAAAGAGTATATATATATATATATATATATATATATATATATATATATATATATATATATATATATATATATATATATATATATATATATATATATATATATACACATACATACATATACATATACATATACATGTGTGTGTGTGTGTGTGTGTGTGTGTGTGTGTGTGTGTGTGTGTGTGTGTGTGTGTGTGTGTGTGTGTGTGTGTGTGTGTGTGTGTGTGTGTGTGTGTGTGTGTGTGTGTGTGTGTGTGTGTGTGTGTGTGTGTGTGTGTGTGCGTGTGTGTGTGTGTGTAGGGTAGAGCCACCAGAGAGTGCGCGCCACCAAAGAGTACGCAGTGCTTTTAATTGTTTCATTTTTTCTTGTGTTGGACAACAACTCGCTTCGTTAAGGTATTTATTTCTAATTTTATGACTAATAATAGATTTTCGATGTGTTTAATTTAATTTGTTAATAATTTTAAACCCGTTTTGTAAGGTTTACGATTAATTTGCACCCATCGAATGTTATTTAACTTGAAATTTGTGATCCAAATTTTGTTTTTGAGAAGTTATGTTGCCATTTTTCTTGTTTACGAAAAATATAGTGAGCATAGACTAAAAACACAATTTGGTAAGAGTACGCAGCCAAAGAGTGCGCACTCTTATCACTATTCCTTACCACTATGAAAGGTTCTTACTGCGTAATCGTTGCAACACCCTAAGAGTGCGCACGGGACGAGTTCTAAGCTTAAGCTTTTTTTAAAATACTTTTCAAGATTGTTACTTAAGATTTATGTTTAAAATATCGTTCCTAAATGACCAAAACTTCATTTTAATAAGAAGTACAAAGTGTATTATCAACATTGATTTCTCTAGAGATAAAGGTTTATGAAGTGCGTACTCTTTGGTGGCTTTACCCTATGTTACAAAACGAGGCTGTTAAGGGGCTATACCAGTGTGAACGTTGAAAATTTGGGTGATTTTCGGGAATCTTTTGGAAGAAAAGTACTCAATTAAATGTTTCGGAAAGATAAGAGTATATTTGGCTATATTTGACCTATATTACATAATTTTTTCATAAAAAAATATTGAGATTCAAGTGACTTATGCGCTGCCTCCGGAGGCGCAAAAAAAAAAGTTCCTCCACTGCTGACATGATTCCGGCCGATTGAGTAGCTGAAACCGAAAACGGAAAAAATGTCGTTAAACTGGAACGTATTTCCTGTACAATGACGTAGGATTTTCGAAAAATATCAAAATCTAATAAAATGGCGTAGTTACGAAAAAAAGTCTGTTTTCTTGCCTATAAAATGGTCATTTTTTTCAATGCCAAATCGTCAATTTTCATCCAATCAAAAATATCCTATGTCATTGTAGAGTAAATATATTTAAGAGTACTCAGTTCAAATTTCAAGTCAATCGGATAATTGCGCTTTGAGTTATAATGTCAGCAAATTTGAAAAATCTCATTTCATATTCTTGAAAGTATAAACTGTCGAAAAAGGCAAAAAATCAATTTTTCGAAAGTGTCACACTGGTATAGCCCCTTAAGTTGTAGGCCTGAGATACTCATTATTGAATAGGATGATTCATAGTACCTTGGGTAAGCACTTTTACAGTAAGTATATTTACCCACTGTATATGTACATAACTATAACGTACTTATAGATAAACTTACTCTGCACAACTGTATAACTCTTTGAAAATAGATTACCAATGCATTCTGCATTTTCAACAGTACATAGACCACTCTTCCAGCCTCCGCATATCCTCAACGGATTTCCTGAAATGTCATATTTTCGTATCGACGAATTTGCACACGAATACGAGATGGCGCTTTGTTTTTCAACTTGGTTGTCATGAATTTCAATGAGGCTTACATAATATTGAATTTCGTTGGGGGAACGTGTGACAAATTTTAAATCGCACATATTCAATCAATCAAACTGTTTTCGTCCACAATCAAGGGGTACGAAAAAATGGATTCGGTATACCCATTTGATCAATTAAAGTCTCCAAGTTACGGCACTTTTCCACATAATTATTTGTCCTAGCATATCATTGTTAATAATGTAGAATTCCATGTTAATGATGTGGTTACATATTCATTTCAAACAATTGTAGCATACATTATGTCATCTAAGTATAAATACAGTACATGCGTGTGCGTGAGGGTATAAACGAGCAAAAAAAAATGGTGAAATCCTCAGGGATTCCGCACAATCAAACAAAAGTAACAATGCGAACGGAGCGTTTTGCTCACAAGCGCCTTGAGGAGTGAAAAATATAGAATTCCATATATATATATATATATATATATATATAAGTATACGTATATACATGAAATAATACACGCGGTGATAGCTAAACTTGCGATTGGCAAGCTAGTGCGCGTGAGAGAGAGGAGCAGGAAAACGTGAACCGAAGCAGAGAAGAGATCACCGGTGCGATGTGACCCGGGATACCAAAAGAACAGCGCGGTTCTTGCATTTGTTCGTGCTGGAAGAAAACATATACACATTTCCAATGTACGTGTGTGTACAAATATATTGTATTTATAGACATATAAAGTACCTTTATTCGTTTCATCGTGTTAAACACGTGCCTGAGAAGTTTCTTAAATCTTATTATCGACCGAAACATTATATACAAGCGAGGAGAATTGTTTTTTTTTCAACGCTGAAACCGTGTATCGTATTTAAAGTTTTATCGACGAATTATGATTTACGAAATGGATCAGTGTATCTGTGTGCGACGAGTTTACAGAATTCTTAACTGAATCTACCTAACGCCATTTTCTTTTATGCAGACACGTATCCGTGTGTACACACGACAACATATATACGTGTATATAAATCGGGTATGAAAACAGCTCGTAAAGAAGTCGTATAATAATTGAGCAAAAAACTCGACTACTTTGCGTTTATGTTGGCACTTTGTGTAGTTATGCCATGCTGGCTACTCCTCGTCTGTAGCAACGAGGCTGATATAGGGTGAGAGAAAGAGAGAGAGAGTCAATGAAGAGTTCTGATACGGAGAGAGTGAGCTATGATGCATTCTACTGTGCGAGCCGGCTTTTCTTTCGCGCATAGCTGGAAAGGTTTTCTTCCACCTCTCTCATCCCTACGTGCCAAGGGCTCCGTGCCGACTCCTTCTTTCTCCCTCTCTCTCTCTCTCGCTCTCGTTGATCTTCTCGTGTTCATCGCGTCTCTCGTCCGCATACGTTCGAGCCAGCTCTCGAGCAGCGACGTGTGTTGACCACATACGGAACTTTGAGCGCCATCTGTGCGTCGATGCGGGCAACAGGACGCGAAACAACCGGACCTCACACGAGAACAGTTGGCGAGAGTGGCGGCGTCCCGCGGTCAAGAACGGAGACTGCGTATAGTCGGGCAAAACTATTCGCGTGCACTTGCCCGTGGCTCTCGCTCGCCGCCGGATGTCTTCGAGAAACGTCTACGTTCTTTTTAACGCGAAGCGTCTTTCAATACGGTAAGTAAGGCTACACTTGCTAAAACCACATGCATCGAGAAACATGTCTCCCTTGTAACGCTTGTAATTCTGAAACTGCGTGACATGTGCACATTTGTTTAGATATCGTTCTACAGAGCGATAAAGCCATTATTCGAAGATATATGATTCATGTTGCTCGATGGCGCCAGTGCGGTACGACAGAAACGTTGAGCTGGAAAGGAACGCTTACGCGGAGTTAGTTCGCACCTAAGTCCGGAAGCGCTTAAGAATTAACGGGGTCCTCTAGTTTCTCGGGTCGAAAAAATCGATTGTTTTTTTCATAAATCACATCTACAACATGTGTAGAAAATGTGTGCCAAAGGATTTTTCGATATTCGAAGTGGTTCACAAGTATAAATCACATGCGCGAACTTTCAAACGCGTTTTTCTCGAAACACCATTTTTCGAAACGGTGACCACGATATTTCAGAAACTACTGCACCGATCTTGTTCAAATTTATACAGCATCTTTAATATGTTATAAGCCAGCGATTGAACTAGGATTATCATGATTGCTTCGATATTTTTTTTCGCACGAGCGAAAAACTTAAGAAAAAATGAGTCAAAAATAGAATGTAATTTTCAAAAGTGTATAAAAAAGTCAATTTTTGTAATTTAGAATTCACTCTAGTTCAAGCGCTAGTCTTAAATATGAATATTAAAATGCCGTTTGGTTTTTTTATTTCAGATAAGCAGAACAGCCGCAATCTTGGTCACCGTCAAGCACCTCTTTTACTTGATGTCTTCCTGTCGGCCACTATAACGTTTATTCTATTATATATTTTGACTTCAAAAAATTTGTAAAGCTTATTTAAATGTTAATAAAGATTATGCAAAAACAATGAGATTGATTATTTCGACGCTTTGCCCGTAAAAAATTATTGAAAAAGCCGTAAAAAACAGCCGAGAAACTAGAAGACCGCGTTAAGAAAAGTAAATCCGGAACTGTGCAACAGACCTCTGCTTCTGCTTCAGCAACTGCGGAAGGTCCGCGCACTTTTTCACATCCGCTTTTGTAGCTGGTTCCGCATTTTTATGTCGGAAGTTCATCGAAACTTTCTAGAAATCGCGAGATTGACGATATGCGTATTTAAATGCGCGATATAAATTTAAAAAAAAATGCCCCCGTTACGGAGCAAGTTTAGTCCGAAATACTTAATTTGATGACGATCAGAACCAGAGATGCAGACGCAACCCAAGATGATTGCATGCCTTCTAGTCCTAAAAGGTGCCGAATTGAAATTGACAATCAAGATCAGCCTTCAACAAGTTGAATACCAATCATAGAATACACACCTCAATTACAAATTTCGGTACAAACGTTGGAATCTGTGTTAAATATGAACGATGATCAGCAACACCCGACTAACGATCGCGGCAATCTACTTTTGGTGTTACAATCAAACCTACTGGAGTAGGGTCAGAGTGGGATCAGTGGCTCATTTTTTTCAGAGGTCTATAGCTGCCTAACTGGTCACACAATCTCAATGAAAACTTGACTAAACATGAGGTGTGTTCAATGGCTTCATCTTTTCAAAAGACACTGAATGGCATAACCCAATAGATATTAAGATAATAACCATTTTAAAAAATGGGATATGATCCACTGTGCACTTGGGGTGTACACAGTGAAACATGCCTAATTTCACAGTCAATTTTTTTTTTATTCAAACAAAATTTAAAGAAAATTACCTTGATCCACTGTACACTTGTAGGTACTAGAGTGCTTTCTCTATACAATGGGGAGTATTGTACAGTAAACTTTCGAAAAATTAATTAAAAAAAAACAGCATATTATAAGATTAATCACAATCATTTATTGAATATTAATCAACAATGAGTACCTACCTAATGAGGTGGTACTCATTGTTGGCACCTATCTAAATCACAACGCGAAAATATTCATATTATGACTTACCTCTCTACCTCGGAAAATTGAGGTGACCGACCCTCTCTTTTTTCCTAAACCGGGTACTGACAAGTTTCTATTTTTGTTTGGCTAACAAACACAATGCTCAAATATGCGTTAAATATAACTTGCCGTTATTACATTTTGAATACTAAGTTGATGGAGAAAACATCATCATTGACAAAGAACTGTCCGCTTCCGCTTCCGTTTCCACTTGCGCTCAAATTTACTTTTGACATCTGTCTCCGCTACTGCTTTTGTTATGACACTTCCGTTGCATCATTAGGGAGTGGTCGCGTCGGGCCTAAGTTGCGGATTTGTGAATACGTAGTAAACAAAAATATCTGAATCGGTGTCGATCAAAAGTTATCTTAAATGTAAGTAAAAAATTTGGTTAAAAGTTAAGCTTTCTTCGGCTATGGCCCCTCATTGTCGGAAAAGTGTGCGCTAAAAACAGCGGGAAAAGGCCAAAAGGAGAAGAGGAGAACGCGGAACCCTGACCACTACCAGTGTCATCGACTGAACGATCCCGGAAACGGAGGGAGCTCGCTGGATTGAGGCAAATCCAGGGGACGCCCCGTACACGAGTGCCGCTAGGACAAGTGGGTTTTCGCGGCCCAGAATTGAGCCTGGTGAGTTGCATAGAGCCTCGATGGAGGTAGCCGAGCCCGCCATCCCATCAGTGGCCACCCTAGGTTGCCAGGTTCGACCCAAACTGCCCGAACAGCAACAGGCGAAATTTAGTCGGGTGCCCGAGTACCGTAGTAGATGGGAGTTCGCCAAAGCGCGGTTTACAACTGTGTTCGGGCACAATAAAATCGATCAAAAGTGTGACGTGTGGAATCAATGATGGTTCCAGCAGGAGTTGAAGACTGTAACTAGCTGTAGCCTGTATGAATGACCAGTCATTTAAGATTTGTATTATAAATGTACATACATTTACTGTATATGCCATTTGATTTAATTTGTTTGGGTGTGTTTCTGGCATTATGCGTGGCCACGCATAAAGCTGCAGCTGGCATATAAGTAACATGTAACATAAAATAACGTGTCGATAAAAATAAAAAGGTTCAGTTTGCTATGACCATGTTGAAGTTTGCATCGTTGGATAGCAACGAAAATTCTCATTTCTTTCTTTATTTTCATTATTATCGAACATATTTTCTTGGCAATTTAAATTGTAGATTTTTAACGAGGATCCTGAAAGACGTTTGAGTCTTATTTGGCCCGGATCCGTCAAAAATATATTTTGGCAATCGCAAAAAGTTAGTTTTCATTGCATTCCAACGATGCAAACTTCAAAATCATTTTCTATGGCCATAAACATACTAACCACATGCTACTCGAGAACATGCCGCGTACATTTTGCGCGTAGGGTCGCGTGGCGTGTTAAGGGCTTAGGTTATTTAGGCTTTATTTAGGGGTTAGGCTAGGTTATTTAAAAAAAACATATTTTAGAAGTAATAAATAGAAAAATTGTTTGCATATTTATTTGTGTGAACATTAACAAAGTTGTGTACCGAATTTGATTAAGAAATATTATTGATTGAAGACGTGATAAACAATCTCGTGAAGGACCTTTGAACGTGAGGGGCTTAACGGTGTACTTGGTTTTGGCCACCGGATTGATCTGAAGCAAAAAAAACTCATTTATTTTCTTAGATAAATAATATTCACTAAGATTTGACCGAGCTTTTTTGTTATCATGTTTTAATAATTTAAAAAATGTTCGAATTTTTTTTTCGTTTCTTCGATAAAAATTACTTCGTTATTGTTGACAACTGATGATAAAACAATGTTGAGGAGAAAAACGTCCGTGAAGAATAAACTACTATAACACTGAATAAGTGTAACAAATTTCAAGTCAATCCGTTTATTAGATGTCGAGAATCGTTTACACCGTGTCGAAAAATATAGTTTTGAAAAAAAAGCGGTTAAAATTTTACCTACAGTTATATTGTTGCAATCATCAGCTTACCTTTGATCTGCGATCCATGTACCATATGTTGGACCTTCCTCTTCAATGTGAGTTGACTCAAGCGACGAAGGAGTGTTCGTCATTTCCACAGTAGCCTAACTGCTTAATAAAGGGTGGCTCAAAATGACCTGACATTTGAAATTGCGCGCCATTTCAACCTAATCTTTGGCAACTGGTATCAGGAAGTATTGAGGTTTAGTCATGGAGAATTGCACGATCGAGCGAGGAATAGAAACTGTGAAAATTCACGACAAAAATAGTGAAAATTTGGCAGAGACGGATCGAAAAGTCACTGCGGTGAAACAACGCAGTTATTGCAGATAAAGTTAGACACCCTTCAGTACCCATGTTTCTAGACGTTTCGCGGAAATAACTGCGATTGCGTCTCTGACCCCACCTACCCGGCTTTTGTCAAATTTTTGCAACCGGAACCTATTCAGGTACCTTGCAGAAGGAAAAATCTCGTGCTTTTTTCTCGGTTTTTTTGTCGCTCTGTCTGTTGGAACAATGAATAATACTTTTGTACATTGTCTATGGATATCTCGTGAAGCTTCACAGAGATAAAAGGGGGGCGTAATCTTTGTAAAAAGAATTGCATCTTTTTTCCACGTAACGATAGCGAGAAAATTCGTTTTCTTCATCATAGCAATTTTTACTGCTCAGCGACGCTTCCTCGTTGGGGATAAATATTTGAAAGGACCTTCTCACTATCGCCGCCCGCAGTCACTTTGTGGAGTAAGAGTCTTCGAAGGTTCATTACGCCGGATTACGGGGCCATCTTCATATCGAAGACTTATAGAAATTCTCGCCCTTCTCTCTTTCCTATATCGCTCCCCTCTCGCCTCTCCTACTGAACGCCAGATATCCATTTTCATTGACACGTCACGGTTCTTAAAGCACAATTGCGAATACTCATTATCATCTCTCAAACACACAATCACACACATAGATATATGTATAGCATATATGAAAAAAATCCCTTTGAGAATGTTGTTGATTGTTTTACTTTCTAACAAATTTCAGTTCACCTTCAAAATAATGGATATTAGTTTTAATTCAAACATTGTATTGATTAGATTTTTTCTATTAATTAATTGTACCAAAAAGTTAAATTATTCATTAAATAGCCAAGTACAATGTACGCATTGTGCAAGTATGCAAGAAATGCTGTGCTCAAAGTTGTTAAACCTTAGAACCAATTCTATTGAGAATGTTTCCTTTTTTTACTTAAAAACATCACATTATTATAATAAAACATTGATATTACTATACGAAATTCTGTGGGGTCATTTTACCAAATTTTACGGAATGTTCTTGAAATGACACTTAACAATGTTCAAAAGGTTTCAATAAATTTACTCTATCCATATAGATGAAAAAAATCGCGAAAAAGTGTTTTTTTTTCACGCTGAAACCCCTATCCTCCCCTTAAGTAAGAGTTTAGTTTTGTTCATGTACACGCGCTATTTAAAACCCCCAAACTGCCACTTAACAGCCATAAATGATCATGTGGCTCGACACCGAATCGAATATAGAAATACGCCTTTCGAAATTCACCACTGCAATCTACGAAGTGTAGGATATTTTTAAAAAACTTTATACCACCCTAACTTTCTTGATTTCTGATCGAGAGCATTTTTTCTGTTGTATTCATTTCATAATCAGCTATTTTTATAAAAAATGAAAACCAAGCCTTTTCATTTAAAAATTGAAAGTTACCGCGGTACCTCGCAGACTTATTGACAAAAAAAATATTTTGTATCATCAACGGAAGCCCCCCTCAAAACCATAAAACTTATTAAGGGACACTTTCTTGTACGACCTCATCTTTTCGATTTGTTTCAATGCTTCTTTTCAAAATGGGACACCCTGCATATTCTTCAATGTTCTCGCCACTTGGGTCGCAGAAACAAATGTACTATTCTTTTTTTCAAAAAAGAGCTCCAATTTCATCTAAGTTCTGGGATTACCGTAGTATGCAGTCTTGTCTCCTTATCAATAATAATCCAACTGGAGACTAAAATGCATAGTTTTTGGAGTAGATTTCTACAAACGAGACATTGTTGGATGTTACGATTTCGACAGCCTTCAAATCGCTAATGTCTGCCCCAATTTTACGGTTTTTTTAAATTGAAGACGTTCTTGTTACGCCATACGTAATCTTACCTATACTGCCACAGCGAAGTCTTCAAATTCCAATTCAACTTTGCCGTTTCCGTATTTGTACTGTGTGTACGTTGGAAGGCAATGTTCGTTCTTTATCGTCGTCGAACACGACTTTAGGTTGCTCTTTGGACGAATTAGCATCCAGTTTATTTCTATGTAATGCCGCGCTCATCACTACGGTGGTACAATAATGTATCACAGAGTATCTTTCGCTCAGACATCTGGTGCAACGTACGGTATATTACACGGGATCGGGAGTAAAAGGGAGCAAGCGGGAAGAGCGAGAGAGAAAACGGATGTAAGCGCGCGCGCACACACATGTGTGTGTGTGTGTGTGTGTGCGTGTGTGCTGAGAGAAAGATGGAGAGAGAGGAAGAAAGGGAGACAGGTTCGTCGAAAGGTAATGGGCAGCGTTCGTCGGGAAATGATGTATGCATCGAAAACTATTAGGTATTCAAATACACAGATTGCATTATACCTTGGAGAACACTGACAAAGCCATGCGCACACGCACATAACACACGCGCAGCAGCCTAAGACAAATATATATATATATATATATGTGTGTGTGTGTGTGTGTGTGTGTGTACGAGTAAGTGCGCACGGGCGCCTGTGTGAGAGTGTGTGCATACAAATGTGTATATATACATACACCGGGTGTCCCATTTTAATCTAACACCTGATTTATCTCGAAAAATACTGTTCCGATCAAGTATTGAGTATAATAAAACTTTTAGGTTTCAAAAGGGGACGTTCAAAAGAAAAATCTTTTTCGGTCCAAAATTCACAATGGCGGAGTTAAGATGTCTAAATAGTCTAACCTAAAAATTATGACCGTTATCAATAAACTTTTCCTACGAAAGTTGTTACTTTTGGCTTGACGAACTTCTTGGTGAAAAAATTCATGATCCGATGTAATAAAAAAACATGTCAGTCATCTTCATATCGCCATTTTGAATTTTGGACCAAAACGATTTTTTTCAACGTCCCCCTTTGAACCCTAAAAGTTTTATTATACTCAATACTTAATCTGAGCAGCATTTTTCGAGATGAATCCGGTGTACTACGAGAATGGGACACTCGGTATATAAACACGTATACGTTATGGTATATGAACTTCAGATGACGAGAGCTCGCGCGCGATAATACATCGCTTCCGGTGCGCCGGAATCGCTCTTCTTGGTCGTCTCCCGCGGCTCCTTGCGAATATAATTCCACGAGAGCGACGACCACAAATTGCTGAATTCTATTATTCTTTATTATTATTTTATAGCTTGGCCATTAGCTTTTCTTATCCATGTATAACATCGCTTCTGTTAACGTTTCACGACCCGATCTCGATAATTCGTCCTCGCGTAGCTTTTTAAACACAGAGTGACGGTAAAGCCTACGTTCCCCGGCTGTTGGCTCGCATTATTCGTCTCTTCATTTATCTCAACGCTGTAATGTTACTTGTATCTTTGTGAACAAACGCCGAATTATCAATGAACTTACGCCGTTGTTTCGGAATTCATGCGCGTCTTGGTGATCTACACAGATACATATAAAGGGTGTCTCAAAATGATCTGACATTTTGAATTGCGCGCCATTTTTTTTGTAGCGAACATAGAGTACTAATCTTTGACGACAGGCATAGGGAAGTATTGAGGTTTAATCATGGGGAATTACATAATTGAGAAACGCGTAGGAATTGTTAAAATTTACTACAAAAATGGTGAAAATTTTGCAGAGACGGTTCGAAAATTCGGAGCTCAAGGAAGCAATTGGACGCACCATTAAGGGGTTAGGCCACTCTAGAGGCCGAAAAAATAGGCTTTTTGGGGATTTTTTTCTCGGAAAAAGTACAAAATAAATCGAGATTACAAAAAGGGTGTTTATCATACATATTAGTGACTGTACACAATAATTTTTTGAAGCGATTCATTTCAAAATAGCGGCTGTGCAGCTTTCATCTCAAAACTGCATTTTTTAAGTTGGCCGGAAACATAACAGACAATTTTCAACGGATTCACTCAAAATGTTGAATATATCTTGAAAAATACATTGTCTATGGAAGTACGTAGGATTTTTTTTATATTGCATAGTTCATATGTTATTAACAATTATCTGACGATTTTTTAGGCAAATTTTTTACTTTCCAAAAATTTGCCTAAAAATCGCCTTGATATCGGAGTAGTGATAAGGAACAATGGTAAGAGTGCGCACTCTTTGGGTGCGTAATCTCACCAAATACGTGTTTTTAGTCTATGCTCACAACAATTTTCGTAAGCAAGCAAAACGGCGACATAACCTCTCAATAAAAAACAAAATTTGGATCACGAATTTCAAGTACAATAACATTCGTTCGGTGCAAATGATTTGCAAACCTTACAAAACGTGTTTAAAATTGTTAAAAAATAAGATCAAGCATATCGAAAATCTATTATTAGTCATTAAGGCCTTATTTACGAGAAATTTTTTAAGAATTTTCATTTTTTAATTTATTTTTGATTCCATTAGCCTGAACGGTTAGGAATATTTTAAGCTTTATAGAATCGAAAATTTCCACAAATAAGGTAAGATTGCATTTATAATAGATACCGCGCGGCGCGCCCGACCGCCAACTCCAAAACTGTTTTTCCACGATTCACTTTTTTGAACCTTGTGGAAGTTCTAACTCTTGAACGAAGGTTCAGATCGCTTTGAAATTTTTACAACATATTCTTAGTATTATCACCTATAGTATTATCATAGAATTATCATTAGTGAAGCACAGAAACAAAAATTTCAATGACACAAAAATATATTAAAAATAAAATACCGATAGAAAATTGAGTAAATAAATGTTGAGCTTCGAATTTTTATTATAATAATTTTTTTTAATAATATTGTTGGTTTACACTGAAGATACATTCATTATGCAATTATAAATATGTTCATTTTTTCAGACACTCACATCGATGCCGAGAACTTTCACCAGCAACGCGTGCGCAAAAAAAAATACATTGTTTTATAATGTTATATCTCCGCCATTTGTTAACATTACTGATTTTTTTTTACATAAACTTAACCATGTGCATAAATTATCTGTAAAAAAAACTGTTGTCACTATATGCGTCCTTTTTTTTCAACCGCGTCTAGAAGAGTACCTTCGAAAATCGGCGAAATCGCGTATGTAAGGTAAAACACAAGAAAAAATAAAACAATTAAGGGGTTACCCCCACTTGCGATTTTGAAAAAATCGATTTTTTTATTGCATTTTTTTGAAGTATAAGTATCCGGGCCCATACTTCTGTATGGGCCCGGAATAGATGACTCTATGTAAGTTTACAAAAAAAAATATTTTCTTCGTGTAAACTGAAATTGAAACTTTAAACGCGTTTTTCTCAAAATGGCATTTCTGAAGTCGGTGGCCAAGATTACTCGAACACTAATGAACCGATCTTCTTGAAATTTTGCAGGCTTATTTAATACATAAAAATGTAGTCTTTAATCGTTCGATTTTTTTTTTCGAAAAAAATGGCCGTTTAATAGCCAAAAAACGGCCGTTTTTTTTCGTTAAAATCGAACCATTAACTTTGACTGTCCGCCATTTTGTGAAAAATGAATATTTTTTAAAATCCTTCGATTAAAGACTAGTTTATACTTATATTTGACTAAATCCATCCGCATTTTTTTTCAGATAATCCACTTCGCCGCAATGTTGGTCACCGCAAACCGTGTATATAAAAACATTATTTCATTGACGGCCATTTGCCACTAAACAATGTAATATTTTTCAATAAAAAAATTACTGAAAGTTCTTCAAGATGTGTTCTTTAAGATGGTATATTGATCGATTAAAAAAGTTTTGTAGTTTTCTTTAAAAAAATTCATGAAAAAGGCCTTTTTTGCGCTACAAGTGGGGGTAACGCCTTAAAAAGCACTGCGTACTCTTTAGTAGCGCGCTTTTTGGTGGCTCTATCCTATATGCCAACGTTTAATTTTCACGTGTAATTCAAACGCGCAATTTGACGTAGCCAGCGGTTTTCCCTTCAAGCCCATTTTGTATCAATATCCAAATTCCCAAAAAGCCCCAAACACAACTTTACGCTTCGTTTTCAAAAACACACACACAAGTATAATACGTATGAAGATCCTGCGCGAGGGATAGAAAGAGATCGAACGACATTCCGCGAGATCTTTTGGAGAGAACTCACACGGCGGCTCGGCTGTTGATCGACGTCTGAGAAAAAAAAACTCGTCCCGCTTCATTAGCGATCATCTTTTTGCGTTTCCCCTTGACTCTCTTTACTTCGCCGTTGCGCGTTTCGCGCTGATGCGGCAGCGCTCGCGCAAAGATGCATGAGGAACGCCAACTGCGCAAATTCCTCGTGGTCGATGGTTCTGCAATGCAAGTAAAAGACAAGAAAGGGAGAGAAACTGAGCGGGAGAGAGAAAGACAGAGAGAGCGGGGGAAAAAACGAGGCAAATACGCACAAAGGCTCAGCGTATAAATCTTCGCGGGGAGTTTTCCAGATAATTCCCTGAAGAAAAATTGTCCGCAGCGCTTATTTGGGCTACGGGGATTCTTGCACCCCGTTAAGGAGGGAGATACCTTAAGACGAGTGAAAAATGGCTGATTGTCATGATTTTTTTTTAAAGGAATTCTTTCAAACGTTTCTTGACAATTTTTTAAACTTAGGGTATATTTGATTACTACTTTTGGCTGTTCGATGGTAATTTTATTGTTTTATTAATCGTTTAAAACGGCGGAGGTATGGAACGATCTTCTAAACGGATTGCGGCGGATATTGTCAGACGGCGTGACACGCAGCATCGGCGGGATTAATCTGAAAAAAACCCAATGAAGATTTTGCTTTCAGTAACACTCATACGCAAAATATGAACCAAGAAAAAGTGAGAAATGTTAAAAATTGACAAAATGGCACGCTTGGAAACAAAAAGATTAAATTTCCCGAAAAAAGCTACATTGTGCAATAAAAAATACTTTTTAAAACATTTTTGACGATATTTGGTATGATATTTTAGACAATGAGGTTAGAAAGATTCATACCAAATTTCATGAGAATCGGTCGATTAGTTTTGTAGTTATAGAGTGGGTAAAAAAAGGATTTGTACATGTCACACGAAACTGTTGTTAATTTGGCTTTATTTTTTGTTCGTGTTTTCCCAAGATTTTTGTAAACAGACACCATGTACATTTAACATGAGGTATCGAACATAGAAACTTCATGAAGCATTTAATTTTTTCTAAGGATAATTTGAAAAAGACGACGTGTACAAATACTTTTTTTACCCACTATATGTCACGCCAGTTTTGACAATGCATGTTAGAAGACCGTGCCATACCTCTGCCATTTTTGAAGATGAATAAAAGTAAATACCACGAAACAGCCAAAAGTAGTCAAAAAACATACTCTAAGCGTCAAAAATGGTGAAGAAATCTTTCCTTTAAAAAAAACATGAAAATCAGCAAACTTTTTCCTCGCCTAAAAATATCTTCGCCCTCAAGGCGAGAAATCCCTTTAGGAGCGTAAAAAAGGTATTTTTCGGGAATTTTTTTAGAGGGAATAAAATAATCTGATCATTTTTAAATTTAGACATAAGTTTTTGAAGTTAAAAAAAATTTGGGATGACCAACAAAATGGCGGCGTTATTAAGGGTCTTCGGACGCCTGTTTTCCGTGACATCGAAAAGTGCTGCAGTTGTCACTCTTTTTCTGTTGATCTGAAAAAGATTTAATACGTGTCATTCGTTTACTGACATATTAAGGGGAAGGATATACCTAAAAAATGATGAAAAAGTGCAAAATTGAAAATTTTGGAGCCTTTTTACTCCAAAGTTCGAATTTCCGACCATTTTTTTGACATATTTGACCCCAAAAAAATTATTTATTTACACGCTATCTTTCAAACGTTAGGTATATCCTTCCACTATTATTACTGCGAGTAACCTCCCAAAATTTCATCCAAATCGGTCGATAACTTTTTGAGCTACAACACGAGCAGTTTTTGAAAAAGTAGTTTCGAGATAATCGCATTTAAAGTTTATTCACTACCTGACCGCATGCTGTCCCCGCGCTCTAGACTATTTGCGATAACTCCGCAAATATTCAATATTTCGAGTTTTCCTTTGGTCAGTATATTCTTTGGGTATCATACTTTGGAAATATGTTAAAAAAATCGATTTTTTTGACAATTCTAAAGGGATTTCTCGCCTTAATTACACATTTTGATGCTTGAGAGATTACGTATAGGACAAAGCTCTTCCGGGAAATCGGGAAATTTTGAGTGCCAATAAGAGCTTTGTAAAATTTCAAAAACAAGAGCATACGTAAAATCTCGCTTAAAATCTTGGCGAGAACAGACTTTTTTTACCATTCCTTCACGACGTCACCATCGCCCAAAAGTACAGACTGGTTTTACAATCTCAAAACTCTTCAACATACACAATATGGTGTTATGAAGAAAAAAAATTTCATTCTCCCGATTCTCAAGGAAATTTCGTCAAAACAAAAAAGACGATCAGCCAAATTGTATAAGAAGCGAAATAAAATGTTGATTTTTCTCTCAACGCCTCGTCGTGGCTTACGCTACATAATTAATTACTTTTCGATTTTCCACGTACACAAGGACGATTAACTCTGCGCCGGTATCTCAAAATTGGCCGGATGAAACGCGGCGCGCCGCGGGCGCGGTTGCGCGACCGCTTTCAACAAATTGGCCGTCGAGGCTGCGTTCGTTCGGGATCGAGATCACGGTAGTACGGTGTGTATATATAGTGCAAGATCGTGGTCGCCTTGTATATACCCCGAATTCGTTTTATACCCCGTGCGGCCTCGGCAATTAATTCCCCACGAGAGATGTGTATACCTTTTCCTTCTAACCCACCGCGTGAACGGGAAAAGAAACGAAACGAATTGGCCAGAGGGACGGGAGGAGAAAGAACAACGATCCGCCGTCGAGGAACAGAAGAGATCGCGCGGGGACTGCGAAATTCCTGAAACTGGGCGATCGAATCTCGTTCACTCGGATCGAGCCCTTTTCACTGCGACGCTCGTCCTATTCATATATTCATATAAAGGGTGTCTCAAAATGACCTGACATTTTTTATTTACTGATAAAACGTATTATTTATTCGATAAGTACGAATATTTTCATTTTAATGTCAGGTACAAACATGGAGGTTATGTGCGGAACACAATATCCGATAAATGGCCGTCTTGTCCCTGTTTGCCAACGTTCACTCTTTTGACGAAATTTTCGATAACATTTTGGCATAATTGCGGACTAATTTCATTAATGGTGCGTCCAATTGCTTCCTTGAGCTTCGGAATCGTCTGTGGATCATTGGCATACACTTTTCCTTTCAGAAAAGCTCAAAGAAAGAAGTCCAATGGCGTTAAATCGAACGATCTTGGTAGCCAATTCACATCGCCGCGGCACGAGATAACACGACCATGAAACTTCATCTGCAATAACTATGCAGTAACAATGCAGCAAATAACAATTTCTATGCGTTGCTCGATCGTGTAATTCTTCATGACTAAACCTCAAAACTTCCTGATGCCAGTTGTCAAAGATTAGTACTCTATGTTCGCCACAAAAAGTGGCGTGCAATTAAAAATATCAGGTCATTTTGAGACACCTTGTACATGTGCGCGTTACCTCAACTTCGTTGTCGCCCCTCCACCCCCTGTTCCGCCCGTCTGTCTTCACCTGTCTCTTAGATTTGTTTTCCACCAAAACCGCCAATACAATTAATAACGGATCGGCGCTTGATTCCTCCGACTCTCTCTTTCCCTCTCTTCTATGACTTATTCTCCTATTCCACATTACACACATCACAGTGAGTGAACCACAAAGTCGAAAAACGAGAATCTATATATGGATGCATAGGTTTTCGCTTTTTAGCTCTCTCTCTCTCTCTCTCTCTCTCTCTCTCTCTCTCTCTCTCTCTCTCTCTCTCTCTCTCTCTCTCTCTCTCTCTCTCTCTCTCTCTCTCTCTCTCTCTCTCTTTCATTCTTTCTCCCTTTATATGTATATAGGTTGATATTGGTTGGTTTCTCTCTGTACCAGGGTCTCGCTTTTGGGCGAACGCAATCGAAGAGCCGCGATTTAAATTGAAACGTACGAAACAAAGGAAGTGGCCCCGGCGCGAAATTAAACAACGCAATATCTTGCAGGGGCACACCACATCACAAAGGAACTTTCACACCCGATTGGGCAGCGATCCGACGAGCTTCGAACTCTCCAGACAATTTAAATATAACTGTGCGTGCGCGTATAAATTGCAGGAACACTCGAAAGGGCCTAACTCGTATCAATTTAACATGTCGAATGTTGCCGATTCGAGTGACCTCTCGTTCGGCAGCACTGCCATCGAAATCTGTATGGACGGATCTTGTTCGGAGATCTACGTGGATCGTTTTCCTTATGGGAAATATTAAAGATAACGCTTTTTATGGTGACGCTTATATTATTCACCGTCCTCCAAATACGATCTATAAAGTTTGCTTTTAAGAATGTATCACACGTACATTCACAGTCAGATTTTCGATGAAACGGGAGGTTAGGGGTTTGCACTTTTGAAAAATCGATTTTTTTGTCTTTTCTTATAGTTAAACATTTGAAGAATATAATCCCAACATTTCAAGTCTATCAGAGCCAAACTCTCGAAGTTATTGACTATTTAGTCCCGCTCCTCTAACACTGTAGCTCCGACTTCTCTAAACTTCAAACGCGTTTTTCTCGAAACCACTTTTTCAAAGTCCGTGTTCACTGCCATTTGAAAACTACATGACCGATTTATTTCAAACTTGTTACACTATTTCTACAAATAAAATACCTCCCCCCAACGGTTAGTTTGAGATTTTTTTTACATTGAGGGGGTTTTTCACCCCCAAAATGGCGGAATTTTTCGTGACAAATAGCACTTTTCACTTTACATGACCACCAGAAATTTTGAAATGAAAAATCAAATCATCAAAGACCGTTGGGGGGAGGTTTTGATGATACTTTGACTAAATTTTAATGGTACTTGATTTCAGATAATTTCTAGCTGAGATACAGTGAAAACCGCAAATTGTGTTTTTCCAAAGGCGTTGTTGGAAAAGCTTTGTCACCGGCTTGTTTGTGGATATTTTCGCGTACAAATTTCTCGGAATGTTCTTGAAATGACACTAAACAATGTACAAAAGATTTCAATAAATTTACTCTATCCATATAGATGAAAAAAATTCTCAAAAAAGTGTTTTTTCTTCACGCTGAAACCCCTACCTTCCCCTTAAGGGTAAATAGCCGATTTTTTCGCAATTTTTTTTCGATAGTTAAAATACACCAATCAGCCTGATTTTTTTATGTGAAATCAAAGCACGATGACGAACAGAAAATAAATTTCTAAACGTAATTTTTATTTTTTGTTACATTTTTTTACGGTTGAAAATGTCTTCGAAATAAACGAGTCCTCCCGGTGTACACGGTTGTAGTTGTAAATATTATCTAAAAGAAAATTTGTATAAAGATGATTAATCAGTATGAAAGCCGCTATATTGCTATAGAAGTTTAAAAAAAAATCAAAATCGACAAAATGTCCAGGTCCATATTTATAACCGTCTATCCTATCGGATAATGCAAAAAAAAAGAAATCGATTTTTTTTTCAAATGTTACACTGTGATGATCCCTTAATCGGAATCGCAGTACTTCGCCATTCGAAAAAAGCCGAAATACTTCAGAGATCGACCTCCAATAGTCATTACAATGGCAAAAAGTTAGCAGCCAATAGCTTAGAAACTAATTATTCGACAAATTATCAGTAAAAACAATTCCGCAAATGCAATGTCTTGATTGATTTTTCTAGATATTTATGATTTTATTTTATATTTTCTCGCTTTTGTAAATTTTTTAAATTATGAAAAGTGGATAAAAAATGGCGATACTTTGGAGTATTTTTTGTCAAAAAGTAGCTTCCCTATGCATAAGATTTTTTCCAATTACTACAGCGACAGTTTTATAAGCAGTTTCTTTCTTTTTAGAAAGAGAATTTAGAATGAAAAAAAACCCGACAACGTTACCTTAAGGAACTTATCATCTAATGAAATCTTTTTGGTTTTTTTATTTCAAATGATCCAGCGACGAGTTATGCGGTTCACCACAATGTAACTTTTTTTTTAGGCGTCTGCAAAGCTTTGCTGTCAACGGCTCATTTCTGCATAATTATTAATGAAAATTTTTCAGAATATTCTTCAAATGTCCTTTTAATGTACCAATTACATAAATAAATACATAATAACTGTGTCGTAAAAAAAAATTATTGTAAGTATGCTTCTTTTTATAGCGAATTAACCGCGAATCCCCCCTTAACACTTCGCGGTCACGTTCTAGCTACAACACACTGGTCACAGGGGGTCGCAATGACCCCAGCCACGTTTCAAACGATTGCCGCATTGATCGTATCGTTCCGACTGACTCATAAAAATTCAGGATATTAGTTTGAACATTCCAGAATATGGCATTCTTAGTATTATATTTCAATCGAATTTTAAAATGGCGGAAAAAAATCAGCGAGTGGTCAATGCGTAAAAAAAGCCCTTTAAAAAAATCATAACTCTTGCGAATTCAATTTTTTTCCATAAAATTTTAGGGTGACCCTCTTGTCAGATGATAGCTTAAGGAAAAAAATAGTTCCATAGTGGGAAATAGATCAAGGAAAAAATAACTCCACGTCCGACCCGTGTACTTACATCAAAGCACTGTCAGAAGGCAGGCCAGTCGCATTGGCCGCCAACAACTTATAATAGTAATTTTGGCTTAAACTTGCGCTTGGGGTCATTTTGACCCCGGGTGACCGCGAAGGGTTAAGGCCTTATATACGCGAAAGTTTTTGAAATTCTTAATTTTTAAAAATTTTTGATTCTATTAGCCGGAACGGTTAGGAATATTTCAAGCTTTCCAGAATTGCAAAATTCCAAAAATTCCAAAAGTAAGGTAAGATTGGATTTATAATAGATATCGCGCGGCGCGCCCGACCACCAACCCCAAAGCCCTTTTTCCACGATTCACTTTTTTGAACCTTGTGAAAGTTCTAACTTTTGAACGAAGGTTCAGATGGCTTCAAAATTTTTACAACATATTCTCAGTATCATCACCTATCGTGTGAACCACAGAAACAAAAATCTCAATGACACAAAAAAATATAAAAATAAAATACCGACAGAAAATTGAGTAAAAAAATGTTAAGTTTCGAATTTTTATTGTGATAATTTTTTAATAATATTTTTGGTTCACACTGAAGATACATTCATTATGCAATTATAAATATGTTCATTTTTTCAGACACCCACATCGATGCCGAGAACTTTCACCATCAACGCGTGCGCAAAAAAAATATATTGCTTTATTATGTTATATCTCCGCCATTTGTTAATATTTCTGATTTCTTTGTTTTTTACATATACTTAACCATGTGCATAAAAGATCTGTAAAAAAATTTTGTGAATATATGCGCCATTTTTTTCAACCGCGTCAAGAAAAGTATATAAGGCCTCAAACGAGAAGAACAACATTTAAAACGATCCAAGGTATTTCGCATTCACATCGACGGGGTATACGTGGAGAAAAAGATCTCCGCGAAACTCTTAAACTCTGCGATCATTCCATATCAGCGATGATCAAAACACTGTTTGCACATTCAAACTGATTTCTCATTATTGGTCCATTTTAACCATTTCCAAACATCAAAATCAGTGTAAAATGGTGCTGAGCTTTTGGAAAAAAAAATCTCGCCGTCATTATTCTTCGTTATTGTAACTAATAACACCGTGCAAAGTCACAAGACATAAATTAACGCTGACCCTCGGTACTTACGCGTCACGATGATGGGAGCGTCAATTCCAAAATGGAAAGCTTCCTCTCTTCTTCTCTCTCCCTCTCTCCCTTACACGTGTCGAGTCTCGCTCTCTCCTTTTCAATCGTAGATGAGAAAGAACGGAAATAGACCGAAAGAGGGACACACACTGATGCGGGGTTAAAGGGAAAGGCAGAGAACAGGACGTAAGCAATTATACTGTTTAATGATTGTATAGACGAACGAAACATCCGTTATACAACGTGGATATATGGATGGAGGAAAGACGAATGTATACATATATGCAGTATGTGTAAGTAGGAAGGAATGAGAGAAAAAAAACAGTCCTGATAGTTCGCGTTGTTTTCGGTAATTACTACTTAATCGTCTCACCGCATATCCCCTCGAAGCAGCTCAATTATGTATCATGCGCGGCTTCTTTATTCGTCCGCAACATGATATATTACGAAATCGTACTATATCGCGGCATTATAAGCTTATAAAGAGCACAAACTCGTATTATGTATAATATGATGCCACCCGTGTCGACCACTGACATGCAGAAGGACTTAATCCAAATAATTCCTAACCGTGTAATACGGAAATTTACGTTCTTCGGTCAACCAACAGTCGACGTATATATAAATACTTGATACCGATGCCTCGCGGTTGATTTCGAATAATTATGGCTCTACGATACCCGTTCCCATGATGAACCGTATCGTTGCTGCAGCGTATAAGTGAGTATAAGTAATATAAGTAAGAAGTAACAGCGTATGAGTATAAGCAATAAGTAATAAGTAACAAGTTTTGGAAGTTTTTTGTAGGTAACTTTTTTTAACATCCTAAATTCCAACTTTTTTTGCTCCAATAGAATGATTGGGGTAGAATACCCATAACTAAGAATATTCATAAGCGAGTATCGAGTAGAAATGAGTGCCAGAAATGGCGGGAGGTAGTGGAAAAGTGAGTATAGAGGGAACCCAAACAAATTCACACAAACCCAAACGAACTCACTTATCTCTACCTCCCGCCATTTCTGGCACACATTTCTACTCAATACTTACTTATGGATCTTCGACTTATGGATATTCGTACTTATGGATATTTGTACTTATGGATATTTGACGACGGTGAATAGAACAACGTGTCCTTTGGCAATCAAATGTATAGAAAGTCAAGCGCCCCCCACACAATTCTATACATATATTTTTTTAAGTGTCAAAGTAACCTCCAGCGTGGGTATTTTCTGACAAGGCATTGCAATGCAACTTATGTCATAGATTAAGGGTTACTTTAGCATCATTTTGATCATTTGTTTTAAGGGGTTACCCCCACTTGCGATTTTGAAAAAATCGATTTTTTTTATTGTATTTTTTTTAAGTGCAATTTGAAGTGCGGTTTTTTTTTGATGCCCGGAATAGATGACTCTATGTAAGTTTACAAAAAAAAATATTTTCTTCATGTAAACTGAAATTGAAACTTTAAACGCGTTTTTCTCAAAATGGCATTTCTGAAGTCGGTGACCAAGATTACTCGAACACTAATGAACCGATCTTCTTGAAATTTTGCAGGCTTATTTAATACATAAAAATGTAGTCTTTAATCGTTCCATTTTTTTTTTCGAAAAAATGACCGTTTTATAGCCAAAAAACGGCCGTTTTTTTTTTCGTTAAAATCGAACCATTAACTTTGACTGTCCGCCATTTTGTGAAAAATGAATATTTTTTAAAATCCTTCGATTAAAGACTAGTTTATACTTATATTTGACTAAATCCATCCGCATTTTTTTCAGATGATCCACTTCGCCGCAATGTTGGTCACCGCAAACCGTGTATATAAAAACATTATGTCATTGACGGCCATTTGCCACTAAACAATGTAATATTTTTCAATAAAAAAATTACTGAAAGTTCTTCAAGATGTGTTCTTTAAGATGGTATATTGATCGATTAAAAAAGTTTTGTAGTTTTCTTTAAAAAAATTCATGAAAAAGGCCTTTTTTGCGCTACAAGTGGGGGTAACGCCTTAATCAGTCTTATCATTATCATTGAGATCAAAATCAACTTGAGTAATATTACAATGACTTTAGCAACATTATAATAAACGTGAACAATAAATTTAAACACATTTAAATGCGCACACATTTAAACCGTATTTTGGCGCTCTGTTGAAGTAGCACCAAAAATTGGCAAAGTTACTCTTAATGTCAATTTAACCCCGTTTTACGGTAGTTGCACACCGTACAAGGATTCTGGACCTCGCCTTTGATTTTGGATTCACGCTGTGGCAATTCTGTTTAGCCAAGGAAAAAATCGAGTTTAATGATTAATTAATTTCGCTGTTGTATTTTTAATGAAATCTGAAAATCAAACGAATAACTGCAGTGAAATCGATGAGAATGCGTATAATCGGGATAGAGTATTCTTGGAAATTTAATATCAAGAGACACGGTTGATCCTCAAGGCCAAAAGATTAGCCTAATGTTAATTTAAGAGTTTTTGAAAATACAAAATTAAATAATAATGATAAATTAATATTATTGACCTGAAAAAATGTTGAAGCATCGAAATCACCGTGTACCTTTCATACAGTATAACAAAATAGGTACTGAATAACTTCATGCAGTAAAGAAATAACCAGGAAAAATAAGTTCGGAATTTATCGATCGTTTTTAGACGCCCATCAACGTAAAGCGGAAACGTATAAACCAAAGAAAAAAAATTGATTTGATTCTCGTATAACGTTATTGTTGGTTTGGCTTTACTTTTATGTCGATCCAACCATTCAATTATAAAATCTCGTAATATTCGCAACTTTTTCTCACGTTTTGTGATCATCATTTTTGCAGGCAAGTATCGTTTTCATTGACAGCTCCGAATGCCGCTTCGGGGATTCTCACTTTCTAAATACATTTTTACAAAAAAAAATAAGTACAAAATTAGACGATTAATGGAATCCAGACTAATTTGTTCGAATATATCGTCCTAGCGAAGGACTCAACCATCTGAGCATTGATCAGAACATTCAAAAAAGGGGGGTAAATCTTTAGATAAGTGACTTTTGCGAAAAAAGAGCCTAAAATTTGTTTTTTTTTTTCGCTATTTTCGCATTTATTGGGTTATAAATTATGATATTCAGTTGGGGGAAGCTAAAATTCATCACCCCATAAAAAGTTATGGGGTTTTTAAGTTCGCGGAAACACGTGGTAAAGTAGGTCATTTTTGAACATTTCGACGTCTATATTAGGTTTGTTTGGGTTTTTGAAAAATCCGAAATGATTTTTAACGATTTTTTGCTCGTAAAAAATTTGGTTAATGAAACATTTCATCTTCCCCTGACTGAATATCATCATTTATAACCCAATAAATGAGAAAAAAAATCGGAAAAGACACTTATCTAAAGAATTACCAAAAGGGGAACAAGCTAATTCCTATGGCAACCATAAATTTCCTCAATCGAGAATATATCGAAAATGACATAAGGTCCATATTGCCACCAACTGGTCCACGTTTATCTATATACATTCGTGTCGTTCCATCAGGATGATGATGGAACGTTGGATTAAACCGTAATTATATCGGTGCGTTTTTCCTGCGTACTCGAGCGATCACGATCAACGGCAACGGCGAGAGAGAAGGGGGCGGACGGCGGCGATGACGACGAAGCTGCACAAAAGCGTTCGTTCCGCGGCATGAGACTTGCGTTTATGTCGCGAGGGCACGAGGAGCGAGAAAAAATGCTGACTGGTACGAAGGGCGTCGCGGTTCTTCGCGAGAAAGGCTCGCCGTGGGGAAGAAAGCGCAGGGGGGGGGGGGGGGCGAGATTCGAGGCCAGTAGCAGAGAGGATTTTTTTAATCCCCCCCGAATAGCGATATCCTTCGGGAAACAAAAAAACACAAACTCATTTGCACTTAAAAAATGACGAGCGATAAAACTAACGCGCTGAGAGAAGAAAGAGAAGAAGGGAAGAGTGAGAGAGCAAGTGTCGTGAATTAACGAAGGGAATAAATAGCCGTTGAATCGTAGCACCACCAAATGAAAAAGACGGAGACAGAACGGGCGAGAACAGAAAGAAAGCAACAGGAAGGGCAAAGGAAAGCAAGGTAGGGAGAGAAAAAAATCTCCTCGCAGTGGCAGTTAACAAATGAACGCTCGCTTTATCGGCCGGAAATAATTTTGATTCGACGATCTTGGAGAGACGTTCATTTAAATCTTCGTCCTCGCGGCGTCTTGACTCTAACACCCGACCGAGGGTTTTCTTTAATTGGATTTTTAATTGGTACGATCCTCGGTACGTTAATCCCTGCTAGTTTTTCAGCTTCGCGGTTCACTCTTCCTCTTCCTCTCTCTCTCTCTCTCTCTCTCTCTCTCTCTCCCTCTCTCTCTCTCTCTCTCTCTCTCTCTCTCTCTCTCTCTCTCTCTCTCTCTCTGTCTCTCTCTCTCTCTCTCTCTCTCTCTCTCTCTCTCTCTCTCTCTCTCTCTCTCTCTCTCTCTCTCTCTCTCTCTCTCTCTCTCTCTCTCTCTCTCTCTCTCTCTCTCTCTCTCTCTCTCTCTCTCTCTCTCTCTCTCTCTCTTTCTCTCTCTCCCCCCTCTCTCTCCCTTTATTCTTCTTTTTTCTTCTTTCCACTCATTATTTCCATTCTGATCGTTTCGCTACAATGTTATTTCATCTCCATCCTCACTTTTCTGGGGCTGAGGTGAAATTCCGAACTTTGAATGCTCCGACGGCTTAAAGTTCCGAATTTTAATGTTCCGAAAGTCAAGATGGGGCCGGGTTAAAATTCCAAACTTTCAATGATCAGAACGCTCAAAAATCCGACAGTTCCCCGAAAGATCAAAAATCCGAAAGAATTTTACACGAAAGACGAAAACTCCGAAAATCTTAACACCGTCAAAATAATTCGGCTATGGAAGTTTTAAAAGTTTCAAAATTTTCAATAAATCGACGAATTATTTCAAGATTTTTTATTTATAAAGACGTGATTTTGCGTCGATTTTGAAATTTGTCTAGAGAACGTTATACGTTCAATATAATTCACAGTCAACTGTGTAGACTTTCGCTGGCATGATCTTGACATGAGGGCCGGGCTGAAATTCTGAACTTTGAATGCGCCGACGGTTTAAAATTCCGAATTTTAATGTTCCGGAATTGCAAGGTTTGTCGAGATTATGCCAGCGAAAGTCTACACAGTTGACTGTAAATGATGTAGAACGTATAACATTATCTAGACATATTTCAAAATTGACGTAAAATCACTTCTTAACAAAAGAAAAATCTTGAAATAATTCGTCGATTTGTTGAAAATTTTGAAACTTTTAAAACTTCCATAGCCGAATTATTTTGACGGTGTTCAGATTTTTTGAGTTTTGGTCTTTCGTGTAATTCTTTCGGAGTTTTGATCTTTCGGGGTAGTATATCTTCGGAGTTTTGAGCGTTCTGATCAGTCATATTTCTCTCCATGCGATGAATCGCTCTCCGTCGTACCCTCGGTTCATTTGCAATATCAACTCTTTAGGGATTTCATGGTTCTCGATAATCCATGATCTTTTACGAACCGAACCCCTTTCTAGACTTTGCTGTCTCACCCCTTGCGCGATTCATGGACATTTAAATACGTGACACAAATAAATATGTGCGCATATTATATACGCGCTCGTATGTGTGTGTACGTATACAGGGTGTCCCAGAACTCAACGTTAAGCCGAAACGGGGTGACAGGATTGATTGTAACCATCATGAGAAAAATCAGAAAAAAATCTGGGCATTTAAGAAAAACCTAGAAATTTGGTCAAACTGTAACCATTTTTCGGTTATTGTGGTTAATTTTTATTATTTTTGTTCATTTAAACTTTGGAACCGTAACCCTAAATAACATTTCTAGAATCACAGTCAAAAATAATGACACAATTGCCCCAAGTTTCCTAGAATTAAGACTGTTTTTTGTTAAACTATGAATTTAAAATTTTCAAAATAGATTTTTTTCTGATTTTTCTCACGATGGTTACAATCCTGTCACCCCGTTTCGGCTTGACGTTGAGTTCTGGGACACCCTGTATATACAATAGTGTAATTCCAAAAAAATACCGTTTCATTTTTATTGTTACAGCAAAAAAGGTTAGAACAGTAACAAAATAATTCTGGCGAACAATAAGCCCTGTGCCAATGTTGGAACAAGATGGAGCATGCTATTTATAGATATTTTCATTCGAAATTTGCCTCAAAATCATTGCCTTCTATGTCTCAAATATGAAGTATAGTTAAGCAGTGTATTAAAAATTATGCCACGGATTGTGTGCACATGTATACATACCAGGTGTAGAAGTATGAAAGCGGAATTTTTTTGTAAAAATTACACGTCTGTTGTTTGAAGATGATTTCAAACGAATGGAGACGGCTTTCTGCGTCACATTCAATTGATCCGCGAGTTCTTGTTGATTTTGAGTATCATCTTTATCCAATAAGGCTTGCAGTTCATTGTCTGCGAACTTTTTCGGTGGTTTACCACGCTCTTCGTTTCCCACGTCAAAATCACCACTTTTGAATGTTTTGAACCACTCGAAACACTGTGTTTGACCAAGAGCATGTTCACCGTAAGCTTCGATAACCATTCAATGCAATTCTGCAGCAGTTTTCTTCAAATGATTCCCCATGGAAATTTATATACGCAAAAGTATACTGCAAATTTATTTTATTAATAATTGTAATATATGTGAAATGCATGCCATGTATTGGAAATATATGTTGCATATATGTGCCAAATTCTAATTTTCGTAACGTTTTTACATATGAGATGTATATGCGTGGTATTACTGTATATCAATGTATCATATATCAATGATATATGTAGCATTTACCCTGCATATATACCACATATATTTAGAAAAATGCTAATTTGTTTCGCAAAAATCAAGACTCACTTTGAACACGCGCCATTTTTCTTAGATTGATACTTTTAAAAATGCGTCATATATGACGCATACATTTTTTATATATTTTTCTGACAAAAAAATACATTGAAAATGTATCAAAAATATATGCGTCGTATATGCCTCATATATACATCATATATAGTGTTTATACGTAGCATATATTTTTTCGGTCAGAAAAATATATCGAAAATATATGGGTCATATATGCGTCATATATTTGGTGCATATATACTGAATATATACGTATTATTCTATTTTTCGTTACTATATATGCGACCGATATATATATATGTAGCATATATTTTCTGCATATATTTTACATACATAAATTTCCATGGGGGATAACAGAAAACCAATGCTGTCCGCAAATCGTCGTTCGTAGGCACAAAACTCGACATGTTTAAGGTTATAGAAAAATATACCGGTGTAGGGAACTTGGGTTATTGTGTGTTGAAAATCTTCGTCAGCTGTTAGAGATGATGGCGCTGCAGAAGCGGTCTTACGATCCCTAAACTGATGGCTAGCACCATCTATAGGGAAATTCCGGTTTCATACTTCTACTCCTGGTATATGGGGTGTTCTGTTATGAATGCATATTCCTGCAACTGCCGATAGGTCAGATCATGTCCTACTGTATGCTGGAATTTCAGTTTAGTAAAAATCCCACGGTTTTCGAGATTTTGGGCGTTATGTTGTTTTTTGCAAAAAATCATCTGCTTTTGGTTTTTTGCATGCCATTTCTACAAATGACATGAATCGACAATAACTAAGCCATTTTTTAAAGTAATTGGCACGATATGCCTAGTACATATTTTTACATCGCAGGCTATCCAAGTCAGATGTTCGAATTGGTTTGTATGAAAATTCTGCATAAGATCTTTTTTCACAGTTTCCTTAAAATATAAGGTTAAAAAGAAGACTTGTCTAGGTAAAACAATTAACCCAGATTAGTTTTCAAGAAACCGGGCCCAAAAATGTGTCACTTGTAGGCATGCGAAAAACCAAAAGCAGATGATTTTTATCTCGAAAACCGTGGGACTTTTACTAAACTGAAAATATAGTAGGACATGATCTGACCAATCAATAGTTGCAGGATTACCCATTCATAACAGGACACCCTGTATATGCAGGATGTCTCATTTCAATAGCATACCTCAAATAAATAATAAAAACGAAACAGAACCATTCAGTTTTTCCTACAAAATATTTACGATTTTGAGGAAACATACGGTGATAAGAAATTGTTAGTTCCAAAAATTGCCGGTACAGAAACAAATCCAACGGAAAACACACCTCTGCAGATCAAAGAACGCGAAAGTTATCGGACGTTTTTAAGTGCCATAACATTCCTGTTTTCATGCTAGAAAATTGACTTTGTTTTTCATTACACTTGTTTTGATTCGCTCAATTTTTTAGAGAAATAAAAACTGATCGCTCTCATTAAAAAAAAAACCATTACCTCACGATCGACTTAAACGTCGACAAAAAAGTTTAATCTCACCGTCGTTTGTCCCCTGAAAAACCATGCGTCTCTCGTCGGAAATGTTTTCTGACCCGACTTCATTTTCGTGATTTATTTGGGTCCTGCAATAAAAATGGGCCCCCCTGTACACGCGCGCGTAAAAAATGCTCGTAGCTGCGATAATACTGCAAATTGGAGGAGTAATAGGAGCAGCCACGTAATCAAGGCGAGAAAGTCCCACCGGAACGCACCGTGACTATACGGGATTGTGTTTAGGGTCATGTAGTTTGAGTCTGGTACGACAATAATAATCGCAATAATCGCGATCCGTCAGACGAGACAGCTATAGAGAAAGAGAGAGAGAGAGAGAGAGACCGAAAAAGCGACAGAGAATCGAACTGGAGAGAGAAGGGTTGAGAACAGATCTACTGCGAGTCGAGAGAATTCAGTAGGGCCAATTTGAATATGAATCCGAGGGCGAACAATGTCATCGAGGGGGTGTTGTTCATGGTGTTTCGGAGGAGAAAGCTGGCGACAGAGAGAGGGAGGTGCTGATGAGTCCCGTACTAGCTATATAATATAAATCTATATACATATCTATAGTTATAAGCCCGTATCTACGTACATATATAAAGTGTATAGGTACGTGTCGTATCTCCCCCACGAATCACGGCCGGCTGCTAACTGTCGGCGTACTCCGTTAGTTAGTTAACTAGCCAGTCGTGGTGACAGTCACGTAGTGAGAGAGAAAGAGAGAGAGAGAGGGAGAGAGAGAGAGTCAGGAAAGGGGATGAGGGGTGGGCCAGAGGACTGTTCGATCAGTTCCCAGAGAGAGCATGACTGAGATAGACACAGAGAGGGTAAAATTGACGCCAGAGCGAGAGAAAGACAGCCTGAGAGAGAGAGAGATGTCGAGATGGAGATGGAGAGCACGGACCGTAGAGTGCTCGCTCGAGTGGACGAGCGACACATTTGAATCCGGAACTCTCATCAGAATCAGCCCTCGCTACGTTTAACCCGATAATTAAACTCGTAGCCTACCTCTCGAATATACACATATATACATGTATATTCGTCCATGGACCATATAACCATCCGACATCGCGGCTTTAACCTTCCCCGTTCCATTGGCGAATCGCACGTTTCGATTCTCCCGCGAGCATTCGTCGCACCACGGCTGCACAGACCCACACATAATACTCTTCCTCTCCTCCGAATCTCGTTCATTCCTCTATACATACATTCACCACTGACACGTCTATATATATATATATATATATATATATATATATATATATATATATATATATATATATATATATATATATATATATATATATATGGGTGTGTGCGTGTTAGTAATATGGGCGACGCGAATGGATCGACCAGCGACCAGAAGGGCGACGGGGAAATGGTGCGCGAGTCTTGCAATTTGCATTCGGGCGCAGTTCCACTCTATGTATATCTTCATACTGCTCGTGGGAGTGAGAGAAATCGTAAACGAGTGCCGTATACCACCACCACAAGCGCCGCCCCCCCCCCCCTCTCGCCCATCTCCGTATAGTATACGGGAGTTTAATTCTGCAGGAAGCTCTTTCTCACTCGTGGAGTATCAAACCCATAGTCTGCTCCTTGTACAGCAGTTTCTTTATTAGATTGCAGCCCCAGAGTACGTTATAAAGTCCGACGAAGTTTATTAACGTTATCGAATATACGCATCAGACGAGAGACGCGAGAATCACCATTTTCGTACTTGGAGAATGTTCTTCGTCAATTACGCTTCTGGACAACATTGGGAATGACAGGTTTTTTTTCGGAGTAAAACTTGCTTTTCTTGCGAAAATGAGGAGGGTTTGACGTGAATGGTACGTTTGTTCGTTAGTTCACGATATAAAAGTATGGGGTGCATCCGGACCACCAAATGGTAGTGGGCAACGACGTTTCGGGTGATTGGCCATAAATCACGTATCAGGTTGGAGCAAGTAACTTTTTGGGGTTCGGTATCGAAGGTAAGGTCAACCGTTCGATGTCCCAGTGCCCAGGTCTCTGGATAGTTGCTACAACTGACAGTCGTGATCGTGGTCGGACTCTACTGCTAAAAGGGTACTGTTGAAGGCTCTACTGCTAAAACTGTACTGCTAAATGGGGTCGATTGCTAAAGGCTCCACTGCTAAAACTGTCCTGCTAAAATGCTCCACTGCTAAAAGCTGTGCTGCAAATGGGCTCTACTGCTAAAACTAGACTGCTAGAACTAGCTTCTGACAGAGGGCTCATATAAGTCCCACTGATGGAGGTTATACTGTACTTTTTGCGGTTTGTGACGATTTTTTGGGATTTTTCTTAGAATACTTACCTTGCGATCGGCGCCATTGTGCTGCACTCGGTGGGATGCGTCCGTAGACACCTCATTTGTACTCTGTGACGTCAGGAACGTCAAAAGATAGAAATACCTACCGCTAAAGTTTGTTTGGGTTTCTTTACGTTTTTGTTTGGGTTTATTTGCGTTTCAATGATTTCCAATAAAACTTTTCAAAAACATACCCTTTTGCGTTTTAACAGTTTCAATGATTTCCAATAAAACTTTTCAAAACATACCCTTTTGCGTTTTAGCAGTTGAAACTCTTTAGCAGTGCTGCTTTTAGCACTAGAGTGTATTTAGCAGTCCAGTTTTAGCACTAGAGCCCATTTAGCACTAGAGCTTTTAGCAGTACAGTTTTAGCAGTAGAGCCCGTTTAGCAGTTGCATTTTTAGCGGTTCATTTTAGCAGTAGAGCAGTAGAGCCGTCGTGATTGGCGTTACTGGCGACGTTTCTTTAGCCACTTTTTACACTGAGAGAAATGTACGGTGTTCTCAACCATATTTTAACTATATTTTATATATCCCTGAGGGGACTATAATATTTGATAGCCACAGTTACTGATAAATATATAGTACTACTTATTTATATTTTAGCAGTTGCATGAATTATGCAAATATGTTAACCTCAACCACCAATCTTACAAACATTACACAATACGCTTATTCTTCAATGCTATATAATATAGTAGGTTTTCATAAAATGGATAGACCCTGATACTATGAAAAATGTCCTTCCCCAAAATTCTAATAGTGAACTGAAATACATTGATAAAATATGTTGCCTGTGATTTTCGACGATGTTTATAGTGATTTGTACCATATTATAAGATACGACCTGCTAGATGCGTGGTTGGTGTGTTATTCAAGTGTTGGTACAAGGCATCAATGTCCGTTTACTAAATGCGTACAATATTTCATAAATCCAAAATAAAATAAAATACCCAACTGAGAGTTCTACCTGAGTGATTTTTTATTATAATTTGCCATTCTCTGACCTCCTGTGATCATTTATTTCGAAGAAAATATTTCATATAATATTTCATGTTGCATATAAATGCATAGTAATGTATGTCCTACAGGAACAAGAGCTGAACTACAAGAAGAAGTGTTGAACTGATATCCTATTTTTGCAATCCAACAAACATAGTATGTAACAGTTTGTGAGACATGCGTAGTTCTTAAAACTATTAAGCTGCGGTTGCTCGAACTGCAAATGATTTACGTATTCGCTATAAGTAAACTTTACTATAATTTTTTTCGGATGGTCACTTTTCAAAAGGTCTAACAAATTATACCCGTAAAACGTTAATGTTAACCATACGAATTGTACAAACTTGAAAAGAATAGTAGATGTTTGAACAAAACTTAACGTACAGTATACAACATTAGTATTTGTACGCCAATTTTGTTATAGCACTGAATTGACCATATCTATATTGTCAAGCCTTTGACAATAGCGAATAACCATTCCGGGGATAATGGATAGTCAAACACGCCACCCAAATCACATGTTTAGGAATACTTTTTGCTTATAGTCGTGTTAACCATATTATGATTGCGGTCTCAATAAACTACACCGAATTTTACTTTCCCCTCATTTATTATGGGCGTTTGTTGTGAATACCATGCACTTTTCTCTCAGATGCCATGCACAGTCAATCTTGGCAAGGATTATTCCTTGTAATGACTCGTAACTGGTTCAACGCAATAATTAATAATACAAACAATTTAACTCTTTATCTTGCGCTATTTTCGCAAGGGTTATTCCTTCCCAAGACTGATTAGGCAGGGTCGAAAGTGGCTCTTGTCATATTTTTGTCCGTCACGCAGAAATACGGATACCGTTATTAGGTAGGATTACTCTTTTATTACGTTCTTCACAACGGAAGATCATGCAGGGTGAGTCAGAAAGCAAAAGAATAGGGATATATTTTTTATCTGTAGTTTATAACGTTCAAATGCGACGTTGAAAAAGATCGCTGGGCTACCTTATAACCAACTCATGTTAATTGGATGAGTCAATCATCTGAAGACGTTGCCGGTAAGTATGTAAAGATATAGTACGCAAATAGAAAATTTGCCGTAGGTCATTCGTATTCAGACCAGTAACTATTAAGCTCACCTACGACGTTGAAGTTTGCATCGTTTGAACTCAACGATTTTCTCCCTCATTTCTTCATTTTTATTATTATTCAAAACCTTTTTTTGCAACTTGAAGTGGTAAATCTGTAATAAAAATACATAAAAACGGAATAGGCCAAAAAGAAATTTGATAAATGAAAAAGAATTAACTTTCGTTGCGTTCCAACGGTGCAAACTTCAAGATCATAACTCACCTCTATTCCCTGGTTCCCAAGAAGACCCTTTGTCTCGGTGCCATTCAGCAATGACTTTTGAAGGCACAGAGCGCGTGGGAAACTATTTATTGTACTGTAAAACAGACTTCCAGCTTTGTTCCATCGTGTGCGTGGATTCGCCTCTTCATTAAATCTAATCCAGTATAAGGGCTGATGTTACGAGTGGCTGAATTGCCCCTAGAATAATCCATAGCCCGCAAAATAGACTGGAAACTAATTAATGACGACTTCCCGAGCTCGCAAACAACTAAACAAGTTTGTGAGAGCGAGTTCTATTTGTCATGAGAGAAACGAGGATAATTATGGTTGCTCTCGAGGACAGGATGAGTCGAGGGGTTCGTAAGGTTCCGTGGGGTGGTTCACCAACCTCTATACATATATTGGTATGTATGTGTGTATCCGATACATAGTTAGTTTCGGGCACGCGAAGATTCTACGTTCTCTCGCTTCTTTCCTCCGGGACGTGACGAGACGCCACTGTATATCGTACATTGGTCGTGTCTCATCGAAAGCAAAGACGAAGAGACAGAAAAGAGAGGATCCTCGAGTCGTGGAAAAAAAGAAGAAACTTGGCCGTTGTCTTCCTAGATCTATACAGGTATACATATATCAATCGTTGGTCCGAATGACGATCGTAACTTACGTGAGTTTACCCTTTAAACCACAAAATTTACGTCCTTCTGTTGGATAACATTTGATATAGCAAGTTATACGTATATTGCTCGCAAGAGCTTCTTGGAGTTTCCATAAAAGGGTCGCGTGGCACGGTAACATTCGCGAAGTGGATGGTTTAAGGTTGTCGGCTTTCTGCCCTCGCTTCGGATCTCTCCATCTCTCTCGCTAGTGGCGATAGTGGTGACTGGCCCCAACAATTACACCTGAATAAAAGCAAATAAAAATGCCTCTCTCTCTCTCTCTCTTTCTCTCTCTCGCGAACTTTCTATCTTTCTTCTTCTCGCTTCCTCGAGCCTCTCACCTCTGCCACAAAGCGTTCGCGATAGTTTAAGGGATGAAAGTCTCAGTCGAAGGCAAAAAGTGTTCAGCCGCGTCGAGGGTTTGAGCATTTTTTGCGTGGCCTCCAGTCGATGAAGCGGAGCGGGAGGGGGCGATACAAGACTCTACGGGCCTCGAGGAAAAATGAGCCTAGACCAAAAATAATGGGTTAGATCGAGCGTGGCTGATAGTTGCCAAGGGTAATAGGATACCGCTTAAAAATAGTTGCAGAGAGAGAAAGAGAGAGGGAGAGAGGCGAACAGAGAGAAATTCTATCAAGCAAGCCCACAGCGATATGCAACCCTCCCTACTTTCGAGCTCGGAGCAGCCTAGAGACAAGGGATGATGAAATTCGGCCTCGTGACTGTCAGTACCAACAAACAATCATCATATTTGTCTATGTTACCCTCTCTCGGTCATCTTTATTTGTCTTTGATACCTTTTTTTCGTTTAATACCTCGCTACGAAGGACAAATTGAATACCGCAATGTCTTTAGAAATTCATATACTGTTATTCTCATCTATTATGCAACAGTAAAATGGGCAATGAAAAATATCTGGCGGTCTCTGACGCAAAGAAATTCTTCCGTACTAACGATAAGCGCAACTTTTATTTATATCGAGTAAAAATTATTGGCAATCTGTAGAATATTTTAATCAACCTTCTGCCAACGTGTCGGTTTTTTGATAAAACGAAAATTCCATCAAAGTACCTGGGGATGAGTGGTGCAAACGTTAAGGAGTCTTCTCACTTTATACGCTAAAAACGGATATTTTAATGCATTTTTTTGACTAGGTTTATATTATAGATATTGATATAAAAGTTGTTACGATTAATGAATACACTTTCGAAATACATTACATTTTTTTAATGTATTTATATAACCCAAACAACCTTTAAACGCGTTTTTCGACGGCTTGTTAATAAAATCATCGAAACTATTGAACCGATACTTATGAAGTTTTAACCACATGTTCTTTACAACTATAGCTTTAGCGCATATCAAGGATTTTTCAAATTTTGATATTTACTATTTTTTGGGCTAAAAACGGCGACAAAACACGTTTTATTTTGTTTTTTTCGAAAAATGTCCGCCATTTTGTTGTTTTTGCATGCATCAAAATTCGTTAGATGTGCGCTATAGCCATTAAGGGGCTATACCAGAGTGAACGCTGAAGATTTGGGTGATTTTCGGGAATTTTTTGGAAGAAAAGTACTCAATTAAATGTTTCGGAAAATTAAGAATATATTTGGCTATATTATATCATTTTTTCATAGAAACATATTGAGATCCGAGCGACTTATGCGCTGCCTTCGGAAACGCCAAAAAAAGTTCCTCCACTGCTGACATGATTCCGGCCGATTGAGTAGCTGAACCCAAAAAAGGAAAAAAATGTCGTCAAACTGGAAGGTATTTCCCGTACAATAACGTAGGATTTTCGAAAAATATTAAAATCTGACAAAATGGCGTAGTTATGAAAAAAAGTATGTTTTCTTGCCTATAAAATGGTCGTTTTTTCGATGCCAAATCGTCAATTTTCAACCAATCAAAAATATCCTACGTCATTGTAGAGTAAATATATTCAAGAGTACTCAGTTCAAATTTCAACCCAATCGGATAATTGCTCTTTGAGTTACAATGTCAGCAAATTTGAAAAATCTCATTTCGAGGAAAACGCGTTTAAAATTTTAACTATCGATTTTTGCACGATAAAATGATATGGATTTAAATTATATAAATGATAATGATTTTCTTAAAGGTATAAACTGTCGAAAAAGGCAACAAAAAAACGATTTTTTCAAAGTGTCACACATAGCCCCTTAACATACTGAATCTAAAACCGTTCTATTTTTTTGTTTCGGATGATTCATCTCCGAGATTTCATTAACAGCACAGACCTACAATTTTTTAGGCCATTTTTTTAACTACCATTTTCGTCTATAAATAGTGACTTGAATGAATAATTTAAAAAAATGTATTTCGAAAGTGTATTTATTGAGTGTAACAACTTTTGTATCAATATCTATAATATAAACCTTTTAAAAAAAATAATGCAAATAGCCTTTTCAGCGTCTAAAGTGAGAAGACCCCTTAATTCGTTCCTACTGTGGCCTGTACACGAGACCTTCGACTAGGAGGAAGGTGGGTCTGTCGAGTCGACGGTACAGGTCACTGCATCTATCGGCGATTCGAGCAACCCTCCACTGACCGTGATACGCCCCCATCCCTTCTCGATGTACCAACTCACACAAGTGCCACTACACATATATTCCGAGCGATGAACCGCCATGAAGGCTCGAATATCTCCTCCTTTCTTCATTTGTTTCTTCCGATTTCCATCGGCATTGTTGTTTTTTCCTTCGCGTTGTCGTTTTTATTCGTTCACGCTAGCGCGTTCCACTTGTACCTTGCATATACGATCATCATCGACATCTCCCTTCGATCCGGTTCCTTTCTTCATCCCCTCGAGGGTCGACGTTGACCGAAC
This sequence comes from Ophion slaviceki, assembly GCA_944452715.1. NCBI lineage: Eukaryota > Metazoa > Arthropoda > Insecta > Hymenoptera > Ichneumonidae > Ophion > Ophion slaviceki. The sequence goes on from OX101784.1 coordinate 52,513,749, forward strand.
GAAAAAAACGCACAATAAAGAACGAGACCGTAAGAGGAAGACAGAGGGAGAGAAAGTGAGATGGAGGGGGTGGAGATCGGAGAAAATCGCGTATCCATAGCGAGAGACCTAGTTAGTATGCATAGTGCAGGGGTATGCCGGGAATGAAACGTCAACCCGAGACCCGTCATCCTACCGCCACGTCCTGGACTACTTGCGACAATCCTCTGTCTCGCAAATATCTGTGTATGCGTGCATGTAAAAGGGCGTGCTGAAAATATTTAACTTTAAGGCGTTACCCGGACTTGTAGCGCAAAAAGGCCTTTTTCATGAATTTTTTTAAAGAAAACTACAAAACTTTTTTAATCGATCAATATACCATCTTAAAGAACACATCTTGAAGAACTTTCAGTAATTTTTTTATTGAAAAATATTACATTGTTTAGTGGCAAATGGCCGTCAATGAAATAATGTTTTTATATACACGGTTTGCTGTGACCAACATTGCGGCGAAGTGGATTATCAGAGAAAAAAAATGCGGATGGATTTAGTCAAATATAAGTATAAACTAGTCTTTAATCGAAGGATTTTAAAAAATATTCATTTTTTACAAAATGGCGGACAGTCAAAGTTAATGGTTCGATTTTAACGACAAAAAAAATCGAACGATTAAAGACTACATTTTTATGTATTAAATAAGCCTGCAAAATTTCAAGAAGATCGGTTCATTAGTGTCCGAGTAATCTTGGTCACCGACTTCAGAAATGCCATTTTGAGAAAAACGCGTTTAAAGTTTCAATTTCAGTTTACACGAAGAAAATATTTTTTTTTGTAAACTTACATAGAATCATCTATTTCGGGCCCATAGAGAAGTATGGGCCCGGATACTCATACTTCAAAAAAATGCAATAAAAAAAATCGATTTTTTCAAAATTGCAAGTGGGGGTAACCCCTTAAGAACCGTCCTCGTAGTAGCCAACTGTCCCCACATTCTACATCTTGTGAAGCCCTAAACCCTTAAAATCACTGTAGAATAAATGAAAGCCTTCTCGAATGAGGTCCATGTCAAGGATCCTTCTATTCCCAAAGTCAACGATTCAGTTAACAACATTTTCTAGCGTCGCTGTCAGAACAGCCAGATGTGCTGATAGTCAACATTACGTGAATATAACGGCTTCAAAATATCCTGTACGCATGCGCATGCGTGTGTGTGTGTCCAAACTCTCCATCGCGCTCAACCTTGTTGCTACTATGTCACCCGGCATACGTGAGTTTTTCTCGAGCATCTATTGCTCCCCGGTTCTCCACTCAACTCGGCTATATCGTAAAGCATCTTTGTGCCACGTTTTGTGATCAGATAGAGAGATGGAGAAAGATACAGAGAGAGAGAGAGCCATGTTGAGCTTCAAAATATTTTCACCTCGCTGTTCCGCATACATGAGCATTTCCATGCATTCAATTTTCCAGCAGTTCCACCAACCATTCGTGATTAGTCGATTTGTTCGGGGTAACACTTTTTGAATATGCTCTTAAAAAATCGAGATAACATAGCATTTTTATTGATAAAGAGTCATTCCCTTTTGCTTCATTTTCCATGTAATACTCGATGAATATGCTTATACCCAAGTAGATATCCTGCTCCGGCTACAAAAAAAATCTGATCAGGATTTTTTTTCAATCCCTGATAATTTTTTTGACACTCTCCCTGATTTCGGTCTGATCAGAGTAAAAAATTAAGGCCTGATTGGGGCAAACATTAGGGCCTGATCAAGGCGAAAAGTGAAGGCCTGACATGCAGTCCGTTTCTTCGGAAACCACCATCTCATTACATTATTCATTGCACTGTCAAAAAATATGTAATTCAAATAGGATCTATTTAAATCGAATAGGTTTTTACTACGATCCTACTTGTTTCAAATATATTTTTGAGAATATTCAATAGAATATTTTATAAATCCAAAATAAATTGAAATACTTAGTTTAGAGTTCTACCACAATGATTTTGTATCATAATCCGTCATTCCCTGGCCTTGTGAATGGATTTTTTCGAATAAAATGTTCTGTATCCACATGGGGTCGAACCTAGAACCTAACTACCTATAGCTACGCACACTGCCCCTATGCTACCGAGTGTTTGTAGCATTTCGGTGGCATAAGAGACCACATCCATTCCTATAATTATTTGTTGTATCATATGAACTATATCAATTAATTAATATAATTGTGATAATTAGAGAGTTTTATCGAATACAATGCTATACATTTTTTAAACATAACCTCTATACAACATAACCCCCCTGCCCTTCGATGTGTGTATTGCAATCAAGACGGACAACTAATTCAATCAAACAGAAAAATGTATGCCTCTACGAAAGTTCTATTCAATTTAAATTTTGTTTAATTAAATAGATAAATTTAGTGGATTCAACTGAATTGTTTTTTGAACAGAGGAAACCGAATTACAGATTTATTAGGAATAAATAAAATATTAGGATCTATAAAAAATGTGCGCATAGAGTGGACAATAAATCTCGGCGTTTTGGCGAGGCGCTGATATATAGTTCGTCTGGTGTTTGACAAGAGGTTAGGCGTGTAAAAGACACCAAGCTGTATATAGGTCCAGTTACTTGATGATTGCTTGAAGCTAGCCAGATCAGGCGAACTGAATCAAGCCGTAAGTCCAGTTGCCTGACGATCGCCTGAAGATAGTCTGATCAGGCGACTTTATGCCACCCGTAACTGCACTTACTTGACCATCGCCTGAAGCTAGCTGTTCTCCACAAAAACTCGCTACATTTTACAGGCATGTATCGGCTCTTTAATTCTTCCCGTTTTTTCGTTTTCTCTTTTTAGTCTTTCCCGTTGCAAATTCAATAGTCATAAAAATGGTTGCTGAATACCATTACCCGACAAATAGCGGCACTCTCGACGTTTCAGGTATAATGTTCATCAAGCCTTTGATGTGTGTTGCAAAATGCATAAAGGGAGTTAAGACAGAGGAGAATAGACGATAGTATCAGTAACTCTGTGACAATTGGAAACTCGTGTACGCGTGCAGTGTGTTTCGTCAAGTTGGCGAAGGTTGAGATGCCTGGAGGCTGACGTTGCGTGAGCAAAGGGGTTGATTGCTGGTGCACGCGCCGACGAGGGCTCCAGGATCGCGTAACGGGATCGACTACGCACCGTATTACGGCGTTACAATCGCGAGGGTGATGAGACGATGCGGGATGGAGCGAAATGCAATGCGATTGTAGCGAGAGGGCGCTTGCTTGCTTGGTTAACAATGCTAATAATATCCGATCGTGTATCGTTACCACGTAGATGGAGAAAGAGGGTGAGAGAGAGAGAGAGAGAGAGAGAGAGAGAGAGAGAGAGAGAGAGAGAGAGAGAGGCAGAGGGAAATGACGAAAGGGAGGGTTGATAACAATAATATCGCCCTCGTTCAAACGAACATCTCACTTTGTCTTTTCGGAGAGACCGAGCGAGAGTCACGGAGTCAAAGGGTTTGATGTGCCTTGCCCCGGAGCGTTTCCGTCTCACGACTTCTCTCGTATCCATCATCGCTCGTGTCGTTCCATGCCGATGGGGCGAGAAGGAAAAAGAAAACGGGAGCTGTGGCACCCCTCGTCCAAAAGGGTTTACGTTATGCGTGGGTGCCTCGCCGGCGGGCCAATTAAACCTCATTCATAGCGACATAATTATTATCCCCGTAGGCCCAATGCAGCGCGCGTTCTTCCCGTCATAATTCCTCCTATATGCCGGCTCCGCACCTTCCATGCCGCAGGCGAAAGGGATGTTATCGCGCTCGCTTATCGTACGTAATTCGTTCGATCGACACGCATATTCCCTCCTCCCGGTCTGCTGATTCTCGTTAAGCCTCGTTGTTTCGATATAATAGCCGACATATAACGGTATACCAAATTCGTAATCGGTAATCAAACATTTCTGTTTTTTTTCCTATCCATTCTCGTCCCTTAATGATCCCATATTTATGAACGAACAACGTGTAATTGCGTTTTTGCGCGCGGTCGACTCGATTATCGTACAGTTCGTAATAATCGTAATCTGCGAGCATCCGGCAGTTGGCATTGGAGTAAGTGATATTTGGGATCCAAGTAATGGATCTCCGCATGCCTTAGCTGAAGACCTTGCGTACCCTCTTCTTCATTAAAATTGAAAGGCATCGCGAGGACACCCGTACTTTAGCAAGTACGCAACTTCGAGCTTGGGTATATCCACTAGTACGAGTAATGCGCGTATTTGATGTGAATGTAAGTGACACAATTGTGCGCCCACGGGAAAACGAAGATGACATGGTAACGACTGCGCGCGAGTTCGCATCCCCGGCGCTACCTTTGCGGTTGTACGCGAATCGATATACCTTCTGAAAACCTGTGAACGCGCACGGGCCATCACAGGCTTTCTCGAATTATACATAGTAGGTGCCCAACTAAGTTTCCGGGTTTCACACATGGGTGGCGCTAACGACACATGTAGTGGACATACATGTGTGAAGTTGTGTTTTTTTAGGTTGGACATCTGTCGACAATAACCAATCGTGATATCAACACATATCGCAACGCAAAAGTTGACGGAAGGTGTCGAGTTTCGTGCCAAATAGCTTGATAGAACATGCAGCTGAAGTACGTCGTTTGCTTGAGGAGGCCTACGGCGACCATGCACCGTCGAAGACTACCTATGAAGATTGGCTTAAGGTAGAACTAGCGGATTGACTAGTCGACAGAAAATCTATAAATGATCAAATCTGAAAAAAGCAAAATACAATGTATTTGGGTATAATAATAAACATGACACAGAAAATAATTATTTGAGAAGTGCATGTGATAACTGTTTGTATTGTAGTTTGGTAAGTGAAGTAAAATCGCAATCAGATTTAACTTGAGTTGTCACAGGCCGCCATTTCATAATTCTGGAAATATCCGTGGCAACACTGTATTCAGGTGCTTTCGATGCATGTCAAGCATGTGTTTGTTTACCGTATGTGTGATCGTGTGTTGTAGTGTATGTGTAATGTGCATATTGTAGCAAGAGAGATGGCAGACGCGACTAGCGAACGCAAAAATGAGTCGATTGAATCGATGATATCTGCTCGAAATGTCCCGTAACCTATACTTTTTATGGAACATACGTGACCGCGACAGTTTTCTTGTTATTCGTCGCTTTTCGCATAGCTCTGATCTAATCGGGAACTATTATTTCCGTCCCAAAGTTCGATCCGTACGGATTCCCTATATGGTGCGAGTTAAATGCATTGATTTCGGGAATTAATTACGATTGTATTTAGACGGTAAGGCCTGCAGAGTTTTCGCGGCCGTCATTTTTTATGTCTCTACTTCAGCATACAAAAAATCAATTTTTTTTTTCTAATGAGGAGGTCCGTGCACGTACTACCTTAAACGCTTCAGAAGTGGCGATTCGTACACGGAGGACAAGGAGTGCTCTGGAAGACCAAAAACAATTGAGGACGCCGATCTGCAAGCGTTATCGGACGAAGATGATACGCAAACAGAAGAAACTGTCAATGGGCATTGCTACCGACAACTGATCAATTTGAACCATGCATTGGTCTAAAAACAGCCAGAATGGCACGCAAGACACGAACGATCGCACTTCCATCTTCCAGGACAACATCAAAACGCTGAAATGGGATCTGCTACCACACCCGCCGTGTTCGCCAGACCTGGTCCCTTCCGATTATCACTTGCTCCGGTTGATGGCGCATGGCTTGTCTGCACTTGGCCAATTTCAAAGTGCGAAATTGGCTGGATAACTGGTTTTCAGTGCAAAGACGTGTCGTTTCATCTTCGCGGTATTCATGTATTGCCAGAGAGACGGCAGAAACGTGTAGCAAGCGAGGGATGATACTTTGACTATACCATTTTTTGTATTTCTCAAGAAATTTCTTTTTTTCATTGATCCGAAAAATCCGGAAACTTAGTTACGCAGCTAGTACATGGAAGAGTCAAAGTAAAAGGGCGTAGAGTGAGGAAGACAGGGGCAAAGGAACAAAGAAACTGGCAGGAGGGTTGATTGGAGGAGGTGGGTGGGTGCTACCCCTGGACACAGAGAATCATCGGCATATGCTGCTCCACCAATGCTGAAATTCCCGTAACCGTCGGGTTCTTGATGTCCTTGTATACATTGTACTTCACACTGTCGTCTTTCCAGTTTCCCTATCTTTTTTCCTCCCGTTCTCCTCATCGTTCAGTGTCCTCTCTCTGGACTTCCCACCGAAAGAACCACAATCTCTGCCCCTCTCCCCCGTCAAACCAGATATACACGAAAGTCGACAAGATCTTCACCAACCTATATCACTTCCTTCTCCTTCTTCGTTGATATACACGTATATACCTACACCTACAGTGTACAGTCTACAAGGGGGTGGCTATAGAAACGAACATCCTCTCGCCAGGTCGCGAATGCGAGCGAAGAGCGTTGAACGAGGATTCAAGGGAATCAGAAGCGATGGTCAACGCGAAGGTGCCCACATTGTGTATAACGGCGTTGAAAGGATATAGCACGAACGCGGCGGGGATGAAAGGGCGGCCTCATTGCCTGGATCACGCGCATTGGAAGGAGCCAAGCATCGATGGGAAGATTCGAGAGAGCTCGTGGAATGGGATGAATCCGCCTTGTCGACGAACAAGATAAATTCAAATCCGAGAATCGCCAGTTCCGAACCGCAAATCACGTTCCCACTCCTATATAAGTTGAGGATCATCCCTCTTCGAAGCTGACCGAAACCTCGTTCTGTTCGTTCCTCTATCTTCCTTGCTCTCGCACGTCAATTTGTCGTAGCTTTCTCTCTCTCTCTCTCTCTCTTTCTTTCAGTCAGAGCCATCTCCCTTTACTTATGCTCTTTACATTCAAATCTGCACGACTTCAATCGGTCGTCACGTAGATCTTCGATCTCGAGCATATCTCTCTTGACCATCATCTCCTCTACTTGAGTGTCCACATTTCTTTCTCAGAATTTGGAGATATCGCATTCGTGTCAAGCGTAGATTTGGAGCCTTCTAATTTGCAACTCGAATTCGACTGTGTAGTAGATAGCAATAGGAACAGCACCAATAGTGATGATAATAATGCTGACAGTAGGATACCGCGGTTGCTGTACACTTCCGGCGATCATCTCGGTCGAGGAGCCTTGGCCTGGGCTAATACTTAGATGGGTGACCGCTTAACCACGCACTTTCGTGCGTCGACTACTGTGCGGGAGGCAGGCTTGTTGGACTTCAGTTGGTAATGCAACTGGGACTCACTGACATATAGGGGAACAAATGTAAACGACAATGACATCAAGTAGGAAGAGAACAACGAAAAGAATGACATCAAGAACAGCTGGTACTAATTCAATGATAACAATCGTAAATATTATGAAAAAACGGGTGCCGGATGAGTCTTTTTTTCTTTCGTCCAGTTCCAAATGTCCTAAAATATTGGAACCAGTCATTGCGTCCTCGAATAAGAAGAATACACTGGTCTGTATATTTAGTTGGTAAGAAATAGACGGGGCGGGAGAGCAGTGGAATATTTGAAATCTCCGAGCGGAAGAAAGCAAGCGTAGCTATTAAAATAAAAGGGGAGAGGTATAACGCGAAATGCAAAGAGGCTTTTGACGCGTACCATGTCATCAATATACATGGCTTGGATATCATTTTGTTGTCATCTCTACGCATCACCGAACCCGTGGAGATTAGATACGGGAGTCTAAACTCGGCATTTTAACTCGTCCCCAAAATTGCGAAAACTAAGACCGGCGCTGCGGTCTTTCGGAACTATATAGTAGTATGCTATATATTTTATTTTTTGTATTAGAACATTTTCGAAAGAAGCAATATGCTGTATATATTCCGTATGTATGTAACATATCGGATCCAATTGTACGACAGATGACGGCTAACCTATCCAACCTTTATTCACGTTTAAGTGTCAGTGTTATGATAAAATATGCGATTAAGTGATACGATGATTGGTACGAATACATTATTCATGAAGCATTATAATTTTTTCAGTGACTGCTCGCAAATGCGTCGCTTTTTTTTATTGGAACATGAGTTTCTTTGTGCTGGCCCGTTATTTATTGGCGTGCAAAAATAAGTATGAATTTGCAAATATGTTTACATTTCCGAACGGTCAATATTTCAAATAATTATATATTTGAAAAAATTAAAGATTTTTCTTCACTTTCCTACAATACTTGTCATACAGAATGCAATTTATTGTATCAAAAAGGTGTTCGGACCCTTTTTCAAATTTGTAACATTTTATTCAATCTTAGTATCGTTATATATATATATATATTTCAATACATTTTCGTTTACATTACATATTACCGATATTTTTAAGCGTATGCTATGAATTTTTATTTTCATACCACGTGTCCCATTTATCTTGAGACATCGAAATGACTCAAGATCTGGGAGGGCACTCGAAGAATCCTGAGGCACGTATGACTTACATTTGAAAACACAGTGAAATGGAAAGATAATGTTTCGATTTTAGGACGTTTTATATTCAAGTTTCATATTCTTTTGTCACCAATAATAGGATGAGCCACCTTGTATCACGATGCGAAGTTATTTGTATTATTTGAAAAAACTTTTACTATCAAATATTTTGGTAATAATACTTACGGAATAGTACACATTTTTGCATAAACCGATCTTCATTATTATAGCCAAATTTCATTCTAAATTTCAGATATTCATAGCTAAATCGTGTTGCTATACCAGGAATAAAGTTTTCAGCCAAATGATCAATTATGCTTAAACATTGTCACTTCGAAAATTTGTGTAGATAAGTTTGAAATTTTTACCGTAAATCTGCAACAGCGTTTAATCAGTAAGTACGCTCTAAGCCGGGCTACAATGACTTCCATTTAACATATTTAGAGGTTCACTTTTTTCCGCTTTTGGAATAGATTTTAGGATTCCAATGTTCACGTGGAGATTATGAAAAAAATAAATAAAGCTGTTCAATGTAGTTGAACCGCCGTACAATGTAGTTCAACGTAGTTCAATGTAGTTCCAGTCTGAGGACTGGAAACTCGTCCATCGCTATATTACTATATAGTATAAGGGTTTGCTTGATCGACGCGTCATCCATGTCAGTAGGATTTTCGAGTACACTATTCACTGTCCTCCCATTGGAGTTTGGACGCCTTCATCTAGACTCCATAGCCGAAGCCTTCGCTATGTCGCATACCTTCACTTGATCACCATAAAAATATACACATTAGTGGAGAGTGTTCAATTTAGAACGAAATAAACGTCTGAAAACCGGTACCCAGGATCGTGAGGAACCTCCATGCAGTAGGCGTTCGATAATGGTAAGTACACGTGAATGGGTAGAAAATATGACAACGCTGGAGTGCTATAAATCTGACAATTTCCAAACTGCAGATATCCTCTCTCTTTTTGAAGACTTATCTGGTCCGTGCTACTTATTCAATGAGACTGCATTTGCGCCCTTTAGAAAAAAGAAGCCTGCCCACCACCACTGAAAATACATTGTACAAGTTACATTGAAAATGGTATACTTCCTGTACCAAAATGATACACCATGCACCATTATGTACAAAAATGATGCATCTGTAGCATTTTGTACCAAAATGATATGCCATGTACCATTATGTACTACAATGGTACACGATGTATGTACACTGAAAGAAAAATCCGTGGTATTTACAACAAACGCCCATGGCAAAAGAGGGGATAGTAACATTCGTTATAGTTTATTTCAACAGCAATCATAATATAGTTAACACGACTATGAGCGAAAAGTATACCTAAACATGCGATTTGGGTGGCATGTTTGACTATCTATTATCTCCGAAATGATTATTCACTATTGTGAAAGGCTTTACAACATAGATATGGTTGCTATAACAAAAGCGGTATACAAATACTAATGTTGTATACTGTACGTTAGGTTTTGTTCAGCCAAACTTCTACTATTCTTTTCAAGTCTGTACCATTCGTATGGTTAACATTAACGTTTTTCGAGTACAATTTGTTAGAAGACCTCATGAAAAGTGACTATTCGAAATAAATTATAGTAAAGTTTACTTATAGCGAAGACGTAAATCATTTTCAGTTCGAACCACCGCAGCTCAGTAGTTTTAAGAACTACGCATGTCTCACAAACTTTTACATAGAATGTTTGTTGCATTGCAAAAATAGGATATCAGTTCAACACTTCTTCTTGAAGTTCACCTTCTGTTCTTGTAGGACAGCCATTACTTCGCATTTAGCAGGTTGTATCATATAATATGGTATAAATCACTATTATATGGTATAAAACTATTACGAAGCGCCCAAAATCCATTTAAATAGTGGCTTATATTATTAAACATCTGTGCAAAATTTCACCTAAATCGCAGGTAACAGCTATTCGGAAGTACAGCCGGAATTACTTTTGTCTCTTACGCCATATCCGTGCTCAAGATGCCAAAAGTTATCGGCAGCGTAGTGGCAGCGTGCGTAGGATAGGCACGCTGGCAGTTAGGTTCTAGGTTCGATTCCGATTAGATAAAATATTTTCATCGAAATGAATCATTACAGGAGATCAGGGAATGGCGAATTATAATACAAAATCATCGAGGTAGAACTCTCAGTTGCGTATTTTATTTTATTTAGGATTTATGAAATATTCTATGCACTTGGTAGACGGGCATTGATGCCTTGTACCAACACTTGAATAACCCACCAAATCAGGTCGTATCTTATAATATGGTACAAACACTATAAAGATCGTCGCAAATCACAGGCAACATTTTTAATCAATGTACATATATTTCACTTCACTATTGAAATCTTGAGGAAGTACATTTTTGATAGTATCAGTATACATTTTATGAAAACCTACTACATTGCACAGCATTGAAGAACAAACATATGTTTGTAAGATTGCTGGTTGCGGTTAACACACGTGCATCGTTCATGCAACTGCTAAAATATCAATAAGCAGTACTATACTTTCAGCAGTAACTATGGCTATAAAATACTATTGGCCCCTCAGAGAAATATAAAATATAGTTAAAATGTGGTTGAGAACATCATACATTTCTCTCAGTATACCAAAATGATACATCATTTGAGGTGTACTTACATTAGTCATCTGTTTTGCGTGACTGAGTGCGATCTATTGATCGCCACTGAAAAGATCTTCACCAACATTCGTGTACAGCCCAGGTAGGAAACCTGGCCTGAAACAGCCCAGCCTTGTTTTACCGAGCCTGAGTGAGACAGACCTGGCCCAGGTTTCATTGCATCGTTTGGAGCAGCCTGGAACCAAGACTGGCTGCGTAGCCTAAACTCAGGGTTATTTCAAGCTTTATTCAGCCGGTGAATTTTGAGGCTGAAAAATCAAGGCTGGATGCAGGCTTGTTTCAGGTTGTGATAAAATAAAATAAGTTTAAAATAATATTTTTTCTGTACTTTTATGAAAAAAAAATTTGGCAATAAATTTGTCGGGTGCGAAGGCACGAAAAACGAAAGCGAAGGAGGCAGCTCAGAACATTTAAACATATTCTCTTATCGATATTTATGAGGTACACAAAAAAGTGTATACGAAAATAAAAGTACGCAATAAAATAAAGTATTGTTTTTTAAAGTATTTTTTATATATATTTTGTAACAAATAATATTACAAATAATAAATATATATAATAAATCAAATGAATTCTTTACAGATTTATTAAATTTACCCCAATGTAGAATATAGAAAACTAAAAACAGGTCTCATATAGCCTCGGGAAGAGTTTGGGAAAATCCTGGTCATAAATGCTCGTGAAGGCTTCATTAAGGCTCGTTTTGAGCCTTGTTGTTTCGTCGTTTCAGGCTCAGTACAGGCTTTTCTACCAGCCTTTGGTCAAGCCTGTGTGCAAGAGCCTGAAACCGCGTTATCATTCAGAGGTTCAGCTAGGCCTGAAATCAGGCTGGTGCTCAGCCTGAATTAAAAATGTGAGCCTTGTTTCAGAGCTTGGCGAGCCCTTTTTTCATCGTCAATTCCTACCTGGGAGGCTGCTTTTCAGAAGAGTTACCGTTCAAAAGCTTGAAGAACGACCGTTTGCAAGCTTCACACGCCCAAACTCAACAATACGAAAAAAACATCAGTTTCGCCGGTACAATTTGTCCCAATCACCGTGCCGCGTTACATAGATTTCATTGTCCATCCGTTTAGGTTACAGTTCGATGCAAAACCGCGTTCAATGGCGCAAGATCCATCGGCAGCAGTCGTTTGTGAGGCCGCGGTTCGCTGAACAGTAACGTAGAAGGTAAAATTAAAAAAAAAAAGAAAACTCGCAGACAGCGTCGAAATTCGCCATTGAAGGCTGTCTTTCTCGTAATGCGTTTTCATATATGCGCAGCAGCCACGCGCCAATCACAAAACAGACCGGTCGCAATGAAAATTGCCAAGGCTAAAAATCGAGCCCTCTTTGTGGGGAATTCGGCGCATACGAATTGGATCGCTCTCCGGTTGAACGATCGGCCATGCGGGAACGGATACGCGAGGCTATGGTATAGGCGATGTGCTCTCGAGACGGAAGCGAATATGGATCTCTGTCTCACTCCGTATATACGTATATACGTATGTGGACGCTGATTCTCCGGGTATTACACGTGTATGTGTATATACGAAGGTATAGAACGGCGAACCACAGACGGGCGACCGCGACTCGGGCTACGAATTTGCATACATATGACGTCACACGCCCCGGCTCTAATATCTCGCCGGGGCTACGATGGAAATTAAGTCCTGGATCGAGAGTCAGCTGGGAGGAGAGCAGCCTGCAGGGAGGAAGCAGAAGAGCGAGGCAGAGAGTCGTAGCGCCATGACAAAATTCACGATATGCGCCATCCAAGTTACTTCCTCAGCACTATCGCAACTTCCGCTTCATCTTGTATCCGCCTGTGAGCTTCTGACTACAAAACGGTAAGGGATCATTACAGTCTAAAATTTTATAAAAATTCAATTATCACAATTATCATGATTTTTTAGGCAAATTTTTCACAGTCCAAAAATGTTCCTAAAAAATCGTCAGATAATTGTTAATAACAAATGAACTATGCAATATAAAAAAAAATCCTACGTACTTCCATAGACGATGTATTTTTCAAGATACGTTTAACATTTCAAGTGAATCGGTTGAAAATTGTCTGAGTTATGTTTCCGACCAACTTAAAAAATGCAATTTTCGGATAAACGCTGCACAGCCGCCATTTTGAAATGAATCGCTTCAAAAAAAGTATTGTATACAGTCACTGATATGTATCATTAACACCCTTTTTTTGTAATGTCGATTTATTCTGTAGTTTTTATGAAAAAAATCCCAAAAAGCCTATTTTTTCGGTCTCTAGAGTGCCCTAGGGCCTTGACAGCCTTTCGTAGAACTTTCAACGCGTTTTTCTTGGAATGGTGTTTTTCAAAATGGTGGCCACTCTCAAAGGAAGAGTTTTTGAGCTATCTGTTTGAAATTTTAACAGAACATTCTTTACGTCATTCCTTATGTGCTATGGAAGCTTTTTTGAAAATCTTCCTATTTTTTTTTACGAAAAACTGTCGAAAAAAATGCTTATTTTGATACTTTTTGTTCAAACCACCGCCATTTTTTAAAATGTCACTAAAAAACCTCCATAGGAATATAACGGCTTTCCTACAGATTAATAATCATTTCGAAATTTTCGTTTCAGATAAAATTTGCGGTCGCAATCGTGGCCACCATGGGACACCATTTTTTTCCACGCAATTTTCCGCAAACAAAATCAATGTGAAACCATAAATAAATAAATTATTTAAAAATCATTTTGTATTCTTTATCGGTGTTTTAAATGGTAAACAAAAAATTAGACCGATTAGCTTATCCTACCCACCTAAAAAAAATCGTGCAAATCGGTTACTTTTTGGCGCGGTCACACTGTGATGATCCCTTAATGATTGATACAACGGCTTACCAGAATCAAGGGGTTTACTAGTAGGGTTGCCATATGAAAATTAGAAAAGTCCGGGCGAAAAGACGGAGATTCATGAAAAAGCCCGGACATTTACGATGTTGAAGTTTGCATCATTGGAATGCAACGAAAATGCTTTCTCTATTTTCATTTCTTTCTTTGATTCATATTCCAAGGCTTGTGCTGCAAATTTCAGCTGCAGATTTCTGGCGACGATTCTAAGAAACGTTTGAGACATTTTCGTAGCCCAAATTTGTAAAAAAAAAAATGTAGGCTGTGAAACGTTTGTTGCGTTCCAACGATGCAAACTTTAATATCATGGAAATTTTACGACTTACAAAAAAACGGCCACACTATTAAATCGTTGAAAACCGCGTTATCATATGCGAAACTTTTTACACGATGATTTTCGTAAATCACGAACTGCTCAAGTTTCAGGGTGTAAAAAATATAAAAATCATTACTTTTTTCAAAAACTTTTAGACTTTCGCTACATATGTGAATGTTAGTGGAAAATGTTTCATATTGCATTATTGATCTCGTTGATTATTCGAATTGCTTATGTTATAATTAAAGGTAAAATTTATATATGTCAAGACCGTTATTAAAAATAAAAATAAAATATCATGGTTAGAGCACCTTTTTAGACCATTTGTTTGTGATTAAAATAAGTGGGTGTTTGTGAAAAACGCATGCAAATCGTTTACCTTTCGATTATTACTGAAGTAATTTTTTTATTTCATTACGTTATTAACAATAATTGTTGATTATTTGAATTGTGTAATGTTATAGAGGTAAGTATTGTTAAATTTATATTAGATATTCCAAGGCTGTCATTCGTTTACATTATATACATATATATCTTTTTAGAATAGTTTTTGTAATAAAAATAGATATTGGTGTAAATTCGTGCAATCTAAGTTAGATGTATTTGTTGTTACCAGAGTATATCATTACCTTCCTTATGTTAACGTTAAATTAATGATATCAAGACATGATTATTCTGTTGATTATTAATATTTTTAAATAAAAATACGAATATTTTGGAAAATCGTTTAGCTTTTTTTCCCTGAAAGAACAAACCCAAACAAACCCATGTTACTAGAAACGCTAAAAAGTAAGAAATCCGGACAAAATTCGCCAAATAAAAAATCTGGACGGGAGGATGAAAAGCCGGACAAATCCGGACATATGGTAGTCCTATTTACAGATGAATTCTTTCACGTTTGTTCGTTCACAATCGAGGAACATCAATTCTACTATGACCCAAAAGACATTTCCCAATGTCCATTGACTCGAGGAATTGTTCGATACGGACGGTTCGATCGTTTCGATGAAACGATAGCTATCTTCTAGACACTGTATACTTCGCGGCAAGCATTCAACGCAAAGGGGAGAAGAAATCTCTCAAGTGCACGTCGGATCAAGATTTGGAGCGGAGTCTAGCAACTTGTTCGTATTGTTTTTCGAGAATAAATATTGTGCAGTCACCACAATATTTCTACTCACAATAACTCAGTAAGCGCTATTTGGGAATAATCGAAGAGAATCGTTTCTATGTAACCTCATGCACATCCGCACATGCGTAACCAACGTGGTGTTGTCATCCATGGTTAAAAATTGATACAGTTAAGGATGACCAGAAGAATGACTCCCTCGCCTGTGACACCACGTCATAACATATAAAGAATGTAGAAAAAAAAGTGTAAGCTACAAAAATGATACAACACAATCAGTCTTTTCGGAAAAGTAGATGCAGAGGGCACTGCTCTGCCGAGCATAATCAGCTAGCGCCCCCGTCACACAATTTATGAACTGATTTACAGCTCTCTAGAGGAATGATTCAGAAAAACGGTTACAAAATTTCGTCATTTATTACGAGGTAAATGTGTTAATTATTTTCTTTATTTTTCAGGGAGGTTTTAAATAAATGTCCAATGGTTTCATCGAATGTTTTTTTCTGGTATATTTTAATTTTTAGTGCCTCTTTAGCTCGCTACTGTATATGAAATTTGGATAGTTACACTCCAGAGGAATGATTTTCATACTCAAAACACAGAAAAAAAAAGATAACGACGATTTTTTGCCAAATCTGTTTTCTAGGAAGATTTCGAAATATTTCAAACTATTGTATTAAAGAAAACTTACTAAGTAATCGAATAGTATCTATTAAAAAAAAGTCAGATTACATGCAAAATGATCATTTCGGCAAAATTACCCATTTATACTTTTGACCGGTGAATTTTTCGAATTATTCGAAGCAAACAATTTAAAATTTACATTTGTACGTGACACCCGGCAAGTAAGAAGATTTCGTTTTCTTTTGCTTTACAGCGTACTCTTTATTGGCCAGCCATGACAAAAAATAATTCTAAGTGACAAAGAAGTAATCCTGCACAACAATAGTCTGGTTCCTTCTACGCAAAAGACAAGAATATCACATTTTTCATGTTTTAACCTGTACAACCTGGCTTCACAAGGAGTAATCCTTACTGAGACTGGTAGCTAGCGAAGACTAAAGTTAATTGCTCAAACCTGGTGCTAATTCTTTTAGTTCTTTTTTTTTACTAATCCTGGTAAAATAAGGAGTACCCTCAAGAAAACATACAAATGAACAAGAACAAACGTAGAAATTTTTCACTCCGGTATTTTCGATACTATGAGAAAGATGCAAAGGAGATGGCTTACGAAGGATACCGATGAAAGAAAAATTCCTCTTCGACCATAGTCCACATTTTCTCCGAAAAATGAAAGACGACCACTTTTTGACCACAAAATAGAATATTGACCCCTTTTGAACCACGTAATGGACGGTCGACTCCTTTTGGACGAAGTAACAAGACCATCCAAGCACGCTAATTCCCTTTCAAGGGTTACACCTAGTTCGCGGCCGAAAAAAGAGGTGTTTTTTTTTAGAAAATGGGTGTAGGTTTTGAACTTTTTTTCATAGTAAAGCGTATTATTTCAAGTATCTTTGGCAATTTTTTTATTGGGGAATATTCATAAACGACGGAGATACAGTAAATTGCACAGTCCGCTGTGCAAAAAAGGTCCTTCGCGGTGACCACTCCTGCTCGGGAGCAAATCATCTGAATTCAAAAAACCAAACGAATTTAGTTTTTGTACCGTATTATCTAGTGGTTAATCGAAGGATTCAATAAAATAATGATTTTTGAAAAAATGGTCACCGTTCGAAAGTGATCGTCGAGATTTTGGTGAAAAAAATACTCTATTTTCCTCGATATAAAAAAAGTATGCATTGAAGAAAGAAATCCTTCGATTAAGGACTGCCTTTTGATATACGAAAAATGTCTGTGACATTTGAAGCAGATCGGTTTAGTTGTTTTTGAGATATTTTGGTCACCGATTCTAAAAAAGTCATTCCGAGAAAAACGCATTTATAAACACATAGATAAAAACGCTCATAACTCTCCCAATTTTCAACGGACCGACTTGAAATTTGCAGATAATATTTTTGAAAGGTTATATTATACGAATCTGTCGAAAACGAGAAATCGATTTTTTCAAAAATTCCAACTAGGTGTAACGCCTTAACAAGAGATTACGTCACGAGTGGTGCATTTTTGCATTGCTGTTAAAAATGAATTAAATAAACAAGCATTTCAGCTTGAGTTTGCGATATATATTGAAACGCCAGAGAGAAAGCTTGCCAGATGGGATTATTTGAAAAATAAAATTATGCCGATCAAACGCGGACTTTGCTTACAAACCGATCCTTAAGGCCTAAGGCCACTGTAACGGTCCAAAAAAAAGGTTTTTTCACGAATTTTTTGCTTCCAAAATTGAAGGTAATTGAAAAAAAACTTTTAAGGGTGTTATCGGGCATACATTAAACTTTATTATCAAATTTTTTTACAGCAAAAAAAAACAAAATGGCGGTTCCACAGCTATCTTCCCGGGGCATGTTTTGCTTGCAGGGCTCCGCGGCACGCAGCACCACTGGTGCACTTTTGAATCTAGAACAAAAAAAAACCATCAATCTAGAGGGTTATAGCTAGAGAATGTCGATCGGATTTTAAAAAGTATCAATTTTTGTGGATTTGGCGTGCGTTTGAAAAAAAAAAATTGATTTTTGACGAAAAAAACGGCTAGTTTTTTGTTAATAAAAAATCAATAAATAAAGTTATTGAAAATCCCGATCGACATTCTCAAGATAATGTTAATGTTCACATCTGGTCAAAATTTCAAGTAAAAAAAATGAAAATTGTTCGAGTGATGCTGCGTGCCATTTTGAAAAACCGTATTTCGAGAAAAACGCGTTTAAAGTTTTGCGAATAGTTTTTTATTGGAAAAAATAAAAAAAAGAAGGTAAAAAAAAATTTACCGTTAGTCTGCAATCCCAGCACCATACATTTGTCCTTCGATGGCCAAATTTTCGTCTGGCAAAATTTACAGTGGCCTTACCCCTTAAGAGAATGTATTTGTCTATTCAAATTGACGTGGAGCCAAAGGAATTAATTAAATCTGCATACAACGTAGCCAACGGCATCTTGCTCGCTTTCGCATTTAATTCGCAGATCAGCGCAAAATCCGCCCTCTTCTTTTATTCCCGTCCAGGCGTATCGCCTTGCTGATCTTTCTCGCTCCGTTTTTATCTCGCGTCGAAATCTGCTTCAGGACGATCTATCCTTTGCTCTTGTACCCTTTCACGAAGAAACGTGGCACCTCTCGATTCTCGTATGAACTGTATATATGTATATACGAAGAAATTGGTGTGAATTTGGGCCGGCTGTGTTATTCACTTTGTCTCGTCGCCGCCATCGATTGTTCGGTCCAAACTGAAGAGTTTAAGGCGGGATATCCATTTAGACAGGAAAAAATAAGCAATATTGATCGATTTTTTAAACTAAAAAATAATTATTCTAAAATTATCAAACTTTCGGTATACTTTAATAGTATATTCAAGTATACGCAACAATTTTTTAAAATTAATTCATCATCAAAATGACAGTAGACTTTGATTTGCAAAAAAAGGTCAAACATTTGTTCAGTTAGAACATGTATAGTTTCTATGTGACGGTAATTAAAATGAAGAAAATGCAAATTTGAGAAAATGGGACTCAATTTACAAAAAAAATCAACATTGCACGCGACATTTCTGTAAAATGTGGATTAAAAAAGTAGTTTTTTCACAATCTTTCAAAAACAATTTTCGTCAATTGGAAGGTACCAATATTATCAATATTTCTACCAAGTTTCAACTCAATCGGCTCAATAGTTTTTGAGTAATCCTGCACGCCAATTTCGATAATGCAGTTTTGAGAAAAACGCGTTTGAAATTCACGCCCGCTCCGAATCCGAACGGTGAGGCACAGCGTTGACGGGCAGTAACGTTTCAAGTTTTTCGAATTTCGCTTTGAAACTTTGGGAAAATATCCTACATTTATAGTTCTATCGTTTAAATAAAAAAAAAAGAAAAAAAATTTTTTGGATCGTTGTAAATGTATATCTCACCTTAATTCCGTAAATTTTTCGTCGGTTTTCGTCACATCAAACGGTTATCAAAAAATTGCGAAGTTTATTGTAGCTTCATGCTCAAAATAAACTTAAAAAATATCAATCAATTCAATGCAATTGCTACTGCATACTGTACGAAAAGTAAGGATTATGCAATTGCATTGAATTGATTGATATTTTTTAAGTTTATTTTGAGCATGAAGCTATAATAAACTTAATGACTGGTAACATTAAACTTATTGTAAATGCAACTTACAGTAAGTTTCAAAGCGAAATTCGAAAAACTTAATGACTCGTAGCATCGTTCTTTAGTTAAAATTATAAACCAACAGTCAGCACTAAAAAAATATGCTTCTGTTTTAATTACGGAGACTGAAAAAATGTGGCCCACCAACAATTATTCAAATTGCATTTATTGTTGATTGATCTATTTGTTGCACTCGACTTTTTTGGGTAAATGTAAGCTGAAAGAATATTCAAGTTTTGGCCAATTTTTCTTCGTTTACTATATGAGGTGAATATCAATGTATTGAAGTAGATATATTCAGGCGATGTCTTAAAGCGTCTCCTCACTAAACAATTTTCAAAAATTCATTTTTTTTATTTACATTTTTCAAAAGTATACATATCTAAAAGTATCATACTAACATTTTATGAGATCGGAGGAGTCTGACTGTATTTTTGTGTGACATTTACTTTTTACCTGAGCACATTCATCTGCTCGTTAAAAACTTTAAACGCGTTTTTCTCGAAACAACGTTTTTTGACGGCTTGTTGATAAAATATTCGAAACTACTGCACCGATCCTTATGAAATTATAACCACATATTATTTACAACCATAACTATAGTGCATATCAAGAATTTTTTTAAATTTGGATATTTACTATTTTTTTGCCAAAAACGGTGAAAATACGTTTTTTTTCGAAAAATGTTCGTCATTTTGTTATTTTTGCATATATCAAAAATCGTATGATATGCGCTATTGCCATTAATACACTGAATCTAAAACCGTTTGATTTTTTTGTTTCAGATGATCCATCTCCGAGATTTCATCAACAGCGCAGACAATTTTTTCGGACATTTTTTTAACCACCATTTTCGTCTATAAATAGTGTCTTAAATAAAAAATTGTTTTTAATGTATTTCGAAAGTGTATGTATTAAGTGTAATGACGTTTATATCAATATCTATAATACAAACCTATCGAAAAAATTCATGAAAATAGCCTTTTTTAGCGTCTAAAGTGAGAAGACGCCTTAATTTCTTTACTCCCACCCGTTAAAAAACAATGTGTGGCAAGTGTAGGGTAGAGCCACCAAAGAGGGGGCGCTACCAAAGAGTTCGCAATGCTTCTGATTGTTTTATTTTTCTTCTGTTAGCAATCTAACCTGTCAGTGGCACATGTCATGCTAAGATGTTGGACAATAACTCGCTTCCGTGAGGTTTTTATTTCCAATTTTATGACTAATAATAGACTCTTTATGTGTTTGATCTTATTTTTTAACAATTTTGAACACGTTTTGTAAGGTTTGCGATCAATTTGCACACAACGAATGTTATTATACTTGAAGTTAGTGATCCAAATTTTGTCTCTATTGAGAGGTTATGTCGCCATCTTGCTTGCTTACGAAAATTGTAATGACCATAGACGAAAAACAGGTATTTGATAAGAGTACGCACCCAAAGAGTGCGCCACTACTCCGTTCTCATGCGCACTCTTCTATTAAAGGTTCTCACTGCGTACTCTGGGCAACACCATAAGAGTGTGCACGGAACAAGTTCTAAGTTTAAGGCTTTTTCAATATTTTTCGAGATTATTAATTAATTAATTGTTACATATTCCTTTTTTTCTATTTAGCTTCGTTGAGCATACTATGTTGCCGGCTTTTGCTCTGACATAACCTCTAAAAACGCCGACCGGCCGAAACGCGTGTCCGCAGCTGTGACCTGGGACAGTCAACCTAACAGTCAACCTAACAGCCTCCAATTACGAGAGGACCGTGCCGTCTATTTTAGTAGGATTTTTAACCAACAAAAATTAATTTCCTGATGATCCTAACTCCTTAAAATTAACATATATGTAAATAACAATAACGCTTATCTGCTGCGCACGTGAAAAATTTCGCGATATTCATTCGTAAACATCATTAATATTTTGCTACTATAAGTTAGCACTGGTAACGTCATTAGCATCGAAACATCGTTTAGTCCCCCCGTTCAAAAATGATTTAGCAACAACCTTAAGGAAGTTACGTTAGAATCTCTTGAGCAGATCGGATGTTTGAAAAGTGGGAATTTCAACCAAATATAGTAAGGCTATGCATATAAAAGTAACCTAATAAGTAACCTATACATATAAAAGAACATGTCCTGACTGATTCATCAACAACGAACCAAAACCGCTGAAGCTGATTACATGAAATTTCGATAGTTGGTTGCTTTCGTAAAGCAAGCACCCACTAAAAAGGAATTTTTCGACATTCAACCCTTTAGGGAAGAAAAGGGGTGGCAAAGTTTGTATGAAAATTAAAAAAAATCCGGTCGGATTTACTTGAAATTGGGAATTCGTACTTCTTGACACAATCAATAAAACACGTATTTAAGCCTTTTAGAAATGCAACCCCTAAGGGGTGAAAGGGGGTGACAAAGCTTGTAATGTAAAATGAAACAAATCTGGTCAGAAGATTTACTTGAAACTTAGTATCAAAGCTCTTCAACGCAATTAATAAAACACGTATTTGACCGTTTTTCGAAATTCAACCCCTAAACGAAAGGGGGTGGCAAAGTTTGTACGGAAAATTTAAAAAAATCGGATCAAATTTACTTGAAACTTTGTATTACTGCTCCTGGACACAATTAATGAAATTTCACCGTTCGTGGAAATTCAATCCTTAAGGGGAAAAGGGGGTAGTAACGTTTGAATGGTAAAATAAATATCAGTTCAGATTTACTGGAAACTTAGTACTAATGCTCTTCAACACAATTCTCCGTGTTCCTTAATAAAACACTTTCGGAGCACGTTTCATTAAGGAGCATTCACCGCAAGTTCACCACGCGAACGACGCCGCGGGCGTAAAGCTAGTCTTTCATAATTATCAAGATTTAGTGTGATTTAAAAAAAACATATCTATACAAGATAACATTGGGTTGCCATTAAAAAAAAATCCCGTAAATGATTTCAAACTCCAACAATTCAAGAAAATACTCTTAAATTTGATGATACAAATGAAATAATGCAATTCGGGAACTTGAACATTAGTTTCTCATTAAATTATTGCACTGCCAAGCTCACCACATGCGTAAATTTGTTTTTTTGCTCAAAGCTTTTTCTATGAGGAAGCCGAAGTTCAAATACTGACATACCATATATCTATATATGACACAAAGCCTCTCGCCGTGAAAAATATTCGACCTGAAACCTCAATAGTTTTTTCCAGCGTTTCCAAACAATTAAAGTTTTTCAAATATTTCCCAAGCAAATTTTCTCAATACTTCTGCTCAACTGTGTCCTACTTCGTCTCATCTCCTTTTCTCTCTTTATCTTTCCCTCTTTCTGTCCCCCGCTCTATCCGCAAAAAAAAAAACAATTCACCATTCTAATTCTTTACTCCGTTCGCCCATGTACACATTCTCTCACCAAGATTTACACTCAATGGTTAATGTTTTTCTCGTTATTATTATTATTATTTAAAATTCACCGTGGCGATAAATACGTAGAGGTCGCGATGCGATACTATACATTCGCGATGCGACAGAGTCGCATGGGGGGGGGGGATGATTTTGAAATATTTG
The DNA here is from genome assembly GCA_944452715.1 of Ophion slaviceki. NCBI lineage: Eukaryota > Metazoa > Arthropoda > Insecta > Hymenoptera > Ichneumonidae > Ophion > Ophion slaviceki. The sequence continues at coordinate 52,536,976 of OX101784.1, forward strand.
TCGCCGGGCATAAATTCGAAGGCGGCAGCCTCTCGGCTCATACTCGTGGACTCGAACCCTTTTCATCCTTTTTTTGTGGCTTGATAGGTTTTTTTTGCTTTTTTTTAATTCACTTATTTTTTCTCCGCTGCCGAATCTTTCTCTACTTCGACTGCTGCTTGTTCTTCGTGCCCCTTCTGCTGCTCTCCGTATGGCCATGCCGACCGTTCCTTCCTTCCGTGGCTGTTGAGTTTTGTGCTGCTGTTTGTACCTCTCTCTCTCTCTCTCTCTCTCTCTCTCTCTCTCTCTCTCACTCTCTCTCTCCCTCTCTTTTCCTTGCTCACAAGATCGCGCACACGCCGTTTCACCGAGAAGAAAACGATCACGAGAGAGGAGCACACAGCTTCCTCCTCTTCTCTCTTGTCCTTCCAGCACGTTGTTCTCGCATTCTTTTCGGGTCCCGACCTCCATTGTCTCGCGAGCGCTAATAAACCATCGAACGGGCCACCCCCGTGTATAGATCGGCCATTGTTATTATTTTCGTTCGAAATACTCCTCCCTCCTCTTTTCCGAGCGATATATATATATATATATATATATATATATATATATATATATATATATATACACATACATACATACGTACATATATATGCACACACACACACACACACACACACACACACATATATATATAGTATATATGTAAGTACGAACAGAAACAGAAATTGAAAGTGAAAGCAAAAATTCCCGACGTCCCATGCCCCCTTCTCGCGAGCCGGGAAGTCTGGATGAACGAAAGATCGGTTTAACACGAACACATACAGGTATATGTACCTATATACGACCCCATGGCGTGCATTATGGTATTTCGATGCACGCTCTCCTTACATTCTCGCCGCAGTCCCATCGTTACATTTGACTTGTCGTCCCTTCGCCCAAATGTGCTATATATATTATCAATATATCCCATCAAAGTTTGTCAATTGATAATGTCTTATTACCGTCTTGGAAATCGTTGAAATTCTGACAAATATTGCGGAGAGAACGACGAATAACAAGAGCTTTGACGCCTACTAGTTATCAATGTGGGGACCATCTCAATGCTAACAAGCATTGATTCTAGTTTTCATGAAGGTACAAAAATGCACATACCCAAATGCGATCTAAATTGATTACTTCTCCTTTGAAAGTATGGGGGCGTCCATTAATTACGTGAGGCGTTTGGGGGGGGGGGGGGGGGGGGTCGAGCGAAATCTCACCCAATCTCACATGGGTGAAAGGGGGGCTTCGGCAAATATCACGTAATTTTAGTAATTTTAGTAATTTTAGTAATCACCTAATTTTTATCACGTAGGGAGAGTCTCCCCACCACTTTACATGGTGGAGTAAATGGTACTACAACCGCAGTTACTTCTACTACAATTTATTTTCCGTGAACGTATGCATTTTGAAAAATCTCACGTGAGATTCGGAGAGGGGGAGTGGGTCGAGCAAAATCTCACGACATCTCACCAGGAGGGGAGGGGGGGGTCGAAAAATCGCCAAAATCACCTCACGTAATTAATGGATGCCCCCTATACCGTGAACTACCTGTGTCGTAATCGGCGTTTTGCCCTGAAACGATGGACGAGCTGAGAGGTAAAAATGCTGGAATGGACATTGGATTGGGGGAATTTAAAAAACGTGGGGTCTCGCGATTATTGAACGGGAACGAAGCTGAGAAAACTGTGCAAACAAAAAAGTTGTGCATTGCTTCCTGGTCATTTTATTTCGTTTACAAAATTTCGTTTATGAACAAGTTCTGTTTTTTAAATTGGGTTTTTTGGAGCAGAAGATTTAGGAATTTGTTGGTTTGTATTGTATCTCAATAATGCAGTGTTGAATACTGCTAGCCATCGTCACGCCAAACATAAACATTGTACCATTAATTTGTGTGTACAGAATTTTGTCCAGATATGGTAAGTTTTAGAAAAGTTGCAGAATAAAACGACCGTTATGCTAGAATTAAAAAAAACCAAACAAACTCCTTAAGGAGTTTCGATACCAAAATCTAAATGTTTATAGACGATTGATATTCTTATCATCGAGAGATTAATTTAGGATGCAATAACTGTCCAAAATTCATCCGTTTCACCACATAGTTTCGGAGATTTTTAAGGTTCAAGCTGAACCTTCATGCATTTGGTGATGGACGTGGCACTTCGTAAACACTCGTTATAGGGCTGTAGGGGTAAAAATAATGCTTCGATTAATTTTTTTTTAACTGAACAAATTGTCATTAGTGCTAAGAATGTCGTGTTAAAAAATTAAGCGGTTTTCCACTTGGTTCATTAATAATACTCGAATAAAGATGTGAACTTTGAGCTCAAACGGTTTGTTTTCAGATATTCACGACATTTCTAGATTAAATGTGGTAACACCGCGTTACCGAGCTCTCCCGATTGAGCCACTCGACGAAGTCAAGCATTAACTGTCGAGTATTTCAAAATATGTCGAATCCCCTTAAAACAAAATGCTTTCAATGATTTTATTTAAATTCAACGCACGCACATTAAATTGATAAATATTTCCGAGGGCTACAATCGATAGTGACGACTTATCTCTAAGTGAATTACAGTAAGCGGAGCATTTCAAATTTTGAAAAAGTTATAGCGTAAAAATCTTTTTTTCTGAAAATGTATATTCCCTCAAAATTTAGAGCGTTTCCCCGATTTTTCTGAATTCATTCAGAATATACTTTCTGAGATGCGCTATTAATGTGCACAAATTCAAAAAAGTTATCTTGAAAATTGTCGAAGTTTTCGCGTTGACAAAAATCCCTATACTCTAATGTCATTTTCTATCTACACTGCGACCTCTTTTGTCGGGACCTCCACAGATGAAACGGCCCCCCACTATGTGCCGAATATCGATTGGTGTAGCGCATAGTGGGAGAAGCGAGCAGCGCTAGCGTGAGGCTCGACGCATGGTAAACAATCGGAGAGGGCTTTGAGAGCTTAATAGAGGTCGCAGTGTATTTACATTTTAAACACATTTCGATTGGAATCGCAAAATAGAGAATCCAAAAAACAGGACCTCTTCCACATAAAAGCAAAATATCGATATTACGAAAAGAAACGTTAACGGGTCTTCTTACTTTAGGCGCTAAAAAAGGCTATTCCCATGAATTTTTTTGATAGGTTTATATTATAGATATTCATATAAAAGTTGTTACGGTTAACCTTTTCGTTGACAGAGAAAATTCGACAAAAAGTGCCCAAAATGGCAGGAAAATTTTTTTATCCTGAAAACTTGTACTCTGGGGTTTTTGAGGGTGCTGATTACGAATCTGAACTAAAAATTCAGAAATTCACAATGACGAACAAATATGGCGAATGAAAATACAAATAATACAAATTGATTTAGATGAAACTCGGTACTCATAGGTTGTGTAGGTCACTGATTATGAGTCTGAACATTTTGAATTTTCAAATTTAAAGTTCAGATTCGTAATAAGCGACCTCCAAAATCCCGGAGTACTAATTCATCTAAATTCGTCTAAATCGAGTAAAGTTTCCGATTTTTGTCCAGCATATTGGCGCCCCCATTGTGAATTTCCAAATTTTTACTTCAAATTCCGATTCAGCTAGCCCGAAAACCCCCGAGTGAGGCTCCGATTTCGAATCAGAGCAAGTTAAAAAGGGAAATAAAGGTTGACGCACTATTCCATCAATGCCACACAGGGAACGAAATTATTTGACGCACTATTGCGTCAATGCCAACGAAGGGGTTAATAAATACACTTTAGAAATAGATTAAAATTTTTTTTCACGTATTTATGTAACTCAAACAAACCTTTAACGCGTTTTTCTCGAAAACAACGTTTTTCGACCGCTTGTTGATAAAATCTTCGAAACTACTGCACCGATCCTTGTGAAATTTTAACTACATATTTTTCACAACTATACCTATAGCGCATTTTTACTATTTTTTTTGCCAAAAAAGGTGAAAAAACACGCTTAACTTGTTTTTTCGAAAAATGTCCGCAATTTTGTTATTTTTGCATATATAAAAAATCGTATGATATGCGCTATAGCCATTAACATACTGAATCTAAAACCGTTTGATTTTTTCGTTTCGGATGATCCATCTCCGAGATTTCATCAACAGCGCAGACCTACAATTTTCTTAGGACATTTTTTTAACTACCGTTTTCGTCTAAAAACAGTGACTTAAATAAATAAACAATTTTTTCAAGTGTATTTTGAAAGTGTGTTTATTAAGTGTAACAACTTTTACATCAATATCTAAAATATAAACCTATCAAAAAAATTCATGAAAATAGCCTTTTTAGCGTCTAAAATGAGAAGACCCCTGAACATAGTAAAAAAAAAACAACGAAAAAACAATACGACGGTCATTTCCGCGACAGGACTCTATGGAGCATTCGTAATTCGCAAGACGTGCCTCATCCCGAGGTTCACGTTATTGTGCTGCCATATGGACGCGCAAGGGGGAAAAAGAGAGCGCGTTACCTGCTCATAAGCGCATAACATTATATACACGCGTTTTATTGCAGGAAGAAAATAACGCGCGCGCGCACGAGAATCCAGACAAAAATTAAGATAAGCAGATACAACGTTGGAGAATTCAAGAGACCTCGCTGTGATGATCGCGCATTTGTCCTTGTACAGTCGCGCGCATGTAATCTCGAGGCTCATTACGAATCGCATTCGGAGTTGGTGCGGATCGCAAGACCGCAAGGGCTCTCGCGTAAGGATAATAGCGTGTAATAATCGTAACCACGCGCTGATAACACGAACTCGAGAAGTTTGATGAAACGTGCCCAAACACGCGGTCGAGCCGCAAAAAAAAGTGCAAGTATCACTGACGAACAAGCGCAACCGGAAAGAACAAAAAAAACGTGGGCGTTAGTTGCAACCGAGAGAAATATGGGAAGGCACAGAGAGCTGATGTGACCAAATGGTACAAGATACACGTATTCTCTTTAAAAACTTTTGAATAGGTAAAAAAGTACCTGAAGTAATTTGAAAAAATCCCCGAAAATGTTATTTGTTTTTCCTTGAAAAAAAGATGGTTTACCGTAAATATGATTATTATTTATTCGAATTCAAAAAGTGGCTACATTATATTTATTTAATTGATCAGTTACACAAAAAAAACATGCAATCTTTTATGCAACAGCCAAGTATAATATACATGCAAGTGTGCAAGAAATATTGTACAGAAAATTGTTAAACCTTACAAATAATATTATTAAAAATTGTTTTGGTTTTCTTTCTTAAATCGCATTATTATAACACAAAAATAATATGACCATTATAAAGAAATGCAACATATGAACCATGCAAGTATACTGGAAACGATGTGCAAGGGCTTGGCGTGCATGGTTGAGAATAAAAAGCTCGGGAGGACATAGAATTTTTTGTTGCTACCATCGGCATAAATAACCATTGCAACACAATATGTATATTATTTTACATTTTAACATTATACCAATTGCCAGTCAATGGCCAAATTATATTTCATTTAAGGAATTAGGCCACAGTAACGGGTATGAAATCATGTGCGAATTTAACAATTTTTTTGCGTATGAAAAAATGATTCACTCATAAAATTAATTATACATCTATTTAGTATGAATATCAAGGTGTTAGAAAATATAATTTTATTTTTATTTTTCGAGGTACAAAATGGCCGATTTCGTAATATTTTCTTTTGTTATCTTTTTTTAGGCGCTCCGCGGCGTGACATTTAGCATCCACAATTTTTTACCTAGAACAAAAAACAAAAATTCTCGTTAATCTACATTAGAATACCTAGATAAGTACGTACGGAATTTAAAAAACATTGTTTTATTCAAAAGTTGTAGGTATTTGAACTTAGGATATGAATTTTCAGTGAAAAATTTCGTCAAATCTGCTCATAATCTGCTCATAAAATGAAAAATTTTCGATTAATCAGAAATTCCGTAAGTACTTCTCTGCGAAATGCAATTACGAACACAACCTTTAAATTTGAAGTAAATCGAGTGAAAATTGTTGAAGTTATTTGTCACGCCAATTGGAAAAAAGCTGTTTCGAGAAGTTTCGAGTAGACGGCCATTTTGTAGATCGAAAAAAAATATATATATATATTCTAACAGCTTGATGTTTATACGAAATAGATGTGTAATTAATTTGATGAGTCAATCACTTTTTCATACGAAAAAATCGTCAAATTCTACATAATATATATAAAATAAAATAATATCTATAATAACACATAAATTTGTGATAAAATTTGTGATTCATATATTGATCTGATTTTTTGATTATTTAAATGAAATAAGATTACAAGTGTGCGAGGACTAAAGGACACATCACTGATCTGATCTATACTTCTTTGGTGCATTAAATTAATTAACATTCACATAACCAATTAAGGGTAGCAAAGTGTTTAATGGTCATCCTCAACATAGATGAGATAATGGTTCCATAAGTAGTATTTCTCGTTTTCATGATTTTTATTATAATTGTATTTTTATTATTATTATAGCCATGAATTCCAGTCAGTGAAGTGATTTTTTTTTAAATACTCATACACTGAATTTACACGGATAATGCGCTTTGTAGATCCCACTTGAGGCCGCTGAACGAGATATCAATTTTTCATTATTCTCTAACGAATTTCAGGTTTGGAGAACCCAAAGATGGATATTTATCGTCTGATTGATTGAGAGGAAATTCGATTTTTTTTCCTGCTCGATACTCAAAGCTCTGAGATTTTTTTTTTGCCTTAGTTCGATGGAAAAAATTCATACTTCTGGCCTCTCGTTTTTGCAATCAAGCTAACAAATAAATATATGCGAAATATATTTGTTAGCATTAGTTTTGCAATGCCTAAAGACGTTTTGCATTCCTTCCACTTGATGCGAGACAAATGCATATTTTCATTTCTCGACACCTACCGCTCAACATTTTGCGTTGTCTTCGAGCAATGAAAAGTTCATATTTCCGATTTTTCCGTACCTGAAAACAACATTTTTCGGTACTCTTCGGTAACTACTAGTAACTCCGTTACTACTAGTAACTAGTAACTAGTAACTTCGGTACTACTTCGGTAAAAATAGGCGTTTGTTTACGTTGGCCCTAATAAACGCGATAATCATGTTTAGAGGTTAGAGCTGTTAAGGGGTTACCCCCACTTGCGATTTTGAAAAAATCGATTTTTTTTATTGCATTTTTTTGAAGTGCAATTTCAAGTGCATTTTTTTTTTGATGCCCGGAATAGATGACTCTATGTAAGTTTACAAAAAAAAATATTTTCTTTGTGTAAACTGAAATTGAAACTTTAAACGCGTTTTTCTCAAAATGGCATTTCTGAAGTCGGTGACCAAGATTACTCGAACACTAATGAACCGATCTTCTTGAAATTTTGCAGGCTTATTTAATACATAAAAATGTAGTCTTTAATCGTTCGATTTTTCTTTTTCGAAAAAATGGCCGTTTGATAGCCAAAAACAGCCGTTTTTTTTTTTCATTAAAATCGAACCATTAACTTTGACTGTTCGCCATTTTGTGAAAAATGAATATTTTTTAAAATCCTTCGATTAAAGACTAGTTTATACTTATATTTGACTAAATCCATCCGCATTTTTTTTTCAGATAATCCACTTCGCCGCAATGTTGGTCACCGCAAACCGTGTATATAAAAACATTATTTCATTGGCGGCCATTTGCCACTAAACAATGTAATATTTTTCAATAAAAAAATTACTGAAAGTTCTTCAAGATGTGTTCTTTAAGATGGTATATTGATCGATTAAAAAATTTTTGTAGTTTTCTTTAAAAAAATTCATGAAAAAGGCCTTTCTTTTGCGCTACATGTGGGGGTAACGCCTTAAAACCACTGTAACACGTTAGATATGTATATATAGCAAGCAAGGTGCAGTCAGCTGTAGAGAAATGTGAGAGAACACGAGTTATGGGGGCACTGCGTAGGCTCTCTCTCTAGACTGCGCAGAGCGAGTCTAAAACTCGTCGCTTATTGCGCCTGTTGAGAAAAGGGTTAATAAACTCTCAAAAGGGCGTATGTAGGGTATGATTCCCAATTATTGGCACTTCGAGGGCCAAATTATTGGCACTTCAAGGACTACTGCGTAGGTAGGAGAGGAGTGTCAACAATTGGTGAGGTGCCAAAATAAGGTCACTTTCCCCTACTATGTTTACAATATCACCGAATGCCCTTATTCGACTCAACAAACGAGTGTCGAAACATTTTTCTAGTCATAAAACCGTTCGGAAATTCGATGGTAAATTATGAGGTCTCAGAATTGAGTAGCGGGATCGAAAAATAACTTAAACAAAATCGATAGGAAAACGTCGCATTGCATTTGTGAAATGTCATTAGATTTTCGAATTGCCGTCTCGTTTTCGCGGGACATCAATTCAAAGTTAAAACACGACGAGTAAAGAGCCAACGTACCACATAAAGACTATGCAGCGTGTTCATTAGTTCATCAATGGCGTCGAATTCGGTGGTGCCGAAATGCTTTTCCTGTTTTTTGGCATCAAGACGGTGTCGACAAAATATATGAAAAAAGTCGTCGTTTTTACGTACCATCAAACTACACAATTATAGTCCAGGGCTTCAACTATAGTCCAGCTACCTCTTCGAATAAAATCGAAGTGGCTGCGACTATTAACCCTTCCTTGACCCACTTATATTTGGCCACGAGTTTGACACACTGGGTTAATTTGACCCGGATAGTATTTTATCCGCTTGCCATTAACAACCCTTCGGTCGGTTTTTATTTAAAAAATCCGGCATACACTTTAAACATTTCTTAATATGTCTGCATGATTAACATTCGGAGAGTATAAAATTAAATTGTAAGAAAATGATTGTAGACTTTCAATTTTGAAAAAAGTGAGCATTTTATTTCAAATTCGTCCGGGTCACAATGACCCAGTGTATCAAGGAAGGATTGAATATATAGATCCGAGGTATTAAATATATAATTCAATTCTTTAGTGGGAGAAACACACATTTGAAACCTGACAAATCTGGACCATAGTTGACAAATCTGAACCATAGTTGTGCAGTCTTACGGTTACTATTAAAAGATGACAATCGCTTTAAAAAAAAGTGAAATCATCGACAACCTTTAAATGTTTCTCATCGTATCTCCTGTAAATTGACCACTTATTACAATTTAACAATTAACTAACGCAATCATTTCATTGTTAAATTGTTGAAAACAGTGCTTCGAGAAAAACGCGTTCGGTTTGAGGTATGATGCTGGTGCCGCTCGCCCGGCCGCCTGTTAGAAGCTGCAGCTCATTCGATTTTGAGAATATTTCTATGAAATTTCCCGGGACCATAACTAAAAGTTAATACCGTCGAACGAAAATATTTTTGGAAAGTGCCATTTTTTACTCACCTAGGTAGATGTAGCTCGTTGAGTGTAAAACAGGAGCCACGCGTTTTCGACGCTGTGCGATCTTCACTCACGCAACCGAGTGCATATACGATACAGGTAGCGAGATGAAGCCAAGACTATAGTTGTAGACGCGCTGCAAAATAAAAAAGAGGAATTGTAAAGAGGAAAAAAACGACAAATAGGGAGAAAAAGGATACACAGGGGTAAAAATGGCGGCGCTCTTCTCTCGGCGGTAATATGAGATCTCGTATATAGCAGTGGCTAAGATCTAATCTCGCAAGCGCGTCGTCGCGTCCACGAAGAGAAGAAACACTAGACCCGCTCAGGGAAAGAGAAAAAGACAAAGACATTTGTTTCATACGAGAGGCAGCGAAAGAAGAAAAGATTGAGAGAGAGAGAGAGAGAGAGAGAGAGAGAGAGAGAGAGAGAGAGAGAGAGAGTGTTAGAAGTCCTGTGTACGTAGGAGAATATTGTATAACGTTCATTCACTATGAAGCTCGGAAGGTGGGCTCCATGACCAAACGCGAGACACCGAAATCAGCAGAAGCTAAAACAGAAGGACATGACGTGGCGAGAGAGGCGGAGAGTAGAAGACGAAGCATGAAGAATATATAGAGGGTGTCTCAGAATGACTTGACATTTGAATTTATTAAGGGGTTACCCCCACTTGCGATTTTGAAAAAATCGATTTTTTTTATTGCATTTTTTTGAAGTGCAATTTGAAGTGCAGTTTTTTTTTGATACCCGGAATAGATGACTCTATGTAAGTTTACAAAAAAAAATATTTTCTTCGTGTAAACTGAAATTGAAACTTTAAACGCGTTTTTCTCAAAATGGCATTTCTGAAATCGGTGACCAAGATTAATCGAACACTAATGAACCGATCTTCTTGAAATTTTGCACGCTTATTTAATACATAAAAATGTAGTCTTTAATCGTTCGATTTTTTTTCGAAAAAAATGGCCGTTTTATAGCCAAAAAACGGCCGTTTTTTTCGTTAAAATCGAACCATTAACTTTGACTGTCCGCCATTTTGTGAAAAATGAATATTTTTTAAAATCCTTCGATTAAAGACTAGTTTATACTTATATTCGACTAAATCCATCCGCATTTTTTTTCAGATGATCCACTTCGCCCCAATGTTGGTCACCGCAAACCGTGTATATAAAAACATTATTTCATTGGCTGCCATTTGCCACTAAACAATGTAATATTTTTCAATAAAAAAATTACTGAAAGTTCTTCAAGATGTGTTCTTTAAGATGGTATATTGATCGATTAAAAAAGTTTTGTAGTTTTCTTTAAAAAAATTCATGAAAAAGGCCTTTTTTGCGCTACAAGTGGGGGTAACGCCTTAATAAAACGTATTTAATTTATTTGAAAAGTACGAATATTTTTATTCGAATATAAGATACAAATATGGAGGTTATGCGTAGAACACAATATCGGATAAATGGCCACCTCGTCCCTGTTTTCAAACTCTTTTGACGAAATGTTCAATAACATTTTGGCATAATTGCGGGGTAATTTCATTAATGGTGCTCCCAATTGCTTTCTTGAGCTCCGGAATGGTCAGTGGATCATTGGCATAAACTTTTCCTTTCAGAAAAGCCCAAAGAAAGAAGCCCAATGGCGTCTAATCGCACGATCTTGGTGGCCAATTCACATCGCCGCGGCGCGAGATAACACGACCATGACACTTCGTCTGCAGTAACTAAACAGTAACATCGCAGCGAATAACAATTAATATGCGTTGCTCGATTGTGTAATTCGCCATGACTAAACCTCAATACTTCCTGATGCCAGTTGTCAAAGATTGGTACTCTATGTTCGCCACGAAAAAAAAATGGCGCGCTATTTAAAATGTTAGGACATTTTGAGACACCCTTTATATTTGAGCAATACCGTGTAGCTCAAATTCGCAGAAAAGGGATCTGTGTCCACTACTCTACTACTTCATTCTGTTACCGCACTATGGCTCTAGGACAGAACCATTGAGGCGACTATGGACGATAGCACTGCTGGTAAAACTTTAAATGTATTTGTTTACGAAATTATGTTTTTGAAAACGCCGTACACGATTTCTCGACATCTAATGAAGAGATTGACTTTAACTTTGGTACACTTAGGTATTTAGTGTAATAGTAATTTGATCTTGACCATCTTTTTTTTCTTAAACTTTATTTTTCTTTGTTATTAACAATAATGTCAATTTTTCTCGAAAAATCGAAGAAAAAAATCAAAAATTGATTAGATAGAAATGAAATTATTAAATTATTGGATGAAAAAATGATATTATTAGATAGAACAGTGGCCAGCGTGTCATCTCCATAAAGCGCCGTATAAATGAGACGATATTGAGACTCGTCATTTTTCGTTAAAAGTTCGGTAACTTGGCTTGAAATGTTACCAGTACATTGGAATGTATTTTTACTTGATTATAGACGAAAATCGGTTAATTGTTAAATATTCGAGCTCGCGAAAGGAGTACCCTAAAACACAATTGCTCTTTTTCTTTCAGACCCGACGGGCGGCCAAAATCAAATATACCGTTGAGCCCCTAACGTTCAAACGTCCTTCACGAGATTGATTATAACTTCTCCAATTATTAATATTTTTAATAATACTTGGTACACAACTTCGTTAATGTACATGCAAATAAATATCCAAACGACTTTTCAATTACCTTACTTAAACCTTCAAAATTAATTTTTTCCAATATCCCTGATTTTCGGACCGTCAGAGTAGCCTAACCCCTTACGTTAAGGTTTTCTTTAAACTCGCGGAATCAGCTTTTTAACGGAGACTTTGTCCTTGGAGTGCCATATTTCAGGTGTTTTTGCATTTTATTTTTTTTTAAAGGAAACGAGTAAAGCTTTTTGAGTGCGGTTTTTTTCTTGCTTTTATTCATGATACACAGAACGTTAAAAATAACAAAAAAACCAAAATGGCGGCCGTTGCAGCTCCGCGAAAACAGGTCCTCAAATCGCGGGAGGTAAACGGCTGACATCACTGCTTTGTTGATCTGAAACACACATTCAAAGCATATTATCAATCTGTGACCCTTTGGTCATGGAATGACGGATGGGTTTTTCGTTTAGTACAAATTTCGGAAAATGGCGGCAATTTAAAAAAAAATCGAATTTTCGCGTTTTTTTCGCATAAAAAGATAAATAATAAATGCAAAAATGTATCTATCGAAAAAACGATCCGTCATTCCGTGAAGACATATTTTCTGAGTATGCTCTCCAAATTTCAGGTCGATATGTTAATTACAGCGGTCAGGAGAATGTCAGCCATTTTTAAAAACGTGTTTTCGAGAAAAACGCGTTTAAAGTTTTGTAATGTGTTTACACAAATGTGTTTATAATTACCGCTAATCGGCAATGCCTGGTCCATAGAGGCATCCCTCCTCTTCTTCTAGCTGCTCATGTTGAGCTCAAATTGATTTTTTGAAAATTTCAAGGACAAAGGCTCCCTTAACAGTAACCATTCTCTCTCAATCAGCTATTCTATAGTTCGATGGAATTCTTCTGCGGTTTGTTGTAGTGATGTTAATAATATAGGATAAAACTAGTCAAAGCTTTAACTGCACACTTCTGCCACGAATGTCTGACTCTGCGTGGGGTCGATCTGACCCCAGACGTTTTTCAGATCGCTGTATTTCGGTGAATATGCATTTTTTTGTAGAGACGTTTTTTGTAGTCGATGATCCTTATTTTATGGGCCAAAATTGATTTTTCAAGAAAAAGAAAACAAAAATTAAGTGCCTAAACATTCGTTTTAAAGCAGGACATGCGTTGAAAATGCGTACTTGCACGAAGAAGAAAATGGAGTCAATACGACCCAGTGTGCAGTCGAAGGGTGAAGGCATAAGTATTTGTATTGTTAAATTGCGTACCCATGTTTTTACTTCATTGCATTATATACCAATTTTGTGGTAGGACCTTTTCGCAAAAACGGCACAATAAACATCACCATCACTAATCACGTTTCCGACCTTATATTGATTTTTAGATTATCGATCTTCAAGATCAATTCTCACAAGTCCGAACGATTCATTTGTTAATGTCGCATTTTCAAGTTTCTTTGTTACGCGCAATACGCTGGCGCTGCCGCAAATATACTATTCGTCTTTGATGCACTGCCGTACAGGCGCACCGAAATGCTCGTATATAAACGTATAATTACGTGTATTGGCGTAGCTCGTAAATCGTACTCCCTCCTCATACCTTGAGCTCACGTTCGGCTGCTGCTACCGCACGGGAAAAATTCTCTCGCTGCCCAAATGTCGTCGCGTGTTTCCGGGTGGGTATAAATTGTGCGACAAAATGCTTTGAGATACTTTCGTACCTGTAACACGGCCTCGATGCACAACTTCCGGGACAATTAGGCGACGGGGTGAACGGCGACAAAGTCTCTTCACGGCCTTTTCCAGTCACGCTTTTCGAAACACCGTTCATAATGTCACTTCCACTTATGGGCGTTAATATGTGTAACATATGTGAGTATAGATTAACAGGCTGTAATGGGTCATTAGCATAGGCGACACTCGGCCCATCGTATACCTAGTACGTTAACGAAACAAATGGAAATCAATTTGTGTGTGTGTGTGTGTGTGTGTGTATGTGTGTGTGTGTGTGTGTGTGTGTGCGTGTGTGTGTGTGTGCCGAGTGTCCTATTTTAATCTTATACCTAATTTATCTCGAAAAATACTTATCGAGTATTGAATGTTATAAAACTTCGAGTATAGGTTTCAAAGGGAGAAAATTCAAAATGACGATGTTAAGATGCTCGAAATGTCTATTTTAAATGGGATCATGCATTTTTTTCAGCAAAAAATTTGTCAAGCCAAAAATAACAACTTTTGTAGGCAAAGATTTTTTATAACGTTCATCGATTTTAGGTTAGAACGCCATGTTTTACTACTTTGTTTGTTTGGGTCTCTGCGCTTACACTTGGGTTTGTTTGATAACGGAAGTGACGAGCCGCAGAGACCTAATCCTTTTTTGGGTTTGTTTGGGTTATCGAACAAACCCAAATAAACTTACACCAACACACACACGCGCACTTACACGAGGCAGGTTAAAGACCTCCTCGTGGTGCATTCTGGACAGCGTAAAATAGTAAAAAAATTGTATTCTAACCTAAGAATTATGAACGTTATCCAAAAACGTTCCCCACAAAAGATGTTAGTTTTGGCATGTTAGTCTGGAGCAGTATTTTTCGAGATAAATCAGGTATAAGATTTAAATGGGACACCCGGTATACACACACACACACACACACACACACACACACACACACACACACACACACACACACACACACACACACACACACACACACACACACACACACACACACACACACACACACACACACACACACACACACACACACACACACACACACACACACACACACACACACACACACACACACACACACACACACACACACACATATATATATATATATACAGCACTAGCGACAGCAGCAGTTGATCGAGGAAAGAATAATAATGCGAGGTAATGGCTCGGGCGTAGTAGCCAAGAGGTGCGACGAGGGATAAAACGGAAACAAAAGACCGATTGCTATCTCTTAGTTATACGGTGCATCGTGGAGTACAGCGTCGGCTGCTCGACAGTCCGTTTCTCTTTATATATATATATATGTGTCTCATTTCAAGGATCATCCTGTCCCCAAAATTAATGATGCGCCTATAAAAATAAGCAGGTGTGTTGATAGAGAATCATTTCGCAGGAACATCACGGCAAATCAAATTGTGATCTTTTAATACAGTTACATGTATTACCTTGTAATCACTTTTTTACACATTCCGAAACTGTAATTTCAGTCATCGCTTTATGCGTTTTGTAGTGTGAAATAATACACTTAAGTGCTTTATAACTATATAATAAATCATTATTAAAAATTATTATATATGTAAGAATTTCTTATAAAACTATATAATAAATAATACACTTAAGTGCATTATTTCTATGCGTACTTAGTATGTAATTTGATTATTTTTTACACACGCATGCATGTCGGTTCAATTTATTGTTATTTGTCATTGCCTTACCTCCTGAAACGATTTTTTTTTAAAGAAAATATTTCGCCTACATATGGAATTGAGTCTAAAACCTACTTGCCTATCTACTGCCTATACTACGCATTCTACTATCGAGTGCTTGTAGCATTTTAATCGCAGTAATGGCATAACAGACAGAAGTAATTCCTATAATTATTTGTTGCATCACATAAACTAAATTATTTACTTAATGCCATTGGGATAATTAGAGAGTTTTAACAAATATCATGCTGTAGAAAGATTCAAACATAACCTATACATACAATTCCTCTCTCTCTCTCTCTCTCTCTCTCTCTCTCTCTCTCTCTCTCTCTCTCTCTCTCTCTCTTTCTCCCTCACTTCACTCTCTCCATTTCACGACATGTAACTCTTCAATGTGTATATATTGGGGCGGCACAAATTTGAGCTTTATTTTTTCCTTTCTTTTTCTCAGAATCCAATTATCTTCTTTAAAGAAAAAATGTCGCGAAATCTGCAAGTGGTCAAAAAATATTTAGAGGTCGCTCAAGCCTTCCAAAAATTCAAATTTTCATTAAAAAATCGATTTTTTTTGTCCACTTCTCACCCATGAATTTTACGCTTTTCAATTTTTAAATTAACCTCGTGGCAGCTTTAGCCGGTCGATGAATATTTAGTGGTCGCTCAAGAGCTTCGAAATTTCCAATTTTCGCCAGTCCACTGAAGAAATGCACTGAAAGAAAGAATTCGTTCATCCAACCAAAATTCAGTTGGTTTAACAAAATGTATTGTTAAATACGTTCAACTTGATTTTTGATTGGCCTAACAAACGTTTTGTTAATCTAACTCATAGTTTTAGTGGTGTGAACTGTAGTTTATTTAGCAACTACTTATTTAGCTTATTTAGCATCTGAGCAACTGTTAAAACAACAAAATTTCGAGACAACAAAATGCATTTTGCACATTCAACGATTTCTTTTTGTCAGTGTGCGAGGGCATTTTACGTTAATACAGTTTTTGAGTGTGTATGTATCTTATTTGTATTCTTTCATAGTTGTAATTTACCGGTACCTTTACTTTCAACTTTTTCTCATTTTGTACGCCATTTTGTTATTTTATGTTATTTTGCATGCAAATTCTGTATTTTTTGTGCAATTTTTCATATACTACTGCATGATTTCGTATTTGCAATTTTTGCCACATCTTGCACACGAGGACATAGGGTAAGAGTTCCAGTATACAGCCCCTAACCAGTAGGCAGCCGGTCCTATACTTTAACATTGGCACAAAAGATATATAGATATAATTTAATATAAAGTGGCCGACTACTGGTTCGGGGCTGGGTACTGGTGATCTTACCCTACCACATATCTATAAAGGCTATCTACCAGTTGTGGTGTTCACATTATTTCGTAAAGCAATACATCGATCCGAAATAATGCATTGACGTGAACTACCGCTAGGTTCGGGTGCATCCGATCAATGATTTTTCGATTTCCAAAACACCTCGGTCGTGCTTTCGTGTAGTATTTTTTTTTCATTATTGCATACGTATACACAATATATTTAGGCACTACGATACATACTCAGTTGAGCAGGCTCAGTCACAGGAGGTTGATAAATCAGGTGATATAAATTATAATTGAAAAATCAGGTGAATAACATTTTTACAATTATTATATCGACGCTGCTTACGAAAACTAGCACGTTTCCATATTCAACGTGAAAACCAGCATATTTCGGCTTTCGCCGCGAAAACTAGCATGCTCGACTGTCACCGCCAAAATTAGCTTGTTTGATTTTCACTGTAAAAGCTAGTGTAACAGAAGTAAGTTCAAAACCTTAAGGATCTCATCGCTCGTACATTCTAACCAAAAAGAGTTTTGGTGAGAATTTTAAGGGGGGATTGTCTTTTTTTTCGCAAAATTTACCGCTTTTTGGGAATTTTTTTGTGAAGAAAGTATACAACGGAAAACTTGTGAAACTTGGCATATAGTTTTATTGATCTGTTCACTACATACAAAAAATTTTTTAAACAATTTCATAAAAAAATCCGCCTCCCACCCCCCTCGACGCGCGATGGTCCTTTTTTGATGGTGTGCACGATTACAGCCTTCACGTTCATCCTGCAACAAAAACCCAAAAAACATTTTACTTTAGACACATATAGCTATCGTTCGATGAAGGGAAAAAAAAACAAAAAAATTGACGATTTGGTGACGTTTTGAACTTGAAGTATCGATTTTTCGAAAAAAATTGACCGATTTTTTGTTATAAATAAAAAACTATTAAACGTATTGCTTTTTTGCTTCATCAAACGATAAAAGGATGTCAGCTGAGCATTCTGTCCAAATTTGAAGGCAATCGGTTGAATAGTTTTTCAGAAATCGTGCACACCATCAAAAAAGGACCATCGCGCGTCGAGGGGGGTGGGAGGCGGATTTTTTGATGAAATTGTTTAAAAAATTTTTTGTATGTAGTAAACAGATCAATAAAACTATATGCCAGGTTTCACAAGTTTTCCGTTGTATACTTTCTTCAAAAAAAGACAATCCCCCCTTAAGGACCAGTCCACTTTGGAGCCACGAAAAAAGGCTCCTTTCGCGATTTTTTAAAAGGATTTTATAAAAGATATGAATATAAAAGTTGTTGGGCTTGATAAATAAAGTCTTGAAGTTCATAAAAAAAAAATAATTTATTTTAATTAATTTTTAAGTACAAAAACTACAGTTTAACGTAACGCCTCAAAGATAGGTGGGCTAGGTAGCTCCATCACAACTCGGCAACGGCTTGTATGAAACAAAAAAATCAAAGTCCATTAGATTCAGTATGACACCAGCTACAAAATGATCCTCGGATATAAAGTTTCATCAAAAAATAAAAAAATGGCAGATGAAAAACGAAAAAAGTAAAAAAACCGCGTTTTTTCGCAATTTTTCGCAAAAAAAAGAGTAAAAATCAAAATTTTAAAACCATCGAGGGTCATCTTGTTTCGAATCATTTTTTACAACATGTGGTTGAAATTTCAAGAGAATCGGTTTATTAGTTTTAGAGATACGATGGAGCTAGATCTTGAAAACGTTGTTTCGAGAAAAACTCGTTTGAAGTTTATACTATGAAAAACTCTTACCTAAGCTCAATCGGCAATTCCTGCACCGTACAAAATCCCTTCTGAATACTCATCATCGTCGATTTCAAGTCTTGCTTGCTTTCGATTTTTTGAAATTTTCAAAGTGTACTGGCCCCTTAAAGTCCTTCGTGCTCAGATAAAAATCTGGAAAATTAAACCATCAGTACTTTTTCAAAAATATGACAAGTTTTTGCGTAATGACATTTTAATTTTATACTCGTTGCTTTTATTAACATTTGGATAATAATTATCAATTAAAATCAATAGTAGTAGTTTTTATCAAAAAATATCATCGAAATTGTAAATATAATGAAATATTTATTGTGATTTTCTGTTTAAAAAATACCGCTATTGAAAATATCATTCAACAAATTTACTCTAATCTTACAGATGGTTATCGTCGAATATGTTTGAAAAATTTTGCTGATGTTCGATTGGAATTAAACCTCTGTAAAACATGGCCTGTAAATCTTTTTTTTTCTTGGTGCAAGAGGCTATTTTTTATCTGACGTCTGTTTTAATTGGAACATTCGAACATCACCCATGTTTTTTTTTAGACTTTCATCTCTCGTCCTTCTTGGTCAAAGTCATATTTAACGTGGATTGTATCGACGTATGGTTGAATGGATATTTCCCGAATACTTGCAATTTTAATTGAAGTCCAACAATTTTTTTTGAGACGTCTAAAAAATCGTAAATTCCGATTGCGGTCAATGGAATTGGAGTTAAAAAATAGAGGCAAGGCGTAAAAAAGCGTGGAAGAAAAGTCGGAAGCAATTCCAGTGTTACTGAAATTAATAATTTTCGCGGTGAATATCAAAATCTGCTTCTTTTAGTGGTGGAAGCCGAAACGTGGTAGTTTTCGCGTTAAATATCAAAAGGTACCAGTTTTCGTAGCGGAAACCAAAACTTGCCAATTTTCGTGTCGGAAGCCTACATGCTAGTTTTCGCGGTGATATCAAACGTGCTTGTTTTCGTAAGAGTTCTGAAACATGCTACTTTTCGTAAGCAGCGTCGATGTTGTCTCGGAGAGGTATCTCATACCCGAACACCCATCGCACGCAAAATCGCTGGCATTGCACTTTCGAAAATCTCTCATGGATTATATAGAATCATGCGAAATCACGGTTGGCAAAAAGTCTCGTACGATCTTCCATATGTGTGGCGTGTCTCGGAGCTCCCTCTGCTTTCCGCTCCGATTACAAGCGCACCGGAACAAAGTAAGCACTCCATAAATTATATCGGCGCGTGTGGAGAGCCGACTCATTAAGACTGCAACGCGCGCGGGACCGAGTTCTTACAAACCTTCCACTTCCGCTTGTCTCTGTCTCTCTTCCTTCCCTGCTCTGCTTGGCTGGAAAGACTCGACACAGGTGTATATGTGTACGCACGGTAAATTTAACCGCCTGGCACGCACGTACTCGATGTTCAACAGCTATATGCAAGTGAGAGAGTGCATAATTTATGCACCAGACACTTCGGGGGTCGTCAGAATAGGGTGAAATTCCTCAGGAAATTCTCAAGCTTCTTATACCGCAGTCAACAGTTCAATATATATACACAGGGTGTCCTGTTATGAATGGATAATCCTGCAACTGTCGATAAGTCAGATCATGTCCTACTATATGTTGGAATTTCAGTTCAGTAAAAGTACCACCGTTTTCGAGATTTTCAGCTTTGTTATTATTTGAAAAAAAATTATCTGCTGTAGTTTTTCGCATGCCAATTCTACAAATGATACAATAACTAAGTATAAATAATCATTTATTTTTATAACTAAGTAAGTTTTTCAAGTAATTTGCACGATATGCATAGTAATTTTTTTTACACCGCCGGCTATCAAAGTCAGATGTTCGAATTGGTTTGTATGAAAATTCGGTAAATATTTAGAAGTGAGGCTCCAGCTAGAAAGGGGGTTTAGATATTTTGTACGGAGTCGATGTATTTCAGGGCACTTTGTTTATAATATTTAAGTCGGGGGAAGACAATTTCAACCCTTGTTTCAACCCCCGAACGCTTTTTTTACTTTTTTAAAGGTATGGAGGAATGGCGGTTAATTTTATAAGGTGTGAAAGTTTGGTTACATAAAGTGGGTCAAATGACATGGGTTTGGGTTTGTTTGGGTTTATTTGGGTACAAGTCAAATTAGAGTAAGCATGCAGAAAACGTATTTCAAAAAGCGAATATTTTCGGGAAATATATATATTTTTTAAAAATAAAATACCCCTCCCCCATCATAAAAAACATATTTTCATACTGCAGAATAGCCCCGAACACGTGAAAAAATGTTTTGGATCCGATTAGGGCTGGAGCCCCACTTGTAAATATTTACCGAAAATTCTGCACAAGATCTTTTTTCATAAAGTTTCCTTAACATTTAAGGTTAAAAAGACGACTAGTCTAGATAAAACGAGTAACCAAGAGTATTTTTTTTTAAACCGGATCAAGAAAAGTTATAATTTGTCAAAATGACACGCGAAGAACCAAAAGCAGATGATTTTTATCTCAAAAACCGAGGTACTTTTACTAAACTGAAACTCCAGCATACAGTAGGACATGACCTATCGACAGTTGCAGGATTATGCATTCATAACAGGACACCCTGTACATGTATAAATTCGTGTACAATAACGTATCGTCCAAACAACAGTCAATACCCAACGGAATTTCCTATTTACTTATACATACGGTCGAAAAATTCAAGGATCATTAATCACGAAGGCAGGACGTTCCTGAATCTACATATATATAATTCTCTACATCTACATGTGTACATGTACAGTTTTAAGGGTATATAGGACACAAGACACACAGCCATACCCCCATTTGTTGTTACTAATTTTTTTATATTCATTATGTTTTAATATATTCGTCTAGAAGACCATCATTATTGTTCCAATTCAAATGCAGCAGCTTGCGGAATACGTCAAAGCAATTACGGGCATCCAATTCCAATATTGTTTATATAACGACACACACACACGCTAAATACAAAATACAAAGCAAACTTTGTCATCCAACTACATACACATTATTTTAGACACACGCAACGTCCACAGCTTCTCATCTCTCCAATCCCTCGTTTATGGCGCAATGGCGGATGATGTCCCACGTAAATTAATTTGTTTTTCCAGCCAACATCGTGTTAGGATACGGATCGGAAATTCGAATGATCAATATTCAGAAGGACCGAAATTTCGAATTTAGTAATGACCAACGTTTCAATAGAGATAGATTAATCTTATGGTAGTCTGTAAAATAGTAAATCGAAATTGTGAATACAAAAATCTCGAAGTTGATTCATAGCGAAAACAAATATCAGATTTAACAAAATAATGAGAAATATAATATCGATTCGCCGTCGAATTCTAAATGTCACGACAGTTTACAATTTCGAATTCATTGAAGCAAAGGACCAAAAAGTCGATCAGTTAAAATAGCGATGGGCCAAACTGGCGAACAGTCCGGATAGCGAAAACTTGGGATCGAGCAATACTACTCGCGGTTCAGAATGAAGATGGCAGATGGCGTTAGTGGTCAGTCGGGTTGGGCAGCCATGCCATGTTCGCCATTTAGGTATCCGCCATTTCGGACCATCGATCATTTGCGTTTCTGAGATCTACACATTCGAAGTTTGTAGTCTCGATATATGGCTTTTTTCTTTAGACGGTATTACGAATATTAGATACTCACTTTTTTCTGTTTCGGAGATATGAATGTTGTGGATTATTCGAATCTGTATTTATATGACTCAAACTGCAGACTATCTGAACATATGTTCTCGAATAAATGAACTCTCGAAAAAATAATCCTTTGGTGTAATAGTTATTCGATTTCGTTATCGGTCTAAGGATAAAATTTAGAATAATTTAACTTTCGTTATGTTATGAGTTCATGTCGTTCGTGTCGTTATGTCGTTATGTTATAAATTCTGTCGTTTCGAAATATTCGTCGTTCGATATTTGGTCATTCGACATTTTGACCTCCACCCATCGCGATATACAAGTATACGAAAGCCGTAGGCGGCGTCGACGATTTGCGCTTCGTCGTTCCTTCCATCTTGCGTATTCGCTACCTGTGGGAACATTATTTATCCCAAAGTCAATGGGTTCTTTGGATCAAACCTATTTATTGAAGTGTCCACCCACAGACTTATGGATTTAGGGATAAGCGTTTCTGTCGCGGGATTGGAAGACATGGAAAATCGGAACGACTTTTTTTCAAATCTTACGTCATTATCGTTTTTCCTCCCCCCTCCCTCTTTTCCGCTTTTTGGCTTGCTTCACAAAGCCCTTATTTTCGCTTTATCTCGCGATCTAAGCGGTGTTAAGTTGGCAGCAAGAATCCAAAGTTCTCTATATCTTATGGTACAGTCGTGCTGCATATTGGAATCGGAAAAAAGTAGAATAAGGCTATTTTTTTGACAGATGATTTTGTGGGAGCGGCGAGTGCTAAATCGAAGTTTGTCTAAAAATCGGAGTGTACGGTTTTTTCGAGGATGAAGGAGGATGGGGCTGGATTAATGCCAAACTACAACCCCGACGAGGTCTTATTTTTCGCGAATTTCATTTTGAATTTTCAACCCCCAAGAAGGGTTGGAAAATCAAAATTCACGGGTGGTCTATAGAAACGAAAATATAGAGGAAATTATTCTTTACATGCCGTACATTTAAACCATACCTGAAAAATCGATTGTTCTTCAGTTATTCGATAAACAATTTTTTTTGGTACTTCAACAATTTTTTGGGCGGTGGGGATATCATCGGAGTGATCATCAAATACTCGATCGACGCGTCTTTTCAAGGGCTACAACTTTCCCATTTGAACGAAAAGTGTACGAATTTTTCCTAAAGAGTTGTTGAATTGAACTTCATTTTTCAAATGTTCACCCCACAATGAACTTCCACGACTTCGGCGCTGTGGACAAAACTAAAGCCCGGATTTTTCTGCACATTTTGTCTCGCGTCGTTGACTTCGTGGGGGTTGTAGTTTGGCATCAATTCACCCCCATCCCCCTCCCTTCATCCCCTGAAAAAAAACCTGCATCCCGATTTTTAGGCAATCTTGGATTTAGCAGCCGCGGCACCTACATAATCACCTGTCAAAAAACTTGCCTCCTAATTTTTTCCAATTACGGGGTTTTTCAGCGACAGCACAACTGTACTATTACTAATTTTGTAAAATTGTATTGTCTAACTGTACATTCGTTTGTTCCAACTGAAATTAAGCGGGAGGGGTAGAATACAATGCTGACAAGGAACTTCACTTTGGTGTATGCCATTGATTTAGTTGAGACTCATTCTATAATGAGAAGACTGCGAATGGAGAAACTGCGTTTCTCTTTTTTATGATGAAATCGTGTCTTTCATCATAACCTTGGTACACAACCCTTAATACGATATGACCCTGAAATCCATTCGCAGTCACACACGAACCAAATTGCCAACGAGCACGCGGGCGAAGCCGCGACCGAAGCTAGAATAACATACTACTGTACGCAGCGGTACAATGACCACGGCTTCTTCACTGATCCCACTGGAACATCTTCCGAGAAGAGAACATCTCGAAGCAAAACAAGGCTGAACATCACGTTTCGCGTATTCACAACCCACCAGTGATACAGCCGCATTGCTATACAGAACTGGCCATGGTATATACAATCACAAGCGTAAAACGAGATAGGTAGGGTTTAAGAGAATGGTAGAATGCCAGAGAGTGAGGCAGACAGCGACGAAGAGGCAGAAAGTGAAAGAGCAGAACGATAGCGGAGAGAAGGAGGAATAAAAATTCGACAAGAGAAGAGGCACTCAATGTCAGTGAAGAATTTTGGGCCGTTAGTACGAACCAGCGAGGCACGAATAAGCCTGAAGAGGCCTCTGAATAGAAATCGCGGCTGGTACGAAAATTAACTCGTTTCCAGGCTACCGGTTGCGGACCACCCTTCCTGCAAACCTTCCTAATTTCATTCTCATTCTGGAAGTGTACGCGGGTTCACAAACACTAAAACGATCCAATGGCCGGTTGTAAGCCAGAGGATGTTCGACTTACAGGACCCTCTTCACGGCTATTGTCACTATCCTCAGCATTATGTGAAATCCAATATCTTCGAAATCAACTTTAAATAAATGTAAGAACATTTGTATAAAGGACATTTTAACGGCTGTCCTCAAAACAGCGAGATATGTTGATGGTCAACATTATACACACACACATATACGCACTCACAGCAAAAAGGGTAGTTAACGCGCACAGCGTTAAGGGGAGATTTACACCTAGGAGCCGGAAAAAAGGTCATTTTTGTGAATTTTTTCAAGGAAAACGATTTGAAATTTCGGATTGGGGTTTTAATTATCTAAAAGTATATACATTCAAAAATATGTTTAATTTTCTTTATTTAAAAATATCCAAAATATACAAGGATATTGTATGATCCTTGGAGCGTCGTAAAAAAATCTGCGTATACGGTACCCACTGGCGTTTCTTCAAAAATCATCTGAAAAAAAAACCAAAAAGATTATTAAATTAGATACTATAATCTAGTACTTGTCATAGCCGATTTTGCAAATATCGATTTATGACAAAATGGCGGACGTTTGAACATAAATAGTGATTTTTAGGCCAAAAATTAGTTAATTATTTTGCCTATAAAACAAAAACTAAGTAACGAAAAGAAAATCCTATGACAAGTACTAGATAATGGTGTATAGAGTAACCACAAAAAACCTCAAGGCAATCGGTTCATTGGTTTTCGAGAAATTTTGGGTACCGATTTGAAAAATGTGGTTTTGAGAAAAACGTGTTTGAAAATTTGGGGATGAATAAATCATGAAATTTGTCAACTTACATGGAATCATCGATATCAGGCCCATAGTGTAGGTCTTCTACGGTCGATGAAATGTTCATAGCTTCTAAATCCTCTACTTCGACCATCTAGGTGTTTATCCCTCCTTAAACTACAGATTCCAAGCTTCAAAATACGTTTTTTTGTCCCCCGGTATGACCATTTTTCACGGAGTTACGGTTTCTCGAAAACCACTGAATTTTTTTCGAATCGAGCCGGTCATTTGAATGCTACGACAAAAGTTGTAGGTTCTTAACGGGATCTTCTAGTTTCTCGGGTCTTTTTCGATATTCTCGGGTCTTTTTCGATATTCGAAGTGGTTCACAAGTATAAATCACATGCGCGAACTTTCAAACGCGTTTTTCTCGAAACACCATTTTTCGAAACGGTGACCACGATATTTCAGAAACTACTGCACCGATCTTGTTCAAATTTATACAGCATCTTTAATATGTTATAAGCCAGCGATTGAACTAGGATTATCATGATTGCTTCGACAGTTTTTTTTTGTACGAGCGAAAAACTTGAGAAAAAATGAATAAAAAATAGAATGTAATTTTCAAAAGTGTATAAAAAGGTAAATTTTTGTAATTTACAATTCACTCTAGTTCAATCGCTAGTCTTAAATATGAAGATTAAAATGGCGTTTGGTTTTTTTGATTTCAGATAAGCAGAACAGCCGCAATCTTGGTCACTGTCAAGCACCTCTTTTACTTGATGTCTTCCTGTCGGCCACTATAACGTTTATTCTATTATATATTTTGACTTCAAAAAATTTGTAAAGCTTATTTAAATGTTAATAAAGATTATGCAAAAACAATGAGATTGATTATTTCGATGCTTTGCCCGTAAAAAATTATTGAAAAAGCCGTAAAAAAACAGCCGAGAAACTAGAGGACCCCGTTAACCCAATTTTATTGCGACCGAGATTCGAACGAATACTATATCGATCCATATCTGTTACAATATATGTAAGACCGAAGTATACCGACAATATACGCATATTTCACACACTCTACACACACGCTTACCTACACGAAGTAAGCAAACACACGCTTGACATTTATCGGAAGGGCCTGAGTACAGCGTTGCCACGGATATTCCCAAAATTATGAAATGGCGGCCGACGAGACAACTCAAGTGAAACCTGATTGCTATTTTAGTACTTGACTGCACTGTAAAAAATAAGCGTGTTGTCGGTGTGTTGAAGCAACACACAACACGCCTACAACGTGTGTAGGACCTGGTTAACGCGTTGAAACAACGTGTTTTACTTATTTTACCGTGTTGAAATAATACGCTCTATACCATTCTTGGTAACAAAACGTTTTAAATATGTTGCTGTAGAACACGCTTAATGTAACACATATGAAGCGTGTCGAATCAAGCCATTTTCTTTCAAACAACACACTTAGTGTAGGTACACGCGACTCGAACGACACAAAGCGTCGTGAAACAACTCACTTGCACGGGTGTACCACAAACAACACGCGTCCAGAGAGTTGATATGACAATATGGCGGCTTTATAACCTCGCTACGTTATGCACGAACTTGCGAAAGAGTTTTTCAATTGCGAATTGTATTATTTTAAAAGCGAAACACATAAGTTTTTGCTCGTCGTGCACACCCACATGAATGAAGAAATAATGTGCTCGGTGAAACCATTGCTGAGGTGCAACACTCAGTTTATTGACGAAGATATAAAATAATTTTTTGGTAGAGTGTGGCTGCGAAGAAAATTTTTTATTTTGCGCGGATCAATATTTTGTTCGTTGTTAAGAACGAAAGAAGAAAGAAAGTTTCTGTCCACAGTGAAGAAAGATGCATCTTAGGGGCAAATTTAATTCTATGCGTACCAAGTTTTCTGTTCAGTGGGAAGAAAATTTTCTGTGCGGAGTGGAGGAAATTTGTTGTTCCGGGCAAAGGAAATTTTTTATTCTGTGCGGACCAACTTTTCTGTCCGGAGGAGTAAATTTCTTGTTCGGGGCTAAGGAAATTCTTTATTTTGTGCAGACCAATTTTTCTGTCCAGGGCAAAGAAAATTGTCTGTCCAGAGTAAAAGAAATTCCTTGTTCTGAGCAAATGAACTTTTTAATTCTTTGTGGACCAACTTTTCTGTCCGGAGTGGAGTAAATTTCTTGTTCAGGGCAAAGAAAACTCTTTATTTTGTGCGGACCAATTTTTCTGTCTAGGGCAAGGAAAATTGTCTATCCGGAGAGAAAGAAATTCCTTGTTCGGGGCAAACGAAATTTTTTTATTCTGTGCGGGCCCATTTTTCTATCTAGTGCAAAGAAAGTTTTCTGTCCGGAGTGGAGGAAATTGCTTGTACGGGGCAAACAAAATTTTTGTTTTCTGTGCAGACAAATTTTTCTGTCGAGGGCAAAGAAAATTGTCTGTTCGGAGTGAGAGAAATTTCTTGTTCGGGGCAAAGAAAATTGCCAGTTGGAGTGAGAGAAATTTCTTTTTGGAGGCACAGAAAATTCTTTATTCTGTGCGGACCAATTTTTCTGTCCAGTGCCAAGAAAATGGTCTGTTCGGAGTGAAGAAAATTGGTTGTACGGGGCAAAGTAAATTCTTTATTCTGTGCGGACCAAGTTTTCTGTCCAGTGCAAAGAAAGTTTTCTGTTCGGAGTGAAGAGAAGTGCTTGTACAGGGCAAAGGAATTTTTTTTTGTGCGGACAAATTTTTCTGTCGAGGGCAAAGAAAATTGCCTGTATGGAATGAGAGAAATTTCTTGTTCGGGGCAAAGCAAATTCTTCATTCTGTGAGGACCAAGTTTTCTGTCCAGTGCTAAGAAAGTTTTCTGTTCGGAGTGAAGAAAAGTGCTTGTACAGGGCAAAGGAATTTTTATTTTCTGTGCGGACAAATTTTTCTGTCAAGGGCAAAGAAAATTGTCTGTTCAAAGTGAGAAATTTCTTGTTCGGGGCAAAGAAAATTCTTTATTCTTTGCGGACGAGTTTTTCTGTCCAGTGCAAAGAAGATTACCTGTTCGGAGTGTAGGAAATTTCTGTTTACATTTCACATTTTATGTGCGTTGGGTGTAGACACACACACACACATATATATATATATATATATATATATATACATAAAATGTGAAATGTCTTCATTACTCTTCTCGTTCAATGTACCATGTATTCCGTTTCTTGATGAAAAACCGCAAGTATAGCCGATAGCACAATGGTTAGCGTACGTATATTAGGTATAGAAGTAACTAGGTTAGGTAGGTTCGAAACCGGGTATGGACAATAAAATTTATTCGCAGGAATTGATTTCAGGACGACTGGAACTCATCAAGTATGGTAGTAAACCATCGGAATAAAACACCAGTAACGGAGAAACCTTTTTTTTATTTATTTTTAAACGTATGCCTACGTGATGTCTTGTACGTTATTCCCAAGCGTCCACAAGTACACATCAAAATGTGTGTTGATTTAGCCATCAACACATTTTAAACATGTTGAAATTGGCGACAAGCGTTTACACGCCTAAAGTGTATCGAAACAACACGCTTTGAACTTGCTAAAACACGCTTGAAGCGTATTGACAGAACACGCGTAAAATGTGTCGTTACGACATCAACACATGAGTTGCCGTGTTGAAAACGGCGACAGGATTACACACGTGAAACGTCTTGAAAGAACGCGTTTGTTTTTACAGTGTGTTCATAATATAACACACATAGCTATCACATACACTTTCCACATAATTTCTTTCCGTTTCATGGTTATTATTGAATCTAAATGTATTACATTTTGCTTTTTTCAGATTCGAAAATTTACAGATTTTCTGTTGACTAGCCAATCCGCTAGTACTACCTTAATTTTGGATTTTCGTGTTTTTAGCGTGGACTGTAAAGATTCTTTGCGTGCGGTAAGAGTAGGTACTCGATAAAACTTGAGCCCTGCCGGGTGCATTGTGTCGCTCATTTGAACGAGTCTCGTTTTCTTTGAGGTCTCCGAGTGGGCGCGAGTTCGAATAAAACCGGCTGCGTACGTGCCTCCACGTTTTTCACATCCAAATCCTTACGCAGACTCCATCTTCGCTGAACTCTCGTTTTTTACGTCGGTCTCTCTCTCTCTCTCTCTCTCTCTCTCTCTCTCTCTCTCTCTCTCTCCCTCTGTTTCTCTTTCTCTCGCATCCCTACGTCTATATACGTAAAACTGGACGAGCTCGTTTACGTGAATCTGCCTGCACGAGCGCCGTGTACATCTTGGTTATTTTATCCATCATTATGTCTTATTGTTAATTTAAGTACCGAGCGTCGCATGAACGAGAAAAAGAAAGAACGAAACTCTAGAAGCAATAAAGCGATATTCTTCCCCCAAAGGGTGTCTCAAAATGACCTGACATTTTGAATTGCGCGCCATTTTTTGTGTGGCGAACATAGAGTACTAATCGTTGACAACTGCCATGAGGAAGTATTGAGGTTTAGTCATGGAGAATTACACGATCGAGAAACGCATAGAAATTGTTATTTGCTGCATTGTTAGTACACAGTTATTGCAGACGAAGTTTCATGGTCGTGTTATCTCGCGCCGCGGCGATGTCAATTGGCCACCAAGATCGTGCGACTTAACGCCATTGGACTTCTTTCTTTGGGGTTTTCTGAAAGGAGAAGTGTGCGCCAATCATCCACAGCCCATTCCGGATCTCAAGGAAACAATTGGACGCACCATCAATAGATAGACGAACAGCTGTTTGATGTCGTTTGGCAAAGTTTCGACGGGATCTGAAGAGCCGTTTTAGAGATTTTCGGGTATCTATAATTGTTCTACCATACCAACCGCGATGAGGTGTCATTCCGTCTTAATGACATTAGTCCTCAATTATGCCGAAATGTTATTGAAAATTTCGTCAAAAGAGTGAATGCTTGCAAACAGGGACGAGGCGGCCATTTATCGGATATTGTGTTCCACACATAACCTCCATGTTTGTACCTTATATTAACGCGGTCCTCTAGTTTCTCAGCTGTTTTTTTACGGCTTTTTCAATAATTTTTTACCGGCAAAGCATCGAAATAATCAATCTCATTGTTTTTGCATAATCGTTATTAACATTTAAATAAGCTTTACAAATTTTTTTAAGTCAAAATATATAATAGAATAACAGTTATAGTGGCCGACAGGAAGACATCAAGTAAAAGAGGTGCTTGACGGTGACCAAGATTGCGGCTGTTCTGCTTATCTGAAATCAAAAAACCAAACGGCATTTTAATCTTCATATTTAAGACTAGCGATTGAACTAGAGTGAATTCTAAATTACAAAAATTGACTTTTTTATACACTTTTGAAAATTACATTCTATTTTTTACTCATTTTTCTTAAGTTTTTCGCTCGTACAAAAAAAACTATCGAAGCAATCATGATAATCCTAGTTCAATCGCTGGCTTATAACATATTAAAGATGCTGTATAAATTTGAACAAGATCGGTGCAGTAGTTTCTGAAATATCGTGGTCACCGTTTCGAAAAATGGTGTTTCGAGAAAAACGCGTTTGAAAGTATACCTGCTCCGTATACCTGCTCCGTTCCAGGGCCGTAACTTGTGAACCACTTCGAATATCGAAACATCCTTTGGCACACATTTTCTACACATGTTGTAGATGTGATTTATGAAAAAAAAATTGATTTTTTCGACCCGAGAAACTAGAGGCCGCCTTAAAATAAAAATATTCGTACTTTTCAAATAAATAATACGGTTTATTAATAAATTTACATGGTAGGTCATTTTGAGACACTATATAATGTGAAGATACAATCTAACTCGGCATGTAGGCTGATGAATCCTTCTGGTCTCTACATAGTCGTCTTCTAGTCCTTCTCTCTCTCTCCCCTTTTTCGCGCACTTTTTTCCATTTTCGTATACAGATCGAGAATTGGAACATGATTTTACCCTGCGCGCGCGCTCGTTTTGTCAAGAATTTTTCCTTTTTGCCTCTTGCGAGCAGACAGACCCAAACGACTCTGCGCCTTTTTTCATCCCCGTCCACACGCCTTTGACTCACTGCCAGGCCCTTTTTTTATCGCCTCCCTCTCAATCTCACTTTTGTGATCGCGCTGCCCGATTAAGAGCCGCGACGAACTCTCCTCACCTCTATCCCACATGCGTATGCGTGCGTGTGTATGTGTGTATACGAAAGAAGCTTTTAACGGGAAGCCGCCACGCATCCCGCGCGTGACTAGACATCGCGCCACATGAATGAAACTCGCTGAACAACCACCTCACCGACGACGAGGAGATGAGCACGTGAGCGATTAAACCGAATCTACGCTTCTTTATCTCTCGAGTACCATACGGATGAAACGTATGTACAAACGGCGGGCGCTCATTAAAATTCGCTAGACGACGCACGTATAGTCTCTAGAAGTTTCCGGTTGTCCATTTTTGCCGTCGCTCGTTCCACGAGGGTTTCGTCATTTTTCAACGTATATTGGTATGGACTGTCCCCTATTATGAATAATTGCATTGAAAATGGAATATTAAAAAATTTAAAGGGTAAAAAAACGCACGAATGAAGGAACGGTTTAATTTATTGTTCCTGTTCGGCGATAATATGGGAGTGTGATCACCTGGGAGACACAATACTCTATACTTTTTGGATTGAAAAATAACATTTTTGTATTGGAATGTGGGCGGGGGGGGGGATTCTACGGCAAATCAACACATTGAGACCTGACCTCTTTTGATTTGGGTGAAATTTAAATATATTATTGTTTCCTTCCGAAAACGCTTGTGGGCTTTTTTTACTTTCAGTATTGAAATGTACTTCATAAAAAAAAACATTAAAAAATATTGAGTCATCTTCGAAATCATTTATTAGTTTTTTGGAAAAAGCACGAATTTTTCAAAGTTCGACATTTTTTATTTTTCATTTTTTTGGTAAAAAAATATGATAAATTTTGCGTCCCCCCCCCCCCCCATGACCCATCGTGGTAAGATTTTTCTTTCTTTTTTTTTTCTAGATTGAAAATTTTTTATTCTTGATTTTTTCAAAATCAAGCTTTTTCCTATGATGAAATCATTTTAAATGGTTAATTCTATGATATTCGATCCTTTGTACATACTATTAACATATTGAAGAGATTTTCCAATCATTTTTTATCATTTTAGCGGCATATTCAAGTACTACTTTGAAATTTCTGAGAAAAACGTGAATCTAAATTAAATACGTAAACTGCATTTTCATTCAATCATAGAATTTTTCAATTGACATTATTGCATCATAGGAAACAGTTAAATTTTGAAAAAATCGAGACTACAAATGTTTCAATTTAGAAAAAAAAATAGAAAGGAAAATCTTACCGTGATGGGTCTTGCGGCGAAAACGCTAAACTTATCATATATTTTTCACGAGACGAAAAATCAAAAACAAAAAATGTTGAACCTTGAAAAATTCGTGTTTTTGTTTAACTCAAAAATTTCACCGAAGATGACTTCGAATACTTCTTTTCGTAAAGTACATTTCAAAACAAACAAATTGAACAAAAGATCTTTTTCGTCGTCTTTTCAGAAAGTTACGAGCATTTGAAAAAAAACGTCGATTTTTTCAAAAATTCACTACATATTTCCTATTGCGTTAAAAAATTTGGAAAAATTCACACAAGCGATTTTAGAAGGAAACAATAACATATTTAAATTTCCGCTAAATCAACAGGGGTCCGGTCTGAAAGTGGTCGAAAAAGTGTTTTTGTTTGGTGTGTAGGTCTTGGCATTTTTGCATGACATCGTTTCGAAGTTTGGAAATGACCAGTCCAACTTATAACTGTATAAAATAATATAAATTTTCGTCTGAATTTTTCGGGCTAAAAGCGTGTACGTGGAGGCTGTCTCGCAATGAGATGAGGCTGTCCCATTTGAGATGCCTAATCAACTCGCCGAGGAGTTCCTTAGAGATGTTGGTTTTCTGTGTCTATTCCACGCTGTTTTTCATCGTAATAGTCCAGACTGAAAGTGCTGCATCCGATCGTCTTATTGATTCTCATTTTGATCAATACGACACGGTAACTGGTCCTGGTTTGTACCATTGCATATCGACATATACCGGGTGTTCCATTTTAATCTGACACCTGATTTATCTCGAAAAATATGGGAAGGCTCCTTGAATTCCCTCAGTGATTTGTTAGAAGCTGAGATGTGCTGATCGGACATTTCCCAAACCTACCCTTTAGGGTGTAGATTTTTTGATGCTTCGAATCGGTCATTCTTGAAAAAGGTATTAAGATATCGGGATGAACCCAACGCCATTCTCAGTCTACCAAAATCGTTCTGGATATGTTACTGTACTTAGCTTAGGTTGTCCACTTTCCAAGTCTTCTGGTCTTTCCGGCCAAAGAAGTGGATGAATCGGCATGATCCCTACGCCATTCTCTACGTCTACCAGCATCCTCCTGGGAACGAAACTTCAATCCCCTGTTTTCAATTAGGAATTGCGATATGGTTCATAGAAAATCTGTGTTGGCATGTCGTTTTTCCGATATTTTGGTCTTTTCAGCAGAGGGAATTAAGATGTCGCTATGGGCCCATCATTCTCTGTATCTGCCAACATACTTCTGGATATTGTCCTCATATCACCCAAGCTCTTCATTAGGATAATTCATATGTTCGATCAAACATCTGCCGTCAGAGGGTCGATTGTTACGGTTTTTAGGTAGGACTTCAACATAGAAAGTACTGAGGTATCGGAATTAGCACAACACCATTCTCTAAGTCCGCCAAAATCTTTTTCGATGACCGGCTTGAAACCCTAAATTGGTTAATTACAAGCTTACTTATGACCGCGCTAAAAAAACATTGTTTGCAAACTGCCAAAAAATGGTATATGGATATAATCATTATATTAAAGTTTGAAACGGACCGCTGGCAATGAATGGCGTTAGGTACACTATTTTCTTGAATGAAAAGTTGGCAATACAGATGATGATGATAGGCCCATTCAGTCCCGCTAAAACGCCATAGGTGACATTTCGGCGACTCTTTAACATCGTCGATTTTAATTATGTTGACAATGGCAAGTTTTGTACCAAATAAGTCAGGTTTGTAGGAACTTATGCTCCATCATTTCCTAGCAAAGAGATCCGCTGCAGAAACGCATCATTTGCTAAAGGGAGGACTTGCCACACATGCTGCACCGAGTACATCCCTTAACAAGTGGTTTCGCCGCTTTGGAAGAGATAATTTCTCTATGGACAGCAAGGACCGCGGAAGACCATCTAAAAGAGGGGTGTCGTGTATTATGGGCTGACAAAACCGTCGGAAACCATCACCGCAGTCGTTTTCGACTGCAATTGATGCGTTTGATGCAAGATCTGCACGAGAAGCGGCAGGGAGTAGAAGAATCGCAATGACAAGTTGATTTTGCAGCACGACAACGATAAGCCGCATGTTCCTGAACCGGTTAAGAAGTACTTTTTTTCATAAATCACATCTACAACATGTGTACATCACAAGTATAAATCACATGCGCGAACTTTCAAACGCGTTTTTCTCGAAACACCATTTTTCGAAACGGTGACCACGATATTTCAGAAACTACTGCACCGATCTTGTTCAAATTTATACAGCATCTTTAATATGTTATAAGCCAGCGATTGAACTAGGATTATCATGATTGCTTCGATAGTTTTTTTGTACGAGCGAAAAACTTAAGAAAAAATGAGTAAAACATAGAATGTAATTTTCAAAAGTGTATACAAAAGTCAATTTTTGTAATTTAGAATTCACTCTAATTCAATCGCTAGTCTTAAATATGAAGATTAAAATGCCGTTTCGTTTTTTTATTTCAGATAAGCAGAACAGCCGCAATCGTGGTCACCGTCAAGCACCTCTCTTACTTGATGTCTTCCTGTCGGCCACTATAACGTTTATTCTATTATATATTTTGACTTCAAAAAATTTGTAAAGCTTATTTAAATGTTAATAAAGATTATGCAAAAACAATGAGATTGATTATTTCGATGCTTTGCCCGTAAAAAATTATTGAAAAAGCCGTAAAAAACAGCCGAGAAACTAGGGGAACCCGTTAAAGAACATCCGATTGGCGGCTGGAAAACGGCGCGGTTTCATATGCAATTATCTAATACTAATATATTTACATTACATGAGATGCATGTATATTACCGTAAAACGGGGCTACTTTGAACAGGTTTTGGAAGTTCTTTGTAGGTAACTTTTTCTTAACATCCTAAATACCAACTTTTCTTGCTCCAATGAAACAGTGTATCGTTTGGCTATCAAATGGATAAGAAAGTCAACTCCACCACCCCCTCACAATTTCATATATACATTTCTTAAAATGTCAAAGTAGCCTCATTTTAGTACTCAAAGTAGTAGAATCATTTTGATAAAAAATGTCATATTTTATGCATTATACATGAAATTAAACTAAAAACAACGATTTTTATAACCAAATTGTCATCGTTATTAAGGCAGCAGAACTCGAACAATTTTCGTCCAATCGACTTGAAATTTTAAATGTAGCTTCTTAGATTGCTTTAACAGTCAAGTACGAGCGCTTTTTTCGATGAATCGAAAATTGTTAAAAATATATCACTTTTGAGATGAAAATTATTTTTTCAATTATTTTTTAATTCCTCCCGTACTTGACTGCTAAAAATAATATAAATAACGAAAATATTTCACTCTTACTTCCGGGACTAAATTTACGACAGTTCTACTGCGTGCCGAGGAGAGGGTTGGGTGAAAAACAGTAGTGCTATAGTGACTCGTGCGCCGCCATTTTGTATACTTTTGACAAACAATTTTTTTTTACATTCTTCAATATATACCTTATAAAATCTAAAAGCACTTTTGACCATGTATTTTATTCCTTAATTAAAAAAAAATCCAAAGAAAACGGTCGAAAATTGGTAGTTACAGTGGTGCTCTCCCCTTTATAGGCAAAATAATAACTAATTTTTCGCCCAAAAATCACTATTTATGTTCAAACGCCCGCCATTTTGCCATAAATCGATATTTTCAAAATCGGCTATGACAAGTACTAGATTATAGGATCTAATTTAATAATCTTTTTGGTTTTTTTTTCAGATGATTTTTGAAGAAACGCTAGTAGGTACCGTATACGCAGATTTTTTTACGATGCTCCAAGGATCAGGCAATATCCTTG
This sequence comes from Ophion slaviceki, assembly GCA_944452715.1. Taxonomy (NCBI): domain Eukaryota; kingdom Metazoa; phylum Arthropoda; class Insecta; order Hymenoptera; family Ichneumonidae; genus Ophion; species Ophion slaviceki. The sequence continues at coordinate 52,573,533 of OX101784.1, forward strand.
TATATTTTTGATATTTTTAAATAAAGAAAATTAAGCATATTTTTGAATGTATATACTTTTAGATAATTAAAACTCCAATTCGAAATTCTAAATAGTTTTCCTTGAAAAAATTCACAAAAATGACCTTTTTTCCGGCTCCTAGGTGTATATCTCCCCTTAAGGAAACACTTTACATAAAAATATCAAGTACCTGGGGTGCTATTGAAGGCACTTAATGAATCTTATAATTGTCATTGAGATCAAAATCAATTTGAAAAACATTACAATAAACTCTAGCAACATTATAATAAACTTGAACAACAAATTGTTGTTCAAGTTTATTCCTCGCGCCCGCCGCCCGTCACAGAAGGTGAAGCGGGCTCGCTTCGCACACATATAAAACGTATTTTGGCGCTGTATCAATGTAGCCCCAAAAACTATCAAAGTTACCCTGAATGTAAATGTAGCCCCGTTTTACGGCACATATACATGGAATGCATATATATTACATATACATGCATTCCGTGTGTCCAATTTTTATCATTCTACGCAAATGTTTCCTGAACTATGAATTGTTCGAATATTGTGTCCCATAAAGCTTAAGCTGCTTTAAGGGCGTCTCATGTTGCATACAAGTATCGTCTGAGATGACGCCTCCGAGATTGTCAGGTGATCTTGGTTTCCAGAAATGTCCAGAGTGGAAACGAGCAAACCATTTGTGTGCTGCTGATTTTGATACAGCATCTTCTCCATAAACACCACAATTTTTTTCACAAACCTGCGTTATCGCCTTCGTCAAGGTTATATTGTCAAATATAGCGAATTTTTTCAGAATTTCGGCTCATTTTTAAAACGCAATTCCGTTTGACGGAAGTAACAAATGTCACAAAGTTTTTTTTGTTTATAATTTATGGACTTTCACCTTTCAAACGCTCTCTAGTATGGCTTGATAGGGTTAGTATTACCAAAACTATACGGCTCTAAAGCCATCTATTGGAAAAAAGGCCACGAACTTCTTCCTTCACCTAATATATATATATTCGTGCATAAAAGTTCTAATTATAAATCTTGTATCGAATATTAAAGATAAAAGCATTTGAAGTTGAAAATTTCAGGGATTCATCCTCGTTTCAGATGCAATATTCGATTAATATATGCGTATATGTATACGGTCAATACATGTGCATATGTGTATATATTCGGGCTCTTCTCTCTCCTCTCCCAACGCGCAACAATATCTCCGACACGTATCTGGGTATGCATAATAAATGAGAGAGTACACGGGAGAAAAGTATCCTCGGTCGACGCTCTCTCTCTCTCTCTCTCTCTCTCTCTCTCTCTCTCTCTCTCTCTCTCTCTCTCTCTCTCTCTCTCTCTCTCTCTCTCTCTCTCTCTCTCTCTCTCTCTCTCTCTCTCTCTCTCTCTCTCTTTCTCTCTCTCCCCCTCTCGGTGTCTTTCGCTATCTCTTTATATATATATATATATATCTGTCTTTGTCTGGTGATGTGCAAACCCGATGACCACCACGAGAGCAAACGCAGAACAGGCGGACGCGCAAGTGCCGCGTGCGACTCCACCCCTCAAGGATCTGTCTCTCCCTCTCTCTCCCTCGTCGTTAACCACCGTATTTTCGCTTTATCGACACAGTCATCGTTAATTCGGGTATTCGATGTTCAATGCACCACACAATTCCTTTCGCTTTGTTGGTTTGTTTGTCAAACTGCTAGACTACCAAACAAGATGTATTTTTGGGCAACCGTCATAGTAAAAAATATCTACGACCCAAAAAATCGAAAGCTTCGATTTTTAGTATAACAAATCTCTGCACATCTGTTTGTTTTTCCGTCATGCATTTCGATAGCTGGTTTCGTGTTTCACCTTTCTCATGTCATCAATAACAAGACAAAAGTCAGTCGAGTTCTTGCGGGTACATTTATGCACCGAGAAAAAACCAAGGACCAAATGGTAGCCTTCCCAGGTAGGAATTGACGATGAAAAAAGGGCTCGCCAAGCTCTGAAAGAAGGCTCACATTTTTTAATTCAGGCTGAGCACCAGCCTGATTTCAGGCCTAGCTGAACCTCTCAATGATAACGCGATTTCAGGCTCTTGCACACAGGCTTGACCAAAGGCTGGTAGAAAAGCCTGTACTAAGCCTGAAACGACGAAAGAACAAGGCTCAAAACGAGCCTTAATGAAGCCTTCACGAGCATTTATGACCAGGCTTTTCCCAAACGCTTCCCGAGGCTAAATGAGGCCTGTTTTTAGTTTTCTATATTCTACATTGGGGTAAATTTAATAAATCTGTAAAGAATTCATTTGATTTATTATATATATTTATTATTTGTTATATTATTTGTTACAAAATATATAGAAAAAATATTATTTTAAACTTATTTTATTTTATCACAACCTGAAACAAGCGTGCATCCAGCCTTGATTTTTCAGCCTCAAAATTCACCGGCTGAATAAAGCTTGAAATGACCCTGAGTTTAGGCTAAGCAGCCAGTCTTGGTTCCAGTCTGCTCCAAACGATGCAATGAAACCTGGGCCAGGTCTGTCTCACTCAGGCTCGGTGAAACAAGGCTCGCACAAGCTTGTTTCCATCGTCAGCCTTTTAATTTCCTACCTGGGTTGTAGAATCCAGAAACCTCTTACTCCAGAAATGATTTACTTCTGAAAAATTATAACCCAGAAATAGCATACTCTCGAAATTCCACCATACTGCAAATCACGATGCATTAACGTCCAAACAAATTTCGTCATTAACAATTATTTATGAATGTTAATGTATAGCGTATTATTTTTTACTTATTTATCAACATAACGAAGAGTAACGTTGTCAATGAAGTGCATAAATTAGTCTAAAATCATTGAAGAAGAAAAAGCATTATACATCCAAATTTATTGCCATTTAGTCGATGACACTTTTTATTGAACTGAACGATTTTATTAGTATCACCTGTGGATAACAAAGTCTGTCTAAACGTTAACGCGTCGCCATTTTCCGTGTGGCGACATTTCGGGAATACAACGTTCCTAGGCCATGACTTTTTGGAACTATGTAATTTCTGGAGTATGACGTTTCTCGATTCTGACAGTCTACCGGAGCAAACGAGATCATCAGCAGATATCGTACAGAAAAAAAATAATAATACACATACTAACCCAAATAAATCCGAGGAGAAAATTAGGGAACTTTTATAAGTGCATCTATAAGCGTACTAAATTGATAAAGACATAATGATTAACAGCTGCGGAATGGATAAGTATACAACAAATTAAATACGACAAAATTAAAAATTAAAATACATTACGATGAGAAAAAACATAATGAACAAACGGTACAGGATGGTTGAGCTTTTTTGAGTAGGTAATTTATGTCAGGAAGAACCTTCACGAAAACTGCACAATCATTTACTACATAATTACACTGTAATTAATTGTAATGTACTTGAAAGTTTGTTCATTTTCACGTCCGGCCTTTGATCATCGTCACTGGTATACCTTGAAACAAAAAGATTTTAGTTTCCGAAAAAAGGCGAGATTTGGTATAAAAGACGTTTTTTTCCGTTTTTGAAAACATAGCGAAAAATATTACGAAGTTATTAGTAAAATGTGACTATACTGTACTTTTTTGTAGAGTACTGGAAACTAATTGTTCCAATCACGGGGGCAAAATATTTTTTCAATACTACAAAAAATCACAATATGCCGAATAAAATGTACAATTTGTATCAGTTTACCATATCGTAGGTTGAAATTTAAATTTCTTCATTATTACTATACCATGATTACAATTTTTATCTTCCATTCAATACTTTTTGATATTTAATGATATTTTCTTTGGAAGCATAGTATTAATTCTAAACTTCGAGGACCCTGTTTTCTCCGTGTAGATGTACCTTGAGGAATCCTTATTCCTTGTTGCTTGTTCAGATCAAAGAACAAGGAGGAGTTATTTCTTAAGAAACGACTCTGAATACGGGTGTAAGGGTCATTATTCAAACAATAAGGCTAGAAAGATTTACACCAAATTCATCAGAATCGGTCGATTAGTTTTTTAGCTATACGTCACGCCAGTTTTGAATATACAGTTTAGAAGATCGTGCCTATACCTCCGGCATTTTTAAGGTTTAATAAAAAATACCATGTAACACCCAAAAGTAGTGATAAAACATACCGTAAGTCTAAAAAATGGTGAGGAAATCCTTCCTCTAAAAAAAATCATGAAAATCAGCGAACGATCATGAAATCAGCAGAGGGAGAGAGAGAGAGAGAGAGAGAGAGAGAGAGAGAGAGAGAGAACAAGCTACAGTTTGGCTGGAGCGATTTTCGGGTACGAACGGATCCGCGCCAAAGGTACAGGATGAGCAGAGGGATACTCGAATAGGAGAAGAGTCTCGGGGACCCGCAACGCGGCGTGAATTCAAATGATCCACTTTAAATGGCGCCGGTTGTCTAGCGCAAGGATCTCTCTCACGTAGATACGTTCTATAGCTATTCCTCTTTTGCTGGTCGTCCGCGGAGAAAAAAGAAGGATGTAGAGAGACAGAAACACTCACAGAGAGACAGAGAGAGAGAGAGAGAGGGAGAGAGAGAGAGAGAGAGAGAGAGAGAGAGATGCTTAGCGCGGCGCTTCGTCCTCGTGCTCAAGTTCGCCACACAGTCGTATCCTTTGCTCCCGGTCTGCCTGGTGGGCTTTCCTTTCAAGGGGAATCTTGTAAAGCGCGATCAGCTCGCGTCGCGCCTCTACTATAAGTTAGCTCGGCGGAACGAGCGACTGCGCCAACTTACTGCAGACCTTTCCTCGCGCGTTTCCTCAGAAACTCCCTTATCACGCTCTTCCTCTCCCGTAATTATTCTCCCTTCTTTTTCTTCGCTTTTTCTTTCGCATCCTTATCGGATTGGGTAATTAGGGAGAGCGGGGGCGATGACGTAACAGGCTAACTCGCTGTGAGCTTTCGGAATGAATAGGGATCTTTGGATCGTATGTCAATGTACATGATCTTCAATTTTCTCAAGAGTAATATAACGGATGGACGAACACGAAAGCTCGATATTTTTGTGTAACAGACGGACGAATCAACTTTTACAATAATTCATCGTAAGCTCTACACTTTATTAGTAAACCTTAAGGCCGTCGTCTAGAGTGATGGGTAGGAAAAATCATTTTTTATAGCATTTTATGAAAGTCTAATTTCTTGCGAATATTTTCGTTTTTGAGCCTCTAATAATTCGAAAAGTTACCCGAGTTGTGGGCTTTTAAAAGGGTCGCGCCAATCGGAGTAACTAGGTACCCGACCTGCACGGCGCGCACGACCTTTTTCGAGCGTTCTGTCAACTTGTTTTCTCTTGAGATTTGTTATTATTATTCGGGGAACCTGGAAAAACCCGAATGAGTGCCCGAAAATCGCAATCCTCAAACATGAATGAGCTCTTTGAGGAAGAACAAGGTTAGATGCATGGCCCTGGAGTCGCACACTGACAAGGTACATCCCTCAGGTGACACCCTTCGATTTTCTTGAAATTTGGATGTGTCATAACATATCCAAATTTCAACATTCCAAATTTCAACACAGCACCGAAAAGTAAGCAATACGTTTTTTTTCCCGGCGGAAAAACGGTTTTAAGGGGTGAAACCACCCCTTAATATAGGGGTGGTTCAACCCTTAATTTTTTTTGCAATGTCACTATAGTGGATTTTTCATTGCTTCGGATTAGAAGAATTTTCGTTTTTGTTTCATTAAAATCGAATGACTCCTTGTGTGTGAAACTGCTATGTTACCCCTAGAAATACCTTTTTTTTCGAGGGGTGTTTTCACCCCTTAAAACCGTTTTTCCGCCGATAAAAAAAAATACGTACCGCTTACTTTTCGGTGCTTTATAACATACCCAAATTTTAACAAAATCGAAGGGTGTCACCTGAGGGATGTTCCTTGTGAGTGTAGGTTTGAAGCTCTTCAGACTTAAATTTTTCTCGTTTTCTCAAAACTACATTTTTCAATTTTTGGGCAAGATATTTCGAAAAAGAATCGACTGATTTACTTCACACTTAAACCACATGTAGTGTATATTATATATACTCTCTATTACGTATACTATAATAAACTCGATAAAAAATATATTAACTATTTTTAACAGGCATCAAAATTCACAATATTTGCATGAAAAATCGTTATGTTCGGTTACACCGTCGCTATTCTTTCAAAAAAAAGTCTCTGTCATTCTAGTAAGCGCATAAGCTTACAGTTTATACATTTTTTCTAGTTTTTTTGTTTCAGGCCACTGGAAGCTGAGATGTGCCCAAAAAAGGCGGCGTCCATTTAATCTAGCCATATACGTGTAACTTTGTTAACAATTAACATTTGTTCAATGTGTAAAAACGTATGTATTCTTAATTTATTGTTTGACCCTTCGAGGCCACATCCTCGGCCACCAACTTAGTTAGTCCCATGGGGTCCGTGTGACCCCAACCGTGTTTAAACGATTGCCACGTTGATTCCATTGTTCCGAATGGCTTACAAAAATTCAGGGTGTTAGTTTGCACCTTCTAGAATGTGGCATTCTCAGTATAATATTGTAATCGACATTTGAAATGGCCACAAAAAATCCGGAAAAGTTCAATGCATGAAAAAAGCGATTTTTACTTAAAAAATCATAACTCTTGCAATAAAAAAAAAAATACGATGATACTCTTGAGATATGATCGTTTAAGGGAAAAAATAGCTTTATAGTGGGCTTTTCAAAAAAGGTAATTATTTGGACATTTGCAGAGGACCCATGTCGGAATAAAAAAATAACGATAATCGTGAAAAATGAGCAATTTATTCGCAACAGCGGCTCGAATAGTTATGAGATCATAGTGTAAACACAATATATATTAAGGCGTTACCCCCACTTGTAGCGCAAAAAAGGCCTTTTTCATGAATTTTTTTAAAGAAAACTACAAAACTTTTTTAATCGATCAATATACCATCTTAAAGAACACATCTTGAAGAACTGTCAGTAATTTTTTTATTGAAAAATATTACATTGTTTAGTGGCAAATGGCCGTCAATGAAATAATGTTTTTATATACACGGTTTGCGGTGACCAACATTGCGGCGAAGTGGATCATCTGAAAAAAAAAATGCGGATGGATTTAGTCAAATATAAGTATAAACTAGTCTTTAATCGAAGGATTTTAAAAAATATTCATTTTTCACAAAATGGCGGACACTCGATTTTATGTTCGAATGGTTCGATTAAACGAAAAAAAACGGCCGTTTTTTGGCTATAAAACGGCCATTTTTTTTCGAAAAAGAAATCGAACGATTAAAGACTACATTTTTATGTATTAAATAAGCCTGCAAAATTTCAAGAAGATCGGTTCATTAGTGTTCGAGTAATCTTGGTCACCGACTTCAGAAATGCCATTTTGAGAAAAACGCGTTTAAAGTTTCAATTTCAGTTTACACGAAGAAAATATTTTTTTTTTGTAAACTTACATAGAGTCATCTATTCCGCGCCCATACCCAGGTAGGAAATTAAAAGGCTGACGATGGAAACAAGCTTGTGCGAGCCTTGTTTCACCGAGCCTGAGTGAGACAGACCTGGCCCAGGTTTCATTGCATCGTTTGGAGCAGCCTGGAACCAAGACTGGCTGCTTAGCCTAAACTCAGGGTTATTTCAAGCTTTATTCAGCCGGTGAATTTTGAGGCTGAAATATCAAGGCTGGATGCAGACTTGTTTCAGGTTGTGATAAAATAAAATAAGTTTTAAATAATATTTTTTCTGTACTTTTATGAAAAAAGAATTTAGCAATAAATTTGTCGGGTGCGAAGGCACGAAAAACGAAAGCGAAGGAGGCAGCTCAGAACATTTAAACATATTCTCTTATCGATATTTATGAGGTACACAAAAAAGTGTATACGAAAATAAAAGTACGCAATAAAATAAAGTATTGTTTTTAAAAATATTTTTATATATATTTTGTAACAAATAATACAACAAATAATAAATATATATAATAAATCAAATGAATTCTTTACAGATTCATTAAATTTACCCCAATGTAGAATATAGAAAACTAAAAACAGGCCTCATATAGCCTCGGGAAGAGTTTGGGAAAAGCCTGGTCATAAATGCTCGTGAAGGCTTCATTAAGGCTCGTTTTGAGCCTTGTTATTTCGTCGTTTCAGGCTTAGTACAGGCTTTTCTACCAGCCTCTGGTCAAGCCTGTGTGCAAGAGCCTGAAACCGCGTTATCATTCAGAGGTTCAGCTAGGCCTGAAATCAGGCTGGTGCTCAGCCTGAATTAAAAAATGTGAGCCTTGTTTCAGAGCTTGGCGAGCCCTTTTTTCATCGTCAATTCCTACCTGGGTAGTTCTGTATGGGCCCGGATACTTATACTTCAAAAAAATGCAATAAAAAAAATCGATTTTTTCAAAATCGCAAGTGGGGGTAACCCCTTAAAGATATAAAAATATATATATTTATTAAAAAATACAAAATATTAAAAAATCGTAAAGAAACCAAGTTTGTCGCCCACAGTCGACGCAGATGAAAACTCTGTGCTTGTCGCACATTCTAAATGGTTTTATGGTTTTCCAGGTAGTATTGTAATGAGTTTTAAATTACGTAGACGGACGGCGCAAAGAATTCGCATTTCGGAGTAATTCATCTAAACTTGATAGAAACAAATTTTCCCCTTTTCATATTCATACTCTCATCACATAGAGTGATCCCCCGCAGAAATTTAAAAAAGACCAGATTTTAATAAAACAATATACGTGCGGGTCATATGGGGGTCAGAACGACCCCAGCGCCCGTCCGATTTTTTTTTGTATCGACTACCACGACGAACCTGCTGTGGCAAATCGTCCAACCCTAATCGGTACTTACAAAGGGCACTCCAAAACACCCTTACAAGGCAGGCCAGCCCCCTTGGTCTTCTACAATTTATAGTAATTTTGGCTCAATGTCGCGCATGGGGTTCCCTGGACCCCGTATGACCGCGAAGGGTTAATAAACCACAAAAACCCGAAACGTCCTATGTCCAATGATTATCAAGAATAAAAATTGCAAAGAACGACTGCGTTTCTCCAACTTCACACTAGACGACGGTCTTAATTAGTTGCACAAAGCGAAATTTTGCTATTTCCATGATTGGCCATTTATCGAATGCGTTGTATTTCTCGATCATCCAGTTCCGAAGATCGTGATGACCAGAAGCAACAGGACACTCAGTGAGCAAACTATATAGTGATTTTTTGGTATTCCATTTTATTTTTTGCAGCGTCATTTTCAACGGAATAACGATAATAATATATCATCAGTGGATTTAATTCAACGCGACACGTGATTGAAATAAGTAGAGAAGCCTCATCCGGGACTCTATTAAGAGAAAAAGACGCAATCAAACGAGATACCGAGTACTTTTTCTTGCTCCTCTCAATCTTCGTTTTCTTCCCATACTCGTTTTTCCCGTCCCTCTCTGCGCCCTTCTCTCGTTCTTTCCTCTAGTTCGTTGATCGTTCTTATTCCGGAATTCATTCGCATCGCCGGGAGGTTTCCTCGGCGCGTTCTTAGCCACACGAGGAGACGATAAATCGGCCGTAGCGAAGGCTCGCTCCCTCGTAGATCGCAATTATGAGGTCGCAAGCTCGCGTCGCGATCGGCGCGCACATCGCACACGCGAGAGCGCAAGAAAAGGCACAAGAGTGAATATATCCCTCGGTATACAATAAAAAAAAAGAACAAAAAGAGAGAGAATGACAAAATAAACGAAAAAATAAATGTAGGAGGAGAGATAATAAAGTACATGGGGAGACCACAAACACACGGATACACACATGAATATCTACATGCATGTCGGAGGGATTTCTTGTTCCGTTGGCTTGTCCTTGCGTTACATTTGCCTCTGCTCTTTCCATTTTGCTCGATCGATTCTCATTCCCGATCGTGAATTCGCATGGTTTATAATAACACGACTCGCGCCCTCTCGCATGGTCTCTCTCTCTCCTCAGAGAGAGAGAGAGAGAGAGAGAGAGAGAGAGAGAGAGAGAGAGAGAGAGAGAGAGAGAGCTCCAACTGTCTTTTCGCCCCTGCTGCGATCGCGGGAGTAAACGCAACGTGTGCACAAGAGAGAACGGGATAGGCAGACAGAGAGGAAGGGAGGCTGTTTCTGGCTGCTTAGCACACAAAGAAACTTCGAAAAAGACTTTCTTGCACGGCGGCTTTTTTGCGACGATCTTTCGCCAAACGAAAGATCGCCCTCTCCAATTTCTACGCGTAGCCCAAGGATTCCGTCCTATGGATGAGGAGAGAGACCCTTTTTTGGTCTTCTTCTTCCCTACTGGGCCCAAATTCTCGCGTATAAATATACATAGATATCGCATTGTGGGAAACAGAAGGGCGTAACTCGCATCGCCCCGCATTTAAAAATTGTTTGAACGAGGGTCTTTTACTCACTAACGATCGGTATATATCGCCTTCCATACTTGCCACCCTTTTATTTTCCGATGGTCAACTGGACCAAGAGCCCTCCCGCATGCTAATGCTCCACGCACGCACGAAGCGCAACTGTTCTCTCGCGATCTTTCATCTTCCTCTCTCTCTCTCTCTCTCTCTCTCTCTCTCTCTCTCCCTCTCCCTCTCCCTCCCTCTCTCTTCCTCTCCCTGCACTCGAGCTATTCTAGCTACTCTACTTCGTCTCGATCCCAGTTCTCGGCTCGGTTCTCCACCGCCTCTCCTTTCCTCCTTTTATTTTGCCAAATTTGATTCACCAAACGAGATTCGATCTGACGTTCGATCGCTTCTTGTCTCTTCGATATACAGGCAAAAACCTACGCAACGGTAGTCGAAGCCGGTAGCACACGCTTCTTTCTCCTCTTTGCTCAACCCCTCGCTTACTTCGCTCCACACCCTTTTCGGTTTACTCATTCGTTTTTTTTTTATCATGTAGAATCTCGTGCCGTAACGCTTCGCTCTGTCTACCGAGCCAGCTTCACCTCCCATTCGTCTATAAATTTTTCTTGATTGTTTTTTCGTCGCGTTGGGTCTTTAAACGGTGATTACAAATTTCTTTACTATTTCTAATCTAATACTAATCACGTATTTTTAATATTGTTTTATTTTTATTTTTCATTAATCACATATTTTAACTCAATCGTGCGTAAATTATAAATAATATACGTTAACAAAGAGATTCCGAACAAACGTTTTAAACGAATGCTTTAATTAAATAAAACTTTTCTTTTTGAGTAAATAATAAATAAATAAAAAATAATCAATAAATAGATAAATAGTAAACAAGTAAATAAAAAATAAATAAATAAAAAAGAAATATTGATAAACGGTGGGTTTTCAAATTTTAGGGGAAAGTAAATTCAATGTTGTATCTAGGACAACTAACAGATGAAAAAGAAAAGTTTTGTTTGATTAAAGTATTCGTTTAAAACATTTGTTTGGAACCTTTCTTTCAACGTGTATTATTTATAATTTATGCATGATTGAGTTAAAATATGTGATTAATGGAAAAAAAATACAAACAATATTAAAAATAAGTGATTAAAAGCAATAAAAAAAATTCGTACCTTGTGTCGTAGTGTATTGAATTTCCAAGTTATACCAGGTGTGTAAGTATGAAATCGGAATTTGCCCATAGGTGGCGCTAGATGTCGATGCAGTTACCGACACATCACGTCAGCGGTGTCTTGTTATTGTATTGATATCCGATAAAGATTTCCAACTCACAATAACACGAGTTTCATTCAGTAGCATTAGTTTATTAGAGATAAATATGTCGAGTTTTGTGCCAACAAATTACGATTTGCCGACAGCACTACTTTTCTGTTTTCATCTGAAGAAAACCGCAGCCGAATCGCATCGAATGCTTGTGGAGGCGTTTGGTGAGCATGCTCTCGGTAAAACACAGTGTTTCGAGTGGTTCAAACGGTTCAAAAGTGGCGATTTTGACGTGAGGAACGAAGAACGTGGAAGACCACCGAAAAAGTTTGAAGACGCTGACCTGCAAGCCTTGTTGGACGAAGACGACGCTCAAACACAACAACAACTGGCGGATCAGTTAAAGGTGACCCGAGAAGCCATCTCCAGTTATTTGTATCATATCATTACAATAAACGTGTTTTCTCTGTACAAAAATTCCGGTTTCATACTTACACACCTGGTATATGATAGTGTACCAGGTGTGTAAGTATGAAACCGGAATTTTTGTACAGAAAAAACACGTTTATTGTAATGATATGATACAAATAACTGGAGATGGCTTCTCGGGTCACCTTTAACTGATCCGCCAGTTGTTGTTGTGTTTGAGCGTCGTCTTCGTCCAACAAGGCTTGCAGGTCAGCGTCTTCAAACTTTTTCGGTGGTCTTCGACGTTCTTCGTTCCTCACGTCAAAATCGCCACTTTTGAACCGTTTGAACCACTCGAAACACTGTGTTTTACCGAGAGCATGCTCACCAAACGCCTCCACAAGCATTCGATGCGATTCGGCTGCGGTTTTCTTCAGATGAAAACAGAAAAGTAGTGCTGTCCGCAAATCGTAATTTGTTGGCACAAAACTCGACATGTTTATCTCTAATAAACTAATGCTACTGAATGATACTCGTGTTATTGTGAGTTGGAAATCTTTGTCGGATATCAATACAATAACAAGACACCGCTGACGTGATGTGTCGGTAACTGCATCGACATCTAGCGCCACCTATGGGCAAATTCCGGTTTCATACTTACCCACCTGGTAAGTTGTGTGACTGAAAAAATATGATGAAATCACTATGATCTCTCTCTCTCTCTCTCTCTCTCTCTCTCTCTCTCACTCGCTCTCTGTCTTTCTCTTTGCGTGGTTATATGCGTATGATTTGTTTGATTATCATAATTTATTCGATTTTTGGCGTTTAATTTTGCGCTTGTTTTTTGTGGCAGATATGATTTGAGCACCCTTAACCCTTCCTTGACACACTTATATCTAGCCACAGCTTTGACACACTGGGTCAATTTGACCCGGATAGTACTTCATCCACCTGCCCTTGACAACCCTTCGGTTGTTAAGGGCCAACATGTCTATTTTTATTGAAAAAAGATCCGGGATTAACTTGAAACATTTCTTAATATGTCTGCATAATTAAAATTTGGAAAGTCCAAAATTAAACTGTTGTAAAAAATTATTGAAAACTTTCAGTTTTATGAAAGTGAGGCTCATTTATATAATTGACATGCTAGCACTTACATATGATGTTAGTTAACATATACGTTTTTATTTTCATTTTTACTTTATAGTATTATTAGTTCACCTGATCTGTTGTTCCATTGCCTAAAGTTTTTAACGAAGGCATAAAATAAATCATCAACCAATCAATCAAACTCTCAATCTATCTCCCTCTCTCCCACGTTCGCACGCGTAGAAATGAGATACAATAACCGCCCTACATTTGTTGTGCGGCTTTAAGAACTCGCCACAGATTCATACTGTTCAATTACAAATAAATCTTTGATTGCTCAGTCTGAGTAAAGTGTCTATCGATGATATGCAACTCGAATTAAGGGGTTACACCTTACATTTTTTAAAAAAATCGATTTTTCGTTTCCGAAGAATCCTTATAATATAACCTTTCGAAAATATTCTCTGAAAATTTCAAGTCGGTGCGTTGAAAATTGGGGTAGTTATGAGCGTTTACAGGTAGGTCCGCTCACCGCTTTACCGTTACAGACAACAACTTTAAACGCGTTTTTCTCGGAATGACTTTTACAGAATCGGTGACTAAAATATCTCCGAAACAACTAAACCGATCTGCTTCAAATTTCACAGACATTTTTCGTATATCATAAGGCAGTCCTTAATCGAAGGATTTTTTTTTCAATGCATACTTTTTTGCTCATCATCGTCGATTTCTTTAAGTCTTGCTTGCTTTCGATTTTTTGACATTTTCAAAGTGAACTGGCCCCTTGAAGACTAGATAATACGGTACAAAAACTAAATTCATTTGGTTGTTTTAATTTCAGGTGATTTGTTCCCGAGCAGGAGTGGTCACCGCGAAGGACCTTTTTTGCACAGCGGTCTGTGCAATTTACTGTATCTCCGTCGTTTATAAATATTTCCCAATACAAAAAAAATTGTCACGGATGTTTGAAATGATACCCTTTACTAAGGAAAAAAAGTTAAAAACCTGCACCGATTTCCCAAAAAATAAAAAATTTGACGAAAACACCTCTTTTTCCGGCTGCGAATTAGGCGTAACCCGTTAAACGTCATTACTAAGATTCGGCATTTCCACTATTCAGAGTCCTGTACAGGCTCGAAGGGCGGACGAACATCCTCCGCGTAATTTCTCATTCCTATATATGCGTATCGATAGATTTAATGCAAAATTGGAATTCACGAGATTGACGGGTCGCGAAGGTGGATTGCAAAGACGAGAGTCCGGACGCGAAGACGCGACGGAGAGTCTCGGGGAAGACACATAAGTGGGCTCTGACGGAATGACGATCTCCCGGACACGACGCACACATACACAGGCCCTTTTCTCTCTCCCTCTTTCTCTCCTGCGTCGATCCCTCGTCCCATTGTCCGGATCGCCGTTTAAATTTGAATCGCTGAGAATCTGATCGTTTATTGTTTAAATTTGTAGACTCGTTCTTAATTTGAATTTAAGATTATTCGCTGGCGCGTTGCGAGAGACGACGACAACGAACGACGACGATTTGACTTGGTGATGGTCGCCAACAGCAGCAGAAGCAGCTCGCCATATCCCATCCTCCCTTTGCTTTTGTCTTTCTTGTATGTTACTATCCAACACACTTATATCATACCGATACAGTTTACGTGTACTCAACGGTTGGAGAATCTAGTCTAGAGCTTCGCAAAACAATGTTGAAAAAAGTTCATTCGGAAGCTTCGTATTTAATAGTCGAGGGCACGAACGACTTAGCATTGTGTCCGAAAATTGGTACTTTTTTCTCAATTGAAGAGGAGAACTGGATATCACTAATGGCACTATTGGCAATGTAAATTCACAGTTCAATTGTTAAGGGGAGATATACACCTAGGAGCCGGAACAAAGGTCATTTTTGTTAATTTTTTCAAGGAAAACGATTTGTAATTTCGCATTGGGGTTTTAATTATCTAAAAGTATATACATTCAAAAATATGTTTAATTTTCTTTATTTGAAAATATCAAAAATATACAAGGATATTGTATGATCCTTGGAGCGTCGTAATAAATCTGCGTATACGGTACCCACGGGCGTTTCTTCAAAAATCATCTGAAAAAAAAACCCAAAAAGATTATTAAATTAGATACTATAGTCTAGAACTTGTCATAGTCGATTTTGAAAATATCGATTTATGACAAAATGGCGGACGTTTGAACATAAATAGTGATTTTTGGGCCAAAAATTAGTTATTATTTTGCCTATAAAACAAAAACTAAGTTACGGAAAAGAAAATCCTATGACAAGTACTAGATAATGGTGTATAGAATAACCGAAAAAAACCTCAAGGCAATCGGTTCATTGGTTTTCGAGAAATTTTGGGCACCGATTTGAAAAACGCGGTTTTGAGAAAAACGCGTTTGAAAATTTGGGAATGAATAACTCATGAAATTTGTCAACTTACATGGAATCATCGATACCAGGCCCATAGTGTAGGTCTTCTACGGTCGACGGAATGTTCATAGCTTCTAAATCCTCGACCTCGACCATCTAGGAGTATATCTCTCGTTAAGGCAACGAATGATTATTTATCGATGCCAAGTCTCGTATTGGACATGTCGATATATATATATTTCATCACTATAATTGTAACTTAAGGCCTTTTAGCATCTACAATTTTTTACCTAGAACAAAAAAACAAAAATTCTCGTCAATCTACATTAGAATACCTAGAGAAGTACGTATGGAATTTAAAAAATATTGTTTTATTCAAAAGTTGTAGGTATTTGAACTTAAGAAATGAATTTTCAGTGAAAAATTTCGTTATGACTGCTCTTAAACTGCTCATAAAATGAAAAGTTTTCGATTAACGCGGTCCTGTAGTTTCTCGCCTGTTTTTTTACGGCTTTTTCAATAATTTTTTACGGGCAAAGCATCGAAATAATCAATCTCATTGTTTTTGCATAATCTTTATTAACATTTAAATAAGCTTTACAAATTTTTTGAAGTCAACGTATATAATAGAATAAACGTTATAGTGGCCGACGGGAAGACATCAAGTAAAAGAGGTGCTTGACGGTGACCAAGATTGCGGCTGTTCTGCTTATCTGAAATAAAAAAATCAAACGGCATTTTAATCTTCATATTTAAGACTAGCGATTGAACTAGAGTGAATTCTAAATTACAAAAATTGACTTTTTTATACACTTTTGAAAATTACATTCTATTTTTACTCATTTTTTCTTAAGTTTTTCGCTCGTACAAAAAAAACTATCGAAGCAATCATGATAATCCTAGTTCAATCGCTGGCTTATAACATATTAAAGATGCTGTATAAATTTGAACAAGATCGGTGCAGTACTTTCTGAAATATCGTGGTCACCGTTTCGAAAAATGGTGTTTCCAGAAAAATGCGTTTGAAAGTATACCTGCTCCGTTTCAGGGCCGTAACTTGTGAACCACTTCGAATATTGAAAAATCCTTTGGCACACATTTTCTACACATGTTGTAGATGTGATTTATGAAAAAAAAAATCGATTTTTTCGACCCGAGAAACTAGAGGTCCGCCTTAATCAAAAATTCCGGACGTACTTCTCTGCGAAATGCAATTAGGAACATAATTTCTAAATTTGAAGTAAATCGAGTGAAAATTGTTGAAGTTATTTGTCACGCCAATTGGAAAAAAGCTGTTTCGAGAAGTTTCGAGTAGTCGGCCATTTTGTACATCGAAAAAAATATATATATTTGCTAACAGCTTGATATTTATACTAAATAGATGTGTAATTAATTTCATGAGTGAATCACTTTTTCATACGAAAACAAATTGTTAAATTCACACATGATTTTATACCCGTTACTGTGGCCTAAGGCCTTAATATATAATCGTTACTATGCTATGAATGAATATTACACCAATTAAATTGAATAATTCTAATATAAACAAGGTTTTCATTCGTCTTTCTATCGTTATCCTTACTGAGAAATACCTTAAGGGATCATCACAGTACAAAAATTTCAAAAAATCGATTGTTTTCCATTATCCCATAGTATCGATGGTTATATACATGCTGTTCAATTTTTCCGGCGAAATTCCAATTATTCCAGTTGCTACAGCCTTTCTCAGAAAAAGGGATTCGACCAACTGCGTAAGACTTGGCGCGGAAAGCCGCCTTTTTCTCGAAACGTCGTTTTTCAAAACGGTGTACACTTTCGAAGGAAGAGTTTCCAAGCTATCCGTTTCAAATTTTGACACAACCTCCTTCACGCCATTCTTTATCTTGCTATGGAAGCTTTTTAAAAATCTTTATATTTTTTTCAGAAAAACTGTCGAAAAACTAGCCTCAATTCGATTCTTTTTTTTTTCAAAACGCCGCCATTTTGGCAACTTTGATTTTCAAAAAACCTCCATAGCCAGATAGCGGCTTTCATACTGATTAACAATCTTTTGACAAATTTTGTTTCAGATAATATTTACGGCCACAACCGTGTAACCGTGAGTACTTTTTTTCGGAAACATTTTCACCCGTTAAAAAAATGTAAAAAAGTTAAAAAAACGTTTAAAAAATTATTTTTGTTTTTCACGAGTACTTTTATTTAACATAAAAAAATCAGACTGATTAGCGTATTGTAACCATCGAAAAAAAATCGCGAAAATCAGCTATTTTTCGACCCGTTACACTGTGATGACCCCTTAACCATCCGTGCAATTTTCATTGCCTACGCAAATAAAAACCAATCAAGCCCGTGATTGACGACCCATTAACGACTTTTGAAAAACGACGTTTATGCTACTATGATCGAATGAAACATATATAAACGCATCATCCACTCGTTTTCATCGTTACGGAAAATTATTCGATCGTCCGATCCTTTCTCAATTTGCACAGATTGTTCTCATTAACCCATCGAACATTGTGTCATCGTGCAGAACAATCGTTTTCCATACTTCTTTATGAACCACGCAATCGTCCAATACCGTTCAAACATTTTTCCTTTCCGGCCTGTGCTCAACATTGCGCGATAATTTTTATGTTAAACGGTTAATCAACGTTTCTAAAACGATGAAACATTGTCTCGTAGTTATTTATCCGGTGCGTTTGTACAGTGGTCCAGTTTGTAGATCGAAATATTTCCGTACATCTCCCTGTGTCTTTCCCTCTTTTCTCTCTTTTTTGTAAAACTGTCGCATGAAGATTTGTTTGCCTCTGGTATAATCATGGTGACCCCGTGGGTGTTTGTTATTCCGAAAGTACTCATTTACATGGAATACCAAATAGGGAAAACCATCGTTGAAATGGTACAGACAACACACCAGAAAATCTGTCGTAGCTGTGATTTCGTTATGTGTATATATGGTCACATATACGTGTGTGCATATGTATGTATACATGTATAATATTTTCTCTCATCTGCTTTCTGAAACTCTCGCTCTCTGATCTCTTTGACTGACTGACGTTAGTCAATCAAACGAAAAGGGGAAAAAAATACTCACCTTGGCGCGAGCGACGCTTTATCCCTCTCTCTCCCTCTCTATCTTTACCTTTTCTGACATGTCGTGGTCGTCCTCCTCAGCGCGCACACATCGTTGAATTCCAACAACAGCGGGATCGGCGCTTTGGACACATTTTGTTCTTGTTTTATATTCGATCGTCTCGAAATCGAGTCGTGCCTCGCTATCTTCCATAGATTCTGTCCCCACAGAATCTGTCACAGCTACTGTGCGTGCAAGAAGGAGGGAAAGACGAATAGAAAGAGAGAGCGAGGGAGAGAGAAACAGGTAGAGACATTTGAGTTACTTTTTTTCTCGTGATTCAAGACCCGATATATGTGTGTGTGTGTGTGTGTGTGTGTGTGTGTGTGTGTGTGTGTGCGTGCGTGCGTGCGTGCGTGCGTGCGTGCCTGCGTGCGTGCGTGCGTGCGTGCGTGCGTGCGTGCGTGCGTGCGTGCGTGCGTGCGTGCGTGCGTGCGTGCGTGCGTGCGTGCGTGCGTGCGTGCGTGCGTGCGTGCGTGCGTGCGTGCGTGCGTGCGTGCGTGCGTGCGTGCGTGCGTGCGTGCGTGCGTGCGTGTGTGTGTGTGTGTGTGTGTGTGTGTGTGTGTGTGTGTGTGTGTGTGTGTGTGCGTGCGTGCGTGTGTGTGTGTGTGTGTGTGTGTGCTTGTGTGTTTATATGTGTATGTGTATATACAGCTATCGTTCGCCGATTGCTCTCGTCTCTCATCGCTTCCATGTTGCCGAATTCCAGACATCCCACGATATCGCCTTCTCTTACACCTATCTTTACACACACACGTGCGCGCACACGCACACATACACAGTACCGGCCAAAAGTTTCCTGACACTTCAGATAATTGCACATTTATATCAGTATATATTTCTTCAGTATTTATATCATAATATATTTCTCTATCAAGAGATATGTAGTATCTTCGTTAAGGGGTTACCCCCACTTGCGATTTTGAACGAATCGATTTTTTTTATTGCATTTTTTTGAAGTATAAGTATCCGGGCCCATACTTCTGTATGGGCCCGGAATAGATGACTCTATGTAAGTTTACAAAAAAAAATATTTTCTTCGTGTAAACTGAAATTGAAACTTTAAACGCGTTTTTCTCAAAATGGCATTTCTGAAGTCGGTGACCAAGATTACTCGAACACTAATGAACCGATCTTCTTGAAATTTTGCAGGCTTATTTAATACATAAAAATGTAGTCTTTAATCGTTCGATTTTTTTTTCGAAAAAATGGCCGTTTTATAGCCAAAAAACGGTCGTTTTTTCGTTAAAATCGAACCATTAACTTTGACCGTCCGCCATTTTGTGAAAAATGAATATTTTTTAAAATCCTTCGATTAAAGACTAGTTTATACTTATATTTGACTAAATCCATCCACATTTTTTTTTCAGATGATCCACTTCGCCGCAATGTTGGTCACCGCAAACCGTGTATATAAAAACATTATTTCATTGACGGGCATTTGCCACTAAACAATGTAATATTTTTCAATAAAAAAATTACTGATAGTTCTTCAAGATGTGTTCTTTAAGATGGTATATTAATCGATTAAAAAAGTTTTGTAGTTTTCTTTAAAAAAAATCATGAAAAAGGCCTTTTTTGCGCTACAAGTGGGGGTAACGCCTTAAGGGGAGATACACACCTAGAAGCCGGAAAAAAGGTCAATTTTGTGAATTTTTAAAAGAAAAAATATTTGAAATTTCGGATTGAGGTTTTAATTATGTAAAAGTATATACATTCAAAAATATGTTTAATTTTCTTTTTTTAAAAAGATCAAAAATATACAAGGATATTGTATGATCCTTGGAGCGTCGTAAAAAAATCTGCGTATACGGTACCCACTGGCGTTTCTTCAAAAATCATCTGAAAAAAAAACCGAAAAGATTATTAAATTAGATACTATAATCTAGTACTTGTCACAGCCGATTTTGAAAATATCGATTTATGACAAAATGGCGGACGTTTGAACATAAATAGTGATTTTTGGGCCAAAAATTAGTTATTATTTTGCCTATAAAACAAAAATCCCATGACAAGTACTAGATAATGGTGCATAGAATACCACAAAAAACCTCAAGGCAATCGGTTCATTGGTTTTCGAGAAATTTTGGGTACCGATTTGAAAAACGTGGTTTTGAGAAAAACGCGTTTGAAAATTTGGGAATGAGTAAATCATGAAATTTGTCAACTTACATGGAATCATCGATACCAGGCCCATAGTGTAGGTCTTCTACGGTCGACGGAATGTTCATAGCTTCTAAATCCTCAACCTCGACCATGTAGGTGTATATCTCTCCTTAAATAATTAATTTAATAAATTATATCATTCTGAAATTATTGGTCAATTATCCAGTGATCGAAAGTTGAAGTTCATGGATGAGAAAAATTCATGGGTGAGAAGTGGACGAAAAAAAAATCGATTTTTTAATGAAAATTTGAATTTTTGGTAGGCTTGAGCGACCTTTAAATATTTTTTTACCACTCGCAGCTATAGCGACAATTTTTTTTTATTTAAAAAAATAATTAGATCGTGCGGAAAAGGGAGAAAAAAATGGAGCCCAAATTTGTGGTACCCTGCTGTACATATACGCATGTAAACCTTCAAATCGTTAAAAACGATCACGACTTTTGCCGGAGACGAAATTTGCTCTTGTGGTGAAGTGTTTCAACACTACTAGTTCACCATCCCAAACACTTTTCTTTTGCCAAGGTTAATGCATTTTTCAAGAATCCTAAGATCCTACTTCAAAGCTGTATCTAGTAGACTATTGAACCGGTGCATTTTGCGGTGCACTGTTTAATGGCGAAGTTTTAAAATGATTTTTATTTGTTATAGTGAGCGCATGTGTTAACGCAATCGCAATGTTGAAAAAAAAATGATTTCCAATGTTTCTCCGTACGTCTTTACAGACTTTTATGATTATAAAATCCTATCCCTTATGAGCTGTGTCGTTTAAATCCTATTCATCACTTATAATCCACACTTGTCACTTCACTATATCCACCAGGTGCAGACCCCCAGACCCCCAGAGTACTGCCCGCAGTCATTCTTTTCCTAATGCCACTGCATGGAATTTCCACCAGGGCACAGCGATACTGTACTTTCACAAAGTTTTGGTTACTACCGCAAGCTAGATAAAACTGCCTTATGCTCGTTAGTTAGCGCGCAATGCAGTGCTCGGTTTAGCAGTCATCCAACCAAGTATTCGTTCGGGACTCGGGCGTTCACTTCCCTCGTTGTCTGCCAATCTTAATTACTCCAGTTTATTCCTCCCCAAAATGAAATTCATTTTCCTGCAGTTTGCATTCACTCAAAAGACATACAAATAATTAGCACATTGAAAAAAAAGGTATGTCTGTGAGGGTCTTTGAAGAAAAGGAAAATGCAAGAAACGAGGCGCATCACAACGCTAGTAAGTCGCTCGGACCAGACCCTTCGCATTGGCGAGACTTTTGCCTAATTGAATTAAATTTTAGGGTAATCGATTTCTCTCTCTCTCTCTCTCTCTCTCTCTCTCTCTCTCTCTCTCTCTCTCTCCTTCTCTCCCCCCTCTCTTTTTTTCTCTTTCTCTCTCTCTCTCTCTCTCTCTCTGGATTTCCTCCGTTTTCTGTCTCTCTATGTACTCCACCCTTCCACCCTTTCCCTTCCTCTTTGACTCTGATATATACGTATGCAGTAAGAGTTCTAGACGTATTCTGAATCCGTGCGAGTTTTACGATTTCGTCCACGACTGTATAATGGAATAATGGAGGAATGTGGAACCTGCGAGCGGTAAAGGGATTGGCGAAGTAGAGACGGGCGAAATATATACTTGAAATAAAGTACGAAAGGGGGCTGAGCCGAGAAGACGATAGCCTTAGAGACAAAGAGATCGAGGAAAAGGAAAAGCGATAGAGATAGAGAAAGAGAGAGAGAAAGAAAGAGAGAGAGAGAGAGAGAGAGAGAGAGAGAGAAACAGCGAAGGTAGTCTCGGTAGCGGGTAGCAGGTGACGCCATGCTTACTTACTCCTTTTTTGGCTCTCTTCGTTTCTTCTCGCTCGCATCAATATCGATCCAGCATGGACGGAGAATAAATTTAAATTTGGGCCGAGCGCATCTGTTGAGCCCGTCGGCGGGTGGATTAATTAGGGATGAACGAGCGTCCCGCTATTACGGACCATGTAACCGCAAAAATAGCCGTATACATGTATAAAGTGTACGTTCATCCGTATTAACGTAAGCAAAAAAAAAACTCGATTAACATACACTCTGGCTGCCCATATATACAGGGTATTAGGAAGGTCGATGCAAAGTCTTAAGGGGGTGATAGGTCACCTCGTTGGGAACATATCTAACCTAGGTTACCTTGGTCCAAAGTCTAAGGATTTCAAGTTATCGCGATAAGCATGATTTTTGGAAAATTTCCCAAAATTAGGTACTAACTCGTTCATAATGTTCAAACGGACAATAATTGGTAACTAAAAACCTATTTGCGTCTTAGCTTAAGGCGTTACCCCCACTTGTAGCGCAAAAAAGGCCTTTTTCATGAATTTTTTAAAAGAAAACTACAAAACTTTTTTAATCGATCAATATACCATCTTAAAGAACACATCTTGAAGAACTTTCAGTAATTTTTTTATTGAAAAATATTACATTGTTTAGTGGCAAATGGCCGTCAATGAAATAATGTTTTTATATACACGGTTTGCGGTGACCAACATTGCGGCAAAGTGGATCATCTGAAAAAAAAATGCGGATGGATTTAGTCAAATATAAGTATATACTAGTCTTTAATCGAAGGATTTAAAAAAATATTCATTTTTCACAAAATGGCGGACAGTCAAAGTTAATGGTTCGATTTTAACGAAAAAAACGGCCGTTTTTTGGCTATAAAGCGGCCATTTTTTTCGAAAAAAAAATCGAACGATTAAAGACTACATTTTTATGTATTAAATAAGCCTGCAAAATTTCAAGAAGATCGGTTCATTAGTGTTCGAGTAATCTTGGTCACCGTCTTCAGAGATGCCATTTTGAGAAAAACGCGTTTAAAGTTTCAATTTCAGTTTACACGAAGAAAATATTTTTTTTTGTAAACTTACATAGAGTCATCTATTCCGGGCCCATACAGAAGTATGGGTCCGGATACTTATACTTCAAAAAAATGCAATAAAAAAAATCGATTTTTTCAAAATCGCAAGTGGGGGTAACCCCTTAATGTGCATTCGATTGGCAAACACCAATGCAATTATCTTTTAGAATTTGGACTTTGGACTATTTAGACTTTAGACTAAAGTAGCCTAGGTTAGATATGTTCCTGACGAGCTGACCTATCACCCCCTCAAGGGGTCAGGCCACTCTAGAGGCGGAAAAAATAGGCTTTTTGGGAATTTTTTTTGTTCAGAAAAACGACAAAATGATCGAGATTACAAAAAAGGGTATTTATCATAAATATCAGTGACTGTATACAATAATTTTTTTGAAGCGATTGATTTCAAAATGGCGACTGTGAAGCGTTTTCGCGATGACGTCTCCGTTTTTCCATGGTCCACGGGCGGACCAACTGCTCCTGTAATTTTTGAGCTACAATGAGCCAATGATTTTTTTTCGATTATATATAATAACTGCTATAGAAGTTCGTAGGATTTTTTCGATATAGTGATTTTTTGTCAGATAGCGTACTTTTAAAGTGGCAAGTGAAAAATTTGCCATGTGAACCATGCAATATAAAAAAAAATCCTACGAACTTCCATAGACAATGTATTTTTCAAGATATATTCAACATTTCAAGTGACTTAAAAAATGCAGTTTTGAGATGAACGCGGCACGGCCGCCATTTTGAAATTAAGCGCTTCAAAAAAATGGTTGTATACAGTCACTGATATGTATGATAAACAACCTTTTTTGTAATCTCGATTTATTTTGTAGTTTTTCTGAAAAAAAAATTCCCAAAAAGCATATTTTTCGGCCTCTAGAGTGGCCTTAAAGGCCTTGCGTCGACCTTCCTAAAACCCTGAATATACAGGGTGTCCTGTTATGAATAGATAATCCTGCAACTGTCGATAGGTCAGATCATGTCCTACTATATGCTGGAATTTCGGTTTAGTAAAAATCCCACGGTTTTCGAGGTTTTAGGCTTTATGTTATTCTTTGAAAAAATAATCTGCTTTTGGTTTTTCGCATGCCATTTCTACAAATGATATGAATCGACAATAACTAAGCAACGTTTGAAAGTAATTGGCACGATATACGTGGTACATTTTTTTTACACCGCAGGCTATGAAAGTCAGATGTTCGAATTGGTTTCTATGAAAATTCTGCATAAGATCTTTTTTCGTAAAGTTTCCTTAACATTTGAGGTTACAAAGAAGGCTTTTCTAGATAAAACAAATAACCAAGAGTATTTTTTTTTACCGGGTCGAAAAAAGTTATCATTTGTAGAAATGGCTTGTGAATAATCAAAAGCAGATTATTTTTGTCGAGAAAACCGTGAGACTTTCACTAAACTGAAATTTCAGCATATACCAGGTGTGTAAGTATGAAACCGGAATTTGCCCATAGGTGGCGCTAGATGTCGATGCAGTTACCGACACATCACGTCAGCGGTGTCTTGTTATTGTATTGATATCCGACAAAGATTTCCAACTCACAATAACACGAGTTTCATTCAGTAGCATTAGTTTATTAGAGATAAACATGTCGAGTTTTGTGCCAACAAATTACGATTTGCGGACAGCACTACTTTTCTGTTTTCATCTGAAGAAAACCGCAGCCGAATCGCATCGAATGCTTGTGGAGGCGTTTGATGAGCATGCTCTCGGTAAAACACAGTGTTTCGAGTGATTCAAACGGTTCAAAAGTGGCGATTTTGACGTGAGGAACGAAGAACGTGGAAGACCACCGAAAAAGTTTGAAGACGCTGACCTGCAAGCCTTGTTGGACGAAAACGACGCTCAAACACAACAACAACTGGCGGATCAGTTAAAGGTGACCCGAGAAGCCATCTCCAGTTATTTGTATCATATCATTACAATAAACGTGTTTTTTCTGTACAAAAATTCCGGTTTCATACTTACACACCTGGTAGTAGGACATGATCCCCATACAAACACCCATACACACACAGAAATCGTATATTGTAAATGAGCGCTTGGTTTTTGACCCACCCCCGCACACAAATACGATGCTTATACGCGTATAAACTAGTGTGTATGCCATAGCGAGTTTGCCGGGCTAAGGTGAGCAAATACGAAAAGAAGAAGGCGCCCGAGACATAGGAATCAAGCGAATTCGTATTCGCAAATTATTCATAATTGAGATACGCCAGTTTGTTGATATGAGAGGGTGCTTTCTTGTATACAGGAAACGAGGACGAGGGCGCCCTCTTTGCCAGAGCTATATACATATATATCGATAGTTAGTATGTGTTAGTATAGTTAGTGGACTACACCGCAAGGACCGTACGTATCGCTTGCATGGAATCCC
Source organism: Ophion slaviceki (assembly GCA_944452715.1). Lineage (NCBI taxonomy): Eukaryota > Metazoa > Arthropoda > Insecta > Hymenoptera > Ichneumonidae > Ophion > Ophion slaviceki. The sequence goes on from OX101784.1 coordinate 52,599,636, forward strand.
ACCTATATCGCTCAATGGAACGGATCAAACGACCGGCTGCTCTTTTGTTCGTTAATTCGATTGTATGGAAATTTGAATGTGAAATTGACGCAAGCACCACTCTACCGTTGCCTTGCGAATCCGCGCAACGTGTTGGAACCGCACGGATAGACGAGAGAAGGCCGTTGCGATGCAGGGTTGATTGAGGAACAGGTCCGAGGGTGAAAGATCGGTAGATGTATACGGTCCGAAAGTAGCAGAGCGCAGAAGTCACAAAATTGTAACAAGTTTATCATTTTCGTTAAACAATACTCATCAATTATTCAGTCTTCACAACATTGTTCATGAGTATTGAAAAACACATATGCACAAAAAGAAAAGTCTATGGTATTTTCAAGAAATACCCATGTTGAAAATAAATGAGTGAGTCCAAAAAAAAATTAGTTTAACGGGCTACATTTACCAAGGTGGGTCGAAAAATTGCATTTTCTAAAGACATTTTCATACGTATCACCTATTAGCTATATTCCCTGAACATTTCATTGAAATACTCCTAAAATTGAATGGGCTACAGCTTCTAACAGTCGGCCGGATGAGCGGTAGCAGCACCATACTTCAAACACGACAAAACGAAACTGACTTAAATGCGACTTTGTTTTTTTAACACAAAACTACCCCTATCAGTAAGCCTGAATTTTTATCGCCATGACGTTGGTACCATATGGCTACTGCCGTCTTTCAATGTTGGGCTCTTCGTTGGGAAAGACCCCGTCCCAGGTGGGAAATCAAAAGGCTGACGATGGAAACAAGCTTGTGCGAGCCTTGTTTCACCGAGCCTGAGTGAGACAGACCTGGCCCAGGTTTCATTGCATCGTTTGGAGCAGCCTGGAACCAAGACTGGCTGCTTAGCCTAAACTCAGGGTTATTTCAAGCTTCATTCAGCCGGTGAATTTTGAGGCTGAAAAATCAAGGCTGGATGCAGGCTTGTTTCAGGTTGTGATAAAATAAAATAAGTTTAAAATAATATTTTTTCTGTACTTTTATGAAAAAAAAAATTGGCAATAAATTTGTCGGGTGCGAAGGCACGAAAAACGAAAGCGAAGGAGGCAGCTCAGAACATTTAAACATATGCTCTTATCGATATTTATGAGGTACACAAAAAAGTGTATACGAAAATAAAAGTACGCAATAAAATAAAGTTTTGTTTTTTAAAATATTTTTTATATATATATTTTGTAACAAATAATATAACAAATAATAAATATACATAACAAATCAAATGAATTCTTTACAAATTTATTAAATTTACCCCAATGTAGAATATAGAAAACTAAAAACAGGCCTCATATAGCCTCGGGAAGAGTTTGGGAAAAGCCTGATCATAAATGCTCGTGAAGGCTTCATTAAGGCTCGTTTTGAGTCTTGTTGTTTCGTCGTTTTAGGCTTAATACAGGCTTTTCTACCAGCCTTTGGTCAAGCCTGTGTGCAAGAGCCTGAAACCGCGTTATCATTCAGAGGTTCAGCTAGGCCTGAAATCAGGCTGGTACTCAGCCTGAATTAAAAAATGTGAGCCTTGTTTCAGAGCTTGGCGAGCCCTTTTTTCATCGTCAATTCCTACCTGGGGTGTTAAAGAAACTAACTCGCTCATATCGTCTGCTTTGGGAGCGAAGCAAGGTAATACGGAAGCAATGTGGAAGTTCCTAACTCACACAATTTTACGTGGTCTAATAGAATGTAACATTATTTTTTTTACTGAAATGTTTCCATTGTTGTGGTTTCTTTTCATTTTCAAATGATTTAACGTATTACGATGCTGTTAAAGTCCTAACCAACTGGTTGCCCCCAGTTGACAACATCACTACATTTGTACTATCATACTCTACTTATGTGCAGGAAATTATTCAAGTATTTCAAGTTTTGAAAGAGTTATACCATGAAAATATTTGATACAAAATGCCGAATACCTTAAAAATTGGAACCCCTTCAACAAATTTCGCGGAATTACAACACGATGTTTCTCCTATAATAGGCTGTGTGCAACGAATCATCCGTGAAGGTATTTTTAATCATTTAAAACCCTCCCTAGAATGTAAGTCCTTTCAACGATGACTGCTGAATTGTATCCGTAGGGGAAGTCGGGGCAAGATGATGACGCTAAGGTTATGTTTAAATAAAACAATACAAACATGAGTCAGTCAACTTCAATTATTTTTTAAACTAATCAATATTTATTAATCTTTTCATTTTGGAAGGAAAGAAAACAGTGTTTGAGATTTGTATCATGCAATGTATATTTTTAATTGAACCTTTATTTTTCCCATCTTACCCCGTATGCGGGGCAAGATGAAACAGCGCTGGGATAATGATGGGACACGAATTATTGGCATCTGTCGCATATAAAAGTGGTTTCATTCTCAATACCATCAATTTGATAAGCCAATCGTCCAAGTTCTGTAGGATTAGTCCGAATAATCTTGCTTCCATATCATTTTGATCATTTGTAAGTTCTTTTTCTACTCCTGGTAAAAACACCGGTTGGCGAGGAACCAAATTCTTTACTAGTTTCATTTCACCCTTTCTAACGTAAATAGTGGTACGTTGTAAAATATTCCGGGTTTGCGATAGGTTGTATTCATCTTGCCCCATTAGACGGTTAACGAATTAACAAAAAATCACGCAATAACCTTGAAAATTTCTGACAAACCTTTCTTATTATATTAATAATTAGTACTTTCATTGTGTTTACCTACCTGTCTCTAATCAATATCAGCAACTCAAATAAACTGAAACGATGTTAAACTTTACCAAAAATTACATCGTTTTGTCAAAAAATCGATATTGTTTTCTCACTCGAGACGCGTGCTTCCGCCACAGTTGATACTTTCACAATCATTCACCTCACCGCCGCCTCTCCAAACTCCAACCGGAGCACTGTGCTCTCACACACTGTTTAGTGGTTAGGATTATGATTCATCTTACGCCGCGTATTCGTCTTGCCCCGAGTTCCCCTATATACCTTGTGTGATACACTATTTCCGTACAAAAGTCTCTTAAAAACTGTATTTTAAAAATTCAAAATTTCCAAAAATTCAATTCAAAATTCCAAGTATCTTAAAAACTGTAAAATACAATTCGCAAAAAGACTTTTTTCCCAAAAATAAAAACTCACTTAAAATCCAAAGCGTTTTACCTATTTTTATTTATTAAAATAATTTAGAACATACATCCAATACTATACTATTGGTATGCAACAATTCAACCAGGTATCTCAAAAACCAGAAGTTTTGCGATTCCTACCTGCGGAAAAAATCGTTCTTCACAAAAACAAAGCTGCACTATACGAAAACAAAATACAATTTTTTGAATGAATTAAGGCGCTACCCCCACTTGTAGCGCAAGAAAAAGGCCTTTTTCATGAATTTTTTTAAAGAAAACTACAAAACTTTTTTAATCGATCAATATACCATCTTAAAGAACACATCTTGAAGAACTTTCAGTAATTTTTTTATTGAAAAATATTACATTGTTTAGTGGCAAATGGCCGTCAATGAAATAATGTTTTTATATACACGGTTTGCGGTGACCAACATTGCGGCGAAGTGGATCATCTGAAAAAAAAATGCGGATGGATTTAGTCAAATATAAGTATAAACTAGTCTTTAATCGAAGGATTTTAAAAAATATTCATTTTTCACAAAATGGCGGACAGTCAAAGTTAATGGTTCGATTTTAACGAAAAAAAACGGTCGTTTTTTGGCTATAAAACGGCCATTTTTTTCGAAAAAAAAAATCGTTTAAAGACGATTAAAGACTACATTTTTATGTATTATATAAGCCTGCAAAATTTCAAGAAGATCGGTTCATTAGTGTTCGAGTAATCTTGGTCACCGACTTCAGAAATGCCATTTTGAGAAAAACGCGTTTAAAGTTTCAATTTCAGTTTACACGAAGAAAATATTTTTTTTGTAAACTTACATAGAGTCATCTATTCCGGGCCCATACAGAAGTATGGGCCCGGATACTTATACTTCAAAAAAATGCAATAAAAAAATCGATTTTTTCCAAATCGCAAGTGGGGGTAACACCTTAAATTGAATGAGTCCCTTCTGCCCACTTGAAAGCCCAAAGGCTCACTTCTCCAATCATTTTATTTTGTACGGTTTTTTATTCACCTTTCACTTGCGCAAATTTATGCATCTCTTCATCCCCCAGTTCGTAAGAACGTAATGTAAACTAGACGGTAGTAAAAATAAAAAAGAAACGACGCTATGGGATGTGGAGAGAGCGAGGGGTTTGTCGCAGCCATAAGAGTTTGTCGCAGCCGTATAGCCAAGTAGCGCTGAACGTCTCGTCAACCTTCTCGAGAGGGTGGGCGAGACGGACGAGCGAGCTGGCTTCAGGGTGCTTTTAAAAAATGTAACTTTATAACTTTTTAGAGGATTACGTCGTTAGACAGGAGGCCGAGAGGGGATTGGATGAGGCAAGAGAAAGAGGGCTTTCGTCGGATGAGCTTTTACCCACACCGCAAGGACGATACGCCGACGAACCACGTTCTACGGTCTCTCTCCTCCTCCTCGGGGGTTTTCTTAATAAATTAAACAAAATTAACCCGGCTCACCGGCAAGCGCGGGGTAAATTAAGTGCGGCGAAAAGAAATGAACGCGGCTAACTTTTCCGTCCGTATTAATTCCTCCCCCTACTCCTCTGTCGTAAATACGCCAAAGTTTGTTTTAAATCCCTATTTCGCACCTGCGCTAATTTCGACCAGGCTACGACTCGTTTTGCATATACACACAAACATATATATATATATATATATATATATATATATATATATATATATATATATATATAGGGTGTCCTGTTATGAACGGATAATCCTGCAAATGTGGATAGGTCAGATAATGTCCTACCATATGCTGAAATTTCAGTTTAGTAAAAATCTCACGGTTTTTGAGATAAAAATCATATGCTTTTGGTTTTTCCCATATCATTTCTACAAATGATAACTTTTTTTCACCCAGTTTTTTTTTAAACACTCTTGGTTATTTGTTTTATCTAGAAAAGTCTTCTTTTTTACCTTAAATGTTAAGGGGTCTTCTCATTTTAGACGCTGAGGAAAGGCTATTTTCATGTTTTTTTTTCGGTAGGTTCATATTATAGATATTGATATAAAAGTCGTTACACTTAATATTTACACTTTCGAAATATGTAAATAAAACTAAATGTATGTGGTTGTGTAACCCAAACAAACTTTAAACGCATTTTTCTCGAAACAACGTTTTTCGACGACATGTTGATAAAATCTTCGAAACTACTAAACCGATCCTTATGCAATTTTAACCACATATTCTTTTTTTTAATTTTGATATTTACTTTTTTTTTTCGAATTTCTTCCTTCTTAAACTTAATAAGCAAGTAGTGCAAAGTAGTGAAAACAGTCGAAAATTGGTATTTTCATTTTGATGATGATTACACGGTGTTTACGAACAATATACGTGTTCCTTCAATTGTTTTGTAAAACTATGATCAATCGGTCCGGGAAAATGGTTCGAGTTAAACTGAAAAAAAACCTGAAAAACCATAAAAGTTTACTGAAAAACCATAAAAAATAATTTTTTGTACGTCTTTCAAATTAATGTCGAGGGTAAAAAGAGTGTTTTTTTTTCTCAAAAATCACCGAAAGGGTCTTGTAGGAAATTGATTCACGTTTTCAAAGCTGCGCTTTAATTCCGTGTGCGATCACTGGTTGCTGAGATATTGATGATCAAAGACAAAAGGATCTTTTTTCATTCAAAAACAGATATCTCAGCAAAAAATTGAGGTAAAGAGACCAAAAAAAAGCCAAATTGAAGCTGAATAAATAAGCTAATTAACCTATATATTTATTTAACTGAAAAAAAAATTCCGAGCCCGTGGACCCTTGAAAAAAAAGAAGAAAAAAATTGGAAAACTTTTTTCGTCCACCAATTCCTCTGATTGCGCGATAACCGTAGCTCACAAAAAATGTTGACCTGAAGATCTCGAAACTACAAACTTAAAGCTTCAAAAAGCTTTTTTTCACCTCGACACGACCATTTTTCGCATAGATACAGCGTTTCAAAAAACCCTTCAAAAATTGACCAAATTTTCTGCTCCCTCAATTTTTTGGAGCACTGTACTAGGATGTGATCTGACCTATCGACAGTTCCAGGATAATCCATTTATGGCAAGACACCCTGTATATATAAAACACAATTTTCCTCTATAGAGATACCGAAGCGTCACGTGTATTTTTTTTTCTGCCGGCCTACCGGACAGAAGTCAGGCAGAGCTGGGGGCTGTTCTTTTTTTCCCTGCAGATATTGTTTGGAGCGTGTGTGGTGACGTCGGAAAATTGACATCTCCCCATATGCTGAATTTTCCTCGCACCGGCGATCGATCCGTCGGAAATTAATCGCCCTCGCATAGCAAATCTGCGGAGTCTGGTGAATCGGGGAAGGCTATACACGAAGAAAAAAAATGAGGAATGCAGCGGGGTCGAGTCGACGCCAGGAAAAGAGTGGAAGGTCGCTGCAGCAGCAGTGATGGGCAGTTTCGATGTGACACACACACACACACACACATACAAGCGTACGCACGCATGAAATCCACATTGTGTATTTTTTATTTTCAAGGGATAGGGTTTGAGAAATGTGAAATCTAAGGGTGAGTGGACGCCCTATGTGTGAGAGAGGCCACGAGTGAGAAAAAGAGAGAGGCAGGGTAAGAGAGAAAAGCCCTCTTTCAGTCGTTCGTAGGTTTCTTCGTCGTTTTGTTTCAAACGAGGGCGGACGTCAACAGAGTCGTTTGTCAGCTTTTCGTATTTTTCAGGACCAATCGTTTTTTTTTCCTTCTTATTCCCGCTTCCATCTCGCGCTATTTCGCCTTTATACCTAACGCCGTCTATATAACCGATGTGTTCCACCTAGAGATATAAATTGTTCTCGTTATTACGAGAACGAGAGGAAAACGGAAAAGAAAGATAGGAGGGCAAAAAGCATAATAATAAATTGTTATTAGGCACTGAAGTTCTCCAATAACGCAGTAATAAATAGTCCTCCTTCGAGAGCGTACAGTATTAATTTTCTTTTTCCATCTCGCGCGAGACTTGTCTGCAGAATGATGAATAACAGTTTTTTCCTTATTATTGAGTCGATAGAGAGAAAGTTTCGACGTGTTTTTTTTTTGACAATCTCGGGCGAATGAATATTGTAGGAATATTCTGGGCAACCCTTTCGTTCTACAAAATTGTTCGTTCATTCGTGTCGCGGTGACGTAATGTTTCCACTTGCACGCCCCTTCGTGGCAAGACGAGTGAATTACCCCGCAGCTTAAATGAAATACAACATAAAACGCACACGCATACACACTCGTACATACATACATAGATATGTGTATACAGGGTGGAAAAAAGGTCGATGCAAAGCTTAAGGGGGTGATGGGTCACGTTAGGAACGTATCTAACCTAGGTTACCTTAGTCCAAAGTCAAAGGATTTCGCGTTATCATGGTAAGAATGATTTTTTGGAAAATTTCCCATAATTAGGTACTAACTTACACTTATAAATAGCATTATCATAGAGGTATTTTTTATTTGTTTATAATTAAGAGTTATTTTTAGTTTAATTAAGAGGTATTTTAGATAATTAATTGATTTATTAATTAATTAGAGGTATTTTTAGTTTATATTTAAGTTTTTTTATTATTCAACACGTCCCGTTTAGTGAGTTGTGTGGATACAGATGATTGAATTGGTATTTGTCGATTGAATACACATTAAGCTAAGGCGCAAATAAGTTTTTAGTTACTAATTATTGTCAGTTTGAACATTATGAAGGAGTTAGTAGCTAATTTTGGGAAATTTTCCAAAAATCATACCTACCAAGATAACTCGAAATCGTTAGACTTTGGACTAAGGTAACCTAGGTTAGATATGTCCCTAAGGAGGTGACCTATCACCCCCTTAAGGCTTTGCATCGACCTTCCCAACACCCTGTATATATTCACGTGGTCCTTGAGAAACCGTTTGTTCCGTCGTTCGACGAGATTGGATTTAATTAAGGATAAAATTAAAGCTGGGTCGGGTAATTGCGTGATTAGCCAGCAGGGAGAAAGGGGGGAAAAGAGGGAGAGGAAATGTGGCAAAACGAGAATTACAACCACAGTGAACGAGGTATATATACGCCGGTGGAGGGCAATCCAATCAGCGTATTCGCCGCGAGTGGCCAATCAAACCCTCTTGAAGGCGCTACCGGCCAATTTGCATGGGATTTACATGGCTAATCGAGGATATATATCTACTCCTCTGTACCAAAAGCGAGAAAGAGCGAGACAAAATGCAGGGGTTTTCACGACCTTTCATCATCGCTCTTAATATATTGCTTTTCGTGACCGCAGATATAGTTGTCCGCAGGCTGAAGGGAAAAAGAAAACGCGGTGTCTGAAAAATTAAATCCACTTTAATTTTTCAAGAGAGGCCCCACTTTAATTTTTCTCGTCAATTAACCAAAGTATACTTTCCACTTAGAACGCCGAGTACGTTCGACTTTGATTCCTCACGGGTCAGTGAACTGTAATTGTGATGAGAAGTTGTAGAGTGCTGCGAGTATAATTAATAATTCGTTATTCTTTGTGATATTTTGTCAACTTTGATTCACATGATTGTTCTTTATTATTTGCACAAGAAAAAAACGCCATAAATTCGGTTTCGGAAAACATCAGAGTTTCAAGTTGTGATGGAAAATTAATCAATCGTTTTAAGGCCTTATATACACTTGTAGCAGGCTAAGGGACGTGTTTTTTTTTTTTTTTTTTCGGCGGGACAATAAATTTTTATTGAAAAACTGTGAACAACATCAATTAGTACATATTTTCTTATACTTGTACAATTTTTTTATTCAATAATAATTCACAATAGCGGAACTCCAGGCTGTCTTCCAGGAGCGCCTTCTTTTGAGCATCAATTGCCGTGGACATGATAACGCGAGAACGGTTCATCTGAAATCAGGATTTCAAAAAGATTCCATTAGTATATTGCATTGGCTTGGGCCTGGACGAAGGATTTGTAAAAAATTGTATTTAAACTAAATGATAATTTTAACAAAAAAATCAATTTTTGAAGTGCTAAATTTTCGGTTTTTTGTTACAATTTTTTTTTAACAAAATTCAAAATCCTTCGTCCAGGCCCTAGCTATTATCATAATAAAAAAGTGGTATAAATTTGGTATGGATTGGATTAATAGTTTTTTAGTAATCGTGTCCACCGCAAAAGTATTTCTCAAAAAAGACGATTCTGAGATAATCGCGTTTAAGATTCAAGTAAGTTTCTTTTACATTTAAAGTTAATTTATTCATACAAACATGGATTCGTCGATTCCAGGGCCATATACAGTAATCCTTCTGAATCCTCTGCAGCCTCTGAAACATTGATTTGATACTGCCTACGAGCCATTCTTCCTTCTCTTTGTGGCTGCTTGCGCTTGCTGCTCGGCAAGCGTAACACGCGACTTGCGCGGTTGAAATACCTATAACTGCGAATCTGATGTTGCGATCTTTATGAAATTTGGTGAGAATATTCTTCAGATATTGTACTTGAAGAATATGCAATAAAAAAATTTCCATTTTTCCGACCATCACAAGTGTATATAAGGCCTCAAGTTATATTATCAGATTGTAGGCTGTACTAAAAATAACATTTTTCTACTCTTTATTGATCTCAGTAGCAAATGTTGATACGTCATCGTTTACAATTGTTCATACAACGACAAAAATATTATAAACTATTTGCAGCCAAAATACGAGTTTTAAGCTATACTGACAGGTCAATCAGCATCATTTATTTCAACTAAAACATTGTGCGTTGCTTAATAATCAATATTCGATCATTCTTCACTGATCTCGTTATCGAATTTTGATATCACGTGATTATTCATAGTAACTTTCGCAACAATAAACCTTCACAAATTATTTTCCGTAACGACAAACATTTTAAGCTGCACCAACAGATTAATCGCCGTTATTAAATTGTACTAAAATATTGTACGGTGAGCGATATTTAATATTTCATTATACTTTGCGGATCTTATTGACAAATGTTCATATCACATTGTCATTTACAGAACGAATAACGTCATAAATTATTTTCTATAACGGTGATAGTTTTGAGTTGTAATAAAAGATTAATCGGTATTCTTAGGTTGGTCTCGAATAATGTGTTTCGCACAATAATTAATATTTGATATTAATTTATTACTCTTTTTTGAACCTTATGTCAAAATTTAATATCTCAGCATCATTCTACGTTAGTAATGCACCAAAAAGTCATCATAAATTATATTTTGTAGGCAATGGGCTCAATGTACAGTAACGGATTTCTGTATGTCGATCTACCCTCATTAATCTTATTACTAAATATTTATATTACGCAATTATTTACATCAATTTGTACAACAAAAAATCATTATTCACTATTTTTCGCAAAGATAGTGATTTTAACGTATATTGAAACATAGATCATCATGCATTTGGAGAATTGATTAATCAATGCGGATGACTTGAAACTCCAAATTGTTCCTAATGTGAAATAAATGCCTGTTTTTGCATCGCCAGCTACAAACTTTTGGTGCGAATTAATTTATTATCTTCGTCACAGCTATATCCGATGAAACTCTGTTCTCGGGCGGTGCGCGTGCATTGACACGTCACACGTAAAGCCATTAAAGTGGAAGTCAGCGATTTTTCGTACACTGATAAAAATCCGTCCATTCCACATGCACAAACACACATCCACCCACACACACACACCATCATGCACCCACCAACCCACACACACACACACACATGAACACGCACCCACATGCACCTACACCCACACACACACCCTCACCCACATGCACCCACACACACCGACACCCACATACATCTACACTCACACACACCTACACCAACATGCACCCACACACACCCACATGTATCTACACTCACACACACCCACACCAACATGCACCCGCACACACCCACATGTATCTACACTCATCCGCACACACCTTCCCCCAGATGCACACACCCATACCCACATGCATCTACACTCACCCACACACACACACACACCCACATGCGTTTACACTCACCCACACACACCTACACCCACATGCACACACCCACACCCACATGCATCTGCACTCACCCACACACACATGCACCCACACACACACACATTCATTCGCTTTACAAAATACTGCCCATTGTAAAATCATAAATCGTCACCCCACCCATGTCCGAAACGTAGCAAGTTGGGAAATTGGCATTTCGGTACCGCTCTGTCGGCATAAATCGAATTTTTCGTTATCCGGTGTATTTGCATTTGCAAATTTTGCAAAATGTTTAACTCGGTGAATACATAACGGGCATTGGAATATAAAATTCATCATTATTCATTATGGTGGCTGCGTATCCGGATGGCAGGTCCAAAATTATTCGACCGTGGTTACAAGGCAGCCGAGGTATAAATCGATCAGTCGAATTAATCGATACACCAGTCACAAATGTTGCAACGCGGCTGGAGGGCGGGAGGAGGCTTCAGGGGTGGATGGTGCGGCAAGTGAAAGGGGTGAGTTTCGAGAGGGTGGTTTGCGTGTGCGGTGCAGACTGCGCGAGAGAAGTTTCTCTACGAATCGAGAGGAATCCCCTCCTGATTCGCTCATTTGATCGGTGTGGGCGTTGTAATTAATCTGCGGGCGATATAGAGAAGTCCGCCTTTGATATAGCTATGAAGGATTCGTGTGAAGGGGGGAATAGGCGTGGCCAGTTGTACAGCAACGTTCCGGATTCTCGAAGGGTGGATAGAAACAAGCGAGTCGAGAGTGTATACGTCACAGAACAACCCCCTCAGTACTGCGCTCTCTCTCTTCCTCCCTGGCTCACCCTCTATTCCTCGTCTCTCTTTCTTTCTCTTTCTCCCTCGTAATTCGGAAGTCTGGCCGGGCCTTGCACACTCCCCTCCAGCGTGAGACTCTCGGTCAGCCAATCAACGCCACCCTAATGAGGAAACCGGCGTTTCACCCTTCTCGTAATTACTGGCCAACGATTCGCGAGGGTCGTGTGGAAGTTCAAGCCCACCGGGAGTCCTGCGCCACAGCACCCTTCGTATAAAACGTCTCCAAGTTGGCCGGCAATTGTTTTTTTGTAGTCCGCACGTCCCATGGGCCAAACGACCTATGGATACATGGAAAAATCATCAAACGCAAGCGCACCTTCTCTTCAGTTTTATGAAATTACTCCTTCCAATTGTCATTCGGAGATGCACGTGGACTTTTCGACAAAGCTGCCCATCGCGAAATACACGGAATAAGAGACTACGTCGTCGCGAGCCCTTGACACTTAAATTTACAGCGAACTTCGAATTTCTGCAGTATTTTTTTCGTGACTGACAAGAAACACTTAAGGGGTCTTCTCACTTTAGACGCTAAAAAAAGGCTATTTTCATGAATTTTTTGATAGGTTTATATTATAGATCTTGATATAAAAGTCGTTACACTTAATAAATACACTTTCGAAATACATTTTTTTTTAATTTAATTTATTTAAGTCACTATTTATAGACGAAAATGGTAGTTACAAAATGTTTCAAAGAAATTGTAGGTCTGCGCTGTTGATGAAATCTCGGAGATGGATCTTACGGAACAAAAAAATCATACGGTTTTAGATTCAGTATGTTAATGGATATAGCACATATCATACGATTTTTTATATATGCAAAAATAACAACATGGCGAACATTTTTTGAAAAAAGTGTTTTTTTACCGTTTTTGGAAAAATAGTACATATCAAAATTTAAAATAATCCTTGATATGCGCTATAGTTATAGGTTGAAAGAATATGTGGTTAAAATTTCACAAGGATCGGTTCAGTAGTTTCGGAGATTTTATCAACAAGCCGTCGAAAAATGTTGTTTCGAAAAAAACGCGTTTAAAGTTTGTTTGGGTTACATAATTACATAAAAACTTGTTTTTATGTATTTCAAACGTATGTTTATTAAATGCAACAACTTTTATATCGATATCTATGATATAAACTTATCAAAAAAATTCACGGAAATAGCCTTTTTTAGCGTCTGAAGCGAGAAAACCCCTTAAGTGTTCAATTTTGTTGAAACTTATATATGTTAAAAGCATTGAAAACTATCAGATACGATTTTTTTTTATCTGGGGAATAACGTTTCTAAAGTGGGAAACGATCCCTCAAAGAAGGGCGTCCTTTAATTTTTTTTTTTCAAATACTCTACAGAGGATTTTTCCTCTCATTAGATATGAAGAATTTTGGTTTTTGCTTCATTCAGATCGGTGGACTGCGCGTGGGTGAAACTGCAAAACTACCCCTCGACACCCCTTTCTTTGAGGGGTGGTTTCCCACTTTAAAAGCGTTTCTCCGCAGATAAAAAAAAACGTGTCTAATAGTTTTCAATGCTTTATCACATATATGAGTTACAACAGCATCGAAGGCGGACACTCGAGTGATGTTCCTCGTGAGAGAAAGTCATTCCGAATAAAGTTCTTACAAAGCAATACAGGGATTGCCAAATAAACAAGTCTCAGCAAAACAAGAATACATTTTTTATAAAAATAATTGGACTGCTCTCAACTAGTGCTTTTGTCATTCAACGTCACGAAAATACCACGGGGTCAATTGTGTAATACATTTTTCTTTACCAATGAACCTTCAGAGAGGTTGAAGCAGTCCAGTCGCATGACGGTTTATGCATTTTTTTTCAACAAATTTCAAAACATGCATACGAGGTATAGATTTATTCCGTAGATGCTGATTTTTCATCAAATATATAATGAATGGGCAAAATTGAGCATTTTTATATTTTTATTACGTGAAAAAGAAATACTTTTGGGTTACTACCAACTTGAAATCGTATACGATTATCGGCGATTATTATGAAAAAAAAACCGCGGCAGTGAACGTTTTCTACAGCTCAGAATGAAATGTTGCGTCACTCATAATTATGCCTATTTAAATTTATATCACGAGATCATCTATTACGATTAATTGATATTATGTATCGCTGAAATACGGCAACGTCGCGCGCATTGAGGCTGGCAGCAATGATCTTCATTCGCCAGTCAAGATTCATAATATTTTATCGAGCCTTGATGGTTCAATATTGAATATATGTGGTTTTCGATGGGCAAGGTGCGTTTTTGTTTCTTCCAAATGTTTACAAAGAATTAGCCTACGGTAATCCGTTGTTAGAAATGGTTTATCTTGGTGCTAAATGGCCAAAAAATTACATCACTCGTTGCATGAACGGATTGCCCATCTAACCGCACATGAAATGACATACATTGAACAATTTTTCCTCGTTAATGTTTTGTGGTGAAATTTCTAAAAAATTGTAAAGACTCACTACAATCAACACAATAAAATATATATTTTTTATGTGTCGGATTGTGGATAACGCTCCAACCTCCTCAATGTACACTTTTCGAGAAGATCGACCGTCAGCACCGTCACGTCGAATGATTTCAAAGAAATTTTAACCATATTACTTGGTTGATCCCCCAGGACATTTTTTAACGTTCATATTGCGTTACACCAAGGGGATAAAGCATCTACAACGACAACAACCATTAATGATGATGGCAACAAAAATAATACCAATAACACTTCAAACGGTGCAAAAATATTTCTCTTCATCTCGTGGCCTCACCGAAGCATATCTGCGCCGAGTGAGAAAGAACGCCTCTCGGATACATACACGAACGACTCGCGTGATTTTCCACCGGGGAATGCAAAAATTCCAATTCGACGTGTTCGCTGCTTTTCTGCTATGGCAAAGAGGAAGAAAGTATTCAAGAGGACTCTCTCTCTCTCTCTTTTCCTCTTCCTCTCTTTTTCTCTCCCATATATGCACACATAGAACGAGGATGTGTGTGTGTACGTTTGGCACAGGGGAAAAATGCACCTGCGCCCCGTCACACGAGAGAAAACCCTGCTGGCATTGCTTGGCGAATCCTCTCGCCGGCAACTCACCCCATGCCATCATCCCTACTTCTTATACTTACCCACGCACGAGTCTTTGAATTGCAAGGGACGTAGCGAAAGAACGAGAGAGAGAGAGAGAGAGAGAGAGAGAGAGGGATGGTCCTCCCTCCTCCCGGCTCTTTTTTGCGAACCGCTAGCTCGGTCATATATAGTTCTATCGCACACATTATTCTCATTTACATACACTCGAATCTGCCTATACATACGTACGTTCTATATAACATACATGTTTCTTTTTCTCCCGCTCTTCATCTCCCTCTCGCTTTCTTTCTCTCACTTAGATACTTTGGTGTGCAAGCTCTGGAATCTCCATATATACAGGGTGTCCTGTTATGAATGGATAATCCTGCAACATTCGATAGGTCAAATCACGTCCTACTATATGCTGGAATTTCAGTTCAGTAAAAGTCCCACGGTTTTCGAGATAAAAATCATCTGCTTTTGGTTTTTCCCATACCACTTCTACAAATGATAACCTTTTTTGACCCGGTTTAAAAAAATACTCTTGGTTATTTGTTTTATCTAGAAAAGTATTCTTTTCAACCTTGAATGTTAAAGGGTTAGGCCACTCTAGAATTTTCGAAAATACGATTTTTTTAATGGTCCCCTAAGACATAAAAAATGATGTCCCAAAAGATTATGGCCGGGAAAAATCTCTAAGTACTCGGTTTTCGAATTTTAGTACAAGTCCGCCTGGTCAAAACTTCTCACGCATCTCACTACTCAAAATTTCAAACGCGTTTATCTCAAAACTCCATTTTTAAGTTGGCTGGAAACATAACTCAGACAATTTTCAATCGATTCACTTAAAATGTTGAATATATCTTGAAAAATACATTGTCTATGGAAGTTCGTGGGGTTTTTTTCTATATTGCATAGTTCATTTCTTATTAAAAATTATCTGACGATTTTTTAGGCAAATTTTTCACTTTCCACTTTAGAAGTGCGCCATTTGGCCAAAAATCAATATATGGAAAAAATCCTACGTACTTCTATAGCAGTTATTATATATAATCGAAAAAAATTCATTGGCTCATTATAATTCGAAAATTACAGGAGCTGTATGTCCGGCCGTGTATCCTGGAAAAACAGAGACGTCGTCACAAAAACACTGCACAGCCCCCATTTTGAAATTAAACGCTTCAAAAAAATTATTGTATACAGTCACAGATATGTACGATAAACACCCTTTTTTGTAATCTCGATTTATTTTCTAGTTTTTCTGTAAAAAAATTCCCAAAAGAAATTCTAAAAAAAATCCCCAAAAAGAATATTTTTTCGGCTTCTAGAGTGGCCTAAGGCCTTAAGGAAACTTTATGAAAAAAGTAAAAATACCACGCATATCGTGCCAATTACATTAAAAAGTTGCTTAGTCATCGTCGGTTCGTGTCATTTGTAGAAATGGCGTGCGAAAACCCAAAAGCAGGTGATAAAAAAAATAACATAAAGCTCAAAATCTCTAAAACCGTGGGACTTTTACTAAACTGACATTCCAGCGTATAGCAGGACCTGACCTATCGACAGCTGCAGGATTATCCATTCATAACAGGACACCCTGTATATATAAATACACACACACAGCGCACGCACACACACAATATATGTACATATAACGATAGTATGCATCGAGTGTCCTCCTATTTCCTTAAAATTCCGATGGATCGTGTGTGGCGCCGCCGCCGGCTCCGCCATACATACTTCCTCTTCCCCTCCTCCCGCCCGGCGACCTCCGCGCGCAATACCAAAGGCCTCTCGGCCGCGCGTGTGCTCGCGTACACACACGCATATACCTACGTGGATACAAGTACGAAAAGGCGCAGCAGCGCCATTAAAAATAAATATATGCATACGTGTGTCCGTGTGCACGACAGTGAGCGCACGCGCGATAAACAGAAAGGGACGTGCGAGGGGCAGGAGGAAACGCGCGAGAAACACACGAAAGAGAAGCGAAATTCGAAGATAGGGGTAGCTGGATATGGGCTAACGGATGTTGGAGTAGTATGAGGACGCACCGTCGAAGGCATGAGAGCGAGAGGGGGTGGGAGAGAGAAAAAGGGAGATAGCCCCGCTCGACGGTGGTAATAGTGATGGTGATGGCAATGGCGATGCTCGTATACTGATAGCGCAGTCAGAAAGAACACCGGGACAGAGAGAAAGCGACTCCGGGACACTGGCTGCTGCGGGAGGGTGGTTCTCGGGGGTGGTTTCGGGCTGAACCGGAATAGAGAGAAATCTAGAGAAAGAGCCTGCTACATGGCGCGATGAAGAGAGAGAGAGAGAGAGAGAGAGAGAGAGAGAGAGAGAGAGAGAAAGAGAGAGAGAGAGAGAGAGAGAGAGAGAGAGAGAGAGAGAGAGAGAGAGACAACGCGCGGCAAGGGAGAGGGGTACAGAAGCATTCGAGCGATACATATACGCCATATACGGGATTCCAGTTTAAAAATACAAATGGAGTATCGAACTTTCGAATAACGTGTCGGCGAAAAGGGGGTGTGGGAGTGGTGGGGTGGCGTGGTGTGGCGTGGGTGACGCGGGAGAGTCGCAACATACCAGGACGTCGCGGGCCCGCGAACCTATCGAAGAAAAGGACGAAAGATGAAAAAAAGCTTGTAGGATAGAGGGAGAGAGACAGAGAGAAAGGGCGCGACAGAAACACAGTTGGAAATAGGGGTTGAAACGTCGAGCAGGGGGGATGAAGCGAGAGTCGACGATGCTGAGGCCGCGGGGTTGAAAGGATGGAAAGGCAGAGGGAGATATTTCAAAAATCGAATATTGATCAGAGCTGCCAATCCTACCCCTCTCCACACATGACAATGTATATATACGCGTGTGAGCAGCCGCACGGAGGCAGCATCGACAAACTGTATATCAGCATCGATGTATGCGACTAACAGCTCACGTGTGTTTCCTCTTCGTCTCCCCCCCCTCTCTCTATCTTCCTGTCCTTACCCCGCGCTTTTAACTTCGTGTCTCCTCTTCCTCTTCGTCTAGCTCTTCTTCTTGGCTTTTCTTTAACTTCTTCGTTCGCGCGCGCTTCCTCTCCCAACTTGTACCCTCAGTGTGGGTATTCAAGTTCCAGCACACACGTTACAAAACTTGATGCCAAGGTACACAGATCCCGTGTAAGGGGGAGAGAGAGAGAGAGAG
The DNA here is from genome assembly GCA_944452715.1 of Ophion slaviceki. Lineage (NCBI taxonomy): Eukaryota > Metazoa > Arthropoda > Insecta > Hymenoptera > Ichneumonidae > Ophion > Ophion slaviceki. The sequence goes on from OX101784.1 coordinate 52,617,827, forward strand.
AGAGAGAGAGAGAGAGAGAGAGAGGTTATGTATGTACATGCGCGGAGTCATATACATATACAAATATGCACAGGGTGTATGCATGTGTATAAATTCCTCAGTCTCCACATGTGTGCGTTTTCGTCTTCACTCTTCTTCGTCTTGCCCCTTGCGCCTCCTTCTTCTCGGACCATCGTGTCCCCCGTAACACCCCACAGCCTCGTTTCCACCACGTCGATTCTTCCACCGCCCCAAGTCACATATGAGTGTACACATGAGTATAAGTAAAAGTATGTAGAAGACCGGGACTCGTATAGTACAGAACGGCGGAGAGATGGGAGAGGGTGTAGGCGAAAAAAAAACAGTGAGAGACCGCGAGTAAAGACGCACGCCGGTGCGCGAGAGAACGCGGCCATGGGTTGGGAAGGGATGAACGCAAGGGCGGAGTAAAGGTGTACACGGGGTACGACGCGGGTGAGAAAAAGAGAAGGATAGAGAAATAAGAAAGAAGTCGCGAGCCTGGCAGGAAAGGGGATGATGCCGGTGCTGCTGCTGCTTCTTCTTCTGGCTCTGCTGCCGGGCTCACTCAGATTACTCACCCTTATGTATGGGCGCCGCGGGCTTTCGGGGGCTGAGACGAGGCAGGGCGAGCTAGCGAAGACCGACGAAGAAAAAGACAGAGAAAGAACGAAAGCGAGAGAGACAGGGGGTGGGGGCTCGAAATCTTTTAATGGCAACCATCCAGCCACCCTTCCAGTCGGTCCGCTTCGCTATACACATAGACATCTGTATACAGATAGATCGGAGCGGCGTATATACATATCGCTCTCGCTGGACCTCCCTCACTCAGCGAGAAGAGCCGTTTCTACCTAGTCCCTCCACCATACCCACGGATTCACCCAACCACCCACCGTATTAGCTATTCTTATGTCCAACGACGAATGCCACTGATCCCCCTTCGGCGAAAAGGGACACCCTTCCGAGTAATCGCATTTTAAATTACCCGGCACGTATAGATAGCTCGCCCGGCCATTTATATACGACGACGAATCTCTCGCTCACTCTCTCTTCGTCCTTTCTATCTTACACGTGTGTATGTATGTATATGCAGTGGCCATGTATGCAGTACATGGCCATTTCCACACTCCAGAGATATCTGAGCTCTCCACATTTACGTAAGCAGCGCGTTCTAAATATAATGGATGTATGTACTTATTGTATACGTATGTGTATGTGTGTATACTTTGTGCACACACAGTTGCGATGGATTGAGGGAAAATCCTTTCGGTGACGCGAATCGATACGATGGAACTCCGCGGGGGAGAAGGATCATAGCAAATGCCCGGTACGATATTTATCCCGTGGAAAATGAATTTATTACAGTCGTACGAAAGTTTGCCCGGGGGAAAGTTTAAGCTGAACGCGTTTTTGGACGATTACTTTTTTTCTATTACTGTTGGAACATCTCGGATTTTGGGTTCTCTCAAATGGGACTTTGTTTCAATAGATGAATGTTGGTGGTAGCTGTGCAGCCCGTGTAGAAATTTGAGTTGGGAAAAAGTACTGCCTCTTATCTGCGTTACGTAAATAATATTAGGGTTTGGTCAGGCCTTCCAGTGTGGATCAAGTTCGCCAGGTAACAAGCCGTAGGCCAGGCCCCCATCCGCTGTTCCCTTTTAGGGGATGTGATCAGGAACTGGAGAGGAAACCAGTGGACTACCATGAAAGTCATAAGATCGGGAAATAACTGGAAGTGGACAGGCAAATGATCGAGTACTGGAAGAGCTTTTGACGATATGCCCGAGTAGAATAGGTAGTATTGGGTGGTACTGATAATTATTATTTCACAAGCATTACAAAATCATAAGCGTAAGTGCACGTTGTAAGAATAGCATCTCTGTACGTGGTACAAATACGGGTTAGTCTTATCGTTGTACGATGGCAGCTTGCTTACGCGAAGCACTTCGCTTAAGGCGTTACCCTCACTTGTAGCCCAAAAAAAGGCCTTTTTCATGAATTTAAAAAAAAAAACTGCAAAACTTTTTTAATCGATCAATATACCATCTTAAAGAACACATCTTGAAGAACTTTCAGTAATTTTTTTATTGAAAAATATTACATTGTTTAGTGGCAAATGGCCGTCAATGAAATAATGTTTTTATATACACGGTTTGCGGTGACCAACATTGCGGCGAAGTGGATTATCTGAAAAAAAAATGCGGATGGATTTAGTCAAATATAAGTATAAACTAGTCTTTAATCGAAGGATTTTAAAAAATATTCATTTTTCACAAAATGGGGGACAGTCAAAGTTAATGGTTCGATTTTTACGAAAAAAAAAACGGCCGTTTTTTGGCTATAAAACGGCCATTTTTTTCGAAAAAAAAATCGAACGATTAAAGACTACATTTTTATGTATTAAATAAGCCTGCAAAATTTCAAGAAGATCGGTTCATTAGTGTTCGAGTAATCTTGGTCACCGACTTCAGAAATGCCATTTTGAGAAAAACGCGTTTAAAGTTTCAATTTCAGTTTACACGAAGAAAATATTTTTTTTGTAAACTTACATAGAGTTATCTATTCCGGGCATCAAAAAAAACTGCACTTCAAATTGCACTTCAAAAAAATGCAATAAAAAAAAATCGATTTTTTCAAAATCACAAGTGAGGGTAACCCCTTAATTGTGAACAAATCTCTACTCCTTTGAACTGTATTATCATATCACAATTTCAACTCGTTATTCGATTACCGTAAACATCTACTGAGTTAAAAGAAATAAAAGTGATCAAATAAATCATTATTTTGAAAGAAATACTATGGCTATAAAATTTCATCATGAGAACACGAATATTTCTTAACGACTAACGAATTTTGTAACAGTTAATGAATATTTGATTAGAAGTGCCGGCTAAATGTTTTTCTTTGCTATAAATAAACTGTTTTCTCAGTGCAGATCCGGACAGGGTAGAAAAGCTCCCTCTAGGTGACGGCCGGAAGGGTTGTAAATGAATATTCACCATGCAATTACACACTAGGAGGGATACGCTTTTTAAAATCATTTTCTATCTGCTCCAGCTATTCTTTAAACAATACGGGGTTTGCACGGGCTTGGAGCTCGGAAAACAGGTCGATTTTTAAAAAAATTCTGATCAGCGTGTTGGGATGACAAGGCCAGGATTTTATACCCAATTAATACACAGCCTAACGTTTTAAGTGCGTTTTTTTCCGATTAAAAAAGATTGATAATCTATTCCCTACGACGTTCCCGCTTATGTTCCACTTGTTTCCCCGGCCAATTCCTGAACAGTTCCGGCAATAGGGAACGGCAGATCGGGTTCTGGCCGAAAACCTGTTACACGGGTGGACCATGGCCTCATATTATTCAGGGCAGGCAGATAAGGGGCTCCTTTTTCCTGATTCAAAATTCTATCTTCCCGGTCTGTTCCATGAGAGTGTCTGTCAGGTACACCACATGAGGCAAGCCTGGTCAGAGCTTTATAGCCGTTTTATAGCCAAAAAACGGCCGTTTTTTTTCGTAAAAATCGAACCATTAACTTTGACTGTCCGCCATTTTGTGAAAAATGAATATTTTTTAAAATCCTTCGATTAAAGACTAGTTTATACTTATATTTGACTAAATCCATCCGCATTTTTTTTTCAGATAATCCACTTCGCCGCAATGTTGGTCACCGCAAACCGTGTATATAAAAACATTATTTCATTGATGGCCATTTGCCACTAAACAATGTAATATTTTTCAATAAAAAAATTACTGACAGTTCTTCAAGATGTGTTCTTTAAGATGGTATATTGATCGATTAAAAAAGTTTTGTAGTTTTCTTTTAAAAAATTCATGAAAAAGGCCTTTTTTGCGCTACAAGTGGGGGTAACGCCTTAATATATTTAGATTTGGGGCCGTATAGTTGCCGCGGCTATCCTGTGTTCAATGCAAATGAACATGTCACAGCAATTAACTGATCTTCATTCAAAACGACTATCTCGGCCGCATTTGAGCCAAGAATCACACAGTTGACGCGACAACTTCTCTATTTAACGCAGATAAGGTTTTAATAACTATTAGTGAATCTGTATTTGAGATGTTGGCCCAGTAGTTCTTTGAGATAACAGCCGTGCACTTATTACAAAATGAATATTTGGTAACAATTTAAAAATCTTCAGTTGAATCAAATATAGCCCTGTTAATAGTTAGCAAATAACTGTTCAAAAATCGACGACTCGTCTCAAATAATGATTGGTTAATAGTTAACAAAAGTGTACTTGAGATAAGTATCGTACATTTGGCAAGACCATTTACTTTGTACGCTACCATGGCCCTTTGTCCCGCAAGCTCGTTCGTGCGCAGACGCGACGTAGATACGATCGAGGTACACTGGAGACTGTGCGTGACAGCATATCCGCACTTACCTAGAGGATATCAGTTTGTGACCGTGAAAACGTGAATTTATTCTCTGCACCGATGGCATCAATTAACGATTTGCTTGTTTTGTGGGACCTGCCAAATCTTTAGAAAACCTTCGGAAGTATATATAGAGAATATCAAATTATGCATTAGAGCAGGGGTAGCCAAGACGTCGATCGCGGGGCCGGTCGACTGCCTATTTTCTATGAGAGTTGTACCTTGCTCTACGATGTATTGATGCTACCATCTTTGTTGTCCTCCGCTTAACGGACTTGGTACTTGTAGAGGACAAATCGTTGGACAACGATTTGTCCTCTACAAGTAGCAAGGAACAACTCTCATAGAAAATTAGAGTTGCCTACTAGCGCCATAGTGCTACATTGATTCAACTGCACATTCATCTGCCGACAATCAATGAATGACTTTCTCCAAATATTCATTTGGTAACAAGATGCACGAATCTTGATTTGTGCGAATATAAAATATCGTTCACTCAACTATCCTTTACATCTGGGACAACTTTTCCACTGATCCCATTGAATAAACGCCTCAGTTGTAGGAAACAAGTATTCATTGTATATTAATACGAAGCATTGGGTTAGACCAATTGTATATCTGTTGGCTGTTAAGAACGGGCATGTTCCATTAAAGTACCCATTTCTTAATTATTACCAAATCTTCATTTGTGATAATTTAGAGACTCAAATGAATGTAAGAAGATATTTATTTCGCCATATCCAACTTTACCATTTGTTAATACTAAACAAAACCTGGTACATAGAAATATATTGTTTTCTCAGTGTACGTTATATGCAGGTAATCTTCCGGTACCTTTGTACTTTTTACATTGAAAGTAATCTAAAAAACTGAACTGTTCAATTTGTATAGTTTTTGTAATTTAGATGATAGCATCAAAAATAGGAATAAAATGATACCAACTTTTTTGACCATTTGTTGCGATGGGTACCTGAGACTGTCTATATCATCCAAAAATGATCAAAGTTAATTCAAACTGCTCTGCCCATCGCCTGACAACGCAAAATGTTCACATCAATGTCTACGACTCTTCATCCAGGTTGTCCAAAAATGATGCAGATTGTCTACAATTTTATTTGTCAATGATTAACATCATCTACAATCACTGCAATTCGAAAAGCTCCAAAAACGCACTACCATTCGAAATGTCCACTATTGATGTCCACGAAAAAGCTTTACGTCCGATATTATCCGCTCACGAATCTTTCTCCATAAAGAGTGCCAAAGTTGAAAAACCAATTTCCACCCAGAAGTATCTCGCTGAGCAAAACAAAATTATGCACGGAAGATAGGGCTTAAAGCTGAGCGCTTTTCTAGTTCCACACTGATCAATACATCCACCCGCTATGAATACGTATTATTTTCTTCCATTTTTATTCTTCAGCGCGGAGCAATCGATAATAACAATGTAGTCTCCTCGCTCGCCCATTTCCCCGCAGGTACATTATATAACAGTGGACTCCGTATGAAGAACGTTTGGTCCCAGGGTAACGTCCACTGACGGAAGTATTTCCCTCTCGTCACTCTTCCCATTCCTCTCTCATACGTATATACACGGCCATATACATGAATGGATACATACATCTATCGTCTTTTTCTTCTTCTTCCGCTTTCTCATCTCGTTTCATTTCATCCCTCTATCGTTCTACCCCCAACCCCCCTTCAAGCTTCTCTCTCTCTCTCTTTCGCATCACTCGGTCGGGGCTTCTCTGCCACACGAAGACAAAACACCGACGGGAGTCGCGTCTCTTTATAGTATACGCGACCCGTGGAAATAAAACACTAACAAAACAGCCCCTCGCGCGAGAAACCCACCCTCGCTTCACCCTCCTGCCCCTCCGTCTTGCCGCGTTTTCCGAGCGGCCCGGCCAACCAGCCCCGTCTAACAAACGAGCCACGACACCCCGCGTAATGGGAATGTTGCTGCTTCTACTTCTTCTCGTGCGTATATGTGCATGTGTGTTTGTGTAATATATATATATATATGAATCAAGTGCTGATGTACAGTAGGGCGGAACCCTCGTCACTTGGCACATGAAGGCCCGTGGATTGAGCCCTTTCTTGGGACGGCAGTCGATATACATGTTTGCAGGACGCGTCACACATGAGAAAATTCTCCATCGCTTGGGTGTGTGTACATGTGGGAACGGTGGAGCGCAATAGGTATAGATGCGAGGTTGGAAAAGCTAGAGGCAGCGTGAGAGGGTAAGAACGTGTAGCCGAGGAAGATGAAACTTGGGAAAGGAAGAACGGTGGCCCTGGAGGAGAGGTAAATCCATATTTTACACCACTACCCCCACCGTATAGCTTCTCTCTTACGGTGTACATACCAGCGAGAGGGCTTCCCTTCTATAAGTACGAGGTTCCACGACACGTCCACCAGAGCGCAGCTCGCCTCCGCTTGTTCCATTCTCGTCCTCCAATCCTTCGTTCCAGACCCTTTTCTCCCTATACATCTGTATTGCTTCCTCGCCTCCCTAGCAGCTCTCCCCCGAAAGTCCAAGATCACGCTGGGTTGGCTGAAACGCGAAAGGGGTTGTACACACAAACATATCACCGGACCACCCCCGGCATACACAGATCGAAACGGTCAAGGCTCATTCCAAAAAGCAAGTTAATGAATAGGCTGAGCATGGCAATGCAGGTACATCAAGGGTACTATATGAACTCACCTGTTTTTTACGTGCAACGAAGTTCGTTGGGTCTTTCGGAAAATCAATTTTCTCGCATTTGGGGTTGTTGTGGCGGAATGGCGAAACGAAGGATGCGTTTGGTAAGATGAATGATTGTTTTTACGGAATTCGGATAATCTTATGGAGCATTGTTAGTCACATTGACTGTCAAGGTTGTATTCTTCTCTGATTGATCGTATTAATCCTGCCTATTTGCGCTTGGGTTATACGTTTTGGAGTGAGGAATTGCGTGATAAGACGTGCCCTTTATTGTTAATACCTACTACCTGACCTTGCCGAGTACAATAATAGTGAATGATTATACGTGGCCCGTGGACATTTAATCCAATGTGCAAACACAGGCCGAGAGTGGCCGCGCGATACGACAGGATGACGATGACGACATTCCTATCCAGTTCTCTCCCTCCCTCTCGTGCCATCCGGTTTACTTTAATCCGCAGTTAAAACAGAACGGATGACACTGACCGATCGTCTCGTTTGACCGAGCTGGACAGCTGGAACTGCTTAAGGGGTCTTCACAGTTTAGATGCTAAAAAAGGCTACTTTCATGAATTTTTTGATAGGTTTATATTAAAGATGTCGATATAAAATTTGTCGCGTATAATAAATAAACTTTCGAAATAGATTAATTTTTTTTTGTTAATGTATTTATGTAACCCAAACAAACTTTAAACGCGTTTTTCTCGAAACAACGTTTTTCGACGGCTTGTTGCAAAAACCTTTGGAACTACTGAACCGATCCGTATTAAATTTCAACCACATATTCTTTACAACTTACATTTTAACCACATATTCTTACTACATATTACAAATCTTAACCACATTTTTTAACTACATATTCTTACCACATATTACAAATGTTAACCACATATTCTTTACAACCTATAGCGCATATCAAGGATTTTTTTAAAGTTTGATATTTACGATTTTTTTGCCAAAAATGGTGAAATAAACGTTTTTTTTGTTTTTTTTTTAATGTCCGCCATTTTGTTATTTTTGCATATATAAAAAATCGTGTGATATGCGCTATAGCCATTAACATACTGAATCTAAAACCGTTTGATTTTTTGGTTTCGAATTAGCCATCTCCGAGGCTTTAGGACATTTTTTAACTACCATTTTAGTCTATAAATAGTGACTTAAATAAATAGATACTAAAAAAAATGTATTTCGAAAGTGTATTTTTAGGTGTAACAACTTTTATATCAATATCTTTAATATAAACCTATCAAAAAAATTGATTAAAATCGCCTTTTTTAGCGTCTAAAGTGAGAAGACCTCTTGAAAGGATCGGCTCGTTTCGTCCTCGCTTCAGCTTTTTCGTAGCTCTACTGCCCCCAGCTTCTCGCTCTGGGTCTTCTCAGTTTAGACGCTAAAAAATTGCTATTTTCATGAATTTTTTGATAGGTTTATATTATAGATATTGTCATAAAAGTTGTTACACTTAATAAATACACTTTCGAAATACATTTAAACAAATTTTTAATGTATTTATGTAACCCAAACAAACTTTAAACGCGTTTTTCTCGACACAACGTTTTTCGACGGCTTGTTGATAAAATATTCGAAACTACTGAACCGATCCTTATGAAATTTTAACCACATATTCTTTACAACCATAGCTATAGCGCACGTCAAGGATTTTTAAAATTTTGATATTTACTATTTTTGCCAAAAATGGTGAAAAAAACGTTTTTTGTTTGTTTGTTTCGAAAAATGTCCGCCATTTTGTTATTGTTGCATATATCAAAAATCGTATGATATGCGCTATAGCTATTAACATACTGAATCTAAAACCGTTTTATTTTTTGGTTTCGGATGATCCATCTCCGAGATTTCATCAACAGCACAGACCTACAATTTTTTAGGACATTTTTTTAACCCCCATTTTCGTCTATAAATAGTGACTTAAATAAATTTAAAAAAAAACGTTTTATGTCTTTCGAAAGTGTATTTATTAAGTGTTACAACTTTTATATCAATATCTATAATATGAACCTATCAAAAAAATTCATGAAAATAGCCTTTTTTAGCGTCTAAAGTGAGATGACCCCTTAAGAGGATCCGCTCGTTTCCTCCTCGCTCCAACTTTTTCGCAGCTTTAGCTGCTCCCAGCTTCTCGCTCTCTTGACATTTTCAGCATGACAACGTTTCGCCGCAATCTGCTGTCCCGTGCGGATTCGTTATAGCCAGATTAATTGCTCGCTTGACCTGGCTTGACCATCGTGTAGAATTAACGTCGGTGACAGGCCGTTGGATCAAGAGCGTTGAAATAAATAAAAAAAACATTGTTCTTCTGTATCGAAAGGAAGCGGGGTATAGAGGCGGGAAGGGGTAGGGGGACTATACGGGGGATGAAAAAAGGGGTGGTACCTTAAAATCATAAAGATCAGTCACAGCCGCGTGCTGCCGGGTTGACGGACGGGCGTGCCGAAATCGATACTTCGTTTCCGATATAAATTCGAGGGCTCGCTCTCTCCCTCTCTCTCTCTCTCTCTCTCTCTCTCTCTCTCTCTCTCTCTCTCTCTCTCTCTCTCTCTCTTTCTCTCGTTTTCGTCGCAAGGGTGAAAAATTCCGTGATGACGAGAAGGGGTCTTGTGTGGCCTGCGCATTAATGCGGAATCGACAATTTTTTTTTCTTCATTCTTTCTTTCTTCTTTATTACACACGTCGATCAGTCTTCTTCTCGAAGTGTGCCTGTTTGTCCATTTTTTTATGGCATACTTTCGATAAAAATTAATTTATAAAAAGTGCTCCTGATGTAACAGCTAGAATTTCATCGAGTCTACTCCACTCTCTGAAGGCGCGTGTTTAACTTTCGAAATGGGTCCCACTAGAATTATTAGAATTTTGCCTCTAGCGATTCGATACACCCATATTTATATACACATATGGACTTTCTCATGCGCAAGAGAACTTGAACCTGCCTATTTAGACACTCCATTCCTTACGCCACTATTAGAATTCTCGCAGATATTAGGTTGGCAAATAAGTATTTGCGGCTTATCACCAAAAATGAAGTAAAATGCAGTCTTGGAACGAACGATTAATTTTATTTTATTTATCCACCATTCTAAATAGATGCTTTTTATATTTTATTTTTGGCGATAAAACGCAAAGATTTTCTTGCCAACCTAATACTTTGTTCATCCTTGATTCTTTACGGAGAAACTAAATGAAATAAAATACAAATAGGACTGCCGTCTATTGAGGGATCTGTTCTGTAAAATTGTTTTTGCGTCAGTGGTGCTAAACAATAAAAAAGGTTGGAATTAAATTTAAAAGAGCTCTATACTCGTAAAACCGGAGCCGAAATTAAAATGTCCGAAAAATCGTTAATTTTTTTATTGCTTACATCGATTGATAAACTATCCAAGAATATATTTAAAAAGTTACAGAGTCCAATTGTAAATATTTTCGAAGATACAAGGCCAAAAGCATAAAAGCGATTGATATTTGATATTGATATTTCCTCCTATTGAAAACTTTGAAGGGCGTTTTCTCCCGTTTTCACTTTCCCAATTTTTCCAAATTGGCGGGCGTGATAGCAAAAAAAAACTATACGACCTAGTCTAACAAACCAAAGTTTTTTTTCAATATGAAAATCTCTGCAACGCGAATTAAAAAAGTCGTTGAAAAAGTATTTTTAAATGATTTTTATAGCACGTTCAAGTATTTTTTTTAACATTTTTTTTTCAAACCTGAGAAAAGTTATACTTTCACGATTTTTTCAGCACTTTATTAATTCACCCAGAAGAAAAATATATGACAATCGAACATTTTATTGGTTTTTTGTTTCAGTTAAGAACAACGAGAGGCATCTTTCCCGCCCATTGGGGACCGCAGTGACGCACATGGAATAGGCTGATAAATCTGCAGTCATTAATTATTTCATGTTGAACATTTTTTATTATACATTTCAAATTTACATGAAAAGATACCTCAATGTTCACTGGGCTCACTTATTTTTTCCCTTCTAAAAAAATTCCCGAAAAACGCTTTTTTGGACCCTCTAATTCAGGCTCCCGCCTTAAGGACATGTTACCACTCATGACGATGAAAAATTCGATTTTTTTTACATAATTTACATTCTCAAAGTATTAAGAACACGTGTTTGTTTGTTTGGGTCTTGATTTTTGTAATTGTCTGGATTTGAAAATTGATTTTTTGTAACGTCAAACGTTAAATGCGTTTTTCTGGAAGCAGCATTTTGCAGCGCGCGGGGCGCTCCGCAATTTCAACGGAGGAACCGATTCACATGAATATCTGCGCAATTGGAAGGAAGTTCAGTTTTCGGGGCCATCGGGAAGCGTTTTTCGTCAAAAATTAAAGTAGAAGTATTTTTTTCATCGATGAAGCAAACAAAACCGGGCAAGAAAATTGGGATTTTTTTTTTAACGGCTTCCCTTTTGTTATTCACGGGTTTTTCAGAAACTAAAATACGCCAGGGCCCCTCACATTGAGTTTAGTTTAATCATTTTTAACCCGTTTTTGTTTCAAATAAACTGACAAGGCTGTAGAGCGCCCCGCGCAGACCAAAACACGCATGGCTTTATTTGACAGAAGCTGGAGCCGCCATTTTGGATTTTTTAAATAAATAAAATTGGAATTTACCCTTCCGTAATAGTAGAATAAAATACGTTGAAACCCATTTCCAAAAGTATTTATTTTATCTAAGAAAAAACCTCTCGAAGTTCGTTCATTTTTCATGCCGATAGACGGGAACCTGTCCTTAAGGGGTTACATGGATTTTAAAATTTCTTTTTTTGAATTACCTTGAACGACTTTGACCCCCTAATGTTTTTTATGCGGCTTGAGGTGCCCCACAAGATGGTTGAAAAAATGTACCATTCCATTTAAAGAAGTGGAGGTGATCTTCACTGTGCATTAGCGCCTCCACCGAAATAAAAAAAAATTGGTTGCATTTGATGGCCCCCTTCACACCGTACAACTTTTGTCTTGAACATTTTTTTGTGACGTCGATAATTACCGAGTCTTTCGAGTGGCAGAGATAAGAGGGACACCCTGTATATTTTAATATATATATATATATATATATATATGTATATATATATATATATATATATATATATATATATATATATATATATATATATATATATATATATATATATATATAGCTGCACACACACACACACACACATACATGTATATCCGTCGGTTTCCCTCTCTCGATAAAAATTGGTGTGTCGGTCTTATTATGCAGCCCGGCCGCGTTTCAGGACTTGACGGGGCCGAGGGTGGGTCGCGCGGGGTCGACCGAAGTCTGATGAGTCGACTCCGGAGGTCCTCCTCTGGGAAATACTCATAGTCGAAACCCCCATCTTCCAAGTCTCGCACGCGAGCACTCACACATATGGAAGTCAGGAGACCCCTGATCCTGTTTCGAACGTATGCGCGGGAGGGGTTGAATTTCTTTTCGCTACATTTCGCATAGCTGACTCCCTCTTTTTTTGCCATTCGCAATAAACTCCACAACTTGTACCTAAATTCGTTTTCGCATTTCCTCATAATTGAAATGATGTTGACTCGACTTTGAGTTGACGTTCGTTCATTTCACCGTGCGTTCACTTGGCTTTATCGCATCGATCGTTTTTTGAAATGTTATTGTGAGCATCGCAAATTGCAGCTGAGAAGAGTCCAGTCAGTTGCGCGATGTGTCAAAATTCCGGCTGCAAGGATCACGGGACAAAAGTAATACCGGGAGGAACGATGAGGGAGGACTCGACGAGGCAATACAGAGGGGTGAGAATCCGAGTGAGCGAGGGCGAGTTAAGAGAGACGGAGATAGGACGGAAAAGGTTTATGAAAGCAAAACGAGAGTGGGACGTGCGTTGCCTACCTTTTGCTTCTTATTCACCCCCCCCCCCCCCGCCACTGCTCCCTCCGCCGATACACCAAAAAGCCATATAACCCAAGAAAGCATTGGCTTTCTTCCGTCCCCTCCCGAGTTTTCACCTACTTGGCCAACCCTTGTTTCAAACCCAACACTTCAGTTTTCTCATTTTATTTTCCATCCATACCCTTTTACTCCCTAATAATTTTTTTCTTTCCCCAAGAAAATTTATCATCCCCTTTGTGTACTCGCTATACGGGGAGGATAAGAGTATCTTTAGCCTTGGGATAGCGAAGAAAAATGGGAATTCGTGTCCTCGAGCTCGTCGCGAACGAAAGTCGACGCACGCGTTGATGATCTTAGACACGAGGATTAGGCTTAGAGCCTGGGTTATTTTTTCGCGTGCTCGCGCACAAACGGCGTAGAGAACCAACGAAAAAAATCATCAGGGGCTGATGTCCAGCACGTAGAGACAAAGTCGCTCATAAAGTCGACTAACGGAACTCTCGGGGAATAGCCACCTACGGGATATACACGTATATGTACTTGTGTTTGTATAAATATATATACAGGGTGTTAGGAAGGTCGAAGCCTTAAGGGGGTGATGGGTCACCTTGTTAGGAACGTATCTAACTTAGGTTACCTTGGTCCACAGTCTTAGCATTTCGAGTCATCACGGTAAGTATGATTTTTGGAAAATTTTCCAAAATTAGGTACCAACTCGTTCGTAATGTTCAAACAGACAATAATTGGAACTAAAAACTTATTTGCGACTTAGCTTAATGTGTATTCAATCGATAAACACCAATAGAATTATTTGTATCCACACAACTAACTAAATGGGACGTGTCGAATAATTAAAAACATGTCAGAAAATAAAAATACTTCTTATGGTAATGTTATTTTTGAAAAAATAGCATTAACATAAGAGATAAGGGGGCGTACACAAATTACGTAACGCAAAATTTTCCAATTGCCCCCCCCCCCCTCCACGTAACGGGACCGTAACGCTTGGCTAGAACCCTCCCATTCCGTTACGTAACGGGTGCTTTGTCGTCGATAATTGCGATTTTTTTCATGGACATAACTAATTATGAAAGGATCGGGTTTATACTCATTTTATAAAGTATAAATTCATCTATTTTTATACCAATTTTTATGACAAAGTCTTGAAAATTGATCGAGATATATGCCTTGATGTGACGGCGAAAAAATAAATTCTCTTCATTGTCCCATCGATATATTTATGAAAGGTTATCTGTAAATTAAAAGTCAACAATTTATCGATTTCTATACAATTGTAGATATCGTTATGCGTAGCCGTTTTCTTTTATTTTGGTTTTTCTTTACAAAATGCTGACAGTTTGGACATTTTTTTCTATTTTCAAGGCCCTCTTTCTGTATTCAAGCAGTCTTTAAAAATAGCAATTATCAAATGCTAAAAACGCGGATACGTGCAACCTTAGTCACGGCGGTTACGAAAACGTTTTTTAAAAAATTGAAAATCGGTTGATAAGTTTTTAAGTATTCGCTCGGACAACGTCGAAAAAACTAGTTTCAAGAAAAACGCGTTCAAAGTTTTCGTTCCGTGTTTCTTGACATAAAGTTATGTTTTTTCTAGAATATTGATACTTACATTGAAGTATCTAGTCGCGTGCGATATGACGGTTCTTCATCTTCATGATAGTTCACAAAATAATAAGAGCCTGTACTTTATCTGTTGTAAATGATGCCACACCTGTAGGGACTGCAGGCACTAACCGGTCGCGCTACCAGTTCTCACTAAAGTGCCTATAACTCCGTCAATTTTCGGACTTGTGAATATAAATGTTGCCAACATATTTTTCGATACATGTACTTGCAGGAATTATTTATTAAAAAATTCCTCCAAATTTTGCTTGGGGGATGTGGGGAAGCTACTGTGCAACTTCTTGCACAGTGACTTTCCCCGTTAACTGACATTGCGTATAGAAAGCTGTGAACTGTCCACGGTAAAATTGCACGCGAGGTTTAAATTAAAAAACTCGAACATGCAGAAATGTTGCCATTTCTGGCAGTTTTAAAATCGTGACGTAATGCGAACCTTGACCCCTCCCCCAATTGCGTTACATAATTGGCGTACGGTCTCTAAACGAGTTAGTGCCTAATTTTGGGGAATTTTCCAAAAATCACACTAACCATGATAACTGGAAATCCTTAGACTTTGGACTGAGGTTACCTAGGTTAGACATGTTCCTAACGAGGTGACCTATAACCCCCTTAAGGCTTTGCATCGACCTTCCTAACACCCTGTATATTTGGAAGAACCAGAGAACGATCGTCCACTCGCCTTCAACTCTCCCAATTCCCCATTCTTCGAGATTCCCCATCGCTACACTCCTTCCTTTTCTTCAGCATCCTCACTTCTTTCTGGTTCTTATATACTTCGAGCACTCGAGTCCTATACACGTTCTTGTGTGTACCATAACCCTCGCACGAAGCTAATCATATTTTCTAATCCGACGCCGTCGTGGCCAAAACCATCGTCCTCGCCCTCGCTTCCCTTCGCGTCAACGTTGAGCGAGTAAAAATCCGGAGGGAGGGAAAGAGCGAGAGAGAAAGAGGGCAGGAAAAAAGCGAAAGCACTCTCGCTTGCTCTCTCTCGCTCCTTCACTCATCGTCCTACGTCCGACGCCGACGTCCTATACGCTATATCATATAATTTTCCGACAAAAAGCACTTACGTTTCACCCCCTCTGGCACACGACTCGACAGCCTTCCATCCCCCTTAATTCCTCGCTACTACCTATTTCTCCGTACGCTCTTCGTCCCTCTCTTCTTCTTCGCTTACCCACTTTCTTTCTGAGTCTCGAAAAACCGGCCCTCGCACCCCGAGAACGCGAGGGGTGGAAATGCACTCATGTATAGAGTTTCATGGAAAAATGCCCGAGACCATGCCCGTAGACATGTCCCTCAAAGCTGCCGGGACGGGTAGATGAGAAATTATTATTGCAGTAATTAGAATTTATAGGTTGTCGCGGAGAATTTTTTCGAAATTATTCCAAGACACCAGAAGAAAAAATAAACAACATTCCTCGTCGAAATTTTCCGGAGAGTTTTGTTGCTTCATTTTTTGTCAATTTTTTCAATCTGTTTGCTGTTAGCAGGAAAGATTCAAAATTAGTATCCAATGCGGAAGTAAGCGTGGTGGTCTGAGTAAAAAATCTTATTTCTACGAGAAAATATAACGTTTGCACTTGAATATCTCTGTTCGTTTATTGGCTCAAAAGCTACTTAAGGGGTAGGCCACTGTTGCGGGGAAAAAATAAGTGTATTTTGAAAATTTTTTTTAGCGGGACAATGGAATAATTCAAAATTCTGGAAAAGGTCCTTTATTGTACATATCATAAGCTGTATAAAATATTTTTTCAAAGTAATATAAAACAAAATGGCGGCTGCACAGCTTTTCTTCGACGAAGGCTTTTTTCATGGGCGCGCGGCTGGACCACCGGCACCTCCAATTTTTAATTTACAGTGTATGAAATTTTTTTTCGATTATACATGTGAATAGCTACAGAAGTACGTAGAATTTTTTTGATATATCGATTTTTGCAAAAACAGCGCGTTTTTAAGTAAAAGTTCAAAATTCTGAAAAAAACATCGTCCGAGAATTGTTTATAAAAAACTATGTAATATATCGAGAAAATTCTAGGTACTTCTATGCAGAATGTAATTGTGAATATATAGTTAATATTTCAAGTCAATCGGTCAAGATTTGTTCGAGTTACGAGTCCGGCCGACTTGAAAAATGTAGTTTCGAGAAAAACGCGTTTGAAGTTTTCGGTACGGATTGCATTGGACTGAGAGGGGCTGCGCCAAAATTCAATATAGAAGTATTTAGATATTTTCCCACCTTAATCCTTTGAGTATGTCATTTTTAAGATATTAAGGCATATATCAAGAAAAAAAATCGATTTTTTGAAATTTTTACAGTGGCCTTACCCCTTAATCGATTTTGATCTATCTCTCACAGAAACGCAGCTCGAAGTCTGGAATAGGATTGAGTCTAATGGACATTACGCTATGCGCCGTGGATTGGGGTTACTTTGATGAAAACTTTGTTTTGTTTTTTTCATTCAAATTACGAAATTCCTGAAAGCGACCGAAAGTTTTTTTTACGGTTGGCAAGCCTGAATGTCTCTTTATGTCATCCCTCAGACGCGGCACGAACGAACGGGTTTAAGTGACCGTAAAAATATAAAAAACGTAAGAAATGTATTTAAACTATTCTTTATGCTCGAATAACTTAAAAAATAACATGTTGAGTGTTGCAATGACATGTTTTCGGTAACTATCACCTTGTCAGATGTTTATTAAACTACACCGTTGTGCTTTTTTATGTGGCATAACCTCAAAATCATCTTTTATGGGTGACAGTTGTTTCGTTGGGGTGTCTTTGATCGCTTGGATAGGGCAACATTGATAATTGATCAATTTCACCCCACTCATTATCTTTATTGCTAGTCTCGGAGTATTCTCAGGGATTTTCGTCTTTTGATAACTTTTTAAATTGTAGGTTAAGAAGTGTGTCTAACGTGTTCATTAGGAACATTTCTTAATCTACAATTCTGCAATTCTGTACCAAATAACACTAATTCTCATTTGATGTTTTTTGCCTTACCATTAGTGTGATTTGGTACGTGACCTAGTTTAAGTGAAACATGTTCCTAATGAAACCAATGTGATCTCGTTTTGTGATTTAGATACTCAGGTATTACAACTTTTTTACCTAGTTTTTTAATGTTTCGAAGTTTATGGATGTGTTACCGCATAACTAAATATAAAATACCAGCTGTTTATCACTTGAGTTGATTTTGAAAAGTAAAGGTGTAATTGTTCGATCAAACTAACGCCAAAACCATAAAAATCATTGTAATTTTCGATCCCGTAGACCGTTTTTATTTCTTATTTAGGAAAAATGCTCCTTTACGGGGTTACTTCCGATTCTCATTAAGAAAAAGGGGGTATCAAAGTAACCCCAATCTTAACTTTGATCACGACTAATTTTTTTCCGCGTTTATTTTTAAATATTTTGAGTTGTAATTTGGAAGATAAAAAGACTAATAAAAGTTGATGTTTCCATTAAAAAAAAATGTTTTGCGATATTATTTGAAGGAATATATTGATTTTCATTTCAAAATTGTTCAAAGTAATCCCAATCAACGGTAGTTAATTACAATTACAATAAATATAGATAACAAAGATCATGTTAAAAAAAACAATCGAGTACAAATAAATAGACAAATGAACAAGTGAACAGAGAAACAAAAATTATCTAGTAATCATGCGATCTGTGTAATTTTTAAATGTATATAAACGTTCTTTACAACTCGTTATTATTTTCCATACTCAGTATACATAAAAAATATAAAAGTCAAATAAAAGATCGAGTTAAAAAATTAACAAGATTTCACAAATAAAGAGGCATACTTCGTCTGTAAATATGTAAATTTTTACCAGACACTTTCTTAGAAAATTTCTTAAAATATCTTGAATTTTTTTAATTACTTAAAAGTGAAAAGGGGTGGGGGTGTGAGAGAAATGAGTGAGAGAAAGAAAGGGAGAGATTTTGGTGGGTAAGAATCCCACGTAGTGAGGTGTTGCGGACCCTTTTTACTATCTTAACATTTTTAGTAAAATATTTCATAGGCTCAGGAAAAATAGAAAAAAAAATTGAGTATCAAGGGGCTAGTACTGCCATAGATGGGTTTTAAACGCAAGCGAAGCCGAAAGGACAGCTAAGATAATACAAAATTTTACAACATGAAACTGAAGTGATAGTAGCGGTTGCGTGGTGTGGCTGCGACGATCTCCCATGTCAAACAGCGTTGGCTTGGTCCAATATCTTGATCAGCGACCGCTCAACGGCGCACTGGCTTGCCCACCGGGTTGACTAAATATATAATGGTAACACAACTGAAACTCAGAAAAATATAACCTGCATTGGCACAGGTTTTCCACAATTTTCCTGTGCCCTCGTGAAAATATGGTACCGTAGTGCATTAGGAAAGAATGGTCGTCGTAAACACTTCGAACAACCTCTGAACGACGGAAAATTGCGAAGTAATAAGTGTGGGGTAAAAATAAAAGGGATGGTTTCGTAAAAGCTCAAAAAGGTATATGAAGACACATTCGACATTTTTTGAAATGTTATAAAACGTGACGAAGTATCAGTATAAATAAAACAATTATCTTTGTAAACGTCGATTGCGCCGTGGCAATTCTTGCAACCTAAACAAATATACACAATGGGTAAAAGAAGTATTTGTACACATTGTCTTTTTCAAATTATCCTGCAAAAAAAATAAAATGCTTTATCAAGTTTCTGTGTTCGATAGCTTATCCTAAATATACATGCTGTCTGTTTACAAAAAATTTGGGATAACACGAACAAAAAAGTAACGCCAAATTAACAACAGCTTCGTGTGAGATATACAAATACTTTTTTTACCCACTGTATATATATATATATATATATATATATATATATATATATATATATATATATATATATGCATACACATACACACACATATACGCATATACATATATATATACGTATTTATTCAAAGCATCTCGCGTCTTCGATCTCATTTCTGACTAATTACCTACCTTGTAGTCGTAAAATTCTTTATCCAGTTGTCAATTACCGAGTACAAGTTACAAGAAACAGTAGAAACGTAGTATTACAAATTCTCCAAGCTGCAGAAAAATCTAACAATTGCGCGTAAAACATTTCTATATAGACTTTGCCACAACAAATTAGAGTACCTGCAAATCACCGGGACCAAAAGGAGATCATCTAAATAATTCATTTAGTTTCAGCATAAAAATGTACGGAGACTGTTGTCACGATAACCGCTGGAAAAATTACGAGCGACAGCAAAAAAAAATCTTGCTGCCGGAAAAATTCGTATGAATTTTGGTCAAATAACTATACTGGTAAGACATATACGAACCCATATTGTAAGTTACTGCACAGGGTTTTCGTATTAATTTAAACTTCAAAGTGAGTCTCGTTAGCTGTTCGTTTAAGAAATTTATTATTTTTTTATTATTCGCTATTGTAAATAAATTCCGTAATGTGTAGAAGGTAGCAAAGTGAAGAAGTACTTGTTCCTCCCTAATACATTTTGTTATAAATGTGGAGAGTATCTGATTTAAAAATTTAGATAGACGATTACAGATTACGCCAAAAGTGTTTGTTTTTTCGTATTTTGGGATGGAAATCAAGGATGAAGATAAATTCCCAGAAAATCTTGGCTCCTTCAGTGAGCAGCAAAGAGAACGCTTCCACCAACGGCATTAAAATTATGGGAGATAGGTATCAGGAAAGCTGGAACATACACATACAATGGCCGATTACGTTTGCAGTTTGATGCGCGACTGCCCCGACAAATCTCATTCAAGTAAATTAAAACTAGTTTTATTGAAAAACTTTAACTTTTCAATGAAACTAGATTTCACTTCAAAATTGTATTTTTTCCGGTTTTCGGTAGAAAATCAATATTAAGTAGAAAATCAATATCAATATCAATATTAAGTGGAAAATCAATATTAAGTGTTGAAATAAGATCAGTATAAAGATAAGATTTTTCCCAAATATACAGTTCTGCGCCACCAAATTGGCTGATAAGCTGTGTCAACAGTATCCCGACATGAACAATATTCCCAAGTCATTTTACAAAATGATTCAATCGACATATCCATCGTCCAAACGGCTCTCCGGAGTATGGTTCATCCCAATATGAAGGGTGTACTGCCAAAGAATGAAAATTTGTAGCCACCTCAAGTATGTCTAGAGCAGCGCGATTGAAGACGCCCAACTGCTTGAAAATGCAAAGCTTACTACACACGCAGCAGTCACATAGTTTCGCCCCTATTCCAATTATTCGGAAGGTTTAGTATCGAAGCGAAGGACAGAAGTGATTCGGGGCTCTCGAGGCAAATAGCCAGCTCGAACCACTGTGGAAAATGGCTTCTATCCACAGATCGTTAGTTCCAGGAGCTGCGTTATATGACGTATCGTCCATTGCTACTGCAACAGCCGCACTAGTGATGGCGACTTCGAGTTCGAGTTCGAGCAATACAGAGTAAGACTTACACGTTAAACGCATAGAAAATCTTCGTTGATACCAGTTCTCGGCTGGGATGTGCAAAGTTCGCGTTGCGTCTGTTGCGCAGCGTTACGATAGGAGAACCGTGCAGTAACGAGATGTGGCGATAGGGGTGAGAGAAAGGATGACTACGCTTCGACTGTATTCGGGAATGGGGGAGTCATGGGGTGACACAGAGAAGGGGATGAGAAACGTGAGGGTGGTTCTCGGTGTGTGTCTTCGAGGCTGTTCCTAGGGGTGGTGGAAATTAAGTCGGGAGTATGAAGAAGGAGAGGGAGGCTGAGAGAAACAACCCCTACGCTTTCGCCTAACCTGAGTACTCTTGGATTCTGCTGGAGCTCGTTGCTCCGAGCGACACCTCGTGTTCTTTTTCCTCTGCCTCCTCTTCCTCGTGTGTTGGATTTTGAAATAAGCTGCCACCCTCTACCGTGCTTGTCCATACCTTTGCCTCCCTTTTTCCCTAAGGAGGAACTCTCTCTCTCTCCTCATCTAGGTGCACTTGTATCCATTACCAATGTCTGAGTGCGAAGCTCACTCGTATGAATGTACAAGTTATGTGCGAACTTACACATAGATGTGTGAACCTATACATATGTAGGGACAGACGCAGACGTGTGCTCACGTATGAACCAGTACGTATTCGTATGCCAGCACGCGGGCGGGGGTGGAATCCTTTCGCGTTTCGTAGGCGTTACCAATATGGCGCTGGCAACGCCCAGAATTTGGCCGACGTTGGGGGGGGGGGGTAGGGGGAGGCAAGGGTGAGGTAGGGGAAAAATTACGAGAGTAGGGTGTATATAGCAGTGTCTCTCTCTCCCTCTCTCACACTCTGCTCATCCAGATGTAGAAGGGGATCCCATCAACGTCCCTTCCTTTCATTCCACACACGAGAGAATTCCCGGTCCCTCCGGTTGCCCTCCCTGTTGCCTTTATAATTGTAAACACATACGGCTATATCGCGAGAGTCGACAGGCAAAAGGGCGAACTCCTCGAAAGCTAAGGAGCAGAGCTGGACGCCGATCGAGCCCTCCCTCCCTCCTTCGCTACTCCATATACAAGTACGTGTAAGTACAACGAGATGTCCGCGGATGCGCGCGATTGCAGACTCCTAGTCCAATTTATATCTTTCTTTTTCGCTGGCGGTTTTCTTTTTTCTTCATTTTTTTGTTTAACTGTCTCCCATTCGGTCGTCGATGCCGATGAGATCGCGCGCACCACGCCTCGTGTGTATCGTCCCGACTGGCGGAGGGGAAGGAGAGGAGACTATGTAGATGACGATGATATAGATGTGGCCGTGCATGCGGCGGGAGGAGAGGGAGGGAGAGAGAGAGAGAGAGAGAGAGAGAGAGAGAGAGAGAGAGAGAGAGAGAGAGAGAGAGAGAGAGAGAGAGGGAGAGAGAGAGAGATAGAGAGAGAGAGAGAGAGAGAGAGAGGAGAACGAAGAGAATCGGGGAAATTGGCCGGCCGTGTAGGAGGGAAGAGGCTGGGAAAGGGAGGGAAGGCACGGATCGGCGGCGGTCGGGGGAGCAAGGCAGCAAGGAGGAGAGGAATCGAAAAGGGGAATCCAGAGTGGGTGTACTCTCGTCCACCGACAGGCGAGCTTTTGTCTATATATGCGAGAACGCACTCGCGCGCGAATTTTATCCTCCTTACACACACGTATATATGTATATTCCGATGTACACAAACACAGACATGTACACACGTATGGGTGTGGGTGTATGTACAGCCTCTGGAAGAGCCGAGCGTGCGCGTACGAAGTTCGAGGACAATGTTACAGCGAGGAATGCGGGTGGGAGGAAATACTCGTTCGCGTTTATGCACACTTTGCAGAAAACGAGAGATTACGAGCCTCGGCGCACTTTATAAATTAACTGCGTCATCTATCACCTAATTATTCGCCAATTAATTAATTATTTGCATTTCGATGTGTGTGTGTGTGCGCGTGCGTGTGCGTGTGTGTGTGTGTGTGTGTGTGTGTGTGTGTGTGTGTGTGTGTGTGTGTGTGTGTGTGTGTGTGTGTGTGTGTGTGTGTGTGTGTGTGTGTGTGTGTGTGTGTGTGTGTGTGTGTGTGTGTGTGTGTGTGTGTGAGTGGGTGGGTGTGTGTGGGGGTGTATGGAAGCTCAATAATTACGGGGGTAACTGGCTTTTTGGGGCAATGGCGGAGAGTCCAATGCTGAAGCCATAGATGGGGAAGAAATGGGAAAGAAAAATTCCGCGAAAGCGAAGCACGAGGTAGCGCAGAAGGGTGTACGAGCAACACGCGGCCTTCAGAGCGTACGAGATTAGATAGAATGACCCTCTTTTTCCGTCTCAAATGTCCATCCGCGTGCGTGGCCTCGCGTAAAAAGGGATGCCCAAAAAGCGGGAGCGAGTATACAGGATAGAGGATACGTGTGGAGTACGCTGGATGTATGGAGAAAAATAAGGGAGAAGGGGTGCGAGTGTGTGTTGTTTTTTCCGAGGCATTAAGCCTGCTTTTCTTGACGATGAGGGGTGAGTGGAGCTATGGCGGTTGTAGAATAGTAGATTTTGCCCTTCGCCTCATTCTCTCTCTCTCTCTCTCTCTCTCTCTCTCTCTCTCTCTCTCTGCTTGTCTTCTCTGTCCACCGCATTGAGGCTTCTTCCTCATCGCCTCGTGTCACAGCAGGGAGTTCCCTTGTTTTTCCATAGCACGCACGCACTGTACGTATGAGAAAATAGACGAAGCTTGGACATGAGGTGTATACAGTTTTGTTTAGGGATTCTGCAGGAAAGTCCAATCCACCCACGCAGGTGAGAATTTTTTCGACTTTTTCAGGCACCCATTGATGGACGCCATCTGGCAAACATATCGTGGAAGAATACATTGGCGTTGGTATAGCCGAGAGGTTTAATTGCATCGTGCGACGATTGGTCATGGGCTGTAAAACAATCAAACGAAAACATACAAATATTCGGACGGCAAGATGCTTATTTGAGGTTGAGACAATTATATCGTTTATTGGTGCTTAGTAGAGCTAAAGTTAACTAGCTTTGATTGAGAGATTCCAGGGCATTCCGATCATGAGTTGTTCGACGAACTGCGTTGGTGGTAGATGATCATAGCAATTCTGATGTAAGCAATTCTAAATGTACAGGATAATCTTCGCTGTCATACACGCGTCGCGGCGTCTTCCGTTGCGAATCGTTCCAGCAGTGCTCTCATCGGGCGAGCGAAGATCCAATGCAAAGAGAAAAACAGGGTGAGATGTAGGCCGCGGCGATCCACCGTTTCTTCATGATAGTGAAAAGCAGCATTGGAAGTTGGCCGGAGGTGGGGGGAAGGAGCGAGCCTCTTTACAATCACAAATGTGGCGCGTCCGCTTAGCAATCCATTTCTCCAGGTTGGCAGAGGGACGCGAGAGAGGCGAGGCACACACGGAGAGAAGCTGCGCCTGCTGATGCCGTTCACCCGTTGCCGTGGCCTGGTTGCTGTGGTCGCGGCATCGGTCCAGGGAGTCAGAGAGAGAGAGAGAGAAAGAGAGAGCTAGAGGGAGAGCGAAAGTAAAAGAGAAAGAGGGAGAGAAGAACAGACAGTATAAGAGCAAAAGGATAAAAGAGAGGAAAGAGGCAGCAACTGAGCTGGTTCATCGAGCTGGTGGTTGGCTGAAGGCAGATCCGCAACGTCCAACGTATATCCATTCGCCTTGGTCGAGACTTGAGTCATCTCGCCTCCTCCCTTGAATTTTTACTCTTCTTCTTCCTCTTCATCCTTTTCTTCTTTACCAACAAGAGACAGACTCAATTTCCATTCATTTATTTTCGCCGCCATTTCACTGATTGCCACCGCGCCCGTTTCTTCCCTCCCTCTCTCTCTCTCTCTCTCCTTCTCCGTGGTTGCCTTTCGACTATATATACATCACTTTGCTTGGTTTCCACTGTTGCTGTTACTTCTTCTCACCAATGTCGCAGCCTGGCTATGTCCTCCTCATCGTCGACATGACTCTCCCTCGCCTCCCTTCCCTCACTCTCTTTCCCTATGGCCTTCGAAAAACATGGAAGGCCGGTTATCCGGACGTTCTTGAAGATCCTCTCTTTCTTCTATCTATTCATACCCTCTTCTCCCTTCGGCGAGTGTGCGAGAGCGCGACTTCCTTCACTCTAATTCCCGGCTTCACTTTAATCACCAGAAGTGCAGCCTTCTGTCCAGATCTACGGGTCAAGTGCTCCGCTATAACACAGTGTATATAGCTCATCTCCTCTCGGGTATCATCCCCCAGTGAACCTTCATCGCCGCTCTTTCTCCTTCTCTCTCTCTCTCTCTCTCTCTCTCTCTCTTTTTTCTCTCTCTCTCTCTCTCTAGCCCTCGCAATAACCATAACTTTCATCTCATTCTTTCTTCAGGCAAAAAGCAATACGATATCGGGATGGATTTAAAAAAATGTGCCAAGACACCGCGACTTCGGAGAAAGAACGACGAGAGAACGTAGAATCTTGTCCAGATCGAGCTCGAGTCAAATGCTCTATTCATTTCTTTTCCTCTTTTTTATAGCTTTATTTCTTCCTTGCTTCTTTTCTCCCATCTTTCTTCTATGAGAATAAAAATAAAGGAAGCCTCACGGAGGATGAGACAAAGGGCTGCTTCGCGATCTGTGCGGTGAATAAAAACAGATACAGTCCACACAGCCACACATGCAGGTACGTAAGAGAAGTAGTAGCAAAGCTACGAAAGTCTCCGGGTTCCATTTGTTAAAGTGCAATAGCGAAGCCCTGTCCTTGCCGGCCAATCGAGAATCCGACGCGCTGTATTCACTACCGAGCTCCTTCTTTCGGTAACCTGGCGGTGTGCTCCCTTCCGCAGCTCATTCGAGACGTATTTTATTCATGACGATTCGATTTTACCCGGGTGCACCAGCAATGCCTTGCTCACGTGTGCAACACAACCCACGTGCGGTTGCAATCGCACCAATGTGGACTCCGGGTCACGATCGATCACTATTCCCGTACATTTTCTTATTACCGAAGAACATAAGGAGAGACAACGGAGCGGCATCCAGTTTAGTCGGCTTTGCTTACGTTTCGTTATTATTGCTATTATTACGATAGGGTAGAGCCACCAAAAAGTGCGCGCTACCAAAGAGTACGCGGTGATTTCAATTGGTTTGTTTTTCTTGCGTTGGCAATACCGCCTAATCTGTCAGTGGCAGTGGCATGTCGTGTTGGACAACAACTCGCTTCATTGAGGTATTTACTTCCAATTTTATGACTAGTAGGAGAAGTCGGGGCAAGATGATAACACTAAGGTCATGTTCAAATAAAACAATACATATATGAGTCAGTCAACTTTAATTATTATTCAAAGTAATCAACATTTATTAATCTTTTAATTTTGGAAGCAAAAAAATCAGTCTTTCTGATTTGGATTGTACAATATATATTTTTAATTAAACCTTTATTTTTCCCATCTTACCCCGTATGCGGGCAAGATGAAACAGCGCTGGGATAATGACGGGACACGAATTATTGGCATCTTTCGCATATAAAATTGGTTTTATTCTCAATAGCATCAATTTGATAAGCCAATCGTCTAAGTTCTGTAGGATTAGTCCGAATAATCTTGCTTCCATATCATTTTGATCATTTGTAAGTTCCTTTTCTTCCCCTGGTAGAAACACCGGTTGAAGAGGAACCAAATGCTTTACTAGTTCCATTTCACCCTTTCTAACGTAAATAGTGGGACGTTGTAAAATATTCCGGGTTTGCGATAGCTTGTATTCATCTTGCCCCATTAGACGGTTAACGAATGAACAAAAAATCACGCAACAAGCTTGAAAATGTCTGACAACCCGTTCTTATTATATTAATAATTAGTACTTTCATTGTGTTTACCTACCTGTCTCTAATCAATATCAGCAACTCAAATAAACTGAAACGATGTTAAACTTTACCAAAAATTACATCGTTTTGTCAAAAAATCGATATTGTCTTCTCACTCGAGACGCGTGCTTCCGCCACAGTTGATACTTTCACACTCATTCACCTCAACCCAAACTCCAACGGGAGCACTGTACTCGCACACACTGTTTAGTGGATAGGCTCATGATTCATCTTACCCCGCGTATTCGTCTTGCCTTTTTTATATTTTTCGATATTGTTACTTAAGATGTATATTAAAAATAATGTTCCTAATTGACCAAAGCTTAATTTAAATAAGAAGCACAAAGTGTTCAAATGTTCAAAATCCAAGTGTTAACTTGATCAATGTTTGTCGAACCAAGTGTTCGACCAAGATCATCAACCAAACCAAGAAGTACAATTTATCAAAATTGATTTAACTAGAAATAAAAGTATACAAAGTGCGTACTCTTTGGCTGCTTCACCCTGATTGTTATCAACATTGAGAACGGAAAGGAACACTCGACTATTTGACGGTACGAGAGGGAGTTGTAAAAAAAGAATGGAGCTCGTGCCACGTATGGATGACACCGGTGTAACCTTCTGTTCATTAATAACCGGGGCTGAGTACTGCGCGATGTGTTTTTGGCAAGAAACGTCACGTAACCACCGGATAGATGATCGTACGCGGGGGAGTGAGCGGTGCTCCTTCGTATTAACGTGTGCGACTCATGCGGGATTGATGAGAGAGCGGAATGAGCGGTAGGGAGGCGAGAGGAGACGATATATTCGCTCGTGTACGGTAAACGAAAACATCGCCCAGTGGCAGGGCTGAAGAGGAAGAGAGAGAGGAAAAGAGAGAGAGAGAGAGTCCCTGACATTAATGGCAGAAGTGGGACGCATAAAGCACGGGGGAAACCCATGGAAAAAAGGCAATTTATGATGCTCGGGGGTAAAAAATAATGGTATGATAATGAAACGAAACGTACACACCCGAGCACGGGGCTGAGAGGGATAGGAAGATCCAGTGCGAACAAAAAACATCGAAGAATGGGAAAACGGCTGAGAGAGAGAGAGAGAGAGAGAGAGAGAGAGAGAGAGAGAGAGAGAGAGAACAAAAGATAAAAAAACGCCTCCTCCTCTCCACTCGATGAGTCGAGTATGTGCCCGGGTGAACGAGAGACCACGATGTTTGTGTGAATCAGGCGCGGATGCTGCACCAACTTCCTTTCCACCCCGAAAACAGCAGCAAAGCAGGGAAAAGCAGCGTATCGTATACGGTTACCCTTGGAAAAGAAAAGCAAAAAAACCCGGGAGAAAACTGTCCGTAGGCTTCTCTCACTCGCCATAGGGGATGACTCCGAGGGTGGTCGAGCGTGTGTGCGTGCAGTTAAAGGGACGAGCGTAAAAAAAATAGAAGACGGAAGGGAGCGCGAATGAGAAAGAGTAAGGGAGCGATGGGGGCAGTGAGGGATGAAGTTTCGAAATAAGCCCAAATCCACGCTTATGAGCAACGCCAAGACAAAAGCCTCGATTTCGCGGTGCCCGAACCAATATACGGGAAACGTATATATAAACATTACGCAACGAGGGGAGTGAGGAGTCGATGAACGCAGTTCGATATTAATGCATCTGCGCCTCTGATACTGCCTCGCTACGTGGTCTTAGGTACCTGCGGGTAATAAGGCCTGTCGGCTAATAAGGACTAAGTAACGAAAATTGTATTTAAAAAAACCGCTCACGATCAAGGCCACACAGACGCCTTGCACGAACATCTCGCTACAAGTTTGCAGAGGCGCGATACCCCGCGCCCAGCTGCTAGTGATACATCATCCATCATAAGACGCGGCCGCGCAGCACCAATTAGAAAAATCGGTCCGAATAAATCGTAAGTATTTTTTGTAATATTACACTTATCTATCTAAAATCACAGGATTTATATTTGTTAAGGGGTTAGACCACAGTAACGGGTATAAAATCATGTGCGAATTGATTATTTTTTTTTCGTATGAAAAAGTGATTCACTCATTAAATTAATTACACATCTATTTAGTATGAATATCAAGCTGTTAGAAAATATCATTTTTTTTTTCAATGCACAAAATGGCCGAGTACTCGAAACTTCTCGAAACCGCTTTTCTCCAATTGGCGTGACAAATAACTTCAACAATTTTCACTCGATTTACTTCAAATTTGAAAGTTATGTTCCTAATAGCATTTCGCAGAGAAGTACGTACGGAATTTCTGATTAATCGAAAACTCTTCGTTTTATGAGCAGTTATAACGAAATTTTTCACTGAAAATTCATTTCTTAAGTTCAAATACCTACAACTTTTGAATAAAACAATATTTTTTCAATTTCGTACGTACTTCTCTAGGTATTCTAATGTAGATTTTGACGAGAATTTTTGTTTTTTGTTCTAGGTAAAAATTGTGGATGCTAAATGTCACGCCTAAAAAAAAGATAAAAGAATATTAGTAGTCGGCCATTTTGTACATCGAAAAAAAAAATACTTTCTAACAGCTTGATATTTATACTAAATAGATGTGTAATTAATTTTATGAGTGAATCTCTTTTTCATACGACAAAAAATTGTTAAATTCGCACATGATTGTACACCCGTTACTGTGGCCTAACCCCTTAATTCAAGATTCGATGCTCGTAAATATTTTAACAACGTATCGTGGTTCAAATATTTTTTATCTTGTTTTTCTTACATACGTGGTCGGCGGTTATTAAGGCCTGGTAAATTTAACCATAGGCGTTATTATCCTACTTCTTGTAGCAAAGTTTGTTTGTTTCATAATTTATTTTACATTACTTTTAAGATGTTAGGAATGTAAATTAGTAGTACGCACATTTATGACTAATTAATTGATCGTTAGTTTTAGTGCCTTCGATCCAAATGCCTCCAAAACGAGTGTTGTGGTCAGAAAACGACCTGGTGTCAGCTGTCCGAGCAGTGCAAAGAGGAATTTTGAGTTCATACAAAGCTGCAGAGGTTTATTGATCTCAAATACCAAATATATTACGTTTAATTCGATTATTTAATGCATGTTCAAGCCGTAGGCCTTATTATCCTACCATAGTTAGATAAGGCCAACTATCAAGGTTTTTAAAAATGTTTAATTTTGTTTTTGCTTATGGAGCAAGTTCCCATTTTTCGTTTATATTTTATAGAAACTGAACTTGAATAATGATTATAATTGGACCATATCGATTAAATTGGATATTTTTTATTTTATTTCAAATATCCCTTAGCAAAGCCTTATGACCCGCCTTATAACATATAGCGAACTTGATATCTCAAATGGACAAAACTAAAAAAAAACATCCTTGACGGATTTTATGGCTCCAGGATTCCGAGTTATGAGAGAAAATAAAAAATTCGCATCGTTCATTATCCATTTATGAAATTTGCAAAAACAACGGTAGCTACAGTTAAAAACGTGGTCTAAAAACAACAATAGAAAACTAAGTGTCCAGTGTACGAGGCGTATGTTGAGAGTTAACGCCACCATGTTGGGACTGAAAATGGTAGGGAGTCATTGGAGTTTATTCGAAAGGGATGTAATAATGCGACCAAGGGATATGTTATTGCCAACCTAATAATATATTAGGTTGGCAATAAAGTCTTCGCGTTTTATTCTAGTCTATTTTATTTTAATTTTATTCTAGTCTATTGCGAATGATTAATTTTATTTTTGGTGATAAAACGCAAAGACTTTCTTGCCAACCTAATAGGTCATGGAAAATATACACTTGGTTCCGCAAGAAATGGGCAAAAAAGAGTACAGCTAAAAAAATTGTGTTGGAAAGAAAAATATTTTTTGCCAATACAATATGGATACACTTTGGGTATAATTTGGGTGCATGTCCAAAGTCTTTTTCGCTGAAGCTCTCCGCCGTGGGGTTTCTACCATTTTGAGGATTAATCTTGAAGCAAAACACCAAAGCGTTTCTGAACATGCATATAGAACACTATAGCAGTACTGAAGATTTTGCGAAATATTGTAACATCTTTTTGCAAAAAATATTATGGTCAACGATTTTTTTATCGGAATAATCAAAGTGTCCACTAATTGTATAAAAATAACATTCTAAACCAATCCTTAGCGTTTCTGTGGTGTTTTGAATGACTACATTAGGGAATTCTTTTGTATTTTGCTTCAGCTTCAATCCGAAGTATAGTATTGGAAAAATTTTGCCGCGGAGAATTTTGGCGCGGAAGATGGCTTCGGACAAACTGGTGTTGTGCCGAAGATTCGCTTCGGAAAAAATCTTTAAAAAAAAATTCGTACCCTTTTTTCCGTGTGCTCTGGGGACCAAATTGCAATGGTTTATGAAAATCCATTATTTTGTTTAAAATTGACTTCGAAGTTCCTATATTAGGTTTCGCGCTAACATGCTGGTGTTACCCCATAAGACGAACCGGGGGGCAGGTGCCTTTAGAACTAACTTCGTAATCATCAAATTGCGAAAGCGAAAACTCTAAAGTCAATGCTGTTTTTGGAAATGAGCGGATAATTCTCGGACCTTAAACGTGAATATTGTTCAGAAATCAATGTGTACAAGAACGTGAAGACAGATAGAATAGAAAAAAAACACAATGGAAATTGTCATAACCATTGGTATAGCCAGGAAGCCCCCCCCCCCCCTCCGTGAAAGCCACGTGCCCCTTCGCCCCTCCCCAGAAAAAAATCGATCCCAAAAAATTGAATTCAAATAATCGATTCATTTTATTTAAGTTTTACTCAAGCATAAGGAAGCATTATAATGGCATAAGGAAATAATTTAATAAAACTTGAACTAGATACTTCGTCGTAATTTCTTAATTTGTTTAAAAAGTAGCTATTTCGTTACGTAAATCAAAAGGATATTCGAATTTAGCATAAGGAAATAATTTAATAAAACTTTAACTATATCCTTCGTCGTGATTTCGTAATTTGCATAAAAAGTTGTTATTTCGTTTCGTAAATTAAAAAGATATTCAAGTTTCGCAATTGAGTAAAATGTGGGAAAAAGCAATACTTTAGATTTACTGGCCAATACACAACCAGAAGAATACTAAAAGATCAACATTTCTAATTTTATTGTAAATCGAAAATGCCAATTTGAGAATCTACCGGTAGCTCGTGCAGTTGATGTATTTTTAATTGGATATGAAAAACGGAGAGGATTCCATTAACATTTATTTTTTTTAATCTTATTAATTGATACGTCAGTCTCAGAAGCTGAAACGATGGTCATGAAAAATATGCTTTAATTAAAAAATAATAAACTGAATTCTGAAAATCTACGAAAGCATATTAAAAAGGAGTACTGCCCTGACTTATATAGACTTTTCCAAGCAGCAATAATCCTCCCAGTGAGCCCCGCCGGCTGTGAGAGAAGTTTTTCTGCCATGGGGCGGATAAAAACGTGGCTTAGAAGCACAACGTTCCAGGAACGATTCTCTCATATGTCACTGCCGAAAATGGAAAATGTCATTCTTGAAAAAAAAGTTCCAGCTCCTTGTGTTGGGCGAATTTGCAAAAAAATATTGAAAACTAAAACTTATTTGATAGTGTACCTACTAACAGTAAATTTTCAACACTGGTGACTTAATCAACAAATGATAAAAAATAAGTTGATCATTAACTTTTTAAGGAATTCAAAGAATTTGATTTAAATGTAGTCACGAATGTGTAATTGAAGCGTTTCATATCTGTTGTGTTCTGTAAATTTAATTTAAAAAAAATTATGTTGAACAAAACAATTTTTTTCTGTCAGGTCTCCTAAACGACCACCCCTCCCAAAAAAATGCTGGCTACGCCAATGGTCATAACCCGTGCTATGACGAAAACCCGTCCAAAACTCTATGGCTTTTTCCCGCAATAGTTATGTATTTGCTCACAATATAAAATACACCAGTATCCTGTAAATCGTACGTGTATATATTCCCTCATGAGTGTATGCAGCAGACGAAAGAGGATTAGAGGAAAAGTGGAAAGACGTACGAAACCGAAGTGGAAGGCTATTCGGAAGGCTATGGAAGTGAGGGCCCTGTCTAGAAGTGGAGTAGCAGCAGGCCATGACGTCAGTAACGGATTCGTTAGAAGCGAGCC
>OX101784.1:52651131-52786131 GCA_944452715.1 Ophion slaviceki
TTTTCTTCTGGGTTTTCTCTCCCTCTTATGTATAGGAAGCATCGCGCGAATCCGTGGGTGGTCGATCGGGCACTTCCGGTCTCTCACTCTCATCGGGCAAAAGAGAAACGAAGATGGAGGGACGCGGAGAGGATGAAGCGATGGAAAACCTGCCCACCATACGCGAGCTCCCACACCCTCCGTTGCCTCATCTTACGCTTCCACCTAGCACTGCTACGTAGATGTATATGTGGGGCTGTTTATACGTGGGCTCGTCGAAACTCCAAGCTCCGAGCGTACCTATTTAAATGGCTTTTTTTTCAAGGGGAGCCACACGCCGAACCAACTACCCTTCCACCGTCCCGCGTCGAGCTTCTCAACCCAAGAACCCTCTGCTTTCGCCCTTGTCGCTAGTTACGACGAATTCCGCAACCCCTCACGCCGTTCAAACGACGCTCAACCTCGTAAGTACACCGCCATTTCCTATGCACGCGTTCTTCGTCCTTGTCCTCCACCTTTGCGGGCTTCTCTCCTTTGAGTCGTTTCGCGATTTTCTGGAACTGCAAAAAAAGGAATAATAGTGGAAAGGGATCTCTTTCATAGCTCTATCAGCAACTCGTACAATGTTCAACAAAAACGCGTCGTGCCATTTACTCGAAAATGTACGTTCGAACTGCTTCCAAAACCTTGGAATTTCAATGCGGAAAATGATTTTGCCATTCAACGATTCCGGTCGAGTAGATTCCGGTATTTAGGTAACTGCAGGCTCGAAAAAAGACTGTTACTACAACACATTATGACTGGATCGAATAAATGCGAGTTACACAAGTCTACCACAATTTCGGTAATCGTCGAGACAGCAGTGTTTTTTCAAAATAATACGTATACAAAATACAAATCTTACATCCGAACTTTTGTGTCACGTAAGATTTTCGACATTGAAGTGGCCAAGTGGTCATCAGGGTCCTAGTGATCGCCATGTTTACACATTAAATAAGTATCTTAATATAAGAATGAGTCCTGCGTGCAGATCTGTGAAATATTAGTGTCTAGGAAGTATCTAGTAAAGAGTATCTCGAAATGACGTGACATTTTAATTTATTAATGAAACGTCTGCAATGACAGTATTGTTTCGCCCCCAATGTGGCAGATTGCGCCATCTTGTTGAAAGAATATGTTTTCCAAGTCCATGCTGTTTATGCCATTTATAAGATATTGTATTCCACACATAATTCCTCCACGTTTGTACTTTATATTGAAATGAAAATATTCGTACTTTAAAATAAATAATACGTTTTATTAATAAATTAAAATGTCAGGTCATTTTGAGACGCCCTTTATGTTGTATTACATTGTCACACTCATAAGTATACATGTTCGAGAATGACCAATTCAAACATTCAGCTGCAGGCGTCCATTTGCGATTTCGCCCGAATCCTTCATTTGGAGGTTAAAGTAAAATGTGGCACATCTCGGGTGATTTGAGAACGCCTAGGGACTTGCGTGAGGTAATTCTGTCAAGTTATATATGAGAATCTTACAAGAGACACCATCTAAGTGTCCGCCTTCTATTTCGTTGAAACTCATATATGCGATGAAGCATTGAAAACTATTAAACGCGTATTTTTTTTCATAGGCGGAAAAACAGTTTTAAGGGGGAAAACCGACTCTCAAAGAACAGCGTGTCGAGGAATAATTCTGCAGTTTGACTCACAAGCAGTCCACCGATCTAAATGTAACAAAATCCAAAATTCTTCTAATGAAACATCCATTATAGTACTATTGAAAAAAATAAATTAAGGGCCTTAATTTAAATGATGAATTAATAATGAATTTAAAAATAAATGATACGCCTTTTCGACAGTTGGCTTCCCCCCTTAAACTGCCGATAAAAAAAAGATACATGCCTAATCGTTTTCAATGCTTTCCCGAGTCGAAATTTTCGAGCCGCGTTCAACCCACAAAATGAAGGCGAGCAGAAATCGGCGTGAGCGGGTTATTGAGTATCTAAAGGAGGGTACAATGTTTGAAAGTACCATGCGTTAGAGCCTCCGATGAACCTCCGGCATGGCAGAAAGTAGACTTTTTGACTCAAAGGAGGTCAGGGAGGGTCACAATTGAACCTACGGAACCTCAGGTGGGCCTACTTCGAGCGCTCCCGCAGAACCTACTGCCCCTCCTTTCGGCCTACTGTACACGGCTAAACAAAAAAATTAATTGATATAGAATCTATTTAAATAAAATAGGTTTTTTTCCTTGTCTCCCAACCTACTACGATCATATTTCTTTCAAATATATTTATATATGTTAATAAAGATGAGATTCAAATTAATCTTCATTTGCTTACAATGTACACGGTAAAGCTTAGTGTACTATATGCAAAAAATATTTCATAAATCGAAAATAAAATGAACGCATTATTTGAGAGCTTTACTACAAGGATTTTTCATCGTAATTCGTCATTCCCTGGCCTTTGGAAATGATTTTTTTCGAAGAAAATATTTGCCCTATATGCGATTTGAACCTAGTCCTACCTACTCATAACTACGCGCCGCTGCCCCTATGCTACCGAGTGCTTATAACATTTTGGTCGCTGATATGGCATAAGAGACCAAATGAATACCTCCAACTATTTGTTGTATCACATAAGCTATAGATTTTTCAAACACACAGACACACACACACGCGCGCGCGCACGTGTGTGTGTGTGTGTGTGTGTGTGTGTGTGTGTATGTATATGTTTATTTATAGAAAATCAATCTATTTAATATAGTCCAATAACTACATATTTTATTTGATTCTAATAAATCTGTGATTCGGTTTCATCAGTTTAACATTTTCATCTGTTCAAAAAAACAATTTAGTCAAGTTTCCTGAATGGATCTAGGTATTTTTTTTTAATTTACCTTAAATAAAATATTTGTAGAGTTAAGCATTTTTCTATTTGATTGAACTAATGGTCCATCTTTATTGTAACACTCATATCAAAGGGGCGGGGGGTAGTGAAGGTGGAGAGAGAGGAATTATATATATATATATATATATATATATAAAATAGGCGGGGGGTAGTGAATTCCTCTCTCTCCACCTTCACTGCCCCCCGCCCCCTTGATATGAGTGTTGCAATAAAGATGGACCATTAGTTCAATCAAATAGAAAAATGCTTAACTCTACAAATATTCTATTTAAGGTAAATTAAAAAAAATAACTAGATCCATTCAGTGAACTTGACTAAATTGTTTTTTTTGAACAGATGAAAATGTTACACTGATGAAACCGAATCACAGATTTATTAGGATCAAATAAAATATGTAGTTATTGGGCGGTATTAAATAGATTGATTTTCTATAAATAAACATTTTTAAAATCAATCATTTTAATAATGGAATGCAATAGGAAAAAATTGGTTCTATGAAAAATCTAGTTAATACAAATAAAAAAAAATCAAATAGACGCGGTTAGTTAATATCATAATATTTAGCGGGAAAAAATAAAAATATGCGTCATACATACACGTGGAAATATTTTTTTTAATTTTCGACGTGCTAAAAATGAAAACTAGGAAAAATCAAACATCTTATTTGAAATCGACGGTAATCGGCCGTCGCCATTTATCAACTCATTATTGAATAAACAAAAAAAAAACAAAACGAACAAAAACAAAAAGAATAAATCGAATGAGGTTGAATTCTAAACCGACAATTTCAATCCTTCAGAACATGAAATAGACTATAATTAACACCCTATCGTTCCATATAGAAATCAACATTATATGTTATTTAGATATACACTGCCAGCTAAAAGTTTTCGGACACTCCACATAATCGCAAAACTTTTGAGCGCTGGATAATTGCCAAATAATGTTAGAGTAATATAATTCATTTCATTTATTATTTCACGAAGATACTATAAAGATCTATATGATTAAGTAATTTCACAGAGCTTTATAGTATCTTCGTAAAATAATTATTATTCTACCATAAGTTTGCAATGATCCAAAGTGATATTAAGTTTTGCAGTTATCTGAAGTGTCCGAATACTTTTGACTGGTAGTGTATATTCGAATATATTAACGCAACCACATATTTCGAGTATTATATATATATATATATATATAAAAAGTATTATATAATATATACCGTCGCTTAAATGTTTGGATACACCAGTCGATATTTCTTGCTGCACTAAAAGTCACATAGCTTCGTAAAAAAAAGATAACCAAATTTACCGAACGGCGTTTTGACGGGAATAAATTCAGCTGTATGTTGCTTTTCTGAAATATTTTTTTATCATTTTCTTTTCGACCCGGTACGCACTTTTATGCGTGACTGATTTTCGGCTTTTTTTCGACCATCAAGAATTGAACGCATGACTTATGGAAAAAAAATTGTTACGTTTATCCATGATGAACTTAAACGGGGTAGCAGGAACTTCATTTGCGTTTTTTATAAAGTTTTGTACGATTTTTTCGCAATGTTATTTCATTTTTTGCTAAAAAGACTAATTCTAGATAATGCAATGTAACTCAAGAACTAGAGGGCTTAAGAAGAAATGTCAAGAACGAAAAACGTCGCGTAAGCTTATACTGGATAGACTGGCATTTTTTAAAGAATTTTCCTGTGAGATTTTTTCTCACAGGAAAATGCCTATTAATCCGATAGAATTGGAGTAAGACTGTATACACAAGCATTCTTTTATCAATTGCCTATAAAATAATAATAAATCGATATTGAGCAAATTTGATTGTTTTCGCATATTAATATTGGACTATTAATTTTATAAGGGGACGATGTATTTTTATTAATTTCGTATTATTTTCGTCATCGAACGGGTTACCGATCAGGTCACAATGGAATGATGATGGAGGAGATATCGAATTTGGGCCGAAAGCAGGTTAGGTGGGGTCGAGGCAACAGTTTGAGATTGAAAGCAGGTTAAGGAGGCCTGTGCTCTACACGTTTCACCGAAACTGGGGGTCGAGAGAAGGTTTGGGAGGTCTAGCAGAGGCTACCTTGGGCCAAGAGGAGGTCTCTTCATGGCACTGAACTCGACACATGAGGTTTCGTAGGTTCAACGGAGGCTGGCGGCTTATGTATTACAAAAGAAATGGGTCCTGCGAGGGTTCAGAGGAGGCTAAAAATTTCGACTCGGGTTATCACATACATGAGTTTCGACCAAATCGAACGTGGACACTCAAGTGATGTTCCTTATGAGAACTGCGAAACCAAACTTGAGGCGAAACTAGAAAACGTTCAATTTGTCTGTTTTCTTCGAAATAAAGCGGAGTATACGTGATTGTTGTGACACCTGCGATTGCAAGGACCAAATCAATACAATAACATGTTTTCTGTATAAGACTAAGTGTTCGATCTTATTAATAACAGTTTCTTTACGAAAAAAAAACCTTTAATGAAATCGCTCATAGAAATGAGGCTCCGAAATTCTCTCGTTGAACTCACTATCGTTTCGCCTCGAACGACGGATAAAAGAATGAAACAAGTGAACGAAGAGAAAAAGTGAACATCCATTACCCCTGAAAGCAATAATGGCTCAAGACATTCCACACGAAAGAGAAAGAAGGATATATAGAGATCGAGAAGAAGGTTGAACGTTGTCTCGACCAGCAGTGAAAAAAAATAAAAAAAACTCATGTGTGTGTTATATATACGTGTATACAGGGTGTCCTGTTATGAATGGATAATCCTGCAACTGTCGATAGGTCAGATCATGTCCTACTATATGCTGGAATTTCAGTTCATTAAAAGTCCCACGGTTTTCGAGATTTTGGGCTTGACGTTATTTTTTTTAATCATCTACTTTTGGTTTTTCACATGCCATTTCTACAAACGATACGAATCGACAATAACTAAACAACTTTTTAAAGTAATTGGCACGATATGCGTAGTACTTTTTTTACACCGCAGGCAACCAAAGTCAGATGTTCGAATTGGTTTGTACGGAAATTCAGCGTAAGATCTTTTTTCATAAAGTTTCCTTAACATTTAAGGTTAAAAATTAGACTTTTCTAGATAAAACAAATAACCAAGAGTATTTTTCAAAAAACCGTGTCAAAAAAGTTATCATTCGTAGAAATGGTATGCGAAAAACCAAAAGCAGATGATTTTCATCTCGAAAACGGTGGGACTTTTGCAAAACTGAAATTCCAGCATACAGTAGGACATGATCTGACCTATCGACAGTTGCAGGATTGTCCATTCATAACAGGACACCCTGTGTATATACATATGAAGAGGGAAAAGACGAGATAACGTGAAAGCATGTATGAGGGTGGCCGCAGAACAAATACATTAATTTCATCCCCCTCATGCGTCTTCCTTCTGCGTCTCTTGCACACCTTGGAGAAAGGAAACTTTACGGCGTACCGCCATACTGGACGAAATACCAGGACGGGTAGCAACAACGATGGCGACATTACAACACCCGAGCTCATCAGAACAGAGCCCAGAAAATGTATCTTCTATATAAATTGCATATCGCCCTCCCCGTCGCGCCCTCGCCCCTCTGACTCCTTTGCCCTCACTCTTTTTCTCTCGCCACCTCTCCATGAGAATACGTGACACGCATGAGAGCTACAGAAACAAAAATGAGTAGGGAATTGCACGCGAGCTCAGACAACCAATGATCGAGTAGAAAATAAATGTACTTGACAAAAATCCCATTTTTTCCCCAATTTCCATTGTTGTGAACTCCAATTAGACTTTCCAGCGAATCAATACTCGCGAACGAGGGAGAGTTTCAGACTGAACGTTTTGAATGACTTAGCGCACAGTATTGAGCATTTAATGTTACCTTAACCAAACTCGCAATTACGACTTTTAGAGGAGAAAAATCGTATCTACTGTACTTACAAGGACATCGCTTGAGTGTCCGCCATCGGATTAATTGAAACTCATATTTGTGATAAAGCATTGAAGACTATTAGACACGTATTTTTTTTCCGCGGAAAACTGTTTTAAGGGTGGAAACCACCCCTCAAAGAAGGGCGTGTCGAGGGGTGGTTTTGCAGATACACCCACAAGCAGTCCACCGATCTGAATGATACAAAAACCAAAATTCTTCTAATGTAAAGTGATAAAAACTCCACTATAGAAGTATTGAAAAAAAATGAATTAAGGGGTGATACGCCTTTCTCTGATGGGTCGTTTCCGCCGATAAAAAATAATACGTGTCTAATAGTTTGCAATGCTTCATCACCAATATGAGTTTCAACAAAATCAAAGGTCGACATTCAAGTGATGTTCCTTGTTAGATCATTGGAAAGACATTCCAAAAGGGTAAACTCAGGATCTCTTTGCGTGTGTGTGTTTATATACAGGGTGACAATTATTAGGTGACTTTGTGTTTCAAGGGCCTGGCGCGGACATTTTGCGACAGCGAAGAGTATCATGTTTAATCGTTTTCCATTGCTGGATCGAAAAAAATATAGCATATTTTTGTGATTAGTAGTTACTGTCAGAAAAAATCGAGGAATCTGGAAAAAAAATAAAATTTCATCTTGCGTTCAGCAGAATGAAAATTACATTCCGAATAGGTACGAAAAAACTCATTAAAAAAAATTCTTTTCAGTGGAATTAAATTCTATTCATCCACTTGAAAATGAATCTTTGGCCTTTTCTTTTTCTCAACGCCAGGATACACAAAAAAAATGTCCAGAGCGTCTCGTGTTCGGAACTTAATTATCTTCAGTGTGCGGCAACTCATTGCACTTAAAATGGAATTTTGATTTTATTCTGAATGTTAATTTTTATTGCAATTACTGCTCATCACAAAGATACGCCATATTTCTTATTGAAGAGGAAATGAAGAACAATTGAAAATCATATTTTTCGTTGCAAAATCTCCGCGCAAGACCCTTCAAAATGAATGTCTACTTTTTCGCCTTATATATATATTATATATTATATATTATATATATATATATATATATATATATATATATATATATATATATATACATACATACATACATGACCTTTACATGCTTTTATCCAGCTAAATGTGATTTTGAAAATATGTAGTCGGTATAATGCTCAGTATAGGAACAAGAGACGAACGAGGGCGGCCCGCAAGGTTAAATGTCTTCGAAATCACTTTTTTCTTTATGCTATATATATATATCCCTCGTTCGTCTCTTGTTCCTATACTGAGCATTATACCGACTACATATTTTCAAAATCACATTTAGCTGGATAAAAGCATGTAAAGGTCATTTTACGAACTATCCAGCCGCCAAAATGGACGACTGGTTTTTTTAAATATTTCAATGATCGTCCTCAAGTCGTTCGATACACTAATAGCCAATATTACATCGAAATAGTGGATCGAAAATATACTTTGTCCATTGATATGACATTGAAGTTTGCATCGTTGGCTTGGAATGAAATTCTTTTTCTGCAAGTTCGGGTTGCGATAATCATTCAAACGTTTTTTTCAGAATCATTATTCATAATTGAGAACCTCACTTTGAAAAAAAGACCTAGGGTAATAGAAAAAACAGAAATATAAAAAAAGAATTTTTGATGCATTCTAGCGATGCAAACTCCAATACTTTCCATACGAATGTACGTGTGTGTCCTTGTAAATGTTAAACTTTTATATACATTAGTACGTAACTATTGTATGATAAAACCATTTCCATCTTCAGAAGTGAATATCCAAAGCACTCGTCACTAAAATTTGCGTCGCTCGTACGTTTGTGTAAGTACATTGAAGGTCTGAAAGAAATTTGGAAAAACGAGCTACTTGAAGCTGGCTGTTGAACACGAAATGT
This sequence comes from Ophion slaviceki, assembly GCA_944452715.1. NCBI lineage: Eukaryota > Metazoa > Arthropoda > Insecta > Hymenoptera > Ichneumonidae > Ophion > Ophion slaviceki. The sequence goes on from OX101784.1 coordinate 52,659,902, forward strand.
CCTATATTTAAAAACGAGTGGAGCTCTGTACGTTTCGTCGAAAGTGATGATGGAGAAAGTCGCGAGAGGGACTTACACACGGCCCGGAAAGCGTCACATGTGCCGAGCTTTCGACGTCGCTCCATAGCTCGGGAATACGAGAAAACGGGGTGCACATAGGATAAGAGTGAGAAAGCAAGATAAAGGAAGATGAAGAGAGAACCAAGGGAAAAAAAGGAAGAAAGAACGAAAGGGTGGGGGTGTGTGGTTACCATAGCAACACGCAGGTCCCTCTCTTATAATTATATGGGGAAAAATGGCTCGCGGACTTTTACCCTCCCCCGCTCCGAGTCGCTACCCGTGTGCGCGAATAACCCACACCCCCGCAACTCACAACCTCTGTCTCTCTCTTTCCCTGCCTTCTCCTCCACATCACTTTCCCTCTCTCTCACTCTCTCTCGCTCTCTTTCTGACTCCACGTTTTCCTATTTCCCGCTCTCTTACGCATTTTGGATTCACCGTCAACGAGGTTCCTCCTTGATATTTCCCTAGGTCTTCCTTCATCCACTTTATTCCATCTCATCCTTGTTCCGCTCCTCCCGGTCCTCCATATACCTCACGTCAATATACATATCGAGTGCGCTAGCAAGTAAAATGACTTGATACCTACGTAACGTTGCGCGTTAAATCGCACCGATCGAGGCTCCTTTGTTCTTCAGAAATCGCCACATACGCGAATATATATATATATATATATATATATATATATATATATATAGGGGAGACCGGGGCAAAATGGTATAGCGGGGCATAATGGGACCGGGGCAAAATGGGACCGGGGCAAAACGGGTTTGGGGCAAAATGGAATAGTGAAAATCAACACTGTTGGAAAATACGTCATTGGGGCAAAACGGGACTGGGGCAAAATGGCCCGGAGAAAATCAGGCTCCTCAGAAAGAGGCGGTTGGGGCAAAACGGGATCGGGGCAAAATGGAACAGTGGAATTATTGACTTTACAACAACAGTTCGTGCTCGGCTCGTCAGGATTCGTTGAATCCAATAAATTTAAGTACTTCAACATTCAAAAAAATACTAATTTTTCATTTGTTATTAAAGTTTGTTAAACAATTACTTTTGATTCTGCGGTCAGAACTGTACCAAACTTGACGTAAATTGTTATTTGAGCCTTCTTATTCGATTGGTACAATTTCTTTGTCGTTATTAATTATTTAAATAATCAAGTAATTTTTATAATCTGACGCGTGCAATTTATGTTTTTTTTTGTTTTTATCTTTCTTTGTTTTTTTTTTTAATTTATTTTCTGCCAACTGCACGTTACTGATACTGATTTTCAAGCCATTGATGAAAATCTAACTCTTGTCAATTTTTACGTAAATTGTTTTATGAAACTAGAACCGCCGCTCCCCATGAAATCGACGGATATGTGTCGACAAATATATCGGTCAGTCCGTATTATCTGCGTATATGTGGACTGAAACGAACCACAAGCACCATTTAGATTAGATTATGTTTCAACAGCTCTTTCATATAGCCGAAGCATGAATTTTCCTGTCATCCCATTTTGCCCCAAATTCAGCGGGCTGCGACACTTCATTTTTGTGTCCCATTTTGCCCCAATTTGATATTCCACTCCTCTCTGTCCCATTTTGCCCCTATCCCATTTTGCCCCAAATCAAGCACCAAGAAACTTCATTTTTTGCTATCCCATTATGCCCCGATCCCATTATGCCCCAGTGCCGTTTTGCCCCGGTACCGTTTTGCCCCGCTATACCATTTTGCCCCGGTCTCCCCTATATATATATATATATATATATATATATATATATATATATATATATATATATATATATATATATGTATGTATGTATGTATGTATGTATGTATGTATGTATATATGTATGTATATATGTAGCCACACACATATACATGCAATGTGTGTGGGTATTTTGTAGACCAGCCTTCCGGATGATGCTCCCATTGCGAGCATCATCCTTTAACTATTTGTTCACTCGCTTTTACTATTCTTTTCCATATTCTGGGAGTATCAGTCTCGCGGCTCCAAAGGGTGTCTCAAAATGACCTGACATTTTTAAGTACGCGCCATTTTTTTTTGTGGCGAACATGGAGTACGAATCTTTGAAAACTGGCATCAGGAAGTATTGAGGTTTAGTCATGGAGAATTACGCGATCGAGCAACGCATAGAAATTGTTATTTGCTGCATTGTTACTGCATATTTATTGCAGACGAAGTTTCATGGTCGTGTTATCTCACGCCGCGGCGATGTCAATTGACCACCAAGATCGTGCGATTTGACGCCATTGGACTTCTTTCTTTGGGGTTTTCTGAAAGGAAAAGTGTATGACAATGATCCACAGACCATTCCGGAGCTCAAGGAAGCAATTGGACGCACCGTTAATAAAATTAGTCCGCAATTTTGCCAAAATCTTATTGAACATTTCGTCAAAAGAGTGAACGTTTGCAAACAAAGACGAGGTAGCCATTTATCGGATATTGTGTTCCACACATGACCTCCATGTTTGTACCTTTTATTTAATTGAAAATATTCGAACTTATCAACTAATGAAAGTTTTTCGGTTTTTTTTTATTTCAGATGATCCAGTGATAAGTTATGCGGTTCAGCGCAATGTAACTTTTTTTAGACGTCTGCGAAGATTTGCCGTCAATGGCTCATTTCATCATAATTATTGATGAATTTTTTACAGAGTATTCTTCAAATGTCCTTTTATTATATCCTAATTACATAAATAAATATATATTAACTGTGTCGTGAAAAAAAATATCGTCAACATGCTTTTTTATAGCGAATTAACCTTACCACCCCCCCTTAATTGTTTTACTTTTTCTTGTGTTGGCAACGCCACCTAACCTGTCAGTGGCATATGTCATGTTAAGGTGTTGGACACTAACTCCCATCGTTAAGGTATTTATTTCCAATGTTATCCCTAATAATAGACTTTCGACGTGTTTGATCTAATTTTTTAACAATTTTAAACACGTTTTGTAAGGTTTGCGATTAATTTACACCCAACGAATGTTATTATACTTGAAATTTTTGATCCAAATTTTGTTTTTATCGAGACGTTATGTCGCCGTTTTGCTTGCTGACGAAAATTATAGTGGCCATAGACTAAAAGCACGTATGTGGTAAGAATACGCACACAAAGAGTGCTTACTCTTACCACTACTCCGCTCTCATGCGCACTCTTAGCTTCCAGGGAAGGTTCTCACTGCGTACTCTTTGCACCCCAGCCCCCAAGAGTGCGCGCGGTACGAGTTCTAAGTTTAAGGTTTTTAAATATTTTTCGAGATTGTTGCTCAACGGTATGTACAAGGTCAACATAACCTCACAAATTTTCCAACCTAATTTTCTCGTAGATGGTTAATTTCTTTAGTCAAAACAAAGCATTAGGCGCTGGAGACTTCCTGACGCAGAGCTTGATGATTTCCTTTTGTCCTAAATATTATTCATCTCTGAGAAATCTCCGTTCGAAAATTTCAGCTATCTCTCTCGCACTCATATGTTACGTGGTAGATCTTCTACTTCGCCTTAAGGGGTAAGGCCACAGTAGAATTTTCAAAAAATCGATTTTTTTCGCTAAAACGGTGCTTTATCATCATAAGAATGAGTTACTATTCAATTTATACCAAGAAATTTTTTTTTCACCGACTTTGAGCTTATAACGTAAGCCCACCTCTGGCACGGCCATAGAGTACTTGAAACTTTAAACGCGTTTTTCTCGAAAGAGCTTTTTTCCAATTGGCGTGACAAATAACTTGAACAATTTTCACTCTATTTACTTCAAATTAAAAATTTATGTTCCTAATTACATTTCGCAGAGAAGTGCGTACGGAACTTCTGATTAATCGAAAACTTTTCATTTTATGAGCAGTTTTATACGAAATTTTGCACTGAAAATTCATTCGAATACCTACAACTCAATTCAAATACCTACAACTTTTGAATAAAACGATATTTTTTAAATTCCGTACGTACCTCTCTAGGTATTCTAATGTAGATTGACGAGAATTTTTGTTTTTTGTTCTAGGTAAAAAATTGTGGATGCTAAATGTCACGCCTCGGAGCGCTTAAAAAAAGATAACGAAAGAAAATATTAGTAGTCGGCCATTTTGTACATCGAAAAAAAACATACATTTTTTCTAATACCTTGATATTCATACTAAATAAATGTGTAATTAACTTCATGAGTGAATGACTTTTTCACACGAAAAAAAGTTGTTAAATTCGCATATGGTTTTATACCCGTTACTGTGGCCCAACCCCTTAAGATTTATATAAAAAAAAATGTTCCTAAATGACCAAAGCTCAATTGAAACGCGAAGTACGAAGTGTATCATGAAAAGTGATTATTCAATAAATAAAAGTTGACAAGGGTCGATACTGTTTGCCAGCTTCTCCCTATCTACGCACGTGTCCCCATCGATTTGAGGCCCAAAGTGTCGCAACACGCAGAAGAAACGGAGACAAAGGGGGCGGCAAAAAATGGGTAGATTTTGCTTCAAGATAGATCTCTAATGTCCAACGTGGTCAGCGTTTAGTCCGTCGCGACGACTGGCTGATCAGCGTGACGATGCGTCCAGCCTCCAACGCACCCCCCATCCCCCACGGAATCCCAACGAAACGCCGCCGGCACGAAATCGAGATGCTCGTGAGCGGCAACAGCGGTTACGATAGACCCACCATCGCGGCGATACACACTACTACGACGAATTCTTCTCTCATTTCGAGGGATGCTGTGCTACACTGCGGTTCTCCAGATAACGGCTGTTGCCCGCGGCTCGAAAGCATCTGTATACATGTATACCTACATAGATATGTTTTTTTATAAATATACGTCGATGGATAAGTCGGCAAAGGGCACAACCCTTGTCACTTCAGCCCTCAAATGCCGGGAGTTCCGCCCTTGCTATTCTCATGGTCCAGTATACGTACGTGTATGTATACAGGCGGTACACGGGTTCCGATTGTGCATACACGTATACGAGCGTATGGCGGTCGCGTTTGTATCGGCTGGAAATACGAGGGTTGGGTAAAGCGAAAGATACGAGGAGGGAGGAAGAAGAGTATGGAGGAGAGAAAGCATAGGGTCCACGAGAGAAACACATCCCCTCCCCTCTGTGCTTCGAGGACCTAAAAACCAGAAAGAACACATACACACGTGTATATGTGTATAGACGTGTACACACAACAGACACGTGGAAGCGAGAGGGAACATATTGCTACGGAGTAATCCCACTTGATCGCGGTTTTTCGGTCTCCCTCTTTCGTGGGCGTTCACGTTTCTGTGTTTTCTGCACGCTTTTTCGTGAAGAGAGTCTTTCCATGTGTGTGGCTATCAGCTTGTATACGTGTGGCTCTGCGTTGACGAGAGAAAGAGAGAGAGAGAGAGAGGGAGGGTGGGGGTGGCAGTGAGAGCTACAGAGATAATACACGAAATGAGAAGAGAGAAGAGAGAGACCGATAGAGGGACAGAAAAAGTTACTCTCGTCCTCTGTAATGGTGTGCCCGAAGGATTACTACCTCAGAAATCGGCCGGTGAGCCCGTGAAGATGGACGAAGAGTCTTTAAATACCCCGGGGGATGTGAAAGCCCACCCGAGGAAAAGAAGAAAAAAAAAACCTCCGCCGGGAAAACGTGCCCTGACGACAAAAAAGTATAATTTTGGTAGCGCGATACCCAGCTCTTTCGTTCGCTCGCGTCTCTTTGTGGTTTAGATAAAAGTATAAAAAAAAGTACCGGGAAGGAAAAGGCCAGGAAATCCTCTATGCGAACATATATGCTTTACTTTATCAGCATCAGAGGACTAAACTGGCGATGGAAATCTGCGAAATGTTGGACTTTTCACGGGAAATTTATATCGTGGTGGATGGAGAAGATGCTTTTTTTGTAAATATATTCAGACGGCGCACATAGGGGTATTTCTGCTAATTGGGCGGCCAAAAAAAGAATTCCTTAAATTTGTTATGGGTAAAAAAAACGACGGCCTGAGAATGTTGAGTAGGTACCGAACGCCCCTGAGTGGGTGGCCGCTTCCCGTTACCCAAGTGGGGTGATAGCACAGAGCAATAGCACTCAAACTATGATCATATCCAAAAATGTTTCAGACAAAAGTTTCAGTGTTCGAGAAGACCGTTATACTGGAACATCCTATTTTTTTATCGGTGGAGGCGCTGAAGCTACATCAAGGTCAACTCCACTTTTTTTTTAATGGAATGGTACATTTTTTCTTCGACCATCTTGTAGAGCACCTCAAGCCGCATGAAAAACATTCGGGGGTCACGACTGTTGGCCTCCATATTCCTTATCTCCGTAAGTGATCTTCCAGTTTTCTTTTTTAACCCTCCGCGATCACCGGGGGTCAAAATGACCCCAAGCGCAACTTTAAGCCAAAATTACTGTAAGTTGTTGGCGGCCAAGGCGACTGGCCTGCTTTCTAACGGTGCTTTGGAGTACCCTTCTGTAAGTACAGACTAGGGAGGGACGTGGAGATATTTTTGTCCTTAAACTGTTTCCCACTATGGAGCTTTTTTTCCCTTAAACCATCATATGAGAAGAGTATCATCCTAAAAATTTATGAAAAAAAAATTGAAAATTGCAAGATGTATGATTTTTTAGTTGAAAAAGAGCTTTTTTACGCTTTGAACGCTTGTTGATTTTTTTCCTCCATTCAAAATCTGGATTAAAATATAATACCGAGAATGCCACATTCTAGAATGTTCAAACTAATATCGTGAATTTTTATGAGTCATTCGGAACGATACGGTCAACGCGGCAATCGTTTGAAACATAGCTGGGGTCATTGCGACCCCCTGTGACCCCCCTCCTCTGTGACCAGCGTGTTATAGCCTGAACGTGTGATCGCGAAGAGTAAAAGGGCCGCATACAATGAAGGCATTACATTCCATCATTAATGGCTTGAATTTCTTGATATCGTTGTTACATTTGATTGATTAACTGGTGATATTCGGGCCTGTTCTCACGATCCTAGTGGACGGAATAAAAAATAGGCATATCCAACTTTTCGTGCGACTGATTTTTCCACTGTTACTTTTTATCACGGAGAGGTAGGGGATCGAAAAAATGTCGAGCACCGTTCTTGTCTCAATGGATGCAATGGGAAAACGGTATATCTACGGTAGTAGAATCACTTGCATACAACTCATCATTAAGGTCACATGCATCGAGACTCGCTCCATTTCAAAAACTTCAAAGTCCGATAACTTTTCTGTTTTTCAAGGTAGGCAGATGTATTTTTCGCTAGTTTCCAAAACCAGGCTAGCTCCAAAACCATGTCTTTTTGGGCACATGAAAACGATGTGGCCCTATTTTAAGTGTCTTAAAATAGGGCCACATCGCATCTGGAATGTGCCAGATAGGGGTGGGGGTAAAAATGTCGAATGACCAAATATAGAACGACAAACATTTCGAAACGACAGAATTATGAACTCTCAAAATAACGAAGGTTAAATCATTCGAAATTTTATCTTTCGACTAATAAAAAAATCGAATGACTATAAATCGAACGATTATTTATTGGAGAGGTAATTTATTCGAAAACGAATATTCAGATTGTCTGAAATTCGGAACATAAAAATACAGAATCGAAAAATGTAGAACACCCATATCTCCGAAACAGAAAATAGCGAGTGCCTAATATGCGTAATACCGTCTATGGCGAAAAGCAATATATCGAAACGCAAAATGTCGATGGCCCGAAATGTAGAACGCCGAAAGGTCGAACGGCCAAAATGGCGAACGTGGTGGGGCCCGTCACGTGGGATGACTGTCTTATGATATTTTAGCCTACAGACCGCCAGCGCCATCTCGCAGCTTCACCCTGAGGCGCAAGTGACGTATTGCTCGATTCGCCATTCGGGCCGTTCTACATTTTGACCCTCCGCGATTTCAACCACTCGACTTTTTGGCCGTTCGCTTTAATGATTTTCTGCATTGTGAACCATCGCCATTTTTTTAATTCGGAGAATTGTCGTCTCGAATTATTTGGTGTTATGCATACAGGCCCATCGATTTTATGTTTTTCGATATTTTATTAAATCTGATTTTTGTTTTTCGCTATATATCAACTTCCGAGATGTTCATATTCGTAATTGTTATTTTCGACTTCACAGGCTCTAGTAAGATTGATCTATCTATATTCGAACATTCGTCATTTTCGAATTCGACATTTTGGCCCATCGGCATATCGATCGTTCGACATTTTTCCCCCCACCCCCAGATAGCATACGGATGCTGACCAACCAAAAAAATATGGCCATCGTATGTTTCCCGCGAAAATGTAAATCTTTCGTACCAAACATTTCATAACCCGACTCCATTTTCGGGATTTATTTGATGTGTGCAATTGAGGGGTATTCTCACTTTAGACGTTAAAAAAGGCTATTTTTATGATTTTTTTGCTAGGTTTATATTATACATATTGATATAAAATTTGGTACACTTAATAAATACACTTTCGAAATACATTTTAAAATTTGTCATGTATTTATGTAACCCAAACAAACTTCAAACGCGTTTTTCTCGAAACAACGTTTGTCGACGGCGTGTTTATAAAATCTTCGAAACAACTGAACCGATCCTCATGGAATTTTAACCACATAATCTTTACAACTATAGCTACAGCACATATCAAGGATTTTTAAAATTTTGATATTTACTATTTTATGCCAAAAACGATGAAAAAACTGGTTTTTTTTTTCGAAAAATGTCCGCGATTTTGTTATTTTTGCATATATCAAAAATCGTATAATATGTCCTATAGCCATTAACATACTGAATCTAAAACCGTTTGATTTTTTTTGTTTCGGATTATCCGTCTCCGAGATTTCAACAACACCGCAGACCTACAATTTTTTAGGACATTTTTATAACTACGTTTTTCGTCTATAAATAGTGACTTAAATAAATTAAATCTTTTTAAATGTATTTCGAAGTGTATTTATTGAGTGTAACAACTTTTATACCAATATCCATAATATTAACCTATCAAAAAAATTAATGAAAATAGTCTTTTTTAGCGTCTAAAGTGAGGAGACCCCTTAAAATGGCACAGCCTGTATGTATGGCACAAGTTGACGTTGAAGGCAAAACGGTCCTCGAAATACGCTGGCTTCAACGTCAAGTGCATATATACGTAGAAAGGAAAAAAGGAGCAAGCTAAAGCGAGAATGTGGTGATCTGGTATTAGTTTGGGTCGCTGGAATGCTCCGTCTAGCATCGATAGTTAAATTACGAGATCGATTCGAGAGTTAGGGTCTTCGTCGGCACGAGCGATTAATCCTTTTAATGAAATAATCTGCCTTTGATCGCGAGGGTTCCTCCGATGCGTCCAAAGGGCGGCTGGAGAACAGGAAGAAAGAGAGAGAGAGAGAGAGAGAGAGAGAGAGAGAGAGGGAGGGCGAACTAGCTGCGACGAACTTCCGACCCTCATTTTCTCCAATCACGCGGCTCTCCTCGATGTTGTACATATAGAAAAGCAGATGAGAGACGGGAAACACTTGAACCAGAAGGTTTTAATTGCGACCGACTGCACCCCGACCAGCCCTCATTGTTTCCGCTCGGTCAGAGGAGTGCGATGTTCCTACTTCGTTCGCGATTCTCTCGAAGTGTATTTCCAGCCGAGTGAGATTAAAAGGATTTTTTTAAGTTAACGCGAGGGAGGGAGTATCCGAAGAAGCGTACAATCGAACAAGAGAGTGAGAAAATATTGTACAATGGAATCTGCAAGTCTGTGACCAACTAAAGGGATGAGAGAAGAGCACGATCGCATGTCCCCTTAAAAAATTTACCGTTCTTTCCAGTAAAAGAACGCCTGAAGGCGATACGCCCTTTGATTGCTGCTGGACTAGCTGCCTTTTTTCCTTATTTTATCTTCGCATATTTCTCCCTCCCTTTCTCTCTCTCTCTCTCTTTTTATATCTCCCTTCATTTTTTGTGCACCCTCGCTAACTTCTCCACCCCTTCTCACCCACTCTGCCCTCTCTCTCTCTCTCTCTCTTTCTCTCTCTCTCTCTCTCTCTCTCTCTCTCTCTCTCTCTCTCTCTCTCTCTCTCTCTCTCTCTCTCTTTTCCTCTCGCCTCTGTACTATTCCCGCAGGCCACGGGAGCGAGGTCTCCCTCGTTATGATCGATAAATTTAATATGGTTGATACTCGGCCAACGTGAAAAATCTCCCCTTTATCCATTTCCCCGTCCTTTCGTTTTGTCACAAAAAAGAAAGCCAAGAAAAATCCAAAGTTTTTCATCTCGGTGACATACTTTCACGATTGAAGAGCTTAAAAGACATCTGATCTGATTCATCAAATAATTTATACTTCAATTTTATAATACGTTAATATACATAACGTACGTCAATGGAAAGTCCCAAAAAATAGGGAAAACGAGATGTGCATACAGTTCTTTATATACCACATACAGAGTGTCCTGCTAATGGATAATCTTACAACTGTCGATGAGATCATATTGTACTATATGCCGGAATTTCAGTTTAGTTATAGTCCCACGGTTTTCGAGATAAAAATCATCTGGTTTGGTTTTCGCATGCCATTCCTACATATTATAACTTTTTTACCCGGATTTTCCAAAAATACTCTTGGTTATTTGTTTTATCGAGAAAAGTGTTATTTTTAAGCTTAAATGGTAAGGAAACTTTATGAAAAAAGATCTCATGCAAAATTCTCATACCGACGAATGCGAACATCTGACTTTTATAGCCTGCGGTGTAAAAAAATGTACTATGCATGTCGTGCCAATTACTTAAAAAAGTTGCTTAGGTAAGGTCGATTCATATCATTTGTAGAAATGGCATGCAAAAAACCAAAATTAGATGATTTTTTTTTTCAAAAAATAACACAAAGCCAAAAATCTCGAAAGCCGTGAGACTTTTGCTAAACTGAAATTTCAGCATATAATAGGACATGATCTGACCTATCTACAGTTGCAGTCCATTCATAACAGGACACCCTGTATATGCGGTATATATAATCGAAGGCAATTAAAAATAAAAATCATTGAATGGAATAATAAGTTGCGCATTAAACTTGCGGCTATTTGCGACCATTAAAGATAATACACGCGTTTATATATATTCGTTATCGCTATTTTGCACACGATGTGGAATATCGTGTGCCAAAACTCATGGAGTCTCTTCAACTGCATTGCGGAGCCACACGATGAGATGAGAAACGGGAGCAAGTAAGTATCGTACAAAAACTCACATGAACATCCGACCACGCCGACGTATATTTGCGTAACAAACAAAGAAGATTACCAAGAATATCATACTCGAAGAACGTTAAGATGGTAAATCATTCTCTCGCCAACTGGGAGATCGATTCTTTTAGCTCAGTTATTCGTTGCAAATATAGTCCAACGTTTAATCAATTGAATGAATTTCCTCAAGCTCTTATTCTTCCTTCTGCACGTTGAAATTTGCCAAAATACACTTTTTGAGCTCATCACGATGAGAGCGCCAAAGCAAACAAACCATCGGCTTGTTGCCTTCTCGAAAAAAGATCAACGTGGTCACAGTGTAATTTAATCGTAGTATTTCTGACTTTTCAAAATAAAGTATTAATCTTCAGTACCAAATTTTACGATAAAATGTTCTACAACAATATGTGCAATTTTTACAATGATTATCAATATCCCGGTGTTGTGATTTTTGTAAAATAATTTATTTATATTTTCGGAAATAAGTTTGATCAATTATAGATGCGCCATTTTGAACGATGGTCTTTTGTCGCCCTGATAGCTGAGGAATTCCTCTCTCGTATAATTCTTGCGGCTTGATGGTAGAAAGAAATTGATCCAAGTAGTTTTGACAGGAGTTCAAATCTGCTTAATGTGCACCCTCGTGAATTTTCCACTAAGCTCTAAGCAAATTTTAGTCCAGAGGTGCGAGGTGTGGACTATATGATGGATGCACTCAAAGATCCTAGCGACGTTGCAACGATTTTCATCGAGTAGTTTAACCGATAAATCACAATTTGGAACCCTAATCGCTTCATTTATGTGCCATTTGAGGATCGCGCTTTTTTGCCATCCCAGGGTTGCGTAAATGTCGCGAAACAACAGTGGCAGTGTTGTTTAACGCCTGACCTATCTTTGGTTTTATCTTCTTTCTACAAGCCATCCAGCGCAAGGTGCATCATTGACATCGAAATCTTGACTGCCTCTCTAACTTTTTAAATCTGCAACTTTCTGCACGCCAATCATCTAAAGCATCGTATTCATATCTCTAAAAAAAATTTCACATACTTGCAACGCGCTTTTGCCTTCTCGGTAGCAAAGAAAGCACAAAGTGACGAAAATGTTCGTCATTCTCCGATGTGATTGAAATTTCACAACACACGCTAGGGCTAACGGATCGAAAAGTAAATTTTAGTGACCTCAAAAGTAAATGGTACTCCAAAAAGAGAAGTTAGTATTTGCCAAGAGCCAAAAACGGAAAGAATATATATATATATATATACACACGTTATAACAATATATTACAACCCAGAACTAAATATATTGTTTCGAATGCGCTATCTATTGCATTGGTATAGCCAGCCCTTTTTCTAAGGAGAGGGGGCTGCCTCACAAAAAAACTACTTTTGCTCTCACAAGAAACATAACTTAAGTGCCCACCTTCGATTTTGTTAAAACTCATATATGTGAAGCATTGAAAACTATTAGACGCGTATTTTTTTATCTGCGGAAAAACGTTTTTACAAGGGGAAACGACCCCTCAAAGACAGGTGTGTCGAGCCTTAATTCAATATTTAAAAATGTATTCTTTAGTGGATTTTTCATCGCTTAACATTGGAAGAATTTTGGTTGTCGTTTTATTCAGATCAGTGGACTGCTTGTGGGTGAAACTGCAAACCCTAACATCGCATTATTTGAGAGGCTGTTTCCCCTCTTAAAACCCTTTTTCCGCAGGTAAAAAAAATACACATTAATAGTTTTCAATGTTTTATCACATATATGTCAACAAAATTGACGGCGGACACTTAAGTGATGTGCCTTAGTCTTTTTTTTAAATCAAATTTACATAATAGTCGATAATCACGTGACACACATGGAATATGAAACTAGCTTTAATGGCACGCTCAAGTTAACATTAATATCAAACTCTCTCAAAAAAAAATCAACTAATTTTTATCACTCTTTAATCCAGTTACTAGTCTTCAAGCTTTACTTTCAGTAGGTACTCAATCAAAGAAGTCTCAGTGTTCGATTTTTTTTTTGCAAATCGGCCCAACACTTTTACAGCTGGAATTTTTTCTTTCAACAATGTCATTTTCTAGGTTGAGTCGCGTAGTTCAAAACGATTTTTGTCTTCGTCCACTTCTCACCCATGAATTTTACGCTTTATAATTTCAAAATTAACCTCTCGAAAGCTCTAGCCGGCCAATGAATATTCAGTGGTCGCTCAAGAGCTTTAAATTTCTAATTTTCGCCATTTTTTTTCTTTCTCACTCATAAATTTGATGCTTTGTAAAATTTTCAAAACAATTAATCCTTTTTTCTTTCAGATTTTTTTTATTTACCTTAAACTTTCTTAACCCAAGAATTATAATCTTTGTTCTCATAAAATAATTCTTCAAAGCTCTCGTCCATAAACTAAATTACAGGTCGTATTAGTCGTAAAACTGAAACGGCAGCTGTTTTCCATGCATCGTGATGCGTGCCACAGTTGGTCTCGTTAGTCAAAATGCGGACCAATCGTAGCTGTACTCTGTGACGAGCGACGTCATAATACAATAATACATAATGATACACAATCACTTATATCGTCTAATTGGTGTTTGTTACAAATTATTATAATAAATTATTCAGAAAATGTAACACTTCACTGTTTATTTTGTTTTTATGCTACAAGAAATTATAGTGCATGCGAGACTTATTTTTTGGCGGAAATTCTGAATTTCGAAAACCTTGAGCGACCACTAAATATTCTTCGGCCGGCTAGAGCTTTCGGGAGGTTAATTTAAAATTTATAAAGCGTAAAACTCATAGGTGAGAAGTGGATGAAAAAAAAATCGATTTTTTAATGAAAATTTGAATTTTTGGGTGGCTTGGGCAACCTCTAAATATTTTTCGACTGCTCGCAGCTTCCGCGACAATTTTTTCTTTCTTTAAAGAAGATAATGGGATGGTGAGAATAAGAAAAAAAAATAGAGCTGAAAATTGTGCCACCCTAATGTATGTACATTGTGATATACACATTATCGTATTGTATCACAACTCCCTCGCCTTATCACCGCTTCACGAGAGTGAGAGCTTTGGGAGAAAAGCGACTGCAGACAGATAGCGAAAGATGTCGGACATTTGTCTACTATACACACACACATACTATATATATATAGATATATATATATATACCGGAGCTGTATAACATTGCATAATACACGGAAGCAGGATCGTTATGGCCTCGTTAACGTTTTCTCGCTCGCTTGCCCCGCCAAATGAAATTTTCCACGGGGAAAATATATTAATAATTATGTTAATGTCGTAATAAGGGGGTGCTTGGGACTTGAGCGCGAGCGAAGGTACATACAAACGTAAGCCGAGCGGCCTGAAATTGCGGGGAAAACGAGAGGGACGAAACGCAAGGGATGAGGCGGAGAGAGAGAGGGAGAGAGAGAGAGAGAGAGAGAGAGAGAGAGAGAGAGAGAGAGAGAGAGAGAAACAGCGTAGAGTATTAGAGTCGAGTCTACGCGAGACCGTAGGGGGTGGTCCTCGACATAAGAATATCTTCTGAGATGCCGCGCGGCGGAGCTTGCCGGTGGGTAAAAGAGGGAGGTGCGGAGGTGGACGTGCGCGCGAGAGCGATGAGGGTGAACCTTCGCGTATTTTTATCAATATCTCGCGCGTTGCGCCTGCGCTTCAAACGTGTGCCCGAGCGCTCACAGCACTCTCTCTCTCTCTCTCTCACTCTCTCTCTCTCTCTCTCTAGCCCTCTCTCTTTTTTCTCTCGATATATATATGCATACACATAAGTACACATACACCCATACACACACGAGCAAATGAGAGAAGCCAGCAGCCGCATCCCTTCCACTTTTTTCATCCTCCAACCCCCATCCCAATACCCACACGACGTTGCAAGCCTACACAGAGAGATGTGCGTGTAAAAGTGAGGATATACATAGATATAGATATGCAGGAAGGTCCATGAAGTTCCTCTGCGATCGCTTGTGTGTCGGAGATCTAATGAGTATGTGCCCTGAGAAACGGAACGTTCCAGTCACTGTATATCGGTAGAACAACTATATAAAGGGTGGCTCAAAATGACCTGATATTTTAAATTGCGCGCCATTTTCTTTGTGGCGAACATAGAGTACTAATCATTGATAACTGCCATCACGAAGTATTGAGGTTCAGTCACGGAGAATTACACGATCGAGCAACGCATAGAAATTGTTATTTGCTGCATTGTCTCGCGCCGCAGCGATGTGAATGGGATCACCAAGATCGTGCGATTTGACGCCATTGGGCTTATTTGTATGGAGTTTTCTGGAAGGAAAAGTGTATGCCAATGATCCATAGACCATTCCGGAGTTCAAGGAAACAGTTGCACACATCATTGAAGTGTGTGATATATCACATATAGTGTGATCACTATATCACACTATAGTGATATATCACACACTTCAATGATGCGTGCATTTGTTTCCTCATCACACTACAGTGTGATCACTATATCATACTATACAGTGATCACATGAAATAAAACCATAGTGTGATATAGTGTAATATATCTGTATAATGTGATATAGTGATCACACTATAGTGTATAGTGCGATCACTGTATAGTGTATCGTGTGATCACACTATAGTGCATAGTGTGATATAGTGATCACACTAAAGTGTGATATAGTGATCACACTGTAGTGTGATATAGTTATCAAACTATAATTGTGTGATACCTGTCACACAATTATCACACACTAATTATGTGATAATTAGTCCGCGGGCTAATTATGCGCACACAATTTGTACGCATATTTAATGCGGACTAATCTTGTCCGCATATTTAATTGCACTAAATATACGAATATAATTAGTCCGCAATTATGGCAAAATGTTATTGAAAATTTCGTCAAAAGAGTGAACGTTTGCAAACAGGGACGAGGCGGACATTTATGAGATATTGTGTTCTACACATAACCTCCATGTTTACACACTATATTAAAATAGAAATATTCGTACTTTTCAAATAAATCATACGTTTTATAAATAAATTAAATTGTCTGGTCATTTTGAGACACCCTATATATATATACCTACATCGCTCCCGTGACAGCGCTCCTGTTCGTATTGGTTTTCTTTTTCTCGTACGGGAAAAGCGCACTTGGTATACAGCCTCACGAGTATGTGAATGTAAGCACGAGGGCGCCTAAGGGCCCCCAGAACAAAATGGAGCCCGCTTATAGCCCGCTCTGCAAAGTGTATCCTTTTCAAGGCTTTTCTCGTCCTTTCTTTTATGTATAGGCAGTCCAAAACCTCCACGTGCGTGGTACATCCGCATGTATGCACATACAAGCTCGGTGAAAAATCCATCCGCGGCATTCTGTATAAAGGCATAGGTATACTGTCCGATATGTATATGGGGCTCATGCAGGAACGATGCAAAATCGCCCCGGAGCCTCCTAGGATAATTGCTACTAGAGAAGCTTCGGGTCAGTGGCTTCCAAGTAAGAAAGTTCGAGAATATTGCAACCATATTTTTATATCGAGAGAAAAGAACATTCCTAAAACTTCCCGTTATTTATGTTTTCCACTCTGTTCGTTGAATGAGGACTTTCCACTTGTTTTTACGTAATTTTTGCAATTGTCTGTGTTAATGAGTGAATCAAAGACAAAATAATAGAAGTTTCATCATATAATTGGATCGCAAAAGCATCGCAAATAACGGGAGGGAATTATTGGGATTCAAGCACATTGATGAAACCTTACAATGAACATCCCTCAGGTGTCGCCCTTCGATTTTTATGAAACTTATATATGTTATGAAGCATTGCAAACTAAGCCACACATTTTTTTTGCATCGGCGGAAAAACGGGTTTAAGGAGTGAAACCAACCCTCGAAGGAAGGCATGTCAAGGGGTAATATTGCACAAGCAGTCGACCGATGACAATATAACAAAAACGAAAATTCTTCTAATCCGAAGGGATGAAAAATCCACTACAGAGTTATTGCAAAAAAAAATAATTAAGGGATGAACCCCTCCTATTTGAGCGCTAGTTTCACCCCCTTAAAACCGTTTTTCCGCCAATAAAAATAAATACGTGTCGCTTAGTTTTCAATGCTTCATAACATATATAAGTTTCAACAAAATCGAAGGACGACACCAGAGGAATGTTCCTTGTTAGTGTTGAGTCTATCAACGGGAATTATTTCGACCAGTGCTTGCACGAGTCACTCGAAAAACGCTTATTTTGTAATTATTTTTATTACAGACACACGAAAACCTTGGACCACTCGTTCAGAATAATGTTTCACCGAAATTATCATGAAAGATCGGGTGAATATCAGTACTCCTTACACCATACATTAAATATTGCACTGGAAAAACGAACTATAATTTTTCGCAGTACTATCAAGCCGAATATGTTCTCCCTCGTATTAGCGATTAAGGAGCAGGCGAACGAGACCGGACTAGTTCACGCTACGTCAAATTTTGTGTTTTTTTCGTGCTTCTCGAGCACACCTTTTTAGCTCCCAAAATATTTTAATTCACATCCGGCTCTAAATGCCTCAAAATTTGTTGAAAGCTGCCTTTTCAAGCAAAAAACCAGTTTTTAACTCATTTTGTCCACACTACGTCAATTTTTTACGTGCTTTTCAAGCACACCTTTATTAGGTCCCAAAATATTTTGATTCAAATCCGGCTCTAAACACCCCAAAATTTAAAAACTGCCTTTTTAAGCGAAAAGCCAGTTTTTAGATACGAAAAAAAAAATTTGACGTAGTGTGGGTATGCCGGTTTTATTCGCCTGCTTCTCAATTATGATCTGTACAGCAGATTTAAAGAATTATTTGTTCATCAGCGATGACAATATATAATATTGTCATCGCTGATAACAATATATAAGATATAACATCAGCGATGACAATATATAATATTGTCATCGCTGATGACAATATATAAGATATAACATCAGCGATGACAATATATAATATTGTCATCGCTGATACAATATATAAGATATAACATTTGTATTGTTTGCCACCGATTATTTGACAAATTACTAAATTCACTCGACAGCTTCCAATTATCACAGAACAAGCTAATAATATCGAGAAAAAAAAACAAAAGAAGCAAACAAACGAGAACTTGGTGATTCTCAATAATTCTCCAACGAATCGAGGCAATCGCTTCAATAATTTGCGACGATAAAGCATCGAAGGTCTTTTTTTTCGGCCGCACTTTACGCCATCTTCGCAAATGGATATTATTTTTTACTCGCGCAAGCTCGCGAGTGGGAGTGAAAAAGAGACAAAGAATGGCAATCGAGTGGGGTGAACGTTACCTCGTCGGGACAAGGTTGAGAGGCGAGGAGGGTGGAAAAGTAAGCACGGACGTCGTCGGGGGTGCGATAGAGGCGACTGAGACCGAGGAGGCGAGGGGTTGGCTCGGTGTCTTGCAGCGCGAAATAACCTCCATTACACCGAGGCGTTTCTATATATACAAGAGATTATTTTTCTTCTTTCGTGATATAACAAGCAGGAGAGACCGAGAGACGGAGAGAGAAACAGGTGGAGAGAGAAGAAAAAGAGAAAAAGAGATTTACCCACGAAAGACATCAGCCAGTAAGTCTGCGTTCACCCGTGTCGGCAAAGGGCTGACTGGACGTGTATCGTCTCTCCGTGAAAGGCACACGAGATGAGAAAATGGCATTGCTTTTTCTTCACTTTTTTTTATTTGAGGAATTATGGAAAATTAGCCGTGCGACGTTTTCGCTTCGTTATACGACTCGGAGCGAAAGCCCAAGGATGTTACGGAGACGAAGAGGGGACATGGGAGAGTGGAAAAGAAGAAATACGAGACTGAGATAAAAACGAGCAGCAAAAGTGTTGCTATAAATTTACGAAGAAGAACAAGGAGCTGAAGAAAAAAAGACGGGGAAAAAAATATACGGGAGAGCACGAGAAAAAGCACCCTCGGAGAGACAAACGAGTTTTGGTCTCGTCCGCGACACTCTTAATTTGCGAGATACTAAGTCGGAGAGATATCTTTTTTTTTCTAGCAGCTACTCGACCGTTGCATTAATTAATTAAGCCGTTTTATTTTTTAACGTGCGAATGTCTTGTCTGGAAGAACGTCGAGATGCTTTGACTTTCCATACAATTTGTAACTCATTTTTGACGGCGGTTTAAGGCGGGATATACATTTACAACGATAGAACTATGTATGTAGAATATTTTCCCAAAGTTTCGATGCAAAATTTGAAAAACTTCAAACGTTACAGCCCGTCAACGATGAGATGGGCGAAAAGTAATTACATTAACAAGTAACAATTACAATTACTACAGTACTTGATAATTTAATTACTTTGCAACAGATTACGTAAGTAATTAGTTACCACAAGTACCTAGTGCAATTTGATTTAAATTCTACGTAAACTTCAAACACGTTTTTCTCAAAACTACATTTTTGAAATTGGCGCGCCGGTTTACTCAAAAACTATTAAAGCGATTGAGTTGAAACCTGATAGAAATATTCATAATATTGCCACCTTCCAGACATTGTGTCGACGAAAGAGTTGTTAAAAAATTAGAAAAAAAAACTACCCTTTAAATGCAAACGGGTACAAACTACCCGTGCAAATGCAAAAGGGTCAATGCAAGCCTTATTGCCACCTACAAGAAATGCTTTTGACGATAAATGTTTTTGAAAAATTAGAGAACGAAAGTACGCTTTAAATGCAAAAGGGTAAAAACTACCTTTGCCAATGCAAAAGAATAAAAACTACCCTTGCAAATGCAAGAGGGTCAATGCTAGCCTTATTGTCACCTTCGAGAAATGTTTTTGCCACGAAATGTTTTTGAAAAATTGGAAAAAAACTGCCTTTCAAATGCGAAAAGGGTAAAAATTACCCTTGCAAATATAAAGGGGTAAAAACTACCCTTTAAATGTAAAAAATAGGGAAAAAACTACTCTTGCAAATGTGAAGGGGTGCAAACTAATTTTTAAAAACAAACAATTAGAAAAAAACTACCCTTTAAATGCAAATTTTACAAAAAATCTGCGTGAAATGTTGATTTTTTTGTGAAAGCGTGCCATTCTCTTAAATCTGCATTTTCTTCATTTAAATTACTGTCAAATAGAAGCTATACGTGTTCTAACTGAAAAAAATGTTTGAATTTTTTGCAAATTAAAGTCTACGCGCACCTAGACTGCACGCCGATTCGCAACTCCCGCGGTAACCTTGCTGTAACACTCCGCCACAGCTCCACCATTTTGATAATAAATTAATTTAAAAAATTGTTTTGTTTACTTCAATATACTATTAAAGTACACCTATTGTTTGGTTAATGTAGAATAATTATTTCTCGGTTTAAAAAATCCCTCAAAATTGCTTGATTTTTTTCCCGTCTAAATGTATATCCCGCCGTAATTTCCAAAGTGTTATTTGTGTGTACCGTACATGAATATATTTATGTGTGTGCACGTGTATGGTCGTGTGAATATGTATGTGTATTTATATGTGTGTATGTGCACGGATGCGTTCCGTTATAACATATATCTGAGGACACTTCGCTGCTTATAAACACTTCACGATCACGCAAACGCGATTAACGCCAATAAGTTACGAGTTCAAGGCGTACGGGATAATTAATCGCGCACTTCCGAGAAACGAGCTCGCGACTCGAGATCGATCAAACTATCTCGCGGATCTCGCGTATCTGTTTTACATAATTTATTTAATTATTTCTTGAGAATCGATGTTCCCCAAAAATTTCAAAAGATAAGATTTTTCCGTCTGGGACTCACCGTCTCGATGTGGGCCAGGTGAGTGACTGACTGACTGAAAATTTTCGCGTTCGATCTACACACACGCCGCCATCGCCACCGGGGGGCTACAGATGCTGGTCCGTGGATATATAATAATAAAAATAATGAAGAAAAAAAACGTATAAAAGCCATACCATGAACGGGCACGTGAGAGGTCCGGGGGCCCCCTCGACGATGATGGTAAAAAAGAATTGAAAAAAAAACGGTCTCCCCCCTCAGCGCCGTCGGTGTCAGGAAAAACCCTTGTATAAAAAAGCCCGAAGGGGGTCACGTCTACCTATGAAGCCATGCGAGAGGTAGCGCGAGGGGAGCGCCGATACCTCACGACGTACGAATCGAAGCTGAATTTTTTTTCACGTTATTTTTTGTTCCTTCTTCATTTTATGTTTTATTCCTCGTGCAAACGGGCGAAAAACCATAAAATTCCAACGTACGCTCTTTGGATTTGTACAAATTTTGTCTTCGGCAAATTTTCAATAATAGCTTATTGCCTACAGTTAAATAATTGTTTGCAAAATCAATGGATTCAATGGACAGGTCAATCTTAAATTTTATTCTTTAATAACAAAATAATAATTAATATATTGTACATTATATATTATACATGTATTTTTTTATTATTAAAGAATAAAATTAAAATTAATTTTTAAAGATGTTAATTAATTATTAAGAATTATTTGAAAACATTCACATTAAAATTAAAAAATAAAACAAACTATCGAAGGCACAACATTTTTCTTGTATATTATACAAGAAAAGTGTTGTGCGTTTGATTGTTCGTTCATTACATAGAGGGATGAAACGTAGTTTTTTTTCTACGATAAAACGGCAGTACCTCGGTCTGAGCGATTATTAATAAAACAATTATCAATATATATATAATACATATATTTTTATTATTAAAAAATAACATTGAAATGAATTTGAAAAAAATTAAATTCGTAATTTAGAATTATTTGAAAAAATTAAAATTAAAATTAAAAAATAAAACAGACCATCGAAGGCACAACGCTTTTCTTGTATATTACACAATAAAAGCGTTGTGCGTTCGATCGTTCGTTCATTACAATGAGGGATGAAACGTAGTTTTTTTTTAACGATAAAACGGCACCTCGGTCTGAGCGATTATTGAAGAAAAAAAATTATTAATCTATCATATATTATATATTATACATATGATTTTATTATTAAAAAAACATTCAAAAGAATTTAAACAAAATTTAAATTAATTATTCAGAATTATTTGAAAAAAAATAAAATGAAAATTAAAAATAAAACAAACCATCGAAGGCACAACGCTTTTCTTATATATTATACACAATGCATTTCTTGTATATTACACAAGAAAAGCGTTGTGCGTTCGATCGTTCGTTCTTTACAATGAGGGATGAAACGCATTTTTTTACGAGAAAAAATAAGGCTCATAGGCCGTGTTGCCTGTTCCATGTGGGCTGCAGATCTGAGGGTACCCCAGACGCGAAGCGCGTGCCCTCGAAACGTTTTTTTATTCTGCTGCTCCGACCCCACACGAGGGTGAATATGTGCCCGTGTGGGTACCGGGTGACGGTGGCCCCGACAGCAGTGCGGATGATTTCCACGGTAGCAGTAAAGCCCTGCTCAGAGAGAGAGAGAGAGAGAGAGAGAGAGAGAGAGAGAGAGAGAGATATGTCTGTGGTTTGCAGCCAAGGCGGTCCGTCATCAAACACTCGTTATTCCTGTCCAGCCTGGATTACTCGATATTCCCAGCTTTTTTCGCCTATTTCAGCTCATCTCCCGCTTCGCACTGAGGCATCTCGCCGTGTATTGCGCAGGCGACTCTTCAAGCCTGAAAAAAAACGCGCCGTCTCGTTTCTCCTGTATCTGCCGAGTGTATCACGAAGGATTACAAGGTTATCCCGTATCCGAAAAGTGACCGCGACGGACCTTTTCGTTCGCTTTACGGTGATCTACCACACGAATGGAAGAGGAAATAAAAAAAGAAATGTCCGATCATCAGTAACACACGGGGAAACTCCGAATCTCCCTTTTCGGAAGAAAAAGGAGAAAAAAATCGAACACGTATAATTCGGTATATCAAATGTATAATCCCGGGTATGAAAGTCATACAGCGCTCTTTCGAGCCTGGATCACACGAATGATACATGATTTTGTTTGTACATTCTTCCTTTTACTTTGCTGAAAATTCTGACAATTTGTTTCACACGTAAGAGGAGCAAATATAAAGAAATTTGTAATAATAGAGATTAAGGGGTTACCCCCACTTGCGATTTTGAAAAAAATCGATTTTTTTTATTGCATTTTTTTTGAAGTATAAGTATCCGGGCCCATACAGAAGTATGGGCCCGGAATAGATGACTCTATGTAAGTTTACAAAAAAAATATTTTCTTCGTGTAAACTGAAATTGAAACTTTAAACGCGTTTTTCTCAAAATGGCATTTCTGAAGTCGGTGACCAAGATTACTCGAACACTAATGAACCGATCTTCTTGAAATTTTGCAGGCTTATTTAATACATAAAAATGTAGTCTTTAAACGTTCGATTTTTTTTTTCGAAAAAAAAATAGCCGTTTCATAGGCAAAAAACGGCCGTTTTTTTTCGTTAAAATCGAACCATTAACTTTGACTGTCCGCCATTTTGTGAAATATGAATATTTTTTAAAATCCTTCGATTAAAGACTAGTTTATACTTATATTTGACTAAATCCATCCGCATTTTTTTTTCAGATGATCCACTTCGCCGCAATGTTGGTCACCGCAAACCGTGTATATAAAAACATTATTTCATTGACGGCCATTTGCCACTAAACAATGAAATATTTTTCAATAAAAAAATTACTGAAAGTTCTTCAAGATGTGTTCTTTAAGATGGTATATTGATCGATTAAAAAAGTTTTGTAGTTTTCTTTAAAAAAATTCACGAAAAAGGCTTTTTTTGCGCTACGAGTGGGGGTAACGCCTTAACGTCTTGTTAGAGTACAAATCTTTCTTAACCCTTCGATGTCACTGTGAGTCTAAGCGACCTAGATTTAAAGATTTAAAATGTTTACCAAGTTTTTTGCAACTTTTACTCTTCACGATTTCTTTGCAGGTTGCCATCTGATTTTTTATATAATAATTATTGACACATATTATGCAATATTTAAAGTATGTTCATGATTTTTTTCCTGGTCATCCTAGGCTTGTCACACTGGGTCAGATTGACCCAGTATGGCAAGCATGGTTCTCTAGGTAAGTGAGACAATGAAGGGTTAAAATAGCCCTTCTTCGGGTTGAAATTGGGTTAAAATAACCCTTACTCGTATTTGTAACGGTAACTCGCCCTTCATTCGTTTTTTCCAGATAATTCAATCATTTAGATGAGACGTTTAGTATTTTTTCTTTCAATATTCGAATTGTTTCGGAATTGTTGAAATTTAAATTATTGCATTGTTTTGATTTCAATTTTTGATTTGTTAACTTTTGCGCAAACATGTCATATCTCGATGCCTAGGCTAGACGACAGTATGATCTAGACTTCAACACTGGGTCAGATTGATCCAGTGTGACTAGCATGTTTCTCTAGGTAAGTGTGACAACGAAGGGTTAAAATAGCCCTTACTCGGGTTAAAGCAGGCTTAAAATAACCCTTTCTCGTATTCGTAACGATAAGTAACCCTTCATTCGATTTTTCCAGATAATTCAGTCATTTAGATGAGACGTTTAGTACTTTTTCTTTCAATTTTTGTCAACTTTTTGCGCAAATATGTAATATCTCGATAACTATAAAAATCATTATTTTAGTTAACTTCTAATGTGAGAAGCTCACATAGCTGGAACCTCACGATAAATTGTTAACCAAACCATGGTTAACGTTAAAAGAAAAAGTACTAAAAGTTACACGTTACAAATTTTGGGTTTAACATTTTTCCAATAAGACGTTTAGCTCTATTACGAAGACGAAAAAAGAAAGAAAGAGGGAGAGAGAGTAAAGAGATCGCCTGCTTCTGAAAAATGATCGGCTCAACGGCAATACGTGAAGAGCGAGACGGGAACACTTCGCCCCAAGGAACGATCGAGGGAGTTTCGAGAGGGGGTAGCGGAAAACGTCAGCGAGAATATAGCAAGCAAGAAAAAAAGCACGCGGGTAAAAGGACAAGGACGATCGGTTTCGGGGATTTTTTTGCGAAATAACGGCGCTCGTTCGTGAGTGGAAGCCAAAAAAAATTGGTACCATCTGTCAGTATATACTCTCGATACCTATCGAAAACGCTTTGGTTCCTGGGTTCTTCTCAGCATCGCCGTTGTAATCGACGATACTTTTTTTTCTTCTCTCGCGCTCCGTCTCTATTTTCCCTCGCCTCCCCACCCCACCTTTTTCCTCATTCACACGTGAATCGATCGAAAAATCATAATGATAATAATACGCCACGTGAAATCCATCAGCCGCAAGGGGGGGGGGGGGGTTGGTTGAAAAAAAAACTATTAGTTCCGGTTCGAACGGTAGGCCGAGAGCCAGGAGGGGGTATCGGTAAAAGTGGGAGCGTGAACGGAATGAAGAGTAAAAAAAACAAGGATTCTTTGTTAAATGTAGGTCTCACTCGAGCTATACGTTCACCCTCGCGCGGGTTTTCCGATCGGTATATCACACGCCCGGGCATTTCATAAATTCTAATTTATAGCTTACGGAAAATTTGTCCCGGGTTAATCCGCGCTATCGATGCCCGCCTACGTATTACAGTACGCTATAGATTACGTGCCTATAAGTATGTTTGTATCTATGCGCACGTACGCCCTATAAAATCGTATGTGTGACGGATTCGAAATCGTTTGTCAAAATTGTTCGGTCGTCTTCTTTATTTTATCACCGTATTTTGTTTTTTCGCTTGCTCGAGACGGGCGGGCGGAAATTTTCAACATTTTCACTCCAACATTTTGGACAACCATCGCGAAACCGGTTCGAGTTTTCTCGTTAAGGGGCTATATACACCTAGAGACCCGAAAAAATGGCCAATTTGCTGATTTTATATCTGGAAAACTGTTAGTGAAAAAGAAACGTGTTTTTTAACAGAATGGTACATATATTGGGAGCCTTTAAAAGAAACTCACCAAAAAATACGGGAAAACAACAATAACATGGCCGACGCCAGATGATGATATTTTTTTCGCGACGTTTGGCGGTGGACACTCTCCAACTTAAACGGTCCGTCCGAAATCGAAACATCAAGCGAGTTATTTAAGTTGACAATAAATACGAGTCGTTGACGATCGTTGATTTTTCAAATATTTTTTTTTAACAACGCGGCGACGAATTGAAACTTGAGAGTACAAAATGTATGAAAAAAATCGTCATTTTTGCGTAACTATTTATAAATAAAGATCGATTTAGAGGAAGTGAGATCGTCAACGACCTTTAAATGTTGTTCGTCGTATCTCCTGCAAATTGGGAAATAATACATCGAGTGGCTCGCGAGATATCATGTCCACCAACTTCGAAAACGGTGGGTCGAGAAAAACGCGTTTGAGGTGGGTTATACGTATAGACGGGAAAAAAATAAGCAATTTTGAGGGATTTTTTAAACTAAGAAATGATCATTCTACATTAACCAAAGTATAGGTCTACTTCAAAGTATATGAGGTATTCAAAGTGTTTTCGAACGGCCTAAAAGCCGGACCTTCTCCAATATTTTTTAAAGTTGGTAATGTTTTTGTATCATATATTCTGAGTACGTGGCACTTTTTTCAGATTTTTATCGGGTCGCTAACGCGGCTTACTCGGAGATAAGATTTTTCACGTGATAAAATTTCCAATGATCGTATCATAATGATCTTCTCGTCGTACGAAAAAATGTCCTCTGCAAGAAAGATGCGTTTTTCTATGAACAATTTCGAAAAAAAAATTGGAGATTTTCCAAGTTCTACAACACTAAAAAAAGAAAAATCTTTAATTTTTTAATTTTTTAACTCCAATGACTAGGTTGATCCTGCTGAAATTTACACTGAATTTTCTTTTATTAGTGTAAAACAATATGTGTAAATTTCATTCTGGGCTGGGCTTGCGTTCAGTTGATATCGTCGACTTAAATTTAATGGGAAATTGTTTTTGTTGAATAACATAGCGATTTACAATTTTTATGTAAAAATGGTAATGATTAAACTTGTAGGAAATCGAGTGCTTTACAAATTTGGTCATCACAGTTTTTTCTCTACCATCGATATTTTTCGGATTAAAACCTGAATAAACGCGCTGAATAAAATGTAGCCCATTAAATAAAATTAAGGGGTTACATGGGTTTTGAAATGTTTTTATTGGTTTTTTCCTTAGGTACACGCTTGTCGCGTTTGTTACCTATTCTTTCCCATCATTATGACCGTTATTTCCTCTACTGTTTACTTCCTTTCTTCTCCACCTTTCCCCTGTTCTCCCCCCTCTTGCGGCCGCAGCCGACTTCCCCCTCTGTATCATATTCATCATGACATTTCTGTCATGGGTATAGGGAAACTGCGGAAAACCTATACCAATACAGCCGGTCATCGAGTTCGCCCCCCAGTCGTGGAACTAGTCTTATTTCGCCGCGAAATGCCGAAGAAAAACATTTCACGACGAAATGTACGCGACTGGGATTCGAACCCGCGACCTCCCGGTCCGCTGGCTTAGTGGCGAGCACGCTAACCACTAGACCATCGCACCGGTCCGGGTTTTGAAATGTTTAAAAGTCCATTTTTTTATTTGCTGCCCTGGACATTGCAGCTGCCGCAGGATCTTTGCTTCATGTGGCTGGAAACGACGGTTACATGTAATTTGAAAAAAACTCCGTTTTATTCCTACTTAAAAGTTTAATTGCTTTTTTCTCAAATCTGCATTTTTGCAATCGCTGGACACGATTTCTCAAAAAATAATGCAGCGATCTCGTTGAAATTTTGCACAGTTCTTCCAGATACTGTTGGCTAGTTATTGAACGAAGGATTTTTTTCTTCGATCATGATTTGTTTTACCGAAAATCGTACCGTTTTGCATAAAACTGTACCAAAAATTTCGATTCCAATTTTTTTTTATCTTTCATTCAATCACGGGCTATACTCACCTACTAACGGAAAATATTTTGTTTTTCGATTTCACATAAAGCTATTATGAATTATCCTGACAAACAGTGATAAACAGTTCTCCACGGCTGAATTTTCAAAATTTTCTAATGAAAATTTCATAAAATA
Source organism: Ophion slaviceki (assembly GCA_944452715.1). Lineage (NCBI taxonomy): Eukaryota > Metazoa > Arthropoda > Insecta > Hymenoptera > Ichneumonidae > Ophion > Ophion slaviceki. The sequence goes on from OX101784.1 coordinate 52,688,159, forward strand.
TTGTTCAAATCTTGTACTTTTACACGTTTAAAGTTTGAATAAAATAATTATTTCATTATATTTAAAAAATAAATGAGAGAAAGTATGTTTTGTTTTTCTCTTCAAAACCCATGTAACCCGTTAAAACAAAAACACCTAATCCATGAACCATTGAGAATGAAAGTAGCAAAAAGAAAAACAGTAACGGGAAGAAAATCAGTAATGCAATTAAAATAGCGTGGGTACATTTTTTCAGCGGTGAAAAATGCCTCGCATACACTGAGAAAAGAAAATCGTTGAATGTGCAAAATGCATTTTGTCTCGAAATTTTGTCGGTTTAACAGTTGCTCAGACATGCTAAATAAGCTACAGATCACACCACTAAAACTATCAGTTAGATTGACAAAACGTCTTTCATGCCAACCAAAAATCAAGTTGAACGTATTTAAAGATACATTTTGTTAAACCAACTGAATTTTGGATGGACAAACGAATTTTTTTTTCAGCGTACGTGTGTACACATTGCAGCAACCGATTACTATACAATGCTTATCTCGGGTGATCCCGAAGAGCGAACGGCGCGTCGTTCGCAGCACCCACAGCCGCAATAAATCTCGTTACGTTCGCACCTGGATACACAAAAAGTATATAATCGCGCGCGATACGAGTGATCGATCGGACCGACAGACAGGCAGACAGCGATTATTGTTCGCGTCGGTACGAAAACGTGTGTCGTTTATACACACACCCGAAGCCAATAAATCGACCCGAACGAATTGAATTACTAATGAATTTTCGGAATTAGACGTCACAAATTAGGGCACCTAGCGTGGAAATTAAAGATTCTTACGTGTACGTGACCTCCTTTTCTTTCTTGGGTTTTTTTTCTTCTTTTCAACATCGATTTCGTGGAACTCCAAGACTTGCAGAGTGTCGCCAACTTATGTGTGTTCCGGATATAATTTACAAGCGAGTATCACACGATCTATTCGGCACGCCGGTTAGCACGTGCCGCCTTTTTTTCGTCTTCTTTTCTTCACGGGGCATCAGGTTTTACATATACTCTCTTTCACTCCCAATGGATTAGATCTAGCGCATTGTTGAGATTTTTTTCTACCTATCCGTTCTTGTTTTTTTGGCTCGGCCAATTTTCGGGTGTGCAAACACGACCATTGTCGACTGCACGCGCCCTCGCGCCACCGATTTGCCCGGCCCGGTGAGTTCTATCCTGCAAGGGCGAAGAAAAGCGGAAATAGAGAGAGTAAGAGAGAGAGAGAGAGAGAGAGAAAGCATCCGACAACCCCTTTCACCGCGGGGATTTAAATGCAGAATTTTTTTCCAACGTACTTTTTTTTCCGACGAGTTGCTTTCTCTCGCGGGTGCCCTACGCGAGACCATCAACCCCTTGTTTGGTCCGCCGCGCCCACATAATTACCGGTTGGCGGTAAAAATAACGGGCAAAAAATTTTTGACGCTCCGCACGATGAGATGTACATCGAGGAGAGGAGAGAGAATGGGAAGAAAAAAAAAGTTTCGTAGCTACATCGAAGGGTGAAGAAGTGTGAGGGTACAGTGGGACAAGAGGGACTGAGAGAGATAGAGAGAGCAAAGGAGAGAAGAAAAAAAGCGATATCGCAATTAGACAGCCGCGATCCTACAAATCGAGGGTCTCTCCTGCTCTCTCGTTGGTTCTCGCGAGGGTTTAAGGGTTGCTGTCGGCAGTGCTCGCCGGAGCAACCCGATGCCTTTGCGGGGATTCGAAAGGGTGGCGAACGATGGGTGCCACCCTTCGTGAAATACTCGGGCACGATCCACTCGGTCCACCCAGATCACGGCTCTGTGTGGTGGTTTTTTTTTTATTAACTTTATTTTCAGAATTTTTTTTTCGCCTCGCTCCTACGAATGGAGTTTTAATGCACACACGGGGATGGTAATTAGGGTGCTGGGAAAATTTTCATGGCTCGATGAGACCGCGGGGTTAATTTATAATGGATCGTTTGGGTACGTCAGGAACCACAGTAATGAAAATAAAAATTCCAGTTACTTTGAAATTCTAGAATTTAAAGAAATTATAGAATTTATAGAAATTAAAAAATTTTTAAATTCTAGAATTTTGAAGTAATTAAAATTATAGTTACTTAAAAATTATAGTTAATGAAGTCCACTATTTCTACTTTTTTTATCAAGCCACCCTTTTCCAACTGAAAGATTATCCTGACACGAAGCATTTCCAACAAATGCTCGTTTTGTTTTGTCATTAAGACCGTTTGAAGGCAAATAAGACAACAAAAATGAAACCGCCTTCTAAGGCGGTTTCATTTTTCAACTACGAAAGTGGTTTCAACTACTTTGGGAAGATTGAGATAAAATTTCATATAAGGTGATGGTGGAACGAAAAACATGTTTGTGAAATCACAACAAAACGTCTCCGGGCAATAAGGGGGTCAGAATTCATTCTTGAATTTAGAAAAAAGAGAATTTTAGCAAAAATGAAAAAAGTGTCTCTTCATTTCCTGCCAAAAGATCTCACGAAAGGATAGATTATTCAGATATAATTTTGCAGGTCACGTTAAATCTACCATAAAACATTTTCAACCGTTTTCCAAAAACCTTTTATTTGAAGAAATTATACCTACTTAGCGTTTCGCAATATTTCATGTTCCGTGCGATAAAATGTGTTCAAAAGGGGATAAAAATGTTGAAACGCATATTGTGATCGGAAAGTATTTTGAATTGATTTTTTTGCATGCGATTTGTCGGTGTTCAAAAAAGTCCACTATTTCTATTTTTGATCAAGCCACCCTTTTCCAAGTGAAAGATTGCCCTGACACGAAGCATTTCCAACAAATCCTCCTTTTGTTTTGTCATTTTTAGGCAAATATGACAAAAAAATGAAATCGCCTTAGAGCACAGAAAGACAGAACTATTTTGGAAAGTGTAGGGTAAAATTTGACTATAAGGTGATGGTGGAACGAAAAAAAAACGTTTGTGAAATCACAATTAAACGTCTCCGGGCAATAAGCAGGGGGTCGGGATGTGTTTTTTCTTTTAGGCTGACTGTGAGAGGGGTGAAGAGTGCATCGGCAACTGTGGGGTGTTCCAAAGGGTGCCTGCCGCATCCCATCGTACTGCTCCTGCGGGAGTTAAAAAAATCCATAAGGGCCTCTCTCGCGACTCGAGAGTGGAGGGGTTGTTGCTGGTCGCTCGAAACGAGGGACGAGGGCGCTCGCAAAATCGTCGAAATGGTTGACTCGGGTTGTGACGGTGCCAAAGGCAAAATAAACGTACGGTAAAAAAATAGGCCGTAATCGTCAATACCTCGAGGGCTTCGAATATTCTAAGATATTTCAATATATTGGTCAAGGATCAAGAGCTTGAAATCATCATGGTATGTTGCATGTTGCGTTTGAAACTCTGGGAGCAGACGCAATAATTTTTATGTTCCACTATATACACAGACCAAAGGCGATTTTTATTCACCCCAATAATAAATGAAATGAGAATTTTTTTCAATTTTCGCAGTCCTAGCTTTATTTGGACGCTTTTGATCATGCTAGGTGACAAATTGACGATTTGGCAATTGAGTCGTTTCGAGTTTCCGTAAAACGGGGTTCAATTGACATTGAGAGGAACGTTGACATTTTTTGGGGCTACTTTAACACAGCGCCAAAATACGGTTTTAATGGGTGCGCATTTAAATGTGATTAAATTTGTTGTTTAAGGTTATTACAATGTTGCTAAAGTTGATTTTGATCTCAATGATAATTATAAGACTGATGAAAGCGGGAGCCTGAATTAGAAGGTCCGAAAAATCATTTAAATTAACGATTTTTTTTAATTGCTCAAATCGATAGATAAACTATCCAAGAATATATTTACAAAGTTACAGAGGCCAATTGCAAACATTTTCGAAGATACAAGGCCAAAAGCAGAGAAGCGATTGATATTTGATATTGATATTTCCTACTATTGAAAACTTTGAAGCGCGTTTTCTCCAGTTTTCATTTTCACGGTTTTTCCAAATTGACGGGCGTGATAGCAAAAAACTAAACGACCTATTCAATCAAACCAAAGTTTATTTTCTTCGGTATGAAAATCTCTTCTAAGTGAATTTGAAAAGTCGTTGAAAAAGTATTTTCTAATAATTTTTATAACACGTTAAAGTGTTTTTTTGAAACACATTTTTTTTAAACCTGAAAAAGGTTATAATTTCACGATTTTATCAGCTTTTTCTTAATTCACCGAGAAGAAAAATAGATGACAATTGAAATTTTTTTTGGTTTTTTGTTTCAGTCAAGAATTACGAGCTGCATCTTTCCCGCCGATTGGGGACTGCAGTGGCAAGAAGCATATGGAATGGGCTGATAAATCTGCAGTCATTTATTATTTCATGTTGAATTTTTTTTATACATTTCAAATATACATGAAAAGATATCTCAATGTTTACTGGGCATACTTGTTCTTTCCCTTTTAAAAAATTCCCGAAAATACGCTTTTATTGTACCTTCTAATTCAGGCTCCCGCCTTAATAACATACATTTTTTCCATCGTTGTTTTTCATTTAACTCCATGTATAATGCATAAAATATTGTTTTTAATTAAAATGTTGTCAAAGTAACCCTTAATCTTTGACATAAGTTGCATTTCAATGCTTTGCCAAACAAACCCCCACTCGAGGTTACTTTGACACTTTTAAAAATATATACATAAAGTTGTGGGGGGCTGGTGGGCCTTGACTTTCTTATACATTTGATACCCAAATGACACATTGTTCTATTGGATCAAAAAAGTTGGAATTTAGGACATTAAAAAAAAGTTACATACAAAAAACTTCTAAAACCTGTTCAAAGGAACCCCATTTTACGGTACTCGAAATGTTGCCGAAACAATTGGTTTCGATACTTTTCTTCGTTCGACATCATCTAAAGGGTGTCTCACCATGACCTGACATTTTACATTGCGCGCCATTGTTTGTTGTGGCGAAAATAGAGTACCAATCTTTGACAATTGGCATCCGGAAGATTTGAGGTTAACTCATGGAGAATTACACGATCGAGCAACGCATAGAAATTATTATTTGCTGCATTGTTGCTGCATAGATGTCAATTGGCCACCAAGATCGTGCGATTTGACGCTATTGGACTTCTTTCTTTGGGGTTTTCTGAAAGGAAAAGTGTATACCAATGATCCACAGACCATTCCGGAGCTCAAGGAAGCAATTGGATACACCATTAATAAAATTAATCCGCAATTATGCCAACATGTTATTGAAAATTTTGTCAAAAGAGTGAACGTTTGCAAAAAGGCACGAGGCGGCCATTTATTGAATATGGTGTTCCACACATCACCTCCATATTTGTATCTTATGTTAAAATAAAAATGGTCGTACTTTCCAAATAAATAATACGTTTTATTAATAAGTTAAAATGTCAGGTCACTTTGAGACACCCTTTACTTGTATACATTTGCAATTAACTGTACGATTAATTTCCCAAAGGTGACTACTTCGAGTAGATTGCTGCCTCACGTAACAGCTCATGGTATCTGGGATGAAAGTGATACCAATTTATGAATAAAGCTAAGGTAGGGATATACGATGTAGAGTAGGTACACTGACGCTTTATATAGCATCAACGAAACTTTTCCATGTCGCTGTGATGATTAAAAATGTATATACGCCATATAGCTTGCATTTATAATGCGGAAAAAATCCATAGAAAGCGAGACGAGGAACCGCGCCCATCATATATAATAGACGCGCCACCCTTACCGCCCACATTCTCGCACTTTCTCCCTTCAGCCGGCGCACCACCTCGCCAAGAACGCCGGGGTGCCCTGGCTGCCTGTACTTTCAATCAATATTTAAAGAATTGCGCCTTAATAACATTCGCCAAGTCGGCCGCGTCGTCATAGTCGGACTTGCATTAGAGTTCCATCTGTTCGCCCAACAATGAACGTCCCTCTTGATCTCTTGCGCACGAGGAATTCCCATCGTTGGACAGAACGACTGTTGCTGTGCAACAAACGAAAGTTCGCCTGACTTACCGTCGGTTAAGGTATACCTTGCGGGATTACTTGCCGACTCTGGGACATGGGATGCGCGACTACTCGATCGGTACAGGCGCAGAGATCGTGCGCGGCGAGGGTAGCAACTTCATCCGGGTCTTTACAGTGCTCGGTGATATGGTACGTCGGTAAGTTATCTACGCATGATAAAGGTATCGACCGTAGGTAAGATCATTTCCTACCAGACCGACACGGAGAGAAAAAATGATCAAAACAAAATTTGTTTAAGGAGGTTGAAGCGTTGGCCACAATCCGAGATTAAATTTGAAAAAAATACATATTATTGTGTAGACTGTACCGAGTGTTTACTGAACTTTTTGAAATTTTTTGAAATTTTTCCACTATCAAACACCAGGGATAAAAAATAGTTTGTCGTGAGCAATTTTACGTGCGGTCAAATGGGCAAGACGTTCACGCCAGTGGTTGACTATTTAGCATCAAGATAAACTATTTCTAACAACGGATTAACGTAAACTCTATATTTGTAAACATATAGAAAAAAAGGCATCTTGCCCATTATCAACCATATATATTCAATATTGAACCATCGAGGTTTGATGAAAATTTACAAATCTTGTCTGGCGCATGAAGACCATTCCTGCCAACCTCAATGTCCGTGAAGTTGCCGTATTTCGGCAACACTTTATATTAATTAATCGTAATAATAAATAATCCCGATAGATAAATATAAATAGGCATAATTGTAAATGACTCAAAATTTTGTTCTGAGTAGAATAAAATATTCACCGACCCAGTTTTTTTCATAATCATCATCCATAATGTTATACTTTTTCAAGTTGGTAGTAACACAAAAGTTTTTCTTATTTACGCAATAAAAATATAGGAATGCATAACTTTGCCCTTCAATGATATATTTTATGAAAAATTAGCATTGACAGAATAAATTTATACCTCGTATGAATTGTGTGAGGTGCATTGAAAAAAGTGTATAAGCCGTCATTTGACTCAACTGGATCGCTCCAACATCCTTGAGACGCAGTGGCACACCGGCCGAGTGGCCATACGTCCGAGAGATTTATCTGATTTTCAAATTCCCAGTGTTCTCCAAGGCGACTGATATTTTGGAATAAAGGAGAGAAACACCTTTCGCTCTGTTAAGGCGTTACCCCCACTTGTAGCGCAAAAAAGGCCTTTTTCATGAATTTTTTAAAAGAAAACTACAAAACTTTTTTAATCGATCAATATGCCATCTTAAAGAACACATCTTGAAGAACTTTCAGTAATTTTTTTATTGAAAAATATTACATTGTTTAGTGGCAAATGGCCGTCAATGAAATAATGTTTTTATATACACGGTTTGCGGTGACCAACATTGCGGCGAAGTGGATCATCTGAAAAAAAAATGCGGATGGGTTTAGTCAAATATAAGTATAAACTAGTCGTTAATCGAAGGATTTTAAAAAATATTCATTTTTCACAAAATGGCGGACAGTCAAAGTTAATGGTTCGATTTAAACGAAAAAAACGGCCGTTTTTTGGCTATAAAACGGCCATTTTTTTCGAAAAAAAAATCGAACGATTAAAGACTACATTTTTATGTATTAAATAAGCCTGCAAAATTTCAAGAAGATCGGTTCATTAGTGTTCGAGTAATCTTGGTCACCGACTTCAGAAATGCCATTTTGAGAAAAACGCGTTTAAAGTTTCAATTTCAGTTTACACGAAGAAAATATATTTTTTTTTGTAAACTTACATAGAGTCATCTATTCCGGGCCCATACGGAAGTATGGGCCCGGATACTTATACTTCAAAAAAATGCAATAAAAAAAATCGATTTTTTCAAAATCGCAAGTGGGGGTAACCCCTTAAGGTGTAACGAGCGCGCGCTCTTGATTTCTATAGATTTTGTTCAAATTTCAACCAGAAATTGTTCATATCATTATGCATGGTTTAGTGAAATTTCAGAACAGTCGACTATTTAGATTGGGAGATAATGGGTTCTAAAATTGCAACTTTTAACACTGCCGGGTCTGCACTGACCGAAAATCAGGTCACATAATTCGTCGTACCATTCTATTGTGTTGATAAATTTTGAAAAAAAATTATGTTTAGATAGCAAACTAGTTAGGGAAAGCGTGAAAAAAGTTTGGATTGCCTTTACTATTCAGTTTTGCTGAAAACGTTCAGTAAAGACAGAATAATTCTTCGTAAAAAATATTTGTCCCCCATAATAAGTAGACATCTGGCAACACCGCAGAACAGGATTGTTCAATATTTCGAGAAAAAGAATATTATTGCGTTTTCAAAGTTAAAAACTTTTATCATAAAAAAAAATTTGCATTATAAATATTGATATTTTATGTTGATTATTTTATCTTCATTAACAAATAAAAGTGTTGGTTCATGCATAACTAATTAAAAACTTTGTTCGATTAAAAATTACTTCCAAATAAAAATTTGTGTTGCAGTATTATTTTAAATATGCCGCGCAAACTTGCGTCATCGGAGACGTGGAACGATGCGGTGTTGCCATATGTCTTCTTATTATAGGGGAGAAATATTTTTTACGGAAAATGATTCTGCCTTCATTTCAATGCAGATCCTGCAGTGTACTTATACGTCGATTACGGTAAACGTCAATAATAATGGGGTCGGGCTGAAATTCTGAACTTTGAATGCTCCGACGGTTTAAAATTCCGAATTTTAATGTTCCGAAATTCAAGATGGGGCCGGGTTAAAATTCCGAGCTTTAAATGGTCAGAACGCTCAAAATTCCGAAAGAATAGTACCCCGAAAGATCATAACTCCGAAAGAATTTTACACGAAAGACCAAAACTCAAAATCTTAACACCGTCAAAATAATTCGGCTATGGAAGTTTTAAAATTTTCAAAATTTTCAATAAGTCGACGAATTATTTTAAGAATTTTTTCTTATTAAGAAGTGATTTTGGGTCAATTTTGAAATTTGTCTAGACAATGTTTTACGTTCTACATCATTTACAATCAACTGTGTAGACTTTCGCTGGCATTATCTTGACACGAGAGCCGGGTTGAAATTCCGAACTTTGAATGCGCCGATGGTTTAAAATTCCTAATTTTGATGTTCCGAAATTACAAGGTTTGTCAAGATTATGCCAGCGAAAGTCTACGCAATTGCCTGTAAATGATGTGGAACGTATAACATGGTCTAGACAAATTTCAAAATTGACGAAAAATCACTTCTTAATAAAAAAAAATTCTTGAAATAATTCATCGATTTATTGAAAATTTTGAAACTTTTAAAAGTTCCATAGCCGAATTATTTTGACGGTGTTCAGATTTTCGGAGTTTTGGTCTTTCGTGTAAAATTGTTTCGGAGTTTTGGTCTTTAGGGTAAAATTCTTTCGGAGTTTTGAGCGCTCTGATCATTCAAAGTTCGGAATTTCAACCCGGCCCCATAATAATAAGTCATTGAAGTAAAAGAAAATGCCATAAGTATACGTTTTCAACAATTATTCTGCCGAAGGAGTCGATTTTTTCCACTTTTCACTATCCCGAAAATGCTCAAATTGAAACCTCCGAATAAATATACTTTTTGGAAAGACGGTCTACACTGTCTTTTTCCGCATCTTTACAACTCTTCCTCTTTAAAAACCTACATCATGTTTTTTTTTATATTTTGAAAAAAAAATGATTTTTTTTTCATGCAAGTACGTATTTTTCGACGCAACTCCCACTTTGAATGAATGTTTGGACACTTAAGGGGTTACCCCCACTTGCGATTTTGAAAAAATCAATTTTTTTTGCATTTTTTTGAAGTATAAGTATCTGAGAATATGTCCAGAAAATTTCAAGTCGATCCGAACAAAATTGATTGAGATATGAGCGTTGAAAGAGAAGAATCCGTTGTGAAATTGAAACTTTAAACGCGTTTTTCTCAAAATGGCATTTCTGAAGTCGGTGACCAAGATTACTCGAACACTAATGAACCGATCTTCTTGAAATTTTGCAGGCTTATTTAATACATAAACATGTAGTCTTTAATCGTTCGATTTTTTTTTCGATTAAAAATGGCCGTTTTATAGCCAACAAACGGCCGTTTTTTTTCGTTAAAATCGAACCATTAACTTTGACTGTCCGCCTTTTTGTGAAAAATGAATATTTTTTAAAATCCTTCGATTAAAGACTAGTTTATACTTATATTTGACTAAATCCATCCGCATTTTTTTTTCAGATGATCCACTTCGCCGCAATGTTGGTCACCGCAAACCGTGTATATAAAAACATTATTTCATTGACGGCCATTTGCCACTAAACAATGTAATATTTTTCAATAAAAAAATTACTGAAAGTTCTTCAAGATGTGTTCTTTAAGATGGTATATTGATCGATTAAAAAAGTTTTGTAGTTTTCTTTAAAAAAATTCATGAAAAAGGCCTTTTTTGCGCTGCAAGTGGGGGTAACGCCTTAAATTTTGTTTTTCTTGAAAAATCAATTTTGAGCCATAAAATAAGGATCATTGACTACAAAAACGTCTCTACAAAAAAAATGCATATTTACCGAAATACAACAATCTGAAAAACGTCTGAAGTCCGATCGACCCCATGTGCAATCAGAGGTTCGTGGCGTTGGTTGTTGTTGTTTTTTTTTATTGTTTTTTATAAATTCCAAAAAATGTAATACAATTCTTTTGACTATCGAGTGTGCATGTTCTCCTTCGGTGTGGCTTTTCTATTTGCGCTTCCACCGAAGTTTCGCGACTCGCCGTTATCGAATTCTCGCATACGAGCGAAAACAATCCCCGTGCGCTTTATTAATGTGACTATCGTAGTTCTCTAATATACATAATATCGATATAACATGCACTTTGTTCCTCCACTAATATTAATCGTAAATAATCGCAATAATTAATATACCAATCATTTCGTCCTCGTCACTCTACGTAATGTACAATATATATCTTTGGTTCTTCGTCGATAATACTCTAAATCGTCGTTTTCTCTCTTTTCTATATTCTCCCCCTCTCTCTCTCTCTTGTCACACAATAATAACAATAATATTAGCAGTGATTGATTCCGTGTAATCGTGCTTTCGAGATGTATGGGGTAGAATTTAAAACGAATTGATTCCCAGGCATAGCCAAGGGGCTGGCGTGAAAAAAGCAGAAAACCACGTGGAAAATTAATGATGAACCGTAATAACTTAAGGAATAATCACAGTGTAAAATTCTCGAAAAATTGATTTTTTGCATTTTCCAATAGTATAGACGGTTTTAAACGTGGACCGGGCATGGCCGATTGATCGTAAGTAGATAATTTATATAAAAATTCCGCACTCGAAACTTTGAACCCGTTTTTTTTCGAAATGTCGTTTTTCAAAACGGTGTACACTCTCAAAGGAAGAGTTATCGAGCTATTCGTCTCAAATTTTGACACAACATTCTTCACGTCATTTTTTATCTTGCTATGGAAGCTTTTTTCTTAATCTTCATATTTTTTAACGAAAAGATGTCGAAAAAATTTGCTAAATTCGATACTTTTTTTTTCAAACCACCGCCATTTTGTTAATTTTGATTTAAAAAACTCCATAGCAAGATGGCGGCTTTCTTACTGATTAATAATGTTTTTACAAATTTGGTTTCAGATAATATCCACGAGAACAACCGTGTTAGTACAGGCGTGCTGTCGCTGTAAAACCCCGTAACCGTAAAAAATTAGAAGAATGCCAGTTTTTTGACAGGTGATGCTTTGACGGGTGCTAAATCCAAGTTTGCCTAAAAACCGGGGTACAGGGTTTTTCAGGGGATGGGGGCGGATTGATGCCAAACCACCAACCCTACGAGATCGGCGCCGTGAGACAAAATGTTCAGAAAAATCCGGTCTTTGGTTTTGTCCACAGCGCCGAAGTCATGGAAGTTCATTTTGGGTTGAAAAAGTGGGGTTAAATTTTGAAAAATCAATTATAATTCAATAACTCTTTAGGAAAAATTTGTACACTTTTTGTTCAAATGGAAACGTTGTAGCTCTTGAAACGACGCGTCGATCGAGCAGTTGAACATCACTCTCTAATCATATCTTCATCCCCAAAAAAATTGTTGAAATACCAACAAAAAAAATTGTTTATTGAATAACTGAAAAACAATTGATTTTTCGGGTATGGTTGAAATGTACGAAATGTAGAGAATAATTATCTCTATATTTTCGTTTCTATGGACCACTCTTGAATTTCGATTTTCCAATCCCTCTCGGTGGTAAAATTCAAAATGAAATTCTGGGAAAACTATTGACCGCACGAATTCGCCGCTGTGGAACAATTTGTAGCTTGAATCTCTTTATTTTCGGTCAATAGTTTTCGCAGAATTTCATTTTGAATTTTGAACCCCCGAAAGGGGTTGGGAAAAGTAAAATTAAAGGGTAGTCCATAGAAACGAAAATATAGAGAAAATTATTCTCTACATTTCGTACATTCAAACCATCCCCGAAAAATCGATTGTTTTTGAGTTATTCAATAAACAATTTTTTTTGATACTTCGACATTTTTTTCCGGAGTGAAGATATTATTGAAGAGGGACGATCAAATACTCGATCGACGCGTCTTTTCAAGGGCTACAACGTTCCCGTTTGAACAAAAAATTGTATGAATTTTTCCCAAAGAGTTATCGAATTGAAAGTGATTTTCAAAATTTCACCCCCAAATGAACTCCCACGACTCCGGCGCTGTGGACAAAAATAAAGCCTGGATTTTTCTGAACATTTTGTCCCCGGCGCTGACCTCGTGGCGGTTGTAGTTTGGCATTAATGCACCTCCATCCCCCTTCATCCCCTAAAACAAACCCTACGCCCCGATTTTTGGCAAACTTGTATTTAGCACCCGCGGCACCTACAAAATCACGTGTCAAAAAACTAGCCTTCTTCTAATTTTTGTACTATATATACCGTGAGAACTCTTTTTTCCGAATACTTTTCGACTGGTAAAAAAATTAAAAAAGGTAAAAATGAACGTTTAAAAAGTTATTTTCTGTTCCTTATGAGTGCATTGATTTGGCATAAAAAATCAGACTGATTAGCGTATTTTGGCCATAGATAACAAAATCGCGAAAATCAGCAATTTTTCGACCCGTTACACTGTGATGATTCCTCAATTTAGCTAGAGTATCACCAGGCTCTTCTCTGGTACACATAACCATCGATGTACTCGCGAAATTCAATATTTTTTCATAAACGTTTCTTCCCACTGGCAAGTATTCGACAATTATTTCCATTTCTGAGCAGACGTATGATATTTCAGGGAAGTCAAGAAAAATGTTCGAGAAACCGTTACTGAAAACATGAACAACGAGAAGATCGCAAAAACAATTCAACGTGCAGGTCACTGGACCGTAGAATATTCTAAGCGAAGTGGAAGCACAGTGTAAACAATCTGAATAGGTCGCTATCACAAAATGAGAAGTCCGAAAACAAATTGTACGAAAAATACTTCGTTCCCTAAGTACCGGGACTTGCTTATCATTGCCTCTTCACCTCCTGAAACCCGCCACTCAATCAATAATTTCCACAACCACGCGGCTTGATAAAGAAGCCTATGGAGAAAAAAACGAACAAGACGAAGAAATAAATACAAAACGGAAGATAAAAATAATCCTAAAACTTTCGTTCGTTGCGTGGGCGGGAGAAGCGAGTAATAATATAATTAAAATAACGCGTGTGCGCTTTGGTTTTACATGCGATAATGTCTGATATGCTCTAGTCCAGAGAAATTACATTTCAATCCCGATCGAGCCTCTACTGTACACGGAAATGCACGGATATCTCGTTAAATACGCGATCAACGTTAATCATTATGCTTAAAGCTGTTGCTGTCGTTTTTTTTAGTACTCGTTTGATCTTTATCTTCTAACTTTTTGTATTTTTTTAAATATATATATATATGTATGGAAGTACTATCATCAAATTCGAGTTTCACTCGATCTCTCCTCTTCTCACTCACGCACAAAACTTACGAATTTGTGCAAAAATTATTTCGAGGCAGTTGTCGGCAGCTCTTGGGTAAGGATAGGTTGGGATCGAACGATCTTTTGTACAGGTTTACAGATCGGTGGATCACGAAGGGATCGTTCTCTTTTTTCTTTGCTTTTTCTTATCTTTTGGGATTAGTGTTGATTTTGTCGTTTGGGTTTGTCTTTTCTCAAAATCAGCTTCTGATACAGCAACCACGCTGCTTCGGTAATCATGCGGCCAACAAATTTTTTATATTCTTCGGGGTGTTGTCCTCGTTCAGATGTTTCGTCGTGTATCGCAGCGCGTTTAAGAGGCCTTCGCTCTTGCAGGGAGGCTGGTCCTTCAATAGTTTCACGCATCCTTTGACCTGAGGACAATTCATTTTCGTTTTTTACAAGCTTTCATTTAAGGGGTTATATACAGTTGAAATTTTCGAAAAATCGTTTTTTTGTTATTTTTTTCGTACTGTACATATATTTAAGTACACGCACAGAAAATTTCTTGTCAATCCGGTGAATATTCTCAAAGTTACACGCACATTTGTAATGTGCCAGAGCGTTCGAAAGTGCTTTTGAAACTTTAAACGCGTCTTTTTTTCAAAACCGTGTTTTTAAAGTCGGGGAGCAAGATTTCTCGGAAACGGCCGAACCGATCAGTCTCAAATTTTAACACAATCTTTTCAAGTATATTTTTTAGTAATTAATCGAAGGTTTTTTTCTCACCGATAAACATTTTCCATTTTGTAAACAGTTTAAGACCAAAATTTTTGTCAAAAAACGATTTTTTTTTAGAAGCCGCCATTTTGTCAAAAATTATTATTTTGCTTATTCCTTCGATCAATTACAAGATAATCGATTATATTAACAAAATATTTTTGGTTTTTTCATTTTAGATGATCCAGTCCAGAAATATCGTGCTCACCGCAAAACGCCTTTTTTAGAGGTGCTCCTGGAGATCAGCTATATAAGCTTTCAAAATAATTATTCTTACAAATAAAAAATGTTAAAATACAGTTAAAAGTTACCATAATATGTGTACACATTTTTACGTTAATGGATTTAAAGGTCTTCTCAAGAAACATTCTTGAAAAATCGATCTTTTTGGGCCTCCTGACTGTATAGAACCCTTTAACTTGACTTTCTGTGAGATGCAAAACCGAAAATCAATATTTCACCCACTCCCGACTACTTGGAGATGTGAAATTTTGAAAACGTGCATCTAAAAGGTGACAATACATAATTTAACTTAAAGAATAAATATATATATACATACATTTTTCAACTTTTCATGTAAAACTAGCGATATCTAATCATTCATAAAAAATGCGACTGAAACATACAAACAAATTCGTAGCCGACTGTGTATGTATGTGAAAAGTTTATATGCAGTAATTAGTCGTAAGTTCAATCCCAATTACAGTCTTTGTTATTTTTTAGAAGCATTCCATGTTTCCAACGTACAACTCGTAAACTAGTAAACTACTAGTAACAACTAACTAATAAAATTAATTAAAGACTAAATAGTAGAAAATAATGTATATGTGAAAAAAATATTTTCAAAAACAAGCTTTTATTTAATGTACTAAAAAGTAGAAAATCATTTCTTTTACCAAGTCACCTATATGTGGCTATAAATAAAAGCTTGGGGCGCTCAAAATTCAGACATGCTCGTATCGAGATTTTTAAAAAACCAAATTAAAGCTGAATAAACAAGCTATCCGGTCCATATAGAGGTTAAGTCCAAAAAATTTTTTCCACGTCCGTAGATTTAAAAAAAAACCAAAAAAATTTCGAACATTTTTTTTTCGGTGGTTTTCTTATGATTACTCGAAAAATATTTTCAAAAAAAAATTTTCAAACTCAGATCCGAAAACTAGACACTTAGAGCTACAATTTGCTTTTTTTTTGCTGTACGACCATTTTTGTATGAGTTACAGCCTGTTGAAAATCCCCCAAAAATTTGGATTTTTTTCTTGCTCCCTTAATTTTTGTGCGAAGTGTATGATCTTTAATTTACATAAATCCGTTAACATATCAACTGTATTTAATTTACTGTAAAACAACCTTAAATTTCTTAAATAACAATCCTGAAACTGAGTATAAACGTGTGATGATAAATTCTCTAATTACTGTTGTGCCATATTAAATACGGTTAATGAAGAAATTTATTTAACATTTAAGGAATTGATGAAATTTATTTAACATTTAAGAAATTGAACGCCCCCAGCTTTTATTTATAGTCTCATATAGGCAACTTGGTAAAAAAAAGTATTTTCTACTTTTTAGTACATTAAATAAAAGCTGGTTTTTTTAAATATTTTTTTTACGTGTAAATTTTATTTTCGATATTGCCGACTCGTTCAGCGAAATAAAGACAAGTTTTTCTTTTATTGCTGCGGAAAAAAATGAACGAATTCTCAACTCACGTCGACGTTCGAACCCTTCACAAAGGCACCCTGCGGATGAACATGATCGTAGAGTATCACAAGGCCCACCATTACCCTGAGAACGAATAAATGCGTCTCCTCCCGTTGGAATTGTGCCAGAAGATTACTAGAATAAATAATATTGTCGGAAATAAATCATCATGGCTATGAAATAATCCAATAAATATACTTTTTTTGGTTGTGCAGCTTTTATTGGTGATGCATAAGTTTTCGATTTTATTACACACTTTAGAATAAATTTGACGCAATTAAATTTCTTTATATATTAGTTAATTAAAACGCAATCTATCGATCTTTACTATTTGGTTTTTTTTCAGAGCACTTGTTTTCCTTATAATTTTCATTATTTACACTTACGGATTCTCCAGCATTCTCAGGCACACTTTCGCCATCGTTCCCAACGTTTCGGTAATATTTTCCCTCGGTATATCATCGTTCTAAAAAAAGTGTTATTATTACAATGATTTTCCTGACGAACGTAATCGAAGAGGCGGCTACAAACGAACAATAAAACTTTTAGTTGACGAGTTTTCGAAGGCTTCGACGGAAAGTTGCAACGCAAACGGAAATTCGACGCAAACTATAATGAGCTTGCATAATTTTTTTTATTGCGTCACGGACATTGAGCAGCGAACATCAAGTGGTGAAAGACACAGTATGGATTAAGTAATATAGGCACGTGGAAGTCTTTCTTTTTCTCCGTCGTCCAACGATACTTCAAATTTCGAGTAGAGTCGATGGGATTGCAGGGCTATATCTACCTAGAGGCCCGAAAAAAATTGCCAAATTCCGATTTTTTTCTGGAAACCGGTTGTTGAAAAAGAAACGCATTTTTTTATCACGTACATATATTTGGAACTTTAAAAAAAAATCACCAATAAATAGAGAACAACAAAATACCGTTTTCAAAGTCGGTGGACATGATATCTCGAAAACCACGTGATCGATTGCTCCCAAATTTACAGGAGGTACGATGAGAAACATTTAAAGGTCGTTGACGATCTCACAATCGATTTTCATTTTCTAACCGTCATGTAAAAATGACGCCTTTTTTCATAGATTTTGTATGCTCGAGATTCAACACGCCGTTACGTTCTTGAAAAAAATCGGCGATCGTCAGCGACTCGCATTTATTATGAACTTGAATAACCCGTTTGGGTTTTAAATTTTAGATGGACCGTTTAAGCTAGAGAGTGTCCACCGCCAAACGGGGCGAAAAAAATGTCATCATCTACTGGCGGCCATGATTTTGTTGTTTTTCTATATTTTTTGGTAATTTTGTTTTAGAGACTCTCAATATATTTACCTTTGTGTTAAAAAAATGCGTTTCTTTTTCACCAACCGTGTCCCAGAAAAAAATGGGAGTTTGACCATTTTTTCGGGCCTCTAGATGGATGGCCCCTTAAACAAAACTACTTGGGAAATCGAACCTCGTCGTTTGAATTTAAAGGCAATCAAAGTCGTTTAATTCGGGAAAATAATATACGTTCCTAATGGCTGCCTTAATTGATTTTCAAAGTTTCATCAACTGCTCCAGCAAAACACAACACTGCCAAAAACTAATACAAGGTGAAGATATCGTTCAGGGGACTAGAGAGGTACGAAACTTCATAAATAAGCTGACGCTTAATTGTTTATGCAAAGACCGTGAATAAATATTATCCGCAGGTGAATAATATCGGTGCTTCAACATAATGCGGAAAATTCCATCAAATCTGGGTTTCCCACAATATCTCGAAAATGACTGGAGACATCAACATGAAATTTATTAAAAAAATTGTAGAACACTTTGCCGATGATTGAGTATATCGGAAAACTGATTGAAAAAAAATTCTTTTACAATTCTATAATAGTGAATAATTCGATTTTTTTTAATTCATTACCTAGACTCCATATTGTTAGTTTTATTTTGAAGTTTTTTTTACAGATATAATCGATAGAGTGAAACCTAAGAAGAAATATCCCTAGGATTTCGTAAAATCTTCATCCATTCGCCTAGAATCATGGTAAAACCGGATTCTACATAACGTGAGAAAATGTACGATTTTATAATTTTTTAATAAACACCACTAGAGTGTGAAAGGTTTTACATGCATTCACGTCCTTGTATAAGCAAAGCGCGAACCAATGTTTAAAATTTCAAACCTCCCGCGTCCCCTCAATGCAGGCGAACCTCGATATAACGAATCTCTAGGAAAGTTCGTTATATCGAGGTTTTGCTATATCGAGATCATGTTCCTTAAAATGTTCTTTAAACAAAAAATATTTGTACTATAAATATAGGGATATTTTTTATAAAAAAAAAGTTTAAATTAGATCAATTGTTACAAGCAATTAGCAATTAGAGCACAATGTATATTATTATGTTGTTGTATCAAGGTTTCGGGTGTCTATCGGAAGGGAACGGACAAATATTCGTTATATCGAGGTTCGACTGTACTATTATAACATCGCAGGTATTACTGTACTCGAACGTGCCTTCAGCAGCATAGGTGTTATTAAAATGCAAGAATGTTGCGTATACGAAGAAAAAAAACGTGACTTACGTCCATCAAGAAAGTTATAGTTGCGTGACTGAGTACCCGCAGCATGGGTGTGGCGTGGGCGTAAAAAAGGGACATACGATTAGCAAGTTCGTTTCCAACAACGAGGTCGAGCTCTGGATCGTCTTGTCTCGACGGTGCAGCTCGCGTCAACGTTCGCCGATAATAACTAAAATCGTTCTGTATCGCGGGCGTTTTCATTTTGTGCTCGTCAAATTTGAGGACGAATTCGAGAATCTCGGCGAGTTGTTTCACGAGTGCCTGTTGAGTTTCGAGATGTTGGGTCGGCGAGAGATTCCCCGAGCACAGTTGACCGAGTATCTTTGGTACGACGCGGTCTGCAATCATAATAGCTTTGTACACGCTATTTATTCATTAAAAGCGTTGGAGCATTGGCCACATTCCGAGATTACATTTTTTTAAATATACTTTATTGTCTAGACTATAATGAGTCTTTGCGAATTTTTTCACCACCAAACACCAGAGATAAAAAATAGTTTAATGTATGTAATTTTACGTGCGCTTAGATAGGTAGGACATTCGTGTTACGGGTAATGTAATTTTTTTTGGCTATTTAGCACCAAGATAAACCATTTCTAACAACGGATTAAGGAAAACTCAACATTTGTCAACATTTCGAGAAAAACAACCCATCTTGCCCATCGTAAACCATATACTGGGTGTTCCAGAACTGAATGCTTTCCCTGGAATGGGGGGTTGGGGGTGAAATTCTGAGTCGATTGATATAAGCATGTGTGGGTCTCAGATCAAACCCTGAATTATTATTAATTTTTAAAGGCGGGCCAATCAGGTGCGCCCGATGAGCCAACGTATCGCTTATCGACGTACGCCGGCTCATCGGACGCACCTGATTGGCCCGCCTTTAAAAATTGATAATAATTCAGGGTTTGATCTCAGACCCACACATGCTTATATCAATCGACTCAGCATTTCACGCCCAACGCCCCATTCTAGGGAACGCATTCAGTTCTGGGACACCCTGTATATTCAACATTCAACCATCAAGCTTTGATGAAAGTTACGAATTTTGACTAGCGAATGAAGAGCATAGCTGCCAACCTCAATGTCCGCGAAGTTGTCGTATTTCAGCAACACTTTATATTAAATTTAAGTAATTTATGATAAATTACTCAAAATTTCATTCTGAGTTGTATAGAACATTCACTGACGCAGTTTTTATCATAATAATCATCGATAATGTTATAGTTTTTCAAGTTGGTAGTAACACAAAAGTTTTTCTTATTTACGTAACAAAAATATCAATCTGCATAATTTTTCCCGTTAAATGTATAATTTATGAAAAATTACATATTTTATGAAAAACAAGGCACGATGCTTTAAAAAAATTATATTATGAACATAGTACTTTTTATTCGGCTGAAAAATATATTTGTGCCACATGTACCTCACTACATAATTTTTTATGCGATACAGCGGTGCATAAGGAGGGATCTGTGGGCAAAACTCGGGGTGGGGAGGTGGCGGCTGCGAAATGATTTATAGTTGCATAAGAAGTGTGGGTTAAAAATAGAATTGGATTGTAAAAGCCTGCAAAGTCATTGGAGGGAACATTCGGAAGGATTTTTTTTTCAAATCTCTTTCTTCTTACCTAGTTCGAGGGAGAACTCATAAAATTTTTTGAGTTTTGCGACGAGCGGAGCAACAGTGAGATAAGCTTTCCGCTGGCATTCCTCGGTCGGGGCTGAAATAGCTTCGCGTATTTCCTTGTGTGCACCCTTGTAACATTGAATTTCCTCGAGTATGGACTCCGAGTTCTTGAGGACTCGCTGCACGGCCTCGAACGTTTCTCTCTCGTTTTCCGATGGTTGGGCGTCTGTTTCGATAATCCAAAGACACTTGAATACCCAGGTGCATAAAGGAATTCATTTCAATTATTGAAATAAAAGTAAAAATAGCCGTGCCAAATCTTTGATATGAACTTGAATAATGCTTCACAAGTCACGACGATCCTTCTACCCGGCACCCTTTAGAATATTCCAAACTATTTTTAAGCGACGTAATTTGCGGAACATTAATTTATTAATAAATGCTGAATACTCACTCTCAAAATCGAGAAAGACGTCATACTTTTGAGGCGTACAGCACGTCGACTCGTCGCGGGCCAACAGACTCAAGAGTTTTCCCATTGTTTCAATTTATTGGTATGTATATATATATATATGTGTGTGTGTGTGTGTGTGTATAAATATATTTATATATACAGATATATGAGTAGTTGTTAGTATCTCGGTACGGAAACGATCCTTTTCTCGACGTCGTAGAGCCGGGAAATTCAGGCCTTCGAATCCATCTGGAAGTCAGATAATCCATCGACATGAATACACATAGCATTGACTTGTGAGCCCTATAGTCCAGCAAAAAAGACGAAAACCCAGCACTTTTTAGCGTAGAATTAAAATTTTCCGACCAAAGCTAGATAGTTGCATACTGAAAGTAACCTCAGTGAAATTATGCCCCTCAACTCGCCCCAACCCTAAGAAATAGGGGTTGAAATGTTAAAAATCGCCGTATCTCGATAATTAATAGCGTGATCAAAAAATATTCCAAACAAAAGTTGTTCGGAGTAATAAAATGCATATAAAGTTATCTGATGTCCAACCCCCTATCTTTGAAAATAACAGCACAAAAACAATTAGAAAATCCGGGGTTGATGCAAAAACAGTGTATTTTTTAAAAACGTAAAAAATATTTATTAATTTTTTTAAATTTTGATATATATCGAAATTTTTTAAAAACTTTTTCTAACTTCAACATTCAACCCCCTATCTTTGAAAATAGCGGCGAAAAAACTATTAGAAAATTCGGGGTTGATGCGAAAACAGTACATCTTTAGGAAATCGTAAAAAACATTTATATATTAACAACAACAAAAATTCGATATGTATCGAATTTTGTTTTTCAATGTACGAGATTTTTGTTTTCACAATTACATATGGATAAGACAATTTTCGAATATTCTTCCAACGAATACAATATCTAAATAACTGTTAATCAAATCAGAATACTATACTAAATAGTTCGTTGGATATTTCCGAAGCAACACTTATATTGGAACAAAAAATAACTATTTCACGATTCTTGCCTGTTTACGGTATCGTTGTTTGTAATTCTATTCAAGATACTTTGACCAGCGTGAGCGTTTTGGAAAAAATAACATCAACAATATCAAACCAACTTATTCACAATGTCGTAACGCACATGGCGACTATATCCAAATTGAAGTTTAAACAAATTATACGAGATATGTATTTTCGAAATGTACAATAGTTAACAAAATAACAGCTTTCCACCATTTTAATTTTGGAACAATTTATCCCATTATTAGAACAGTATTTCGAATTCATCGGTTTCTTTTCTAAAGAGTACCTAATATTCTTCTGGCATAAATAATAACATTTTTTTTCGTATTTAGAATATTTATCCGAACGAAAAAAAAATGCTACATACTGATACCAGACCGGTCCATCGAATGATGGGATTCGATCTTCTACGAGTTGGCTTGAGCCACCGTATCACTGGTTTTGAAGTTTGCATCTTTGGAATGCGAAGAAAATTCTTCATTTTTTCATTTTTATTGTTTTGAAAATATATTTGTTTGCCGATTTTTTTTCTTGATCACTAAATTATCAACTTGAAAAATGACTACGGCTGTTTTCTAACGAAGATTCGCTAAGAGAAATTCGAACCATTGAAAAAAAATAATTTTCGTTGCATTCCAACGGTGCAAGCTTCAATTTCGTCAATATATAGAGTAGGGTGGCCGAAATTTGAGCTCTATTTTTTTTCCTTTTTTTCACCACCCAATGATCTTCTTTGAAGAAAAAAAAAATGACGGGAAATCTGCAAGCGGTCCAAAAATATTTAGTGGTCGTTGAAGCCTCCCGAAAATGCAAGTTTGCTTGAAAAAAAAAAGATTTTTTTTCGTTCACTTCTCACCTATGAATTTTACGCTTTATAATTTTTGAATTAAGCTCGCAAAAGCTGTAGCCGGTCAATGAATATTTAGTGGTCGCTCAAGAGCTTCGAAATTTCCAACTGTCGAGAAGTGGCGAGAATTGGAAATTTCGAACCTCTTGAGCGACCACTAAATATTCATTGACCGGCTGGAGCTTTCGCGCGGTTAATTCAAAAATTATAAAGCGTGAAATTCATGAGTGAGAAGTAAACGAAAAAGAAAATCAATTCTTTAAAGAATATTTGAATTCTTGGGAGGCTCAAGCGACCTCTAAATATTTGTTGACCGCTCGCAGATTTCGTGACAATTTTTTTTTATCATTAAAGAAGATAATTGGATGGTGAGAAAAATGAAGAAAAAATAAAGCTCAAATTTGGGCCACCCTAATATAGAGTTTAGAAACTAGGTTTATGATTCGCACGTGTACCCTCTATACGGTATAGTGCATGATTCAACGAAGCTCGTCAATTCCGGACGAGAGAGAGAGAGAGGGAGGGTGGGGGTGGCAGTGAGAGCTACAGAGATAATACACGAAATGAGAAGAGAGAGAGAGAGTGTGTGTGTAGAATTGATGGAAATGGGAAAGTACATTTTCAATCAAAATTCAGTGAGTAGCGGAACTTAACGAAAACAAAATTAATAAAGTGCAAACACACACACACACGCGCGCGCGCGCGCGCGCGCGTGTGTGTGTGTGTGTGTGTGTGTGGTTGAAAAAAAAAATTAATTACAATTGGCGGCAAAATTGTCTGTTGAGAAATAAAAATGCATTCTCCACATCGACCGTATAAGCAATAAACGCCACGTACGCAATTTTGATCGTGTATCACGTTACTGAGCCAATGTTGATATACGAAATCGTAACAACAAGAACAGGATCATGAACGATCCGGCAAAATTTGCAAAAATATTTCGCGCCTGCATTTACCCGTTAACTTATTTAGAGAGGCCACGTCCCTTGCAGAGAGACACACGAAGGCAGTCTAAATTTAGAGGTTTCTTGCGGTTAGAAACGCTTGGGCGAACAATCAGGGCAGTCAGAGCAGAATTTCTCATCTCCAAAGCTTCCCTTCATGTATTTACCCTCTTTATCTCTTCATGTTTACCGCCAATTTGTCGGCGGATGCACCAAGATTTTTATCGATTTTTATACACAAAAATAATATCTAACGTTACAAGAAACGAGGATGATTCTTTCGATTATTCGAATTTCGGGAAGCACTTGACAGTTTCGAACGGTCAAAACAGTTTCACGTAGTTGGTTTACAAATGATATCATGTCGGAGTTAGAATTGGATTGTAAATGCAATAGAGAGGGAGAGAGAGAGAGAGAGAGAGAGAGAGAGAGAGAGAGAGAGAGAGAGAGAGAGAGAGAGAGAGAGAGAGAGAGCAGCTGGAGATTAACAAGGGCTTTTCATAGTCACTGCACATAGTATCGAATCGATCCCGGTTACGGTGAACAAAATATAATTGCTTCTCGATAATCGAAAGAAGAAGAGTGATCGAAAAATCCTAAGCAATATAATCACGAACAAAAACAAAAAAGGACACAGCCTGAATCTACTTTACGTACGTCCCGAAATTGTCAAGGGCATTTTTTTCTTGATTAATTACATAATTAATTTCTTAATTACATTAAATTAAAGTGGCGTTTAATAAAAACAAGTCACAATCAATTATTATGCTCAATGATAAAGTGGAATACATTTTGTGCAAATTTAGTGCATTTAGACATTTTTACATTTTCTCTGAAATGTCACGACTACGAAAATTCTTCTGCTAGTCACATTTTTCTACGTTTTACCATTAATATTATCTTTAAACATTCGATAACCTGTTTTTATTGTCGTTACGGAAGCTTTAGATTTGTTTACACGGGTGAGCAGTTTGTATCAGGCATCTAGAGTCATTTGGTGTATAAATGATTAGATAGGAATGTGGCCAGCGTGTCATCTCCATGAAGTGCCGTATAAATGAGACGATTCTTTGAGTCGTAATTTTTTGTTTAAAGTTCGGTATCTCGGCTTGAAATTTTACCAGTATACTAGGATGTGTTTTTACTTGATGATAGACGAAGATCAGTGGATTGTTGAATATTCGGGTTCGTGAAAGGAATGCCTTAACGCGTCTTCTCATTTCAGACGCCGAAAAAGGCTATTTTCATGAATTTGTTTGATAGGTTTGTATTATAGATATTGATCTAAAAGTTTTTACTCTTGAGGGGTTAAGCCACTTTAGAGGCCGAAAAAATAGACTTCTTGGGGATTTTTTTTTCAGAAAAACTAGAAAATAAATCGAGAGTACAAAAAAGGGTGTTTACCATACATATCAGTGACTGTATACAAACATTTTTTTGAAGCGATTCCTTCTAAAGTGGCGACTGTGCAGCGCTTATCTCAAAACTGCATTTTTTAAGCTGGACGGAAACATAACTTAAACAATTTTCAACCAATTCACTTGAAATGTTGAATATATCTTGAAAAATACATTGTCTATGGAAGTACGTAGGATTTTTTTTGATATTGCATGGTTCATTCGTTATTAACAATTATCTGACGAAATTTCTCACTTTCCAAAAAATTTGCCTAAAAAATCGTCAAATGATTGTTAATAACAAATAAACTATGCAATATCAAAAAAAATCCTACGTACTTCCATAGACAATGTATTTTTCGAGATATATTCAACATTTCAAGTGAATCGGTTGAAAACGGCCTGAGTTACGTTTCCGGCCAACTTAAAAAATGCAGTTTTTAGATAAACGCTGCACAGCCGCCATTTTGAAATGAATCGCTTCAAAAAAATTTTTGTATACAGTCACCCATATATATGATGAACAACCTTTTTTGTAACCTCGATTTATTCCGTAGTTTTTCTGAAACATAAATCCCTAAAATGCCTATTTTTTCGGCCTCTAGAGTGGCCTAAGGCCTTAATAAATGCACTTTCGAAATACATTTTTTTAAATTATTTATTCCGGTCACTATTTAAAGACGAAAATGGTCATAAAATGTCATAAAAAATGTGTAGGCCAGCGCTGTTGATGAAATCTCGGAGATGGATCATCCGAAAAAAAAATCAAACGGTTTTGGATTCAGTATGTTAATGGCTATAGCGCATATCATACGGTTTTTGATATATGTAAAAATAACAAAATGGCGGATATTTTTCGAAAAACAAAAAACAAAAAAAAAGCTTTTTCACCGTTTTTGGCAAAAAAAAATAGTAAATATCAAAATTTAAAATATTCTTGATATGCGCTATAGCTATAGTTGTAAAGAATATGTGGTTAAAATTTCAAAGGATTGGTTCTGTAGTTTCGAAGATTTCATCGACAAGCCGTCGAAAAACGTTGTTTCGAGAAAAACGCGCTTAAAGTTTGTTTGGGTTACATAAATACATAAATAACATTTTTTAATATATTTTGAAAGTTTCTTTATTAAATGTACCAACTTTTATATCAATATCTATAATATAAACCTATGCAAATTTCATGAAAATAGCCTTTTTAGCGTCTAAAGTGAGAAGACCCCTTAAATAACCAGGAAACGAAAGCACCCCACAACGATAGAAATCTCGACTGCGTTTGGACAAAATTAGGCACCTATTTTTTAATTCTCACCGTTCGATTCACACAGTCTCGTAATGTTTTTCGCCGACGTCGAGTTGACAGCAATCGTAGCAGTGTGACGACAGTGATAAACAATCGTATTCCAACATTTCGAGGATTAATCCCGAGTAGATCAAGTCAACAAGTGGACAGACGAGGCGACGGACGATTTCGTAGCGATGGCAATGGGGTTGATGATTCTCGCGATTGTCGAAAAGTTGCAATTCGTGTCGGTCGAGGCCATGACGACAATATATGAGCACGAGCGTGACGATATAGGACCTTCAGAAGGGACGTGTCGTTGACTTTAATCACGCGAGTTTGCGTCCAACGTGTGTCCTCAGTTGGTCAACGACGAGCGAACGTACGGCGAGTGTCACGCGTGTGCGGGTGCGGCCCGTAAAGCGACGCTCGTTTTTCCCGTTAAGGGCGAAAAATCAATGGGGTTTAGCCCTCGTCGAGATCGAAGCTTTCGTGCGAGGCACAGCAGATGGCGACCCACGAGGACACACCGAGACGCGGGCGAGCTTTTGAAATTTCTAACACGCAAGCGCGTTGTTCAAGGAATCACGCAAGGATTTTTGTCTATTGGAAAAATAATTTGTGTAACGGAATTTAGTAGCGTGTCACAGTACACTGACAAGGAACATCACTTTGCTGACCTCCTCCGATTTTGTTGAAACTTTTTTATGTGGAAGAGTATAAAAAACTAAGAGACATGCATTTTTTTATCGGCGGAATAACAGTTTTAAAGGGTGAAACGCACCCTCAAAAAATGGGGATGTTTTTCGTTTTTCGTCGATAACGCTTTAACGGTGCGAGATATTTAAAAATTTCAAATTGCAACAACGTTTATTTTTTTTGTCTACTTTATATTGAAGATGAGAACGATAACGTTATCGACTAAAAACACCCCTATTTTCGAAGGTGCGTTTCACCCCTAAAAACCGTTTTTCCGCCGATAAAAAAAAATACGTGTCTCTTAGTTTTCGATACTCGTCCACATGAAAAAGTTTTATCAAAATCGGAGGAGGACACCAAAGTGATGTTCCTTATGAGAGATATGTACGGTGTTCTCAACCATATTTTAACTATATTTTATAGCCATAGTTACTGCCAAAAGTATAGTACTGCTTATTGATATTTTAGCAGTTGCATGAATTATGCACATATGTTAACCGTAACCACCAATCTTACAAACATACGTTTATTCCTCAATGCTATATAATATAGTAGGTTTTCATAAAATGGTTTTCACAAGATTCTAATAGTGAACTGAAATATATATACATTGATTAAAAATGTTGCCTGTGATTTGCGAGGATGTTTATAGTGATTTGTACCATATTATAAGATACGACCTGCTACATGCATATTTGGTGTGTTGTTCAAGTGTTGGCACAAGGCATCAATACGGTAACGGCCTACCTTCTGCCTTTCCTACGTACGCTGCCACTACGCTTCCGAGCTACATCTTGAGCACAGATATGGCATAAGAGACAAAAGTAATTCCGGCTGTACTTCCGAATAACTGATACCAGCGATTTAGGTAAAATTTTGCACGGATCTTTTTTATAATATAAGTCACTGTTTAAGGATGTATGGCAACTAAGTTATTTACTACTGTTCGAATTGAAACTCACTGATATTGTAAAGGAAAATATCGAGAACTTTTTGAGATTAAAAAAACAAAATTTGCCCACGTGAATGCTAAGATAAACGAATTCAAAGTTGGGTCATTTAACACGGGGAACATAGGACTGTACGTCCAAAATTCCCTTTACATTGGCAAAAAAGGTATTTCCTCTTTTGTAAAAAAAACTTTTGTGCGGTATCGCTGTAATATGCATGATACGTTAAAAAAAAATCGACATGTGCCCATATATTTTGCGAGATATTGCGAGTTAAATAGGACCGTTTTCGTATTTCTTTAGCTCGTATGTCGTAACCACGACAACGTCAGGGAAAACGTACATCAAATCAGCAACTAAATTTGCAATTAAAAATTGAAAATTCTTCTTTCTCTACCGCATGTTTTACTTTGAGCTGTGGTAAATCTCCTTTTTAGCTTCAATGAATACTACAATTATTTTATTTAGTCTTTAAATGCGATTTTTGCAAATTGCATAATCAGTTCTGTAACGACTCTGCAGTAGCTGCCATACATCCTTAAATGGATTTTTGTCGCTTCGCAATAGTTTTGTACCATATAATAGTGATTTATACCATATTATATGATACGATCTGCTAATTGCATAGTAATGTGTGTCCTACAAGAACAGAAGGTGTACTACAAGAAGTGTTGAACTGATATCCTATTTGCGGTCTATTGATCTCCTCCTCTCTCCTATGCGGTTGCTCGAACTGCAAATGATTTACGTCTTCGCTATAAGTAAACTTTACTATAATATTTTTCGAATAGTCACTTTTCATAAGGTCTTCTAACAAATTATACTCGAAATACGTTTATGTCAACCATATGAATTGTACAAACTTGAAAAGCATAGTAGAAGTTTGACTGAACAAAACTTAAGGGGAGGTACCTGAGTAAACCGCGAGAAAAACAGGTAAACTTCGGGAATTTTTATCTCAAAACCTAATGTTTCGATAGGATCCGGGTTTTTTTATTGGAAAATATGTACATTAAGGTATGTTTAGGATTAAAAAAAAATTCGTTGACTGGAAGCGATTCAAACGCCATGATCTCGAAACATAATTTTCAAAGTCGGTGCCAGATGCATCTCGAAAACGGCTTGTCCGATTTTGTCCAAATTTGGATACAACATTCTTCGATAGTTTTCTCGTTCGCCACGTAGGATTTTTTTGAAATTTTCACTTTTGACGGAATTGCGACCGTTTTAATTTAACATTCTTTTTTCGTTTGCAATTTCCGACGATTTTGAATTGCATACACATTGCATAAAAAAGCAATAGTTCAATCAAATGAAAAACCCCTACGTGGCGAACGAGAAAACTATCGAAGAATATTGTATCCAAATTTGGACAAAATCGGACAAGCCGTTTTCGAGATACATCTGGCACCAATTTTGAAAACTATGTCGTTTAATGGAGATTATTGAAATTCGGTAATCACAATTAAACACATGATTATTAATGATAATCAGAATACTAGTAGCAAAAACTGCCGAATTTGAGAGTAAGTTCCGGGAAAATAGTTCCAACCAGAGATACCATTCGAAAGCACAGACTCCTATGCTGCCGACCACAGGGTCGATGTATTTTCATCTCCTGGATCGTCGCATTGTTCTACTCTTCTCACAATGTGGCCGATGGTCCGAGAAAGGAATTCGACTTGATCTAAAAATAGACTGAAGAAAATAGCAAACGGTTCTCTCCAGCCTCGTGGATAGTGGGGAAATATGATAGCAAGGGAATAGTTCGATGCTTTGCGTAAGAGTAGGTATCAATTAAAATCGGTGCAACTATAAAACGCGATCGAAAAAAGTTTCAAAACTATCAGAATTTGCTTGTCTAAATTTGAATATGTGTCATAATTGGTGTCAAATATAGTAACTTAGACATTCGTCGACTCATTTTTGGTACAAAGTGCAAAAACAATGCAACTTTCCAAATGTCTCGAAGCAGATAGGATTGACATACTCAACATCCTGATGATGGATGACAACGTACTCTTTGATATTTGAAAATCTCTTCTGAAGATCGTGAGGCACGAAATTGGTCGCCAAAATAAACATTTATGGTTTTAACATGTTAAAGTATATAAATTGAAGGACTCTATTGGCGTTGAGTGTAGCCCACATGGTCTTTATTAAAATTCATTGTAGGAATTCCTCCGTATGACCGACCACATCCGTACATCCATCTATATATAAATATATATAGACAACGAGCCTTTCCCATGATTCTTCATGTTATCGAATTGTATATATCTTTTTATATATTTTGTGTATATGTAGTATAAGATATATATGTATATATATATATATATATATATATATATATATATCTTATACTACATATACACAAAATATATAAGAAGATATATACAATTCGATAACATGAAGAATCATGGAAAAACCTCGTTGTCTAGACTCTACAACCCACGCAACCACGTTCTCTCTTTCCATGCGATCCTGTATATCCGAATAAGCTCTTGGGTTTTAGCTCTGACTCAGCGCGCTCCGTCTTAGGCAAGTTTATTGTCTTCCAAAATGAGAGGAGGAAGACTGAAATACGTATCAAACGAGCACGCATACATAGTACAAAATAAAACAAAGTGTACACAAACCTACGCGACAATCGAGCAGGCGATAAGTTGAGCAGATTGAAATTTTGCGTACCAAGTAGAAATTACTATTTCCATTTGTTTTCTCCGTTCGCCAATATCAGGTGCACGCACCTACATCGATTGCGACGCTTAAGGGGAGGGTAGGGGTTTCAGCGTGAAAAAAAAAACTTTTTGCGAATTTTTTCATCTATATGGATAGAGTAAATTTATTGAAACCTTTTGTACATTGTTAAGTGTCATTTCAAGAACATTTCGTGAAATTTGTACACGAAAATATCCACAAACAAGCCGGTGCCGCGTTTTTCTCGGAACCACTTTTCAAAGTCCGTGTTCACTGCCATTTGAAAACTACATGACCGATTTATTTCAAACTTGGTACACACTTTCTACATATAAAATACCTCCCCCCAACGGTTAGTTTGAGATTTTTTTTACATTGAGGCAGTTTTCCACCCCCAAAATGGCGGAATTTTTTGTGAAAAATAGCACTTTTCACTTTACATGACCACCAAAAATCTAGAAATGAAAAATAAAATTATCCAAGACCGTTGGGGGGAGGATTTGATGATACTTTGACTAGATTTTAATGGCACTTGATTTCAGATAATTTCTAGCTGAGATACAGTGAACACCGCAAATCGTGTTTTTCCAAAGGCGTTCTTGGAAAAGCTTTGTCACCGGCTTGTTTGTGGATATTTTCACGTACAAATTTCACGGAATGTTCTTGAAATAACACTTAACAATGTACCAAATGTTTTAATAAATTTACTCTATCCATAAAGATGAAAAAAATTCGCAAAAAAGTGTTTTTTTTTCAGGCTGAAACCCCTACCCTCCCCTTAAAAACACGTCGATTTTTTTCGAAGTACCAAACAAAAGTCATTTGTGCTCGGAACACCTACACCTTTCGTCATATCTGGTGACATAACGTATGTCATATCGTATATGAGTTTCCCCTTATTCTCGATGGTTCAAAGCATCTCTTAAGGTCTTAGGCCCCTCTAAAGGCCGAAAAAACAGGCTTTTTGGGGATTTTTTTTCAGAAAAACTACAAAATAAATCGAGATTACAAAAAAGGGTGTTTATCATACATATCAGTGACTGTATAACATAATTGTTTTGAAGCGATTAATTCCAAAATGGCAGCTGTGCAGCGTTTATCTGAAAACTGCATTTTTTAAGTTGGCCGAAAACATAACTCAGAGAATTTTCAACCGATTCACTTGAAATGTTGAATATATCTTGAAAAGTACATTGTCTATGGACGTACGTAAGCTTTTTTTTTTATATTGCATAGTTCATTTGTTATTAACAATTATCTGACGATTTTTAGGCAAATTTTTTGCACTTTCCAAATTTTGCCTAAAAAATCGTTAGATGATTGTTCATAACAAATGAACTATGCAATATAAAAAAAATCCTACGTACTTCCATAGACAATGTATTTTTCAAGATATATTCAACATTTCAAGTGAATCGGTTGAAAATTATCTGAGTTATGTTTCCGGCCAACTTAAAAAAAGCAGTTTTGGGATAAACGCTGCGCAGCCGCCATTTTGAAATTAATCGCTTGAAAAAAATTATTGTATGCAGTCAGTGATATGTATGATAAACACCCTTTTTTGTAATCTCGATTTAGTTTGTAGTCTTTTGTGAAAAAAAAATCTCCAAAAAGCCTTTTTCCGGCCTCTAGAGTGGCCTAAGGCCAATAAAAAGAACAAAAATTTGAAAATTGTACAGTGGTGTTACCCCTTAATTTCGATTAGCCCTTCCTCGCAAGTTTGAGAAAATAAGCTCTTTCGTGTCGATAATTATAGTTATTGGGTAAGATTCCGAATGCCCCAACCTCCGATCGAGCTGAAATTTAGCACAATCCTTTTAATATTTTAAGACAACCCCTAAAGGAATTTTCGGCAATGCGCTATATCTTTTGGCTTTGTTTAGGGTTGTTTGGGTTTGTTTGGGTATTTTGTTTGGGCAAAACGGAGAGCGCGATAACATATATAGGTATGAACAGAGACGTAACAGATACAGATATAGTCGGCTCGCGTTAAGGGGTTACCCCCGCTTGCGATTTTGAAAAAATCGATTTTTTTATTGCATTTTTTTGAAGTGCAATTTGAAGTGCAGTTTTTTTTGATGCCCGGAATAGATGACTCTATGTAAGTTTACGAAAAAAAATATTTTCTTCGTGTAAACTGAAATTGAAACTTTAAACGCGTTTTTCTCAAAATGGCATTTCTAAAGTCGGTGACCAAGATTACTCGAACACTAATGAACCGATCTTCTTAAAATTTTGCAGGCTTATTTAATACATAAAAATGTAGTCTTTAATCGTTCGATTTTCTTTTTCAAAAAAAATTGCCGTTTTATAGCCAAAAAACGGTCGTTTTTTTTCGTTAAAATCGAACCAGTAACTTTGACTGTCCGTCATTTTGTGAAAAATGAATATTTTTTAAAATCCTTCGATTAAAGACTAGTTTATACTTATATTTGACTAAATCCATCCGCATTTTTTTTCAGGTGATCCACTTCGCCGCAATGTTGGTCACCGCAAACCGTGTATATAAAAACATTATTTCATTGACGGCCATTTGCCACTAAACAATGTAATATTTTTCAATAAAAAAATTACTGAAAGTTCTTCAAGATGTGTTCTTTAAGATGGTATGATGATCGATTAAAAAAGTTTTGTAATTTTCTTTTAAAAAATTCATGAAAAAGGCCTTTTTTGCGCTACAAGTGGGGGTAACGCCTTAAAAAAGAACTTAAAATTTCAATATCTCGAAAACTGTTGCGAGTCGCCGAAAATCCCTTTAGGTGATGTCTTAAAATATCAAAAGAAAGGTTTGTGCAAAAGTTCAGCTTTAACGGAGGGAGAAAGGGGGGTTTCGGAACCTTATCCCAGTTATTTTTTATCTTCAGAAGTGAATCAGTGCACAAGAAAAAGGGATGCAATCGACTTTTCACCCTGCCATTGACGTCATAATTCACTATCGGTGAACGAACCAACCCAGAAAATCAGTCTCCCGAAAAATCGATCGACCTTCCACGAACGCTCTATATATATGTATATATACATAAAAACAGCTGCAGTTCCATGCACTTCGACATACAAAAGCAAAGAGAGCGGCAGAGAAAGACAACTATAGATTAGGGACGAAGGGAGAGAATTACAGGACGAACGAGAATGTCCATGGAATTTCTCACGAGTGGCCGGTAGCACACGAGACTGGGACCGGCATGCAGAGCCGAGTTCGCTGATCATGGCGAATCAACCAGATCCTCCATATATCAAGCGGTGTATACTTGTACCGTATTACACTCTCGTGGGTTATTAATAAGCCTCTGGCGTGATATTGCATTACGCTTTCGAATGCCGCCGACAGATCGAGCGAAACGATCGTCATAGCGACATTTTTCACACCTTCCACAACTTATTACGTTCTCGCCACGAGAGCGTCCAGGAAGTATATAAATTCGTCCGTAAAAACTAATAGCAACGATGCGCGTATGTGGTCACACACACGCGGGAGAAGGGAGAGATTGGATAATCGTCGGAAATCGTGGGCGAGGATAATCGACGCCTATTAAGGCCTTTTTGTGCTATAATTCTAGCAAATCAATTGAGATACCATTGCGACTGGCTTTCCTCTCGACACTTCGTACAGGTCCTGGACGGTACGGTAGGCCCTCATGTATCCGATGGAAAGTCATTTTTCTTCGAAAAGACAAAACAAGATAATGTTTGTGTGTGTGTGTGTGTGTGTGTGTGTGTGTGTGTGTGTGTGTGTGTGTGTGTGTGTGTGTGTGTGTGTGTGTGTGTGTGCGTGTGTGTGTGTCGGGTTTTTTTTTCGTTGTCCCGTCTAGCAACAATTTCTGATTATTCTTAATGATCAATTCGTTGAAACTATTTTGCATAGAATACGGTGGAGTGCATTATCGCCCGTGGGGCGAGCACGCAGCCATAAATGTCGTAGCACGTAATATTATATCCACATTTTGATGTGTATATATATATATGTACACATATACACATAATTATGTACATGCATGTGGAGAACTTCAAATGAAAAGGGCGCCATAGAGGCTGTGCAAGTGTAAATTTGATGACCATCTGACGTTATGTGATATATATATATATATATATACACACAGGGTGCCCTGTTATGAATGGATAATCCTGCAACTGTCGATAGGTCAGATCATATCCTACTATAAGCTGGAATTTCAGTTCAGTAAAGGTCCCACAGTTTTCGAGATTTTACGCTTTATGTTATTTTTTGAAAAAAAAAAATCATCAGCTTTTGGTTTTTCGCATGCCATTTCTACAAATGATATGAATCGACAATAAATAAGCAACTTTTTAAAGTAATTGGCACGATATGCGCGGGACATTTTTATACACCGCAGGCTATCAAAGTCAGATGTTCGAATTGGTTTGTATGTATTTTTTTCCTAAAGTTTCCTTATCATTTAAGGTTAAAAAGAAGACTTCTCTTGATAAAACAAATAACCAAGAGTATTTTCTTTTACCCGAAAAAAAGTTATCATTTGTGGAAATGGCATGCGAAAAAACAAAAGAAGATGATTTTCATATTGAAAAGAGTGAGACTTTTATTGAACTGAAATTCCAGCATATGGTAGGACATGATCTGACCTATCAACAGTTTCAGGATTATCCATGCATAACAGGACACCCTATATATATATATATATATATATATATACATACGTATTTTGCCATATACATTGAACATGCCCCTCTCTGACAGTACGCACACTGATATGTGCTTCTATATATATATATGTAGATACGTGTCATCGTTATGTGCCCGGGCCCGCGCTCGTAAAGACGGCAGCGATGGAATAGTATACTCGAGGGACGGTTTATTCGCTCTGTCACTCAATACCAACGCGCTTTTACGGCCGATGCTAAATATGGTGAGTATTTTTCCTCGCACCATTATCAAACAGTCCTCGTTCCCGTTCCACCGCACCAAACGCGCCATATTAATTGGGCATACAACAAACTACACATACGTGCAAGTCGGACTGACACCGACCACCTATATATTCAACGATTTTTTAGCAACTCCCTTCGGCTTGGCTGTCAGTATTTTTCGAGATATATTTTTGCATAGGACACATCCAACCAATTGGGCCGGACACATATAATGAAAAATTGACAGCTGTTGAAATCTAATGAGGTTCGGCTATCGACTGGTCTCCATGTACATTTTTTTCGCTTTATCATGTTGGAAACATTGTTTTAGCGGTTTTCTTCGAAGATTCGTATGGAAATGCATTTGAAATGTTCCAAAACGTCGACACATGACGTTTAGAAAAAGTTTCTACATGTGGGTACAGATTTTCTGTAGGAGCAGAAACTTTTACAGTTTTTGAGATACCTGGCGAAATTTTTCACATGCAACTAGTGTTTCATATGAAATATGTTCTGAACAAATTTCATGAAAATCGGTGCTTAAGGTTTTAAGAACATTTGAACTTTCACAAACATGTTTATTAGCGCCGTAATTTCAACCATTTTCATGATATCTGGTTGAATTTTGATAAAGAAATAAAATATTATACAGGGTATTTTATAGGACTTCAAGTTTTGAAAAATATTATTTTCTTACTATGACTACCTTAAAATTGAAGATATTGTCTTGATTGATCTTGAAAATTCTTGAACATTGAAGCAAAAAATTTAAGATATCATCATATATTTGTAGCGGAATGAAGAGTATCAAATCGTATACATCGTTTTGACTTTTTCGAAAATTGATTAAACATTTTAGATTGATTAAACATTTTGAAATAGAACTTGATGGAACATTTAGTTTTTACGGGAGTATCTATTTTCAGAGAAAATTCTTTTCGCACTTTAACTTTTCTAAAGTTTGCAATATCCTGCTTACCGTAATTGACCAACGTTGCAATTAATTGTAGGCCTCTGAAACTTCTACCAAGCTAGTGTGTGATGTACGGGATATGTCAGGATTGAATAGCTTAAATCGTGTGGAAGATTTGTCTTTACTGCAGATTGAATTTAAAAAACGTTTTTCACTATAACTTTATGAGAATTCAAGACGTCTGGTTAAATTTCCGTACACGCAATGTTATAATCCAAGGTTTGCATTTCGCATAGCGATAACTAACAGTAGTTTATATCGCATTAATGAGCTACATCTACCTAAGTTGTTAAAAAATGGCATTTCCTAAAAAAAAACAGTAATTTGATAGTATCACCTTTTAGCTATATTACCTGAAAATTGCATTGAAATATTCATAAAACTAAAGGAGCTACAGATTCTAACAGGAGGGCGAGCGGTAGCAGCAACATACTTCAAACTTTAAACGCGTTTTTCTCCAAACACTATTTTCAAAGTCGGTGGACATGATATCTCGAGAACCACGTGATGAATTATTTCCAAATTTACAGGAGATACGACGAGAAACATTTACAAGTCGTTGACGATCTCACTTTTGTAAAATCGACCTTTATTTTTCATTAGTTACATAAAAATGACAACTTTTTTCATAAATATTGTGTGCTCAATCTTCAATTCGTCGCCACGTTGTTAAAAAAAATGATTTAAGAAATTGACGATCGTCAACGCCTCGTATTTATTGTTAACTTGAATAACCCGTTTGATTTCTAGATTTCAGATGGACCGTTTAAGGTGGAGAGTGTCCACCGTCAAACATCGCGAAAAAAAATTTCATTTTTTGCCGGCAGCCATGTTTTTGGTGTTTTTTCTGTATTTTTTGGTAATTTTTTAAAAAATGCTCTTAATATATGTACCTATGTGTTTAAAAAAATGGGTTTGTCTTTCACCAACCGTATCCCAGAAAAAGAATCGGAAATTGGCCATTTTTTGGGTCTCTACGTGGATGTAGCCCGTTAATAAAATACATATTTGGAAAAAATCGCACAAACTAGCAGCTTGCACATTGCTTCCTCGTAATTTGATTCCGCTCACAAAACTGCCTCTAAAAAAAATTCAGTTCTGAAAGACCGACATGGCCGAATAGAAAGTTTTGTGAATGAAATGGAATGGTAACGAGGGAATGTGCAAATTTTCCAATTTTCCCAATTGTTCTCTTTCTCCTCGTTATTGCGTTTACTATCGACACTCGTGCTTTCGTCCAAGCGGAAATTGTTCGTTAATGATGAAATGCATCATTTTTTCACGAAAAAATTAATAATTAACGAGAAATGAAAAAAAAATCACAATAGTCTCACGACTTTTTTCGTCGGGATGGAAGATTGTGCAAAAGTACCTCTTTGCTTTACTAGAATTATGTAAATATCCTCTGTAAGTTTGAAGCCGTGACAATAAAAAGAAACCACTTGGATAAGCTGAAAAACTGCATCAGTTCGTAAAAACACTTTGTGCAGAAAGATATAAAGACAATTTCTATTTTTTATCAGTAAAGTATTCCGAGGGCAGAGAACCGATGTACATCGTCTCGTCAAGTGAAAGAGAGACCCGATCGAACTCACCATCGACTTCTTTTGTGTTCAATATACACGTGAAAGAGAAATTCACCCAGGGCGTCGTTTTTTTGTTCGGCGCAGCCCACTCTTCGTTGTATGTCCTCTATCGGTGCTTTTATCACGTCGAAATAAGCTCGGCTGTCGCGTTTGAAGAGTGAGAAAAAAGACAAAATGAAAGAAAAAAAAAGCGGAAATAGTACACTCTCGTATCCATGCGCTTGCGGTATAGACTGAAAGACTTCCAAGTTCCGTTGGGTTTAGATAGAAAAAAAATCGCCTATGGTTTCTGCCGATTTTTTTCGATCGAAATCCAACGGAACTTCAAGCTTTTTGCGTACTTTTATTCCGCGTTCCTTTGTTCTTTCATAGAAACGATGGGGCGTATTAAACGCGTCGTTAGCCTGGAACAACTTCAATTGTTGCACATTCTATATCATGGTAGACATGAAGATAACTACGAAACCGAATTATTGATTGAGGCGGGATATACTTTTACATCTCTCTTTTTTTTAACGATAAAACTATATATGCAAATTTTTTTCCAAAGTTTCAAAGTCAAATTTGAAACACTTCAAACGTTGCAGCCCGTCAACGCTGTGCCT
This sequence comes from Ophion slaviceki, assembly GCA_944452715.1. Classification (NCBI taxonomy): domain Eukaryota; kingdom Metazoa; phylum Arthropoda; class Insecta; order Hymenoptera; family Ichneumonidae; genus Ophion; species Ophion slaviceki. Next base: position 52,727,116 of record OX101784.1, read on the forward strand.
CACCGCTCGGATTCGAAGCGAGCGTGAACTTCAAACACGTTTTTCTCAAAATTGCATTTTTGAAATTGGCGTGCAGGATTACTCAAAAACTATTAGGCCAATTGAGTTGAAACTTGGTTGAAATATTGATAATATTGCTACTTTCTACTTGACGAGAATTGTTTTTGAAAAGTTAGGAAAAAAACTACTTTTTTAATCTTAGTTTTATAGAAATTTTGCGTGAAATGTTGATTTTTATTGAAAATGCGTGCCATTCTCTTAAATTTGCATCTCCTGCATTTTAATTACTGTCAAATAGAGACTTTACATGTATTAACTGACCATGTAAAATTTTTTTTTGCATTTCAAAGTCTACATGAAGTTAGACTGCACGCCGAATTGCAACTTCCGCGGCAACGTTGCTATAACACTCTGCCAAAATTCCGCTATTTTGATAATAAATGAATTAAAAACATTTGTTAAAAAAATTTAATTAAAATAATTGTTTTGTATGTTTAAATACACAAATATACAGCTGTTAAAGTATACCTACAGTTTGATGAAAGTAGAATCATTATTTCTAAGTTTAAAAAATCCCTCAAAATTGCTTATATTTTTCCCGTCTAAATGTATATCCTGCCTTAAGGGATCTTCGTCATGTAAATGTTCTTGTTCAAAAAGCTGAAGGGCTAAAGAAAATAATTCATAAAAGGCATCGAGGGAAGGCTGACTTCACCTGATATATTAAAATCATGCAATGCCACTGCAAAAAACTTGCCACATTGAAAAGTAAATTGCGAAGGTACTCGATTGCTCGTAATTTCTCTTCTCGAAGGAAGGCTTTCAAAACCAGATGTATTTTAGAAATCGGAGCACTTCTCTACACACTACTGAACTTAAACTATTTCCCAGCCGCGGGTGAATCGATTTGGTTAATTCCATTTTCTCACATTTATACGGAGTCTACGAAAAGTATTCGAAAAATCACATGAAGTATAATATTCATAAAAAAACATGAATAAAACATTATAATTATCTAGTAAGCATGTATATTGATGATGATACAAAACAATGATTTTCTGTAATAACACAATTTCTATTTAAATTTAATAAATGTATAAGTTCCTGTATGCGTAGCGGAATATGATTTCACAGTTGGCTACGCTAGTGATCCCGGCTGGCTGGATATCGCCGTATTCTGGAAGAACGTTAAGAAAGAGTTCTCAGAGGCGAAACCCTTTCCCAACACGGAACATTTTTTCTCGTTACGTCTACGTACATGACACGCCATGTGCACTTAACCCTCAATCCGTGAACCTGTGTCGTTTTCGTCCTGTCCAAAATCATTTTCTTCGCAGTTTTCTTAATATTCAATGCAAAAAAAATTTTAATAAGAAAAAAACATTATTTTCCCTTGAGAAGTACGGCCTAAAGATTGACCATGGATTTTTTCAGATTTTTTCATTGGCAAATGTTGGTTTGGTAGTACGAAGACGAAAACGACCCAGGTTCATTGGATTAAGGTGCCTCAAATACCTTTACGCATTGAGGGTTAATCATTGACGTATGACGAGCATTCTTCCATATTCAAATGACAAAAAACCAAGCCTATATATATATATATATACGTTTGTCGTATGAAGGGGTCTTCTCACTTTAGACGCTACAAAGGCTATTTTCATACATTTTTTTTGATAGGTTTATATTATGGATATTGATATAAAAGTTGTTACACTTTCGAAATACATTAAAAATTTTTTTATGTATTTATGTACCTCAAACAAACTTTAAATGCGTTTTTCTCGGAACAACGTTTTTCGACTATATTTACTATTTTTTTTTGCCAAAAACGGTGAAAAAAAACACGTTTTTTTGTTGTTTTTTTTCGAAAAATGTCCGTCATTTTGTTATTTTTGCATATATCGAAACTCGTATGATATGCGCTATATCCATTAACATACTGAATCTAAAACCGTTTGATTTTTTTGGTTCGGATGATCCATCTTCGAGATTTTATCAACAGCCCAAACCTACAATTTTTTAGGGCATTTTTTAACTACGATTTTCGTCTATAAATAGTGACGTAAATAAATAATTTTTTTTTAAATATATTTCGAAAGTGTATTTATTAAGAGTAACAACTTTTATATCAATATCTATAATGTAAACCTATCAAAAAAAATTATGAAAATAGCGTTTTTAGCGTCTAAAGTAAGAAGACCCCTTAAGGGACGAAAAAACGAAACAATATATTTCTGCGTCAAGGACAAGGACGTAAATAGCATCGTGTTCCTGTCACAGATTTTCATTTCGATGTGGGTCAGCAGGCCGTGACAAGAATACCGGTTGCAGCGATTGTGATAGGCTCATGGAAAAAATATAGAAAAGAGCTACTCCATGAGGAAAAGGCTATTAATAATATGTTTTGTCTATTTTCATTCGTACCTCGCTATTCGGCGACGAGCGAAGGAATTAATTTTTTTTGGGATGTAGCTACATCGTCCTCTTTTCAATTATATCTCTGACTGTTCGTTGATGAGAGAGGGACGTTAAAAAGCCTGCGAAATTGTACTTCCACATACAGTAGAGCGTCGATTATCCGAAGGTCAGTTAACCGAAACGTAAATTATCCGAATGGCGATTTGGTTTCTCCGAAACGTCAATTATCCGAATGGCGATGTCGGTTATCCAAAATATCAATTATCTAAACAATAATTTTGTTCATACGAATGCTCAGTTATTCCAACGATTACGCCCTATATATTGTTACACGACTTATACATTGTTGTACATCCCCTCCACTTTCTCGGTTTGCGTTCGCGCGCATTTCGCTTTCCGCTAGCAGTCGAGATTTGGCAGCAAAGAAACGAGCTCCCGTTGTGAACCAGAAGAAAATCGACGACTTTTACAAAAATAAATAGATAAGAACTCGAAGATGTACGAATGTTGATTATTTTTAAATACATATTTAACTTCGTTCTATATCATTAAATGATACAATGATTATTTGCAATTCACTAAAAACTTACTTGTATTATTAACATATTAATGTTCATTGTATTTTTAACTACATATATTTTATCATATTGAAAGAATCAACGTTTTTTTTCGCCCACGAAATATTGCTGTTAGGTTATCCGAATTTTCGATTATCCGAAAGGCGCCCGGTTCCAATTGATTCGGATAATCGACGCTCTACTGTACTTTTGTCTTACGATTTTCTTTCGTATGGCAAAAAAAATTTCGATAAAAATAATTTTATACAATACACCACGGATATTGTGTATCACTTGTGGCGTGAACCGGTTTATTTTTAATATGTGCTGAATTTAATCCAAAAAAATTACTTTGTATACGAAATAATTTGTTTTGGTTGAATTCAGCATCAATTAAAAATAAACCGTTTCAGGCCTGACAACGCCGAATTGGAAATCATAAAATCATTAATAGCATTATTGGATATTGAAATTATACAAATCTTCTAAAAAAATATGGTTCATTCGAAAAAAAAAATAGAAAAATGGACCCACAATGAGAGTAGTCTTAAAAACCATAGAATAGGTCAGTCTATTTTAAAGAATTTTTTGAAACAAATAAAAAAAAGCAATCGTCTTAAAAAATATATATTTTTCACTTTAGCAGAAAAAAAACGTTGACATTGATCATTGATCATTTTTTCATATTTTTAACAAAAGAATGCTTCTAAATGAAAAAAGAATATAGTGACATTTGTGGTTATCTAAATTAGTTCAGGAGTTATCGGCTTTTAAACGTTTCCAAAACTTCCGAAATCGACATTTCTTGGAAAATTATAACTCCTGAAAGAGAAGAGGTAAAAATCTAAAAACTGGTGTGGATATTCCTTTCATGGGGTACAATTTACCAAAAAAATCAGGAAAACCAAAAATGGTCGGGGTCAGGAGCTAGGTGAAATGGCGTGGAATGTCCCCAATACTTCCGCATGCCAGTTGTCAAAGATTAGTACTTTATGCTCGCCTTAAAAAAATGGCGCGCAATTTAAAATGTCAGGTCATTTTGAGACACCCTTTATCAATCTCATACGAATTACTGTTGCCTTTCCTACAATCGAAAATCGAACAATGGGTCTTGTTGCTAATCCTCAGCGTTCGTTATAAAAGTGCTGAGGTATTCGTAGGAAATGTTCGTTCGTGAGGTTATAAAAAGGCAGCAAAAACGCCTACGTATGAACGCACCACAAAAACACCCCCCGTACATTCGCATGAACTTTTCCAACCGTAGTGGCGTGTCTGTTGGGAGTAACTCAAATACAATATACCGAGATCATTTCTCGTGCGTAACATGCAATTCTTGACTGCTATTGCGCCTCGGGTGCACTTGTGTAACAGAGGGATCTTGCTTGCGTACTGTGGCAAACCACGAGAATCTTCGTGAGAGAATAAATCGAGAAAGAAGATACGGAAACGCGGGTTCTCCTATCAAATTTTCAGTCGACCTACCAATTTTTAGGGGGTTACTTGCGATTTTGAAAAAATCGATTTTTTTTATTGCATTTTTTTTGAAGTATAAGTATCTGAGAATATGTCCTGAAAATTTGAAGTCGATCCGAACAAAATTGACTGAGATATGAGTGTTGAAAGAGAAGAATCCGTTGTGAAATTGAAACTTTAAACGCGTTTTTCTCAAAATGGCATTTCTGAAGTCGGTGACCAAGATTACTCGAACACTAATGAACCGATCTTCTTGAAATTTTGCAGGCTTATTTAATACAAAAAAATGTAGTCTTTAATCGTTCCATTTTTTTTCGTTAAAATCGAACCATTAACTTTGACTGTCCGCCATTTTGTGAAAAATGAATATTTTTTAAAATCCTTCGATTAAAGACTAGTTTATACTTATATTTGACTAAATCCATCCGCATTTTTTTTTCAGATGATCCACTTCGCCGCAATGTTGGTCACCGCAAACCGTGTATATAAAAACATTATTTCATTGACGGCCATTTGCCACTCAACAATGTAATATTTTTCAATAAAAAAATTACTGAAAGTTCTTCAAGATGTGTTCTTTAAGATAGTATATTGATCGATTAAAAAAGTTGTAGTTTTCTTTTTGAAAAATCATGAAAAAGGCCTTTTTTGCGCTACAAGTGGGGGTAACGCCTTAATACACCACGAGCTATCAGCAAAGCAATACGATATCGGGTGTCATTCACTTTCTCTGCGACGACAGAAGTGGCGAATCAAACATAACAAATCCTAACAATTCCAATAGGATGGAAAAAAAGTATTACGTGAACGACGGGTTTTATGTTTCATTGCATTTTGCAACAATCTTAAGCTCAACTTTGTCCCCGGCCACTACTTTGATGAATGAGCTCTGATTTTCAAACTGAACAGAAAACAAGTTTTTCACGATCACCATGGTGTTATTGTGGTACTTCCCCCCTAAAGGTAATGGGGGGAGATACCCTTAAGGGCTATACCAGTGTGAACGCTGAAAATTTGAGTGATTTTCGGGATATTTTTTTAAGAAAAGTACTCAATCAAATGTTTCGGATAATTAAGAATATATTTGGCTATATTTGACCTACATTACATAATTTTTTCATACAAAAACATTGAGATCCAAGCGACTTATGCGCTGCCTTCGGAGGCGCCAAAAAAAAAGTTCCTCCACTGCTGACATCATTCCGGCCGATTGAGTAGCTGAAACCGAAAAAGGAAAAATATCGTTCAACTGGAAGGTATTTCCTGTACAATGACGTAGGATTTTCGAAAAATATCAAAATCTAACAAAATGGCGTAGTTATGAAAAAAAGTCGGTTTTCTTGCATATAAAATAGTCGTTTTTTCAATGCCAAATCGTCAATTTTCATCCAATCAAAAATATCCTACGTCATTGTAGAGTAAACATATTCAAGAGTACTAAGTTCAAATTTCAAGTCAATCGGATAATTGCTCTTTGAGTTTCAATGTCAGCAAATTTGAAAAATGTAATTTCGAGAAAAACGCGTCTAAAGATTTAACTATCGATTTTTGCAAGATAAAATGATATTGATATAAATAATATTGACATTCTTGATAAAAGGCGAAAAAAAAATCGTTTTTTTGAAAGTGTCACACTGGTATAGCCCCTTAAACGAGGAAAAAATTGCTGATTTTCATTATTGTTTTTTAAGGAAAGACTTCTTCACCATTTTTGGCCATTAGGGTATGTCTTGTTACTACTTTCGGCTGTTACATGGTATTTTTTTTATTAATCTTTAAAAATAGTGGGAGTATGGCACGGTCTTCTAAACTGCATTTTCAAAACTGTCGAGCTGGCATCTACAAAAAAAATTGAAAATGCGTTTTTGGTACCGTTGGGATCAGTACAAAATTTCCCATCGTTCTGTATAGTAAAATGCATCTTCGATTTTTTTTTGTAGAAGCCGCCTTCTTCCATATGACGGCAGTATGTAGCTAAAAAACTAATGGACCGATCCTGATGAAATTTAGTACAAATCTTTCTAACCTTATTGTCCAAAACATGACTCAAAATGTTTCTGAAAACTGAAAAAAAAGTATTTTTCATTGCAAAATATAGCCCTTGTTCGGAAAATTCAATCTTTTCGTTTTAAGGATGTATGGCAACTAAGTTATTTACTACTGTTCGAATTGAAACTCACTGATATTGTAAAGGAAAATATCGAGAACTTTTTGAGATTAAAAAAACAAAATTTGCCCACGTGAATGCTGAGATAAACGAATTCAAAGTTGGGTCATTTAACACGGGGAACATAGGACTGTACGTCCAAAATTCCCTTTACATTGGCAAAAAAGGTATTTCCGGAGTACTCTTTTGTAAAAAAAACTTTTGTGCGGTATCGCTGTAATATGCATGATACGTTAAAAAAAAATCGACATGTGCCCATATATTTTGCGAGATATTGCGAGTTCAATGGGACCGTTTTCGTATTTCTTTAGCTCGTATGTCGTAACCACGACAATGTCAGGGAAAACGTACATCAAATCAGCAACTAAATTTGTAGTTAAAAATTGAAAATTCTTCTTTCTGTACCGCATGTTTTACTTTGAGCTGTGGTAAATCTCCTTTTTAGCTTCAATGAATACTAAAATTATTTTATTTAGTCTTTAAATGCGATTTTTGCAAATTGCATAATCAGTTCTGTAACGACTCTGCAGTAGCTGCCATACATCCTTAAAGTGTGCCATTTCATCGATTTTCAACATTTCTCACTTTTTCTTGGTTCATATTCTGCGTATGAGTGTTAAAGGGTCTTCTCACTTTAGACGCTAAAAAAGGGCTATTTTCATGCATTTTTTATAAGTTTATATTATAGATATTGATATGAAGGTTGCTACACTTATTAAATACACTTTCGACATACATTTTTAAAAAAATGTTGTGTACTTATGTAACCCAAACAAACTTTAAACGCGTTTTCTCGAAACAGCGTTTTTCGACGGTTTGTTGATAAAATCTTCGAAACTACTGAACCTATCCTTATGGAATTTTGACCACATATGCTTTACAACTATAGCTATAGCGCATATCAAGGATTTTTTTACATTTTGATATTTACTATTTTTTTGCCAAAAACGGTGAAAAAAACACGTTTTTTTGTTTGTTTTTTTTTCCCGTCTGACACCAGCCGCCGCGACCCGTTTGGAAGACCGTTCCATACCTCCGCAATTTTTAAGATTAGAAAAAATGCCATACGTTAGCCAAAATCAGTAATGAAACAATCCCTTGGTTCAAAAAATGGTCAAGAAATCGCTTTAAAACAAAAATCATGAAAATCAGCAATTTTTTCTACGCCTGAAGATCCCTCCGGAATCTCCCTCCTCAATGTAATATGATCCTAAAATACATTTCCAGCATACACGCGAGCGGAGCCACGGACGAAAGTTGGTAACAATACAGTACGTGCATTAATTAAAAATAATCAAAAACTATTTTGCACAAAGAACTCGAATCCCTAAACTTTCTATACGAATCCCTATCTTTCTATACATGGCGCATTACGAGAAGGCTCGTTCTGGAAATTATTCACTTGAAGCCATATATAGCAACTTTGACCGCGACACGAATGCGATACCTCCAATAATCGCGTATAGGTATTCGTTGGAATTTCGCTCGTTCACCAAAATCCACTATCTCGTGGCAAAATACCACGCAGCACTGCGGCAAATCGATCGAGGCATATACCTACACGTTACCTACAAACGTACAAATCTGAAATTTGTAAGCGCCGGTAAAGAAAACACCAGTATCGAACACGCGTGAGAGTCGAAGCTCCGGAAACTATTCGTACAGATGATCTTCATGCCGGAAAATTTGAGGTAGAGCGAAGCGAGATCGTTTTTCAAACCCAAAAACTCTTTCTCGTATGGACGTACATTATTTGGGTTCATCGATCATTTTAGACTCTGATCTTTCCATTTATAGGTGTATATATACATGTATGCGGGTATGTGTGTGTTTCTGGGTACATCACCCTTTCCCGATTCTGCGAACGAGCGTACGACCTAGTTGTTAATTAACCATGGCAGACATAGGACTGCGCTCTAATTCCGAGTCCCTCGCTTCGCTCACGACCATACCAATATCGGATAACTGATTAAATAACTTTCAAGCCCTCCCCCCTCCCTCCCGCGCCATTCACTACCCATGGAAGGTCCATTTTGCTTTCGAAAAATTATATCTTCGAAAGTGAACTGGACCTTCCTTGCGACTATTTTCGAGCCGCGTGACAGCGTGCTAATTTATCAGACCGTTCAGAGCAAAGAGCGGGGGGAGATCTTGTTCTTGCGAATAGCAGAAAATTTGCTCGCCTCTTGTCACGCCAGGACGTGAAATCAATTTGTGGAGCCCACAAGAAAGCAATATAGCAGCTTTCAAGCTGTTCGAGCTAAATGGAACTTCCATTTTGCCGATAGACACGGAGAGAGGAATACGTAATTTGTCGTGCTGACGGGTGATCGATTAATTTTATTGAATAAACTTTATTCAACTCCAATAACCTTTATCCCGATCAAATCCAATTAAAGTGGAAATTTGTTGTATTTGCATACTCGCATGCACATTGCACCCCGTGCACTGAGATAAATGTATGTCGTTCTCAACCATATTTTAAATATATTTTATATTTCCCTGGGGGGGGGGGGGGCAACAATATTTTATAGCCATAGTTACTGCCAAAAGTATAGTACTGCTTATTGATATTTTGACAGTTGCATGAATCATGCACATATGTTAACCGAAACCACCAATCTTAGAAACACACGTTTATTCTTCAATGCTATATAATATAGTAGGTTTTCATAAAATGGATATTCCCTGATACTGTAGAAAATGTACTTCCCAAGAGTCTTATAGAGAACTTAAATATATATACATTGATTAAAAATGTTGCCTGTGATTTGCAACAATGTTTATAAAGTTTTGTAACATATAAGACACGACCTGCTATATGCGTATTCGGTTTATGTTATTCAAGTGTTGGTACAAGGCATCAAAGCCAGTATACTACATTTTTTTCATTATAATTCTCCATTCTCTGACCTCTTGTAATGATTTGATTCGAAGAAAACATATCGCCTAATCGGAATCGAACAGCACAGATATGGCATAAGAGACAAAAATCATTCTGGCTGTACTTCCGAACAGCTGTTACCGGCGATTTAGGTGAAATTTTGCACAGGTCTTTTTCTATAACATAACCCGAGTCGAAATTTTCGAGCCGCGTTCAACCCACAAAATGAAGGCGAGCAGAAATCGGCGTGAGCGGGTTATTGGGTATCTAAAGGAGGGTACAATGTTTGAAAGTACCATGCGTTAGAGCCTCCGATGAACCTCCGGCATGGCAGAAAGTAGACTTTTTGACTCAAAGGAGGTCAGGGAGGGTCACAATTGAACCTACGGAACCTCAGGTGGGCCTACTTCGTGCGCTCCCGCAGAACCTACTGCCCCCCCTTTCGGCCTACTGTACACGGCTAAACAAAAAAATTAATTTATATAGAATCTATTTAAATAAAATAGGTTTTTTTCCTTGTCTCCCAGCCTACTACGATCATATTTCTTTCAAATATATTTATATATGTTAATAAAGGTGAGATTCAAATTAATCTTCATTTGTTTACAATGTACACTGTAAAGCTTAGTGTACTATATGCAAAAAATATTTCATAAATCGAAAATAAAATGAACGCATTATTTGAGAGCTTTACTACAAGGATTTTTCATCGTAATTCGTCATTCCCTGGCCTTTGGAAATTATTTTTTTCGAAGAAAATATTTGCCCTATATGCGATTTGAACCTAGTCCTACCTACTCATAACTACGCGCCGCTGCCCCTATGCTACCGAATGCTTATAACATTTTGGTCGCTGATATGGCATAAGAGACCAAATAAATACCTCCAACTATTTGTTGTATCACATAAGCTATAGATTTTTCAAACACACAGACACACACACACGCGCGCGCGCGCGCGCGCGTGTGTGTGTGTGTGTGTGTGTGTGTATTGTAACGTTGCGTTACGATATAGAGACTATCCGAGAAAGGTGAGGTAAGCGGGCTGGCGTAGCTCAGTTGGTCAGAGCAGTCGACCGGCAATCGAAAGGTCCCGGGTTCGAATCCCGGCCCAGAAGCGCACCGCATTTTTTTCGGATAGTTTTCCTGAGTTTTTTTCGAGGGATTACAATTGGCGCCCAACGTGGGGCCCGAAAAAACTTTTGTTTTTTTACAGAAAGAGCCCACCACGACTATTATTGTTGTTAAAATTATTATTGTTAATTTTTGAATAATAATTATTTTTCGAGAATTATTATTTTTCGTTTCAGTGACAAAATATTTATTCGGTGTGAACGGCTCATACCGAATAGTTTTTTTTGCGTTTTGGTGCGAAATAATAATTACCCCCACCCCTGACAGGTATAGCCTGTCCCGCCACGGCACTCGCAACTAGAGAATTTTGCGAGAATCGGAAAAATTCGGACGACCGAGTTTCCGTCTAATAGTCGCACCTGATTATTTTTTTTTGAGTTTCGCTAACAATTAAATAGAAAATAAAATTGTTTTTTTTTGTGTTAGCAATTGGAATATATTTTGGCACATTTTCGGCGACCGCACTTACCCTTTTTTTCCCCTAGAACCCATACTTGCTTGTGTACTTGGCAAATTAAATTGTGATTTTTGTATTATTGCGCTGGCAATTAAAATTTGATTTTGCATTATTGCGTTGGCAATTGAGAAATTAATTATTGCGTTATTGCTCTGGCAATTAAAATAACTAATTGGTGCATGATTGCGTTGGCAATTAAAAATTAATTTTCGCATTATTGCTCGGGCAACTGAAAATTTGATTTTTGCACTATTTCGCTAACAATTGAAAATTGATTTAGCATTATTGCTTGGGCAATTAAAAGTTTTTTTGGTTGTATTGCATTGGCAATTTAGAAGCAGTTGTTATTGCTTAAGGGAATACCGCGTGAATGAAAAAATACTGAGCTGATTTTTCTTTGTGAATTGTTGCCTTAATTACAATTTTCGCATACTGGCTATTCGTTTCTTTTGTCGGAATTGATTTTTTTTTATGAAATAATATTATTGAGTACTTGCTTTTTTTTTGTGTTTTCTTTTTTTTTTGCAATTGGTGCTGATTGGCCATTTGTTTTTTTTTTGCGATTTTTTTTCAATTCCGAAAATACTGTGGAATAGCTTTGTACTGATACGGATTTGGCATTGCTTGGTATTTTTGTGTATTTTGCGATGACTTTTGACATGACGGTATAAATTCCCATTTTTTGTTTGTTTTGCGCTTTATCGTTTTCCTCGCTGACCACGCATATCCCCCCCCCAATTTTCTTCACGCTTGGGAGAAGTGCTGCCCCTCGCCCCAATACTTTTCGTTACGAAGCCCTAATAAAGACCGCGACGCTGAGTCCCTCGCGAACGGTCACCCCACACCCCGAACGATCCCCAAATAATTTCTATTCTTTTGTGGGGCCTCCTGAATAATTTAAGGAACATAGCATTGTTTTGGCTGGGAATCAGAATCCCTTAAGGAATAATTATTCAGTTGGCAGAATAAAGTACAGAATAGAAGACTCGACAACTCTCAAACTTTCTCGGTATTAAGGGAAATTTTTGCAGAATATTGCGTTGTCAGAGTCCAGGAAATAAGACTCCCTTGGGAACTTAGAGTCAGTTTATCCAAGTAAACCGAAGTAACGTTACAGTCCCAGGGAGTAGAGGCAATAAACGAATTGTCGTGTAAGACTTCCCATTGTTTGTTTATTGCGGTATTTTTGGTGTAAAAATTGAGTTATTGGAGCCATTGGGTTCTACTTAATTTTTTTCGGGTTTTGGTTTTGACCAAAGATTTATATTCCGTTTTAACCGTGCCGCGGAGTAATCGCGAGCGGTTTGCCCTTCCCAACCCCCCAATTTTTTTTGTTTATTGCGTTTAGCATATCCGCAAAATGGCAGATACCCCGGTGACGACGAGTACAGTCACGACCCCAACCCGTACGTCCCCCGTTATGACCACTTCCCCCATAGATCACCCCCGAGGATCGACATCGCCCCTCTCAGTGGATGTATCCAATCTCTCGCTGATGGCTACGGAAGAGAGGATCGCCCGACAAAAAGTTGAGCGGTTGAAGACGATGCGGGACATCCTAGCAGCCTGTGACCGAGCGGGCCTCAACACGGATGGGGAACAAAGCGAGGTACAGGATCGTCTCATCCGGCACGAAATAAGGACACGGATTCCAGGAGCCTTAATTCGTTGGGATCCCAGGAAGGATGAGCGGGGGGACGCCCCGCCATTCACGCTAGGGGCTGCCTTGGTTGATCCACTGACGGCACCGTTATTCGGATCATCGACCGCTGACCGCCACCAAGCCCCGACATACGAAGAGTACCAGCCAACCCAGAGGCGGACGATGACGCCGCCACCCCACGCGTTCCAAGAAGAGGCAGCGGGTCAGGATGACCACGATAGAACGCCGACGCCATCGCCCAGGAGACTGCCGGTCCAGCGGGATCGGAGATCGGCAACAGAGAGATTTAGTCCGACACCCGCGCCCAGAACCAACGTCACCCCGGCCCCCGACCGTACCGCGGTCACCTTTGCCCTTCCCCCTTCCCAGTCACCCCACCAACCATCCCAAGCCCTCCCCACATCTAGTCCAACTGCCACAGGATTGTTAAGGATAAGCGGTAGCCAGGAGTGGCCACCGCATGACACGTATACCCTGTCGGCACCCACCCCCCGGAACAGTACCCGAATAGGACCCCTCCCAAAGGCTCGGTCGCGACATGCAGACCCTCCCCCTCCCCGACCCCGATTACACCAGGACGCGTCACAACATTACGACTCGCAAGGGCCACGGCATGCGAGAGGAATAGACCATTGGCAGAGATACGGGCCCCGATTCGCGGGGAATCCGGACGAAGATGCCGAGGAATTCCTGTGGAGGATGCATGAATACTGTATCTCCCGGAAGCTTACGGAGGAAGATCTGATGGACGCCCTCCCCGAAGCTTTCACCGGTGACGCGCTCCTATGGTTGAGAGTAGAACGAGAGGAATGGAGCTCATACGAGGAATTCGTATTCTACTTTCGGGAACAATTCGGCCATGGAGACCTACAGGAACGTCTCCGGAAGGAAATAGAACTCCGCACGCAGGGGCCAGGAGAGCCTATGGCGGAGTTCCTCGTGAAGATAAGGACCCTTTTCAATCACTTGAACCCGCCGTTGAGTAAAGAGACTCAACTCGATATATGCTGCGAGAATCTGCACCCGGATTACGCCGAGCACATCCAGCGGAAGGATGTAAGCAGCTTCCTCGATCTCCAGCGGCTGGGACGCAGCCGCGAGATATTTTGGGGAAAAGCGAAGGCCTACAGGGCCCCGCCGAAGAAGGGTCTGACACTTCTGCCCTCGGCATCGTATGCGCAGCGTGGCCGGGAGGCCCGCATGAAGATAGCCGCCCTGGAGGAACCAGAGGAATACGAGCCCGCCGAGGACGAGGAGCACTACCCCAGTCCCCCGCCTACCCCTCCATCACCGAGCCGAACCCCTCGCCAGAACCCCTCCGACTCAGCCGCCAAGACCAAGGGTCGTAGCGGCTACCTCACGAAGGCGAAGCAGCCTCAGAAACCGCCTTCCCCACCTAAACCCCCATCCGCCCCTTGCTCCCCACATACCTGGAAAAACCCGCCCACAAAACCCTCCGCGAATCCCCCACGAATTCCCCAAAGCCCGCCCCCGACACAACCTCGGCCCAGCAATCCTGAAGGACCTGGCCCGAGGTGTTACAACTGCCGGCAACCGGGACACCGTTACCGGGAGTGCACACAGTTGATGGGCCGATTCTGCAGAATCTGTGGATGGCCCGGATGTGATGTTAACTCGTGCCGGAATTGCGAACGAAAGCGTTCGGAAAACGCCCGGTCGGGAGGGCAGTAAGCCCCTGTACCTCCCGACGTTCGTTAAAGAAGGAGAACCTCCTTCAGATACCCCGACCCCAGCCGCAGCCTGACTGTGCCACGACGAGCGTAGCACCAGAGCGGCAGGCAGAGTCAAACCCGCCCCCAACAGAAACAGGAAATGAAACAGACTTGTTCCCGTGCGAACATATGGCTTCCCGAGAAGAGGAAGAGGTGGCTGACCGGGAAGAAATGTTTATCGGAGCTTTAAGTATGGACGCTCGCCACCACTTATGGATTAACGTGGGTGGCGAACTCCTATTGGCGTTGGTCGACCCTGGTTCTACGAAAACGTACCTCGGGCTGGAGGTAGCAAGGAGGAGAGGACTCCTCTTGCAACCGATAGTGGAGGGCGTTCGGGTCGCCAACGGGGCAGTAGTTCCGGTAGACGGGGCAGTCACCCTGACCTTCGATCTCGCAGGAAAAGTCCAATCCCTCCAGGTACGTGTAGCCGCGTTAGGCTACGAATTTGTTATGGGGATTGACTTTTTGAGATTGTTCGGAATGCGAGTGGATTATAAAACGGATACGTGGTCCCTTCACGGTGGTCCGGAGCGTAGCTTCGCGACACCGAGTGGGCCACGTTGGAGCATCCCCGCATTCCCCGAGGCTGCAGGCTTGGAACCTGCCTCGGTCTCGGCGAATAGACGTCTAGAATCCCTTCTGGACGAGTTAGTATCCCCCTCACAGGACGGACAGTTAGGACGAACGAACCTGACGCAACATTATATCGACGTGCAAGGGCACCCCCCGATCCGACAGAAGCCCCGTACAATCTCCCCGTACCTCCTCCGAATAGCCCAAGCCGAAGTCGATAAGATGGTCCAAGAGGGAGTGATTGAGAGGACGAAGAGCTCTTGGCTGAGTAACCCGGTGATCGTCCCGAAGCCAGGCGGAAAGCATCGTTTCTGCATTGACTATCGCGACGTGAACCGGGTAACACTGAAGGACGCCTACCCTCTTCCCAATATGGATCGGATCTTGGATGGCCTTCGGCTAGCCCGGTTCATCTCGAAGTTGGATCTGAGCCAGGCTTATTTCCAGATCCCTGTAGCCCCCCAAAGTCGTCCTGTCACCGCCTTCGCCGTTCCTGGCCGAGGACTTTTCCAGTTCAGGAGAATGCCGTTCGGGCTGACGAACGCACCAGCGACGTTTCAGCGGCTGATGGATCAGCTCATCGATCCGGCATGGGAGCCCCATGTCTTTGCGTATCTCGATGACGTGATCATCGCCACCGACACCGAAGCGGAGCACTTCGAGTATTTGAGGATCGTCCTGGAAGTCTTCCGAGCCGCTGGGCTCACCATCAACCGGGAGAAGAGCGAATTCTTCTGCCCGGAAGTAACGTATCTAGGATACGCCATCGGCCGGGACGGATTGAAGGCAGATCCAGAAAAAGTTGCCCCTATCCTAGCATACCCTCCACCCCGGACCCTTCGGCAATTACGCCGTTTCCTGGGAATGGTAGGGTGGTATGCCCGATTTTTACCCACCCTTTCGCGGGATAAAATTCCCCTGACCGAGCTCCTGAAAAAGGATGTTCCCTGGAACTGGGGGACCGAACAGCAGGAAGCCTTCGAGTCTCTCCGCGAAGCCCTAAGTCAGACCCCTATCCTAGCCCGCCCCGATTTCACCCGCCCTTTCGTCCTCCAGACAGACGCCAGCGACTCGGCCGTGGGAGCCGTCCTGACGCAGGAATTCGACGGTGAAGAGCACCCGATCGCGTTTGCCAGCAGGGTGCTGAGTAACGCAGAACGCAAATACACCGTCACTGAGAAGGAGTGCTTGGCGGTAATCTGGGCAGTGAGGAAGTTTCGACCGTACATCGAAGGCACTCACGTGACTGTCATCACCGACCACAGCAGTCTCCAGTGGCTACGGAATCTGAAGGACCCTTCGGGACGATTAGCCCGGTGGGCACTCTCGATGCAAGCATGGGACCTGACGATCGTCCACAGGAAAGGAACCCTTCATGTTGTCCCTGATGCCCTATCCCGCATGTACGAGGACCCCGACGCGGCCTTAGCCGCGCTCGGAGAAAGTACCGACCCCTGGTACCTGGACAAGGTACAAAACGTCCGTGAATTCCCATGGAAATACCCAAGCTGGAAACTTGAGGACAACAAACTGTACTACCATCGACCGCATTCGATCATCGATCCGACGATTGTGGACTTGGATGCCTGGAAGCTTGTCTTGCCGGCCGAGACTAGGCCGCGAGCAATGGAGGATGCCCATCAAGGACCCCAGGCTGGCCACCTGGGTACTGATAAGACGTATCAACGGGTCATCCAGGATTTCTTCTGGCCAGGCATATTCCAAGATGTAGCACGATACGTGGCGCGCTGCCCCGTATGCCAACTCCACAAGGTTTCGCAGTTACCCCCGTCCGGCCTGATGCGAGAGCGCACCACGGAAGGTCCATGGTGCGTAGTCGCTGCCGACGTGATGGGTCCGTTTCCCCCCAGCAAAGCTAAGAACCGTTACGTCGTTGTCTTCCAGGATGTCTTCACGAAGTTCGTGGAGGCTAAGGCGCTCGGTAGTGCTACCGGCGCTACAATAATGAAGGCATTCGAGACTCTGGTGGTCAACCGGTACGGTTGCCCACAGTACTTCCTGACCGACAACGGGACGGAATTTGTCAACACGCACGTAACGCGGTATTTGGACGAGCTTGGAATTCACCAGACAACGGTGCCGCCTTACCACGCGCAGGCGAACCCGGTTGAGCGAGTCAACCGGACTCTAAAGACGATGATAACATCGTACGTGGGAATGGATCACCGAGACTGGGACGCCCACCTACCGGAGTTATGCTTCGCGATGAACACGGCCGTGCAGTCCTCAACCCAGATGACCCCCGCATTTTTAAATTTTGGCCGAAACCCCCGCCCAGCCAAAAGCCTCCGAGACGAAGCCCCTGAACCCCCCAAATTAACCCCCGGAGACCCGGAAGCATGGTCCAATCGGATGCAGCGGTTACCTCTGCTGCACGACTGGGTTCGGAAGAACCTAGAGGCCGCCGCGAAAAGGCAGGCCAAATACTACAACAAAAGCCGAAAAGATACGAGGTATCAGGTGGGAGATGTAGTTCTGCGGAAGAACCGAGTTCTGTCGTCAGGAGCGCAGAACTTCGCCGCCAAACTGGCGCCGCGGTATAGCGGCCCCTTTCGTATCCTGGCGGTGCACTCCCCTGTAGTATATGAACTCGAGGATCCGACGAGTCGTCGCAACCCTCGGGTTCACATAAAGGATCTGAAGCCCTTCCGGAACCAACAAGAAGTCCCAACCTCAGAAGAAGACGCAGTCCCTGACCCAGCGATCGCCGGCCCGAGCAGGCCGCAATCACCAGATACAAAAGCCCCGAGCCCAAAACGGCGTCGCCGTAGCGGGCTACGAGCCCAACGCTCGAAGCCGGTGGAGCTCTCCGACGCCCACCTCTTCGACCTGATCTCCCGGTTAGAACGACAAGAACGGTACGATCAGGAACAGACTCGCGCTTATTAATGCTCGCTTTGCTTTGAGTGCTAACTTGGGTTTTGCGAGATGCAAATCCTATCCTGATGCCCCAAATTCCCCCTTCCCCTACCGATGTCCCACACTCAAAATCCTATCCTGATGCCCCAAATCCTACCCCCACCCACTGCTGTCCCAAACACGATATCCTACATCCTAGGGCCTGGCCCTGGAACAGCTTCACGAACGGCCAAGGAAGCCGCGACTAAGAAGAATCCAGCGACCAGCGAGACAACGTAGTCATCTAGAGATTAGCTACGGTGAAGGGCCAAGGAAGCCTCGCCGGAAGTCCCAGCGAGCATCGAGATACTCATCCGATGGTGGAGCGACAGAACGACTGACGACAGTACCTGAGTTTGCGACGAACGACTACCAGTAGGGCAAAGTCATCGCAAAGACTTAATAAATTAAGGTAACCAGTCTGTGATTTAATTCTAAAAGATGTGTCACTTCCGTATTATGGAAAACTCTAGCCAGCGGATATTATGGATAAATGCCGCCAGCCTAGTACTCAAGTACACCTTCCGTTAAATACCCATCCCGACCTCCTCCCCTGAAGTAAAGAAAGCATAACTGAATAACCGCTCTTGCAGGAAAAGAGGGGAGTACTCCAGTTTAAGCAGGGGGGAGTTGTGACGTTGCGTCACAAAGGAGTTAGAGAAAGAGCCCGCGTGACCACGCTCGGGCTCAGTCTCCGCCACGCACCTTTATAGAGAAAAATTTACATGTTAATATTAAGGTATTTTTAAGGTATTCTTTTATTATATCGAAGCCGCGACACCATCCTCCCCGTCCTTCCCGCACCCCCCTTATCACGATCACGACGCGACCACGCGGACGTTCGACTGGAGCCACGTCGGCCCGGCCGTCGACTCGGAGAGCCATCAACGCCATCTCCCAACGACGTGGACGGTGGACTGACCGTCTGAGGGCCTCCTGCCGCCATCTCCCGAGTCTCCGGCCTACCGCGCGTCAGGAGAGACTGCAGCTCTCGCGCGGTATGGCTGGCGAGCGCTGTACCGACTAGGGCGCTCGTCGACTCGGGAGAGAGAGAAGAATCACGGCGAGGATCGAGCGACAGGGCGAGCCACGTGGCTCGCGATCCGAAAATCGATAGGAGGTCCGTCATCTGTTACGGGATTGGGCGAGACGAGGAAGCCGGCCGGCGTGGACCGCCACTTAGTCCCGGAGCGTGGTCACGCATAGTCGACGAGAAAAGCGCAAGGCGAAACGAGCGAAAGGATTAAGAGAGAGAGAGAGCGAGATCGAAAAGCCGAGGAACCTTCGAGTCCTGTGGAAAGATCTTCCCAGCGAGACTGTAAGTTCGCCTCTTTCTTTTCTTTTTGCGAGAGCGGCTAATAGAAGCCGATAGAGCCAGTTCGGAAAAATTTGGTCGCACGGGCGACCGTTAACAATTCGTTCCTTCCCCTCTCCCCTGGCAGTCCTGATCGTCGTCCCTTACCGTGCGCGTCGCCTAAATAACGTGTAAAGTAGATTTACGAACGAAAAATCCGTGCGAGTGATTCGGGTTCTTACCCGAATATTAGAGTAACAAATAGCGAATAAAGTGTAAAAAGGTGCTCGTGGCGGATCCCCGTCGTCCCTCGTGAGAATTCCCCTCGCGCGCGCGTAGCCGCGGCCAGCCTCGTGTAGCACGGCCGTCGGCCGGCTCGGGTGACATAGCCCGTGAGAATAAATCGCGGCGCGATAAAATCGCGCAATTCGTATGTCGAGATTTTGGTTTTGAGTAAGATTATTGGAAAATTAAGTTTAAAATAGTCGTGGTCCAAGAAGTGGCCATTGTGTTCGAGAACCCCGTCCGTCCCCAGATACCCCGAGACGTCCCCATTTGAATTTGTATCGAGTCTCTTGCTTGCCGGCCGAAGGCCGTGTTTGTTTTGGTTTTTTTTGAGTCTGAAAACTTTGCGTACGCGTAAGCGCGTTGCCCGAGAAAGGCTGGCGCCCAACTTACCACAATTAGAAATTGAGAGAGAATATTAAACGGGTCGAGAAATAGCGTTTGGGACTTCGCGTGTCCAGTAACCCGTCAAATAATTCGAGTCATTATTCTTATTATTGCGAAACATTTTTACTATCTTGATTTTTGTAATTTATCACTTAGAGTCTTTTTTTTTTGTATCGAGCCTATTTTTTTTGTGCATTCATTAAATTATATTTGAATTTTTTTCTTTGTAAAACCAGTGCTCATTTCCCCTTCCCCCTTCCTCCGCCTACGTTAACACGCGATACCCGTCATAAAATTGGCGCCCAACGTGGGGCCCACGGCCGAATCAAGGATATACCGAACCAGAATTGTTCTTGATTGCCGTGGAAAAAGAATCCCCTCTCTGAGATAAGAGTCTCACTGAGCTAGCCCCTCCCTTACCCTTCCCCCTTCCGACCCTCAGACAATCCCCGCGTCTGTCGTAGTTCCCGTTGCGTTGAGATATTAGTTTGGGCAAAAATTCCGAGTCGACCCTCCAGAGCCGGATCGACTCTGGCAGGGGGGTTTGTAACGTTGCGTTACGATATAGAGACTATCCGAGAAAGGTGAGGTAAGCGGGCTGGCGTAGCTCAGTTGGTCAGAGCAGTCGACCGGCAATCGAAAGGTCCCGGGTTCGAATCCCGGCCCAGAAGCGCACCGCATTTTTTTCGGATAGTTTTCCTGAGTTTTTTTCGAGGGATTACAGTATGTATATGTTTATTTATAGAAAATCAATCTATTTAATATAGTCCAATAACTACATATTTTATTTGATTCTAATAAATCTGTGATTCGGTTTCATCAGTTTAACATTTTCATCTGTTCAAAAAAACAATTTAGTCAAGTTCACTGAATGGATCTAGTTATTTTTTTTTAATTTACCTTAAATAAAATATTTGTAGAGTTAAGCATTTTTCTATTTGATTGAACTAATGGTCCATCTTTATTGTAACACTCATATCAAAGGGGCAGGGGGTAGTGAAGGTGGAGAGAGAGGAATTATATATATATATATATATATATATATATATATATATATATATAAAATAGGCGGGGGGTAGTGAATTCCTCTCTCTCCACCTTCACTGCCCCCCGCCCCCTTGATACGAGTGTTGCAATAAAGATGGACCATTAGTTCAATCAAATAGAAAAATGCTTAACTCTACAAATATTCTATTTAAGGTAAATTAAAAAAATAACTAGATCCATTCAGTGAACTTGACTAAATTGTTTTTTTGAACAGATGAAAATGTTACACTGATGAAACCGAATCACAGATTTATTAGGATCAAATAAAATATGTAGTTATTGGACGGTATTAAATAGATTGATTTTCTATAAATAAACATTTTTAAAATCAATCATTTTAATAATGGAATGCAATAGGAAAAAATTGGTTCTATGAAAAATCTAGTTAATACAAATTTAAAAAAAATCAAATAGTCGCTGTTAGTTAATATCATAATATTTAGCGGGAAAAAATAAAAATATGCTTCATACATACACGTGGAAATATTTTTTTAATTTTCGACGTGCTAAAAATGAAAACAAGGAAAAATCAAACATCTTATTTGAAATCGACGGTAATCGGCCGTCGCCATTTATCAACTCATTATTGAATAAACAAAAAAAACAAAACGAACAAAAACAAAAAGAAAAAATCGAATGAGGTTGAATTCTAAACCGACAATTTCAATCCTTCAGAACATGAAATAGACTATAATTAACACCCTATCGTTCCATATAGAAATCAACATTATATGTTATTTAGATATACACTGCCAGCTAAAAGTTTTCGGACACTCCACATAATCGCAAAACTTTTGATCGCTGGATAATTGCCAAATAATGTTAGAGTAATATAATTCATTTCATTTATTATTTCACGAAGATACTATAAAGATCTATATGATTAAGTAATTTCACAGAGCTTTATAGTATCTTCGTAAAATAATTATTATTCTACCATAAGTTTGCAATGATCCAAAGTGATATTAAGTTTTGCAGTTATCTGAAGTGTCCGAATACTTTTGACTGGTAGTGTATATTCGAATATATTAACGCAACCACATATTTCGAGTATTATATATATATATATATATATATATATATATATATATATATATATATATATATATATATAAAGTATTATATAATATATACCGTCGCTTAAATGTTTGGATACACCAGTCGATATTTCTTGCTGCACTAAAAGTCACATAGCTTCGTAAAAAAAAGATAACCAAATTTACCGAACGGCGTTTTGACGGGAATAAATTCAGCTGTATGTTGCTTTTCTGAAATATTTTTTTATCATTTTCTTTTCGACCCGGTACGCACTTTTATGCGTGACTGATTTTCGGCTTTTTTTCGACCATCAAGAATTGAACGCATGACTTATGGAAAAAAAATTGTTACGTTTATCCATGATGAACTTAAACGGGGTAGCAGGAACTTCATTTGCGTTTTTTATAAAGTTTTGTACGATTTTTTTCGCAATGTTATTTCATTTTTTGCTAAAAAGACTAATTCTAGATAATGCAATGTAACTCAAGAACTAGAGGGCTTAAGAAGAAATGTCAAGAACGAAAAACGTCGCGTAAGCTTATACTGGATAGACTGGCATTTTTTAAAGAATTTTCCTGTGAGATTTTTTCTCACAGGAAAATGCCTATTAATCCGATAGAATTGGAGTAAGACTGTATACACAAGCATTCTTTTATCAATTGCCTATAAAATAATAATAAATCGATATTGAGCAAATTTGATTGTTTTCGCATATTAATATTGGACTATTAATTTGATAAGGGGACGATGTATTTTTATTAATTTCGTATTATTTTCGTCATCGAACGGGTTACCGATCAGGTCACAATGGAATGATGATGGAGGAGATATCGAATTTGGGCCGAAAGCAGGTTAGGTGGGGTCGAGGCAACAGTTTGAGATTGAAAGCAGGTTAAGGAGGCCTGTGCTCTGCACGTTTCACCGAAACTGGGGGTCGAGAGAAGGTTTGGGAGGTCTAGCAGAGGCTACCTTGGGCCAAGAGGAGGTCTCTTCATGGCACTGAACTCGACACATGAGGTTTCGTAGGTTCAACGGAGGCTGGCGGCTTATGTATTACAAAAGAAATGGGTCCTGCGAGGGTTCAGAGGAGGCTAAAAATTTCGACTCGGGAAGTCACTGTTTAAATGGATTTTTGGCGTTTCGCAATAGCTTTGTATCATATAATAGTGATTTATATCATATTATATGATACGACCTGCTAAATCAATAGTAATGTGTGTCCTACGAGAACAGAAGATGAACTACAAGAAGTGTTGAACTGATATCCTATTTTTGCAATGCAACAAACATACTATGTAACAGTTTGTGAGACATGCGTAGTTCTTAAAGCTATTAAGCTGCGGTGGCTCGAACTACAAACGATTTACGTCTTCGCCATAAGTAAACTTTACTATAATTTTTTTCGAATAGTCACTTTTCATAAGGTCGTCTAACAAATTATACTCGAAATACGTTTATGTTAACCATATGAATTGTACAAACTTGAAAAGAATAGAAGTTTGACTGAACAAAACTTAACGTACAGTATACACTATAGTATTGGTACGCCGATTTTGTTTCAGCACTGAATTAACCATTTCCATATTGGCAAGCCCTTTACTATGGTGAATAATCATTTCAAGGATAATAGATCGTCAAACACGCGACCCAAAGCGCATGTTTAGGTGTACTTTTCGCAGTCCTGTTAAGGGCATGTACAAGGTCAACATAACCTCACAAATTTTCCAACCCAATTTTCTCATAGATGGTTAATTTTTTTAGGAAAAAGCATTAGGCTCTGGAGAATTTCCTGACGCAGAGCTTGATGATTTCCTTTTGTCCTAAATATTATTCATCTCTGAGAAATCTCTGTTCCTAAATTTCAGCTATCTCTCTCGCACTCATATGTCACGTGGTAGATCTTCTGATTCGCCTTAAGGGGTCTTCTCACTTTAGACGCTGAAAAAGGCTATTTTCATAAATTTTGTTGATAAGTTTATATTATAGATATTGATATAAAAATTGTTACACTTAATAAATACACTTTCGAAATACATTTTTTTTAATTATTTATTTATTAACGCCACTATTTATAGACGAAAATGGTAGGTAAAAAATGTCCTAAAAAATGGTATGTGCAAAAATAACAATATGGCGGTGATTTTTCGAAAAAAAAAAAACGTTTTTTTCACCGTTTTTGGCAAAAAAAAGCAAATATCAAAATTTAAAAAAATCTTGATTCACGCTACAGCTATAGTTGTAAAGAGTATGTGGTTAAAATTTCATAAGGATCGGTTCAGTAGTTTCGAAAATTTCATCAACAAACCGTCGAAAAACGTTGTTTCGAGAAATACGCGTTTAAAGTTTGTTTGCTTTACATAAATACTTTTTTATAATTTTTTCCAAAGTGTATTTCGAAAGCGTATTTATTGTGTGTAACAACTTTTATATCAATATCTATAATATAAACCTATCAAAAAAATTCATGAAAATAGCCTTTTTTAGCGTCTAAAGTGAGAAGACCCCTTAACCATATTATAATTGCGGTGTCAATAAACTATAACGAATTTCAGTATCCCATCTTTTACCATGGGCGTTTGTTGTAAATACCATGGACTTTTCTATCAGCGTACGCATAGAATTTAAATATAAATTGTTAGGAATCACACAGTATTTTTCGCTGTCGTTCTTGAGAAAAAATAATCGGAGAAAATTGTTTAAAAAATCGGGTTTTCAGATAATCAAAATGGTCGTTTTCGGCAAGTCGATGCTAAAGATTCGTCGCTCCCTGGGCCCGGATTCAAACAATGGCGAAATGACGCTAACCGCATACACACATGCACATAGTCGTGTGCCAGCTATCCTGCGGTTTCCTCTGTCGCGTGATAAGAACCCGTCTACGGAAAGCCGCAGCCTGTAACGTCCCTGCTATACCCCAACACTGAAACCTCCACACACAGTATTTTTTTCAAACTTTTTTCCGACCGACAATATCACGCTAATAGCACGAAAAAATAAACCAGTTTATACGTACTTTTATCAAAGTCTCGTAACATCAGTTTTCGTAACTGTGGACAAATTTCACGTAAAATAGTAACGTAGCCACGATGACACGTAATTTCAGAAACACGAGCAGAGTCGTGTACAAAAATTGCACTGGCCTTTCTGTTTGGTCGCAGCAGTTGAAACGATTATTTTTCATTGCTTTCTCTTTGGAAATATGAGATTAAAATTGAGGGGAAAATTTTGCCGGGTGAAAAAAGATGCGGAATGTACTTCTACACAGATATTTAAGGGGTTACCCCCACTTGCGATTTTGAAAAAATCGATTTTTTTTATTGCATTTTTTTGAAGTATAAGTATCCGGGCCCATACTTCTGTATGGGCCCGGAATAGATGACTCTATGTAAGTTTACAAAAAAAAATGTTTTCTTCGTGTAAACTGAAATTGAAACTTTAAACGCGTTTTTCTCAAAATGGCATTTCTGAAGTCAGTGACCAAGATTACTCGAACACTAATGAACCGATCTTCTTGAAATTTTGCAGGCTTATTTAATACATAAAAATGTAGTCGTTAATCGTTCGATTTTTTTTTTCGAAAAAAAATGGCCGTTTTATAGCCAAAAAACGGCCGTTTTTTTTCGTTAAAATCGAACCATTAACTTTGACTGTCCGCCATTTTGTGAAAAATGAATATTTTTTAAAATCCTTCGATTAAAGACTAGTTTATACTTATATTTGACTAAATCCATCCGCATTTTTTTTTCAGATGATCCACTTCGCCGCAATGTTGGTCACCGCAAACCGTGTATATAAAAACATTATTTCATTGACGGCCATTTGCCACTAAACAATGTAATATTTTTCAATAAAAAAATTACTGAAAGTTTTTCAAGATGTGTTCTTTAAGATGGTATATTGATCGATTAAAAAAGTTTTGTAGTTTTCTTTAAAAAAATTCATGAAAAAGGCCTTTCTTTGCGCTACAAGTGGGGGTAACGCCTTAAAAAAATTATATTTTCACCTGATAAATATTTATTCGAGAGAAAGAAAAATTCATCATTATTTATGTCGTTATCGCCGACGATCTTTCCTTCCGAAGCGCATTTCCCTGAGAAGCAGAGAAGAGATACGAATCACGTTCGCGGGTGAGAAAAGAGCGAAAGTTTATGCATCTTGTGAGCAGCGCGAACATACCGACGTGCAGTTGATTTCAAAGCGAAAAAAATGTGCGCGCGTATTGCTCGACACTGACGTCGGCGAGGAATTATAATGAGAAGTGCAGCGACCGATGACAACGGCCACGTCGAGGCCACGACAAAGTAGAAGAGGACAAGTGGAACTCTAGTCTTGTCCGTCACCACGTGTCCTCGATCTTCTTTCGTTGACGTAAAAGAAGTCGAGAATATTACTCTAGAATTTTCGACCGCGTCGGATGAAGTTTCATGCTGAAAAACGTAAATGTATACATACAAAAGAACATGTCCTTACTGGTTCATCAACGCCGAACCAAAACCACTGAAGCTAATTACATGAAATTTGGACAGTCGGTTGCGCTTGTGACGTAAGCACCCCTTAAGAAGGGAATTTTCGAAATCCACCCCCTAAGGGGAGAAAAGGGGTGGCAAAGTTAGTATGGCAATTTAAAAAATCTGTTCGGATTTATCTGACATTTGGTATTCGTGCTTCTTCACACAATTAAGGGGAGGTACCGGAGTTAACAGCGAGAAAAACAGGTAAACGTCGGGAATTTTCATCTCAAAAACTAATGTTTCGATTGGATCCGGGTTTTTTTATTGGGAAATATGTACATTGAGGTACGTTTCGGAATTTTTTAAAATAAATTCGTTGGTTGGAAGCGATTCAAACGCGATTATCTCGAAACATAGTTTTCGAAGTCACTGCCAGATGTATCTCGAAAACGGCTTGTTCGATTTTGTCCAAATTTAGATACAATATTCTTCGATAGTTTTTCTCGTTCGCCACGTACGATTTTTTTGAAATTTTCATTTTTGACGGAATTGCGACCGTTTTAATTCAACATACGTTTTTCTTTCTCAATTTCCGACGATTTTGGATTGCATACACATTGCATAAAAAAGCAATGGTTCAATCAAATGAAAAACCCCTACGTGACGAACGAGAAAAACTATCGAAGAATATTCTATCCAAATTTGGACAAAATCGGACAAGCCGTTTTCAAGATACATCTGGCACCGACTTTGAAAACTATGTTTCGAGATAATCGCGTTCGAATCGCTGCCAGTCAACGAATTCATTTCTAAAAAATCCTAAACATACCTCAATGTACACATTTTCCAATTTAAAAAAACCGGATCCAATCGAAACATTGGTTTTTGAGATAAAAAATTCCCGAGGTTTACCTGTTTTTTTCGCCGTTTACTCAGGTACCTCCTCTTAATGAACCATTTCAGGAGCACATTCCATTAAGGAGCATTCAACACAAGTCTACGCGAGCGAAGCCGCGTGAGGACAACTTGTTCGCTAATATTTATCAATTAGCTCTCAATACGCAAGAATTCTCAAGGACGTGGGTTTCACAAATGAACAAAAAGTGCTGTTGAAGTAGACATTTTCTTGTACGATGTGTTCGAAAAATATCCGGAGCACATGCATCAATCCGTATGCCAATTTCCCTCCCACCGGACTTACGAAGCGAGCTTCCGGTTCTGCTCCCCTTCGGCCCCCTCCGTCTTCCTCTTTCGAGCCACTGTGCGATCCGATGATCGAGGGATCGTAACTCGCACGTAACTTTCTCTCTCTCTCTCTCTCTCTCTCTCTCTCTCTCTCTCTCTCTCTCTCTCTCTCTCTCATCTCTCTCTCTCTCTCTCTCTCTCTCCTCTCTCTCTCACTCTCTCTCTCCTCTCTCTCTCTCTCTCTCTCCTCTCTCTCTCTCTCTCTCTCTCTCTCTCTCTCTCTCTCTCTCTCTCTCTCTCTCTCTCTCTCTCTCTCTCTCTCTCTCTCTCTCTCTCTCTCTCTCTCTCTCTCTCCCCCTCTATCCCCCTATTTCTATCTTAAAACCACGTCACACAAGGCTCGTAAGGATCGCCGTTTCCGGTTTGTGTGAATTATGACAATCGCATTCAGTATGCCAAGCACGTTGACAGCTTCACGCGTGTCGTGTTCCCGCGCGCAAATCTAATCGCAAGCATGATAAAGTAAAGCGATTGTTTTCTTATTCGCTCCAAACGAGAACAGAAAACGTGCATTTTTGATAAAGCGTGTCACTAGATAATGACAAAGGAAAGAGTATGCAGAGTGGAAGATAAGTTAAGGTAGATGTAAGAGAAAAAATAGCATTTCGTAAAAATGTTAAACAAGTTGTGCGAATAAAATTCGATTTGATTGGTAAAGCGTGTCACCAAAAATAACACAACGTGCTTGTATTTGCACCAGACGGAAAATAATTACGTACGTACCGTTCTCATTGTGTATTCTCTCATTCAAACGCTCTCATTGACAATTTGTTCATCAACTTGCTCCACTAGTTGATTCGCGATATTATCACGAGCCTGTATCCTCCGTTTACTTTATCGTACACGATCCACTGGGATCGTGTAGACTTAAGAAATATGACACTGATCGGAAAAATGACCAAACTTTTATCCGAAATATGTACTATACGCGGTAGTTTTTATGCAGTCTTGATGGCTGCAAAAAATAAGAATTTTTCCGCGGCTTACGATGATTAGCGTTACGAATGTCAGCCACGACTGAGAACTTGTGGGATACTAACGCGGGAGCCGTACGCGAGCGCGAGTGAGAGGGAGGGAGAGAGAGAGAGAGAGAGAGAGAGAGCGAGAGAGAGAGAGAGAGAGAGAGAGAGTCGGAGAACTTTTCGTTGTATAGGCTGCCCCCTTTTGTCAGCTGATACATCCCACTCTTTTACCATCGAATAAATGTCTTTCCCCACCTAAAGCACGTAATAACTGCCCCTCCTCCCTTGTCCCTTCCCCTGGCCCTTATGTTCCTTCGATAGAAAGGATCTAGGACGCGTTTCGCCCATGAAGAGATATCTGCTTCATAGCCAGTGGCAACCGAAACGGCATCAGCTTCTGATTCATCCTCGATAGACTCTATCCTATTTCCAGATATCGTACCTGCAAACGCCTTTGTCCTGCCAATCGATACGTACAACGTATACGATGAATTGTTATCGCATTTTCCAACGATAATCTCGTACCGTACCAAAGGGTGTCTCAAAATAACCGGACATTTTGATTTATTAATAAAACGTATTATTTGTTTGAAAAGTACGAATATTTTTATTTTAATGTTAGGTACAAACATGGAGGTTAACGTAAAACGGGGTTTAATCGGCATTAAGGGTAACCTTGATGAGAAAATACGGTTTAAATGTGTGCGCATTTAAATTTGTCGTTCAAATTTATTATAATGATGCTCAGGTTGATTTTGATCTCAATGATAATTATAAGATTGATTAAGAAATCATTACAGTGTAACGGGTCGAGAAAAAGCTGATTTGCGCGATTTTTTTTATGGTTGAAATACGCTAATCAGTCTGATTTTTTTTAAATGTCAAATCAAAGCACTCGTGAAGAACAGGAACTAATTTTTTTAACGTTCATTTTTATTTTTTTTTCACATTTTTTTAACGGTTGAACATGGCATCGAAAAAAGGCGTCCTCATGGTGTACACCCCGAGCAGAAATTTGTTCAGGGTGAAATCCGGACCGGATCAGGCTGCCACAATAGCAAATCCGGGCCGGGTCAGGCAAATTTAGTCCGGCCCTGATCAGGGATGTAACGCTTTTGCAAATTCAGGTCCGGATCAGGCACCTTATCAGGCTCTGATCAGGCGCTTCATCAGGCCCGGATCAAGCAACTTATCTTGTTGCGGATTACGAAATCTATGTATACTTATCCATGCGAGTCGGCAACGTTCAACATGTGGCAAGTAAAAAAACGGAAACAATTAAAACATGCTCATTGGTATCTGTCGATCGGAAAATGGTGTGTTTGGATACGAGCAACAACGACACGGAAGAAAAGATCTGGGTGATGTCTCTTCTCCACTGATAACAGAAAAAAATTCGAGGTTCGTTTCGCATTAAATATATTACAAAATATAAAATTTAAGAGAATAAAAATACGTATATATTTAAAAAATGCATTTCTAGACTGACTGTATGGTTGTGCATTACAATCAATCGTAAAAAATTGATTAAATTGTTTTTCAAACTAATAGTAATCTCTATTTTATTATTTTATTGCCAATATTTTAGCTTGTCCGGCGCGAATCGGGGGTGCCTGGTCAGGGCGCCTTATTAATGCCTGATAAGGCTCCTATCCGGCGCAAATCAGGCGTGCCTGATCAGGGCGCCTTATTAATGGCTGATAAGGCTCCTATCCGGCGCAAATCAGGCGCAAATCAGGCGTGCCTGATCAGGGCGCCTTATTAATGGCTGATAAGGCTCCTATCCGGCGCAAATCAGGCGTGCCTGATCAGGGCGTTTTATTGATCCCATTCTCAGGCCCCTGCCTGGCTCAAAGGAGGCGTGCCTGATCAGGGCGCCTTATTGATCCCTGATCCGGCCCTGATGGATCCTCAGGCCGCCTGATTAGATTTCTGCTCGGGACGGTCGTGGCCGTAACTATTATCTGAAACAAAAATTTGTAAAAAGATTATTGATCAGTATGAATGCCGCTATATTGCTATGGAGTGTTTTTTTTAAATAAAAACGGATAAAATGGCGGCGGTTTGAAAAAAAGTATCGAATTTAGCCTATTTTTTCGATAGTTTTTCGTTAAAAAAATATGTAAATTTCGAAAAAAAGCTTCGATAGCAAGATAAATAATGGCGTGAAAAATGTTGCGTCAAAATTTGAGACGGATAGCTTGAAAACTCGTCCCTTGAGAGTGCACACCGTTTTGAAAAACCGACATTACGAGATAAACGCGTTTAAAGTTCCGAGTGCGGAATTTTTATATGAATTGTCTACTTACGATCAATCGACGATGCCAAGTCCATTTTTATAACCGTCAATACTATCGAATAATGCAAAAAAAAATCATTTTTTTGAAAAATGTACACTGTAATGATGCCTTAAACGCCTCTAATAGTACCCCAGGTACCTGATATTTTTATACAAAATGTTTCCTTGATAAAGATGATAATTTGAATGTAAAAAAATTGCTGTTCTTCATTTAATTCCATGTACAATGCATAAAATAATAATTCTTTTTATCAAAATGATGTCAAAATAACCCTTTAGGTAACACTTTAGAAAAATAGTAAGTTACGAAACTTTGACACTCAACACTCTTAAGAAACATCTAGAGTAACACTTTAAAAAATAATATATAAAATTTGGGGGGGGGGGGAGCTGGACCATATACATTTGATAGCCAAAGGACACATTATTCTATTGGAACCAAAAAAGCTAGAATTTAAGATGTTAAAAAAAAGGTACCTACAAAAAACTTCCAAAACCTGTTCAAAGTGGCCCCATTTTACGGTATGTGTAGAACACAATAACCGATAAACGATTTTATTAATTTACGTAGCCACTAAATTGAAAATACGCCTCATCGCCGAAAATGATTGTCTTCGAAAAATCACCGTCGATTTGTTGTGCTCCAACATCCAATTGGCGATTGTACGGCGCTGCGCATGTTCTGCTCGCTGCAGTTCTTGTGTCAATTGGATATTGTAAGCATGCATACGCAGATCTTTCGTCAAAATTCGCTGCACAAAGCATCTTGAAATGTTCAATCGCTGAGCACGATGGCGTACTCGAGGTGGAAGGACTTTCGTCACCACTCGCACTCACTGCGGCTCACCATTTTTGTAGTGAATTTTCGCAATTTCCATGCGTTGCTCGATCGTGCAATTCTCCATGACTAAACTTCAATACTTCCAGCCAGCCGTCAAAGATTACTACTCTATGTTCGCCACAAAAAAAATGTCGCGCAATTTAAAACGTCAGGTCATTTTGAGACACCCTTTATTTCCCAATTGCGTTATTTTGTCAGTGAAATTGTTTGATCCAGTAATACCGTAATGAAGGCAGGTCCATCAAACGTTTCCGATGATAAGAGCAATTAGATCGTATCTCACGAGATGATACCCTTGATAAATGATACTCTTGTGGCGTCCGATCAAAGACCCTCGCGATCATGAGCCTCGTTGTAATTAATCTCGAACGGATGAGTCAACATCGCGCACGTGCAAAACTGAATGACTTTCACGTTTTCACAAACACGCCCCTTTGAGCCGCACTGCTAGTGATACTGTTTTTCATGATGTTGAATAGAACGCATTCTGCGCTAGACGTTGAGCACCTCTCTAGCGGGTTTTAATTAAAGGCAAATTTTCGATTGAATTTCAATGGTATGGAAGGCGACAATGAGATGTGTCTCGATCGTACAATGCTCCTATTCATAGTACTCGGTTGCAGTCAACAAACGAGCAAGCGAATGATCAATGAATGTCGTTCAAATGGAGAATGAGCAGAAGTGAAAAATCAGAAGGAGCGTGGATATACGTTTATTCGATTTTTCGCTGGACACTTCTGTTAGCGGATAATGAGGTCACTAATTTACCGAGCAATGGTAAATGGATGATACGGATTTATGGTGACATTGCTGAAGCTTCAACTGTCGGCATGGAAGAGTGAAGTGCGTAGGTAGGTCCTAACTACTCGATAGCTAACCTGATAGCTGCCACTTATCGGAAATACCTTCATGGCATCTGTAGGATACGTTCTCGGTAGTGGATGACAGACTTACCAGCCGTCGATATATTTAGTCAACGTTACCGGCAGTTGGTCACTTACCAACGGCCGATAACGTTGAGTACAATATAGTCGTCGATATACTTAGTCAACGTTACTGGAAGTTGGTTACTTACCAACGGCCGACAACGTTTGTCACAATATCGACGGTTGGTAATGGTTCGTCACCCATCACTTAGAATCCGTTATACGAATGTCATATAGATATTTTGCCGATAGGTGGCAGCTACAGCAAATAAGTCCTGGTTTTTAATGCACTGGCCAGATGGGACGATAGCCCTAAGACCCTCTTGTTTTATTAGTAAAAAAAAATAAAAACAGTAAAGTTTTTAATGCAGGACGTCGATGTTGAGGGGCAGCACCACGTCCAGCGGAGCGTTATTTCAAGATTATTCTTCTCGATCCAAGATGGTCTTGGAATTTGGCCCGTCAGCTTACGTGATTAGCCAGGTCATGTGAGACCAATAGAATGAGCGTATATTGCACGTGCAAATATGTGGCAGCTGATAAAATTGAAAGGCCGTACATACAGTTGCTTTAAGGCCGATTTTAAGGCGCCTCAGTTAGACGAATTGCATCGAGTGAATTTTTACCACAATGTTCACCACTCGTTCACCAATGATTTACCTTTACGGCAGGATACTTAATAGAAATATCACCCCTATCAGATTATATAGGGTGTTTCCAAATGACCTGACATTTTAATTTATTAATAAATCGTATTATTTAGTTGAAAAGTAGGAATATTTTTGGTTTAATATAATGTACAAACATGGAGGTTATGTGTGGAACACAATATTCGATAAATGACCACCTTGTCCCTGTTTGCAAGCGTTCACTCTTTTAACGAAATGTTTAATAACATTTTGGCTCAATTGCGGACTAATTTCATTAATGGTGCCTTCAATTGCTTCCTTGAGCTCCGGAATAGTCTGAGGATCATTGGCATACACTTTTCCTTTCAGGAAACCCCAAAAAAAGAAGTCCAATGCCGTCAAATCGCACGATCCTGGTGGCCAATTCACATCGCCACGGCGCAAGATAACACGACTATGAAAATTTATCTGCAATAACTATGCAGTAACAATGCAGCAAATAATTTCTATGCGTTCCTCGATCGTGTAACTCTCCGTGACTTAAGGGAAGGGTAGGGGTGCCAGCGTGAAAAAAAAACACTTTTTTGCCATTTTTTTCATCTATATGGATAGAGTAAATTTAACGAAACCTTGTGTACATTGTTAAGTGTCATTTTAAGAACATTCCGTGAAATTTGTACGCGAAAATATCCACAAACAAGCCGGTGACAAAGCTTTTCCAAGAACGCCTTTGGAAAAACACGATTTGCGGTGTTCACTGTATCTCAGCTAGAAATTATCCGAAATCAAGTACCACTAAAATTTAGTCAAAGTATCATCAAATCCTCCCCCAACGGCCTTTGATAATTTTTTTTTTTCATTTCTAGATTTTTGGTGGTCATGTAAAGTGAAAAGTGCTATTTTTCACAAAAAATTCCGTCATTTTGGGGGTGGAAAACCGCCTCAATGTAAAAAAAATCTCAAACTAACCGTTGGGAGGAGGTATTTTATATGTCGAAAGTGTGTACCAAGTTTTAAATAAATCGGTCATGTAGTTTTCAAATGGCAGTGAACACGGACTTTGAAAAAGTGGTTTCGACAAAAACGCGGCACTGACTTGTTTGTGGATATTTTCGCGTACAAATTTTACGGAATATTCTTAAAATGGCACTTAACAATGTACAAAAGGTTTCAATAAATTTACTCTATCCATATAGATGAAAAAAGTTCGCAAAAAAGTGTTTTTTTTTCACGCTGAAACCCCTACCCTCCCCTTAACCTCAATACTTCCTGATGCCAGTTGTCAAAGATTAGTACCCTATGTTCGCCACACAAAAAATGGCGCGCAATTTAAAATGTCAGGTCGTTTTGAGACACCCTTTATTACGTTTATTTTTATGTTCCCGAGATGCTGCTCTACCAGTTTCACACTAACGAGGCCATTCATTTCGTGCTGCAACGATTTTTATAACCCAAACTCGTCCAATCAATATGTCGTCCTCTTAAGGAGCGGACGAAGTCATTCTCACCGTCGGATTTACGAATCGAGAATGCAACTCTTTTCAGTCCCATGCGTGGGAGCGTTGACACTTTTATTCCATGTTCTTTCCGTTCTCTTTACGAAACTTACCAGGGAAAATAATAGAAAATCGATCGTCGCTTGAGGCAACTCAAATTGAAGAAGAAGTTCCAATTTATGGTGCAGGAATCGCAGATCGAAGTTAAACTTGTGATTACAACGATAGAACTGCTGGTAGAACTTTAAACGCGTTTTTCTGGAAACTACGTCTTTCAAAACGGTGCAGAGAATTTCTCGACATCTAATTCATGGATTGACTTGAAATTTGGTACACTTGTTCAGTGGAATAGTAGTTTAGTCCTGACAGACATTTTTCTCCTTAACATTTTTTTCTATTAGTTATTATCAGTAATAATGTAATGGTCCCTCGAAAAATCGAAAAAGAATTCACCGTTTTTTCTTTATTGATTTAAACACGATACCAATAAAGGCTCCGTCGAGTCATAGCCAATATTGTCTGTTTTGAGAGAAAAAAAAACTTTTTTTTCAGCCAAAATCAAGCACACCGTTGAGCCCCTCACGTTCAAAGGTCCTTCACGAGATTGTTTATAACTTCTTTAATTATCAATATTTTTTAATTAAATTTGGTCCACAACCTTGCTAACCCTCACGAACTTAGATCGGGAAAAATTGAAGTTAAGTTTATTAAGTTCTGATAGTTTTAATTGCCGTTACATTTTCAGCTTTTAAAATGAATTGTTTAAATGAAGCATACCTTCGGAAAAAATGTAGTTTCACGAAAAAAATCGCCATTTTTTTCTTTTTAACATTAAGCAAACATTTTCACGCATATTTATAAGAGTATAGCTGAAACTATACTCTTTTCGATAATAAATGTCCCAAGTCTGCGCGATCGAAAAATGATATTTATTTTGGCAGCGGAAAGTGGTGTATTTTTCGGCTATCGAAAATACTATAAAATAACGTATTTAACGGGGTCCTCTAGTTTCTCGGCTGTTTTTTTACGGCTTTTTCAATAATTTTTTACGGGCAAAGCATCGAAATAATCAATCTCATTGTTTTTGCATAATCTTTATTAACATTTAAATAAGCTTTACAAATTTTTTGAAGTCAAAATATATAATAGAATAAACGTTATAGTGGCCGACAGGAAGACATCAAGTAAAAGAGGTGCTTGACGGTGACCAAGATTGCGGCTGTTCTGCTTATCTGAAATCAAAAAACCAAACGGCATTTTAATCTTCATATTTAAGACTAGCGATTGAACTAGAGTGAATTCTAAATTACAAAAATTGACTTTTTTATACACTTTTGAAAATTACATTCTATTTTTTACTCATTTTTTCTTAAGTTTTTCGCTCGTACAAAAAAAACTATCGAAGCAATGATGATAATCCTAGTTCAATCGCTGGCTTATAACATATTAAAGATGCTGTCTAAATTTGAACAAGATCGGTGCAGTAATTTCTGAAATATCGTGGTCACCGTTTCGAAAAATGGCGTTTCGAGAAAAACGCGTTTGAAAGTTCGCGCATATATGATTTATACTTGTGAATTATACTTTATATGATTTATACTTGTGAACCACTTCGAATATCGAAAAATCCTTTGGCACACATTTTCTACACATGTTGTAGATGTGATTTATAAAAAAAAATCGATTTTTTCGACCCGAGAAACTAGAGGACCCCGTTAACATCATAAAATGTATTATAGAATTTTATTATTGAAGAATTATAAAAAATACGTGAAAAAAGTACCTTAGATTGTACTTTAAAAGGAAAATTACAAAGTTTAATCACAGCATTGATCGTAGTACAAACGACAAAATTCGAAAAAAAATTGAAGGAATAAGTAATATGATTTTTAATCATATTACTTATTCCTTCAATTTTTTTATGACCCTGATTTTCTGGTCGTCACAGAAAACCCCTTAAGAGCTTAAGAGAGAATGTAGAGCCATACGCGCGTATCTGGCCGATACACGACAGTGTCATTTAGGTCATTCGAACGAAGAAAGGGCAGATTGATAAGCGTTCAACGACATCGGCTCCATACTGCGATGCAGATACAAGGTATTCCCCAAAAGCCATCGCAACTCATCGTAAATTAAGACACAACTCGCTAGTATACGAATTAAAGAGAACTATAATAGTTGTAGTATTTACTTAGCTGACTTATCCAACGCTATTACACTATCTGTTTCATAATGATATCCACAGCGTCTGACTTCGACGGTATCTCATGTATTACGAAACGCTTGTTAAGAAAATCCGTTATCGGATCACTACACTATTTCAGTTGTAAAAAAAATTGATTGCGAACGTGATCATTTTCTTTCTCGATACGCGTTTACCGGCGTAATTATTAATTAGCATTCATTCGAATTGCATTAGCAAGGCTTCCGGATGATTCGTAACTTTGACGAACGTTTCGTCAAAACGTAAAAAATGGGCAGGTGTAGTACCCGCATCGCCGAGACGAGATAAGCTTAAGCAACAAGCTAGAACAAACTATCGCCCTTTTATCCAAACGGGCAATGGTAAAAATTTCCGAGTGCGAGCGCATGAATTAAAAGGGCGTGAGACAAGTGTTTAAAAGGAAGTTGGAAGAGAACGAGACAGAGAGAAAAAGAAAAGGGCAGATAAAGCCCCCAAAAGTGATATTCTTTTCTGCAATCCTATTAACTTCAGGACACAACGACTCTGGATGTTTTTTTAAAATCTTATCGCGTTTCCCGTCCTCAATGTTGTTGAAAAGATATATAGAATAAAAATCCCCAAATCCCAGCATTTCTTAATCCTCGAAATGTCGTCCAATCATCGAACGATTTGATCTCATCGATAACCTCCGGCAGATGCGCAATTGCAAGCGATTTCTTTTTTCTTGTTCTTTAATTCGATATAGGAATATCGCGAATGATGCAAATGAGCCGGATATGACATTACTACTTTTCCACCTGCTATTTTAGTTGACCGATCTCTCTCTCTTTCGCTCTCTGTTTCCGCCGTCACTCCCGGTCTCCCGCTGGTTCATTCCCAGACAATTTTTTTTTCGTTTTATTCACGTCTTCTCATATAATCTTTGGAGCGGCATTAAGTATGAATGTTCAAACCAATTGTCGCAATACATACAGGGTGTCCTGTCATGAATGGATAATCATGCAACTGTCGATAGGTCAGATCATGTCCTACTATATGCTGAAATTTAAGTTTAGCAAAAGTCTTACGGTTTTGGAAATGAAAATCATCTGCTTTTTGTTTTTTGCATGTCATTTCTAAAAATGAACACCAGGGTGGCCCAAATTTGAGCTGTATGTTTTTTCTTTTTTCTCACCATCCAATTGTCTTCTTTAAAGAAAAAAAATTTGTCGCGCAATCTGCGAGCGGTCAAAAAATATCTAGAGGTCGCTCAAGTCTCCCAAAAGTGCAAGTTTTCATTTAAAAAGACGATTTTTCTTCGTTCACTTCTCACCTACAAATTTTACGCTTTATAGTTTTAAAATTAAATTCGCGAAAGCTCCAGCCGGCCAATGAACATTTAATGGTCGCTCAAGAGCTTTGAAATTCCAAATTGTCGCGAATTTTTGTTCTCTTCTCACTCATAAATTTAACACTTTGTAAAACTTTCAAAACAATTAATCCTTTTTTTCGTTAGGAACTGATTTTTTAAATTTACCTCATACTCCTAAGCCGATAAAACGGGGGACCTATAATTTTGTTTACGGACAAGGGCTTTGAAGAATTATTTTATGAGAACAAAGATTATAATTCTCGGGTTAGTAGTGTGAGGTAACTGAAAAATCTGTTTCTAAAGAAAAACGGTTAATTGTTTTGAAAATTTTACAAAAGCGTCAAATTTATGATTGAGATGAATAAAAAAAATTGCAAGAATTTATATATATATATAAAAGTACGCCAAGTGATAAAAAAATCCCCCTGAAAAGAATGTTGGTTATTTCACCAAATAAAAAATATCTGGTTAAGGTTAAAAACAGTAATCATAATTGGTTTTAATCCAAACAATAGATCTATTTTAATTTTTTTTCATCAACCAATTACACAAAAATAATGAAATTACTTATAAAATAAACAAGTACAATATATATATACTCGTGTGTGTGTGTATATATATATATATATATATATATATATATATATATATATATATATATATATATATGTGACTAACGTTTTGGGGTAAAAAAAACACGCGTAAATAGCCCTGATTGATCGTACGAAGAAAGCGCGCCCCGCTGCTTCTCGACAGTTGATTCAAAAGTATACATCGTACAAAAGAAGCTTAAATTTACATAAGCCACCGCAGGAGAGCTCCGAACATTTTGCAATCGATCTGGATCACGCGTACCTTGACTTCGCGGTCATTAATAATACCCTCGTATGATGCCCCTTCACGACAGAACGTTGCATCAAAAGATGTATCTTTCTTGCACGACAAAAATGACAGGATCCCCTTACCAAAATGTTTGTGTCTCGAATGTTTCACAAGGCATGCACCGATACGACGTCACTGGGATATTGGCAGCGCAAAATGGTTCATAACATAATTTCATAATTAAGCACTCGAAATGGAAAAATAAAGTGACAAAATGTACTGAAAAAGAATCGAGTAAAAAATGTTTAGTTGGTACTTATATTATGTCGGAGGATTGAAGATTAACTCAACTTTTTATACGATACGGGAGAGCTACGATTTGATAGGAAAATCTTTTGATAAGGTGATTGTCAAAGCCCAAATGCAATCAATTGAATACGTTGAAATTTGGTCTGTGCGAGAGAAGGGAAACAATCGATTTGATTTTCTTCTCCATGTTTGATTTATTCTTCTTTCCTCTAACGAGGAGGAAAAAATGGAATACTTTTTAAAAGGAATCTGCCATAACGAAACTAAAGGCGTTACAAAATAGTGTATAAATGATAGAATGAAGGCTCACAAAGAGTCGTAAACTTCTTTTCAAATCTCATAACAGACCAAAGGAGCAATAAAAATTTTCGTTGGGTATACTGAGAATCTGCCCCGTGGTGAGGCACAGAGTCTATAAAAATATGAAAGGGTGTAATAGTGATTCCCGGAACTTACGAACGACATGGAGAGCGAGAAGGGTTATTTCACCCTTATAAAGCAGCTGCACCGTGTATCAAGGACAAGAGTTGACATTACACCACCCTGAAGAATTCCTCTTCCGCACAGGTGCCTCTCGACAATGATTGTCAGGTTTTCCCACGTGCCCCATATATATATATATATATATATATATATATATATATATGGGATATTCCACGCCATTTCACCTAACCCGTGACCCCGACAATTTTTTATTTTCCTGATTTTTTTCTGTAAAATTGTACCCTCTAAAAGCAGTATCCTCACCAACTTTTAGATTTTTATCTCTTTTTTTCAGGAGTTATAATTTTGCAAAAAATCTCGATTTCGGAAGTTTTGGAAACGTTTGACCGCTGATAACCCCTGAACTAATTTAGTTATCGAGTTTGAAGCATACTTTCGTTAAAAAATATGAATAAATTATCAATTATTAATGTCAACGTTTTTTTAGCTTCTAAAGTGAAAACTATTTTTTTGAAAGATGATTACCTTTTTTTATTTTTTTTTAATTCCCTAAAATGGACCCATTCTATGATTTCTAAGACTTGTCTCGTCGCGGGCCCATTTTTTCTTCTATTTTTTTCGAACTAAACATATTTTTGGGAAGATTTTGATGATTTTAATCTCCAATAATGCTATTAATGGTTTTGTGATTTCCAATCCGGCTCGGACAGGCCTGAAATGGTTTATTTTTCATTTGTGCTGAATTTAATGAAAAAATAATAATTTAAAATGAAAAATAATTTTTTTGTTTTGCATAAAAATTTTAATTTTAATTTTGAATCTGATAAATTTGGAATTATTTTTTGTTTTTTTCGCAAAACTTCCGAAATCGATATTTTCGGAATTTCGATATTTTAGATGAAAATCAAAAAATTTGTTTGGACATTCCTTTCATGGGATACAATTTTACGAAAAAAATCAGAAAAATAAAAAATAGTCGGGGTTACGGGCTAGGTGAAAAGGCGTAGAATGTCCCATATATTATACAGGTTGTACTGTTACGAATGGATAATCCTGCAACTGTGGATAGGTCAGATCATATCCTACTATATGCTGGAATTTCATTTTAGTAAAAGTCCGACGGTTTACGAGAAAAAAATCATCTGCTTTTGGTTTTTCGCATGCCATTTCTACAAATGATAACTTTTTTGACCCAGTTAAAAAAAAATACTCTTGGTTGTTTGTTTTATCTAGAAAAGTCTTCTTTTTACCCTTAAATGTTGAGGAAACTTTATGAAAAAAGATCTTATGCAGAATTTTCATACAAACCGATTCGAACATCTGACTTCGATAGCCTGCGGTGTAAAAACAATGTCTCCGCATATCGTGCCAATTACGTTGAAAAATTGCTTAGTTATTGTCCATTCATGTCATTTGTAGAAATGGCATGCGAAAAACCAAAAGCAGATGATTTTTTTTTCAAAATAACACAAAGCCCAAAATCCCGAAAATTGTGAGACTTTAACAAACTGAAATTCCAGCATATAGTAGGGCATGATTTGACCTATCGACAGTTGCAGGTTTATCCATTCATAACAGGACACCCTGTGTATATAGGTATACATAAACTCGTTTAGAAAACTGCTTTGAACTATTCGATTGAATGTTTCCCATCGAAGACCCCCTTCTGTGATTTACAAGTGGTCCCCGTCCGGAACAACCCTATACATATACGTATACATTCCCAAAGGCCAAAACGGGTAGGTAGAGTATGCGGAATCGGGAAACTAGAGCGACAATGGGGGAACAAATGAGATGAATACTGATTGTGATTCCAGAATAACTACAGGTTTCTATACGTCAGTACCACAATTTTTTTCGCTCTAGCAACCTATTTCTTGAGAGACGTCAGATGCGATCTTTCAGTGTAAATTTATAACCCATTTTTAGTACAT
This sequence comes from Ophion slaviceki, assembly GCA_944452715.1. NCBI lineage: Eukaryota > Metazoa > Arthropoda > Insecta > Hymenoptera > Ichneumonidae > Ophion > Ophion slaviceki. The sequence goes on from OX101784.1 coordinate 52,769,041, forward strand.
TTTTGCGATAAAGAGAAATTTGGAGCAAACCTCATCATAATTATGATTTTTTTTAAATAGCAGATTGTGTTCTTGCAACTAACTCGTTCTTAACCTGTGGCGAGAATTTTAGCCAGTGATTCAGAAAGCGCGCTTAATTATGAAGTCGTCCGGATTTCGTGGATTCATCAAGCCCTAACACATATTGATAAGATCCTGGAATCGTAAGGCCCCGAGGATAAGAGGATGGGGTACCAGGCTTGAAAGTAAGTGAGAGGGGAGGGGCCAAGCAGAGATCCACAAGAGCTCGAACATGGCATTGAGGCAAAAGCCGCCGGGTTAAAACCTCGTTCTTTTTTCGTATGGCCAAAAGACATTACACGTATATACGCAGCTGCAGTTTCTGTCGCTAAAGAAAGCGCCCGATTGAGCTCCGCAAGCAAAATCGCACCTGCCTCTTACTCTCTCTCTCTCTCTCTCTCTCTCTCTCTCTCTCTCTCTCTCTCTCTCTCTCTCTCTCGCTCCCTCCCGCCACCCCTCTTTTTCTTTTCTCTTAGCAATTGATGGTCTATCACACTCTTCTGTATACAACCCACCTTCGACGTACTCAACCCAGAATCCACGTCGTTCAGAATAATGAGGGTCCTGATGGAAAATTGAATTTTCAAGCGTACAATAATTTCTTGAACAAAGATTCATCCGCCAAAGGATACTGAATCTGCAGAAGATAAATTTACGACAAAGCATCGATTTTTTCGAAAAAAAAATTTAATTCGCAAACTATTTCAAACTTGCTATCTACAGGGTGTCCGAGAACTGAATGCGTTCCCTGAAATGGAAAGTTGGGGATGAAATTCTGAGTCGATTGATATAAGCATGTGTGGGTCTCAGATCAACCCCTGAATTATTATTAATTTTCAAAGGCGGGCCAATCAGGTGCGCCCGACAAGCCGGCGTACGTTGGTGAGCGATACGCGCGTGTAGTGGTGCCTGTAGGGGCGGTGCTCTCGCCAGGCACCATTAACCATAATTTAACTATAAGTCATACAAATTTCATTCGGTTTCATTTAAAATTTGTAATTTTAACTATAAGTATATAGTAAAATTTGTAATTTCTACTATAAGTATATAATTTATCATTATAACGGTAATTTTAACTTTAATTCATACAAATGTCAATCGGTTTCATTTAAAATTTCCACTACAGCAGTTCTAGGGATGTGCCGCAGCCTCGACACGCACCGACGAACGATATTCCCACGGCCACGCAATCTGAAACAATAAAAACCAAGAATTTTCTTGTAAATTAAAAAGATTGCTAATTTCAGCATAGCCATTTTCATTTTTCTAAAAATCAGTGCAGATGTGCTTGATGCTGAATTAAAAATCGTTTTTGTCTCAGAATAACGAGTGGAAAAAATATGTTGAATAGCTGCGCAACATATCCAAAAAAATCCTATTTCGGGTCTGAGAAAATCGATTTAGACATATTCGTGCCAATTTTGAAGTAAAATGGACCATGTACTTTTAGCTGTATAACGTCACCCGATTTCAAAAATGTATATTAGTTTTAAAAAATGCAAAAGGAAAAGATCTCCCTTTGGGAGTAGCGGGCCCTTTCTACGAATTGCCATAGCGTGGGTAATTTTGATATCGACCATAGCTCAAAATGTTCATCACAATATAAACTTTAGGATAATAAAACACAACATTTTTTTTCGAACCGCATGGTAGCATGACCCCTTAATGGGTATTGAACCCACATTGCAAAACTGTACAAAGTACTATAAATTTTTACGGAGAAACAATTTATTCCCCGCAAGAAAGTAAAACGTCTGGGCTATGAAGAATAATGACAAAAAGTGTGTCTGAAAAGAAACAACATTAAATTATTATTCGACATTTAATTAATCGTCCCTCACCTGTCCGGATAGTTTTTCTCCCTCCAGTTCGGTCCGCACACGCTCCGACCGCTCCGAAATTTTGAACCCCAATTTTGACCGAACGATGCAATCAATTAAGATGAAATTTATTGTGTACACGCGATATTGTTATAAAAAGAGGATGACGGTCGCCATTTTTCTAAGTTTTGAAGAAAAAAACTTTACAGATTGTATTTACTATAGGATGAATTGTCAATTACTAACTGATGCAACGAACCAATGCATAATTCAAGACCGTTAGACTCTCGACATTAAAAAAAAAAACATTTTGAACGTTGTTTCAAATTAGTTTATGGCAAAATGATGGAGAAATCGTCGTTTAAGGATCTTTTACATGACTAGTAAAATTGCACCAACGGAGCCCAAAATATTATCGACAATCCTGAAATTCCAGTGCATCTGTTCTTTCACTGGTGGTGATCCCGCACGTGAACCGTGCACACATATTTACGCATCAAACTAGAGCATGGATACTGGTTTTCGATAATATCGAAAAACCGGAATATCCGACGAAACATCCGACATTGAAAAACCGATATTGGACTCGAATAATACCGATATTCCGATATCAGAGTTGAAAAAATAAAAATATGATTGTTATTGGTATTATTTCCATTAAAGTTAAATTTACTTGTGTTTATTGTTACGTTCAAAAGCCTTAAAATATTATTACCTATATTAAGGGGTTACCCCCACTTGCGATTTTGAAGAAATCGATTTTTTTTTATTGCATTTTTTTGAAGTATAAGTATCCGGCCCCATACTTCTGTATGGGCCCGGAATAGATGACTCTATGTAAGTTTACAAAAAAAAGTATTTTCTTCGTGTAAACTGAAATTGAAACTTTTAACGCGTTTATCTCAAAATGGCATTTCTGAAGTCGGTGACCAAGATTACTCGAACACTAATGAACCGATCATCTTGAAATTTTGCAGGCTTATATAATACATAAAAATGTAGTCTTTAATCGTTCGATTTTTTTTCGTTAAAATCGAACCATTAACTTTGACTGTCCGCCATTTTGTGAAAAATGAATATTTTTTAAAATCCTTCGGTTAAAGACTAGTTTATACTTATATTTGCTAATCCCTCCGCATTTTTTTTCAGATGATCCACTTCGCCGCAATGTTGGTCACCGCAAACCGTGTATATAAAAACATTATTTCATTGACGGCCATTTGCCACTAAACAATGTAATATTTTTCAATAAAAATATTACTGAAAGTTCTTCAAGATGTGTTCTTTAAGATGATATATTGATCGATTAAAAAAGTTTTGTAGTTTTCTTTAAAAAAATTCTTCTCTCTCACTTTAAAAAAAGTGTCAACTTATTTATCCACGAGTGTGAAATCAGAAAGGGCCTTTTCTTTCACGGGTTCCACCTGCAATAAGGTAAGACTGTCTCTCAAAGACGAAACTTTCGATGCTCTCCATATTGCGGTGATTGTTTCAAGAATCTTAATCTCATTAATTAAAGTGACCATTGCCTGTCTGCCACAAGCTATGTCATTTGTTTGCATACCGGTAGCTACTACTACGCTGACTTACATCTTCCTATATTCAATTTTGCTTGTTTACTACCTATTTGATTTGCACAACAGTTCCTATTTTGCTTATTTATTTTATGTTAGGTTGAATATAGTTGAGAACGTAGCAGAGTATGTTTAGAAATGGACGATATAATATTTTTTTCTTGGTAAATTGGACCATGTCAAATTGAACATGGACCATTGATAGACCATTGATGGTCATTATAGACTATCAACTATCGAGCACAGCAGTGGCATGGAGGCAAATATATCTTCGTTTGGTACACATGTACCAAAATGAAGATCTCAATAAAAGACTGTGATTTTTAATAAATACGGTAGATTCACTTTGCTATCATTATTTCTACTGCTGCCATCTTCACTTTCAAGTTTCTAACGTTATTAACCTATAGGGTGTCTCAAAATGACCTGACATTTTAAATTGCGCGCCATTTTTTTGTGGCGAACATAAAGCACTAATCTTTGACAACTGGCATCAGGAAATATTGAGGTTTAGTCATGGATAAATACACGATCGAGCACCGCACAGAAATTGTTATTTGCTGCATTGTTACTGTACAGTTATTGCAGACGTAGTTTCATGGTTGTGTTATCTCGCGCCGCGGCGATATGAATTGGCCACCAAAATCGTGCGATTTGACGCCATTAAACTTCTTTCTTTGGGGTTTTCTGAAAGGAAAAGTGTATGCCAATGATCCACCATTCCGGAGCTCAAGGAAACAAGTGGACGCACCATTAATGAAATTAGTCCGCAATTGTGCCAAAATGTTATTGAAAATTTCGTCAAAAGAGTGAACGTTTGCAAACAGAGACGAGGCGGCCATTCATCGGAATTGTGTTCCACACACAACCTCTATGTTTGTACCTTATATTAAAATAAAAACATTCGTACTTTTCAAATAAATAATACGTTTTATTAATAAATTAATATGTCAGGTCATTTTGAGACGCCCGAGGTTCCCATAAATATTGGAAAATATCGAAATAATACCGGCAATAGAAAAAGCTCCGATCGTCCAAGCTCTCTATCAAATACGGGCTTGCAGCAACAGTCACCTACACGCCTCTTGGATATCGTGGCGAAGCAACGGCAACTCGTGGTCGTTCTTCTCAGACCAGTACACATATGGTTCGCGTACAAATCACTGCACGTTTTGCATTATTTATTTATTTGGTGCAATACGACATTGTTACTTATAAAGTGTGGCTTCCACAATATTTATGGAGATTTTTTTCGCGGAAAATCTGTATCTCAAGGTAAGTAAATACACGAAACATGAGATATTCTGGTAATTTCACTGTAATTTCTACTGCGTATTGATTTTTAGGATTATCGTACCATGATCAATTTACTAAAAATGTATAGGGCATAAACTATTTCAAAGTCACTACGTTCAGGAGGTCGTCGAAATCCACGATACAGTTAATGGAGATCGAATTATCAAACTTATATCGAAATTATCGAAATTATAAATACTACGAATTCTACAATGTCGTCGTGACTGCGTCGAAATTTTGCAGCGTGTGATACATGGCTTTAGGTATCACAGTGGCAAATATTCCCGCTTAAAAAAAACTTAACAGTGAAGATATGAATTGGTTATCAATTATTTCGACGAATCAGCTCGAAAGACGAATCTGGGCGAAAAGTGTTCGCATCGAAGCAGATAAAATGTTAAAATTAGTGGCGGATTCTCGGAAAAATGAAAATTTCCCGGAATTCAGTATAAGTCACAATGTCTGGTAAGCAAAATGTGGAAGAGGGACCTGTATAGATAGAATGCTGATATACGCATAATGCTTACACACCTGATACTAGGCAGCGTTGATCCACAGACAGGATTTGTACTTTATCTACAAAGAAAATTGCTCGTGCCGCTTTAAGGGGCTATACCAGTGTGACACTTTAAAAAAAGCGATTTTTTTGTTGCCTTTTTCGACAGTTTGTACTTTCAAGAATATGCTGGAAAATCGTACTATACAAACGTAATATCCTGCAACAGCAAAAATCGATAGTTAAATCTATAAACTCGTTTTTTTGGAAATGAGATTTTTCAAATTTGCTGACATTGTAACTCAAAGAGCAATTATCCGATTGACTTGAAATGTGAACTGAGTACTCTTGAATATATTTACTGTACAATGACGTAGGATATTTTTGTTTGGATGAAAATTGACGATTTGACATTAAAAAAACGACCATTTTATAGACAAGAAAACAGACTTTTTCATAACTATGCCATTTTGTTAGATTTTGATATTTTTCGAAAATCCTACGTCATCGTACAGGAAATACCTTCAAGTTTAACGACACTTTTCCCTTTTTCGGTTTCAGCTACTCAATCGGCCGGAATCATGTCAGCAGTGGATGAACTTTTTTTTTGCGCATCCGAAGTCAGCGCGTAAGTCGCTTGGATTTCAATATTTGCCTATGAACAAATTACATAATATAGGTCAAATATAGCCAAATATATTCTCAATTTTCCGAAACATTCAATTGAGTACTTTTCTTCCAAAAAATTCCCGAAAATCACCCAAATTATCAGCGTTCACACTGGTATAGCCCCTTAAGATATGGTTGAAGTCACATTTATGGTCATATATGATTACATGTCATAGCCAAAGTACAAAATGCACATGAGTATGTTTGTGTAACCAGTAAGAATTTATTCAGGGCCCGCAATCCGTAGCGAAAATAAACGTTGTCTATTGGACAGATATTTGTATGCCGGGTCTAACGCAGTCATCATTTTTTTCTTTCTTACTCAAAACTTATATTTATCGCAAGAGAACACAAAAGAGAGAATGAGGGGGGAGGAAGAACATTATTTCTTTGTACTTAATCTCTACGCCAATTTTACTGTATTTAATATTCCGGTGGTGGATTACGCCAAGCAATGGGAGCAAAAGAAGAGAAACGAGCCAAAGTACCAAGGGATTCAAATAGAAGTTTCGGGAGAATACTCCTCAGCTTCTGAGTCAGCCAAACTCGTCGGTTGCTTTTTTAGTATTCGAGAAACGATTTCATCCTCTTCTGTCTCAATCTGCCGGCGTCTCTCTCGTTCTCTCTCTCTCTCTCTCTCTCTCTCTCTCTCTCTCTCTCTCTCTCTCTCTCTTTCTCTCTCTCACTCACTTCCTCACCCTGTTCTCCCTGTATATTTCATTGTGCATCGGCTACGTGACGAACATTATGCATCTTCCCACTTGCCGAAAATCGCGAGTCCCTTTCGGTCCTCGACTACCCAATGTGCATCGCAGTTCAGGGCCCTCTTCTGCAACTCGACGTTATTGATGGCGAAAGCGTTCGCATGCAGGAAGAAGAGAGGAAGCCCAAGAGGGGAAGGAGATAAAAATAAAGGGACGCTCGTACAGTTGTCATCAGTAGGGGAGAAAGGAACAAGAAGTTGTTAGCAATTTTCTGTTTCGTGCACGGAAATGCAAATCATTCGAGGAAATGTTCACTATAAATCATTAGCTATATAACGGACAAATGTACATATTTATAGATCAAAAAATGGAATGGGACATGCGAAAAAATATAGACGGGGCTATGGTATTTAAGGTGCTTCGTGGTTAAATAACTATATTCACGTGTAGCTGCAGGATGTATTTCTTATTTGTGTGCGGGAAGTTTTTTGTCCACCACGCGTTACAAAAAATGAAGCGCCGGAGTACAGGGAACTCTTCACGTTCTACCGGCAATGAATTTTCGGATTTTCTTTATGGCCGCACTCTCCTGGCAACCAGGAGTGCGGGGGTGGGAGACACATCGTCAAGGCACTCGACGAATTTCCGGTTCGTGTTGCCGCCTGCTCCATACCAATTCTGCCATGTCTGACAACGCTCGACTTTACTACTTCGAACTCTCGAGTCACTCATATACATACGTGTGTATATACCTATATATGTATATATGTATATATACGTGTACAGTATAAATATATATATATTGTACGGGAGAGTGCCGAAAGAAATCATCAAGAAACGCTTAGCCCGGCTGACAGAATAAAGCTCGGGTTTACCCGTGAGTCAGGCGCGAACGAACATCACAGATTCGGCCTGGTATAAAATTTTTTGAATATTGATTTGCATTCGGTCTCATCAAGACTACAAATCTTTGTCTTGCTTATTCCATGGCTGATTGCACGTTTTTCTTTTATAAAATGTGCTTTCCAACCTAGAAGAACTCGGCCAAGTGCGAGTCGGGCCTCTTTCTATTCTATTCTAATTAACTTTTTTTTTAAACTAGATATTTAATTGGGTAATGCTTTTTTCTATCTGAGCTCTTAGGTAGTACTAAACTGAAACCATGTGGGGTACTTAAATAAAGCTTTGAATACTCTTGCTGTAAGCTAATAATGAAAATATAGAAAATTATTGTTATTTCAATATTTACCATACCAAATGACTTATTTTAGGAGTCGGCTCCAGCCAATTGCCAACATTGTAAAAAAATCCGCATTAAAAGAGGAGGCGAATAAAAATTATTGAAATATACCATCTACAGTCTTTTTTTAATTTACAATCTCGTTTCTTCCGTGACATCAATCTCTCATTCTTGGCTGGCACCGATTCCAAAAATAAGTCACTTGTATTGTAAATATTTAGAGAACATCCATTTTATTTATTTTCATTATAAATGTATTGTATTATGTATAAAATAAATTATCGAATGTACTACATTTTGAATCGACGCTTGTATTATGTATACAATAAATTATAATATACACTACATTATGAGTCGGCGTTTTCAGTATTTGTTGTCTAAAACTGACAACTTTGACGGCCCGCCATATATTTATTTTTGAAGATAAAAAAGAAAAAAAAACATCTTTGTACTCTCCTCAATGAGCTTTAAACAATGACACCCCACATACCAGGGTAAGACATTTTTTTCTGCTCCCTTTTCAATTATGGGACCCTCATGAAAAATTATTTCATTGACGAAATTGACATTTTTCGAAAAAAAAAGTGTATTTCACCGTTTTTGGCAAAAAAAAGTAGTAGAGATACATTTTTTTTAATCCTTGATATGCGCTATTGCTATAGTTGTAAAGAATGTGTGGTTAATATTTCATAAGAATCGGTTCAGTAATTTCGAAGATTTTATCAACAAGCCGTCGAAAAACGTTGTTTCGAGAAAAACGCGTTTGATTTTTGTTTGAGTTAGATAAATACATTTAAAAAAATTTTTAATGTATTTCGAAAGTGTATTTATTAAAGCCTTAGGCCACTCTAGAGGCCGAAAAAATAGGCTTTTTGGGGATATTTTTTTCAGAAAAACTACAAAATAAATCGAGATTACAAAAAAAGGGTGTTTATCATACATATCAGTGACTGTATACAATAATTTTTTTGGAGCGGTCAATTTAAAAATCGCGGCTGTGCAGCCTTTATCTTAAAATCGCATTTTTTAAGTTGGTTGGAAACATAACTCAGACAATTTTCAACCGATTCACTTGAAATGTTGAATATATCTTGAAAAATACATTGTCTATGGAAGTACGTAGGATTTTTTTATATATTGCATAGTTCAGTTGTTATTAACAATTACCTGATGATTTTTTAGGCACATTTTTGGAAAGTAAAAGATGTCGTCAGATAATTGTTGATAACAAATGAACTATGTAATATAAAAAAAATCATACGTACTTCCATAGACAATGTATTTTTCAAGATATATTCAACATTTTAAGTGAATCGGTTGAAAATTGTCTGAGTTATGTTTCCGGCCAACTTGAAAAATGCAGTTTTGAGATAAACGCTGCACAGCCGCCATTTTGAAATTAATCGCTTAAAAAAAAATTATTGTATACAGTCACTGATATGTACGATAACCACCCTTTTTGTGATCTCGATTTATATTGTAGTTTTTCTGAAAAAAAAATCCCCAATATGCCTATTTTGTCGGCCTCTAGAGTGGCCTAACCCCTTAAGTGTAACAACTTTTATATCAATATCTACAATATAAACCTATCAAAAAATCATGAAAATAGCTTTTTTAGCGTCTAAAGTGAGAAGACCCCTTAATCTTTCCTACAGATGTTTGACATCGTTTTCACTCATTGCTACAACACTGAATCGCTTGTAGACATACACGACCGCAATTGGCGCCGCACTCTTATCAATTCAATACTCGTATCGCAATCGCTACACTTCTCTCAGTGCCAAAAAGAAAAAAGATCGTTACGAAGTTCTGGATTTGTTGTCCAAATTATATGTTCTTTCGTCGATTCCCGGAGATTGATAGTGACATTGGCATAGTTTGCGGAAGACTTCCCTACATTGATCAAATAGTTCGCGAGCCCGATTGCGCTACATATCTTTCTCGCAAATCTTTTGAGATAACTCTTACCTTCTTTTCTCTGGTTCCCGCATAGTCATCGCGCGAGCTCGGCGAACCGGAGAGTGGGTACGATCGTGATCCAATCGATCGATCTAATTTCATGTTTTTCACTCTCACACTGCCATGATAAGCCAAAGTGCAAATATAAGGGTGACGGGTTTTTTTTGGTCGTTTTCACAGAAGTCCACGGCAGCTCGTGATGTGTATCGCATTTGCTGATCGCGGGCAAACAAGAGCATCAAAAATGAAGGTAAATATTGAAGAACCGATTCCCTCGATTCACGAATACTTTCACACCAGGCATATCGCAAGCAAAGAAAAAAAATCGAGCTGATTTCGGTTCCAAGTATATCGAAGGTCGAGGGATATTTTTGAGAAATGGAAACGAAGATTTCTTGAGAAATTGGGATCAGATATTACGACAGAAGAATGGACGCAAGCAAACCTAAAATCACAAATTTATCCACTTGTGTAGAAATTAGGTCTCAGTTTTGGTCTTCATTTTGATTTCTCACAACTTCATCAAGACCCGAGATTAGAAACCTCGTATGGATCCTTAAGGGGTTTCCTCACTTTAGACGCCAAAAACGGCTATTCTCATGATTTTTTTGTTAGGTTTATAGTATAGATATTGATATAAAAATTGTTACACTTAAAAAATACACTTTCAAAACACATTAAATTTTTTTTTACATGTACTTATGTATTCATGTAATCCAAACAAACTTTAAACGCGTTTTTCTCGAAACAACGTTTTTCGATGGCTTGTAGATAAAATCTTCGAAACTACTAAACGGATCCTTATAAAATTTTACCCACATATTCTTTACAGCTATAGCTATAGCGCATATCAAGGATTTTTTAGATTTTGATTTTTACTTTTTATTGACAAAATCATTGAAAAAGACACGTTTTTTTGTTTTTTCGAAAAATGTCCGCCATTTTGTTATTTTTGCATATATCAAAAATCGTATGATATGCGCTATAGCCATTAACATACTGAATCTAAAACCGTTTGATTTTTTTGTTTCGGATCAACCATCTCCGAGATTTTATCAACAGCGCAGACCTACCATTTTTTAGGAATTTTTTTAACTACCCGTTTCGTCTATAAATAGTGACTTAAATGCATCATTTTTTTAAAATGTATTTCGAAAGTGTATTTATTAAGTGTAACAACTTTTATATCAATATCTATAATATAAAACTATCGAAAAATTCATGAAAATAGCCTTTTTTAGTGTCTAAAGTGAGAAGACCCCTTACCCCTTTGTAGCAAACATTTTTCTTTGCGTGCACGTTTTTTACCACTTTCGCTATTGATGACACCCGCTACGTGAAAAATAAAAATTTAATAGGTATGTTTTAGTAGTTATTGAAGTCCTAGGAACCTTGAAACGCAATTACAACCGCCATATTTAATTTAAAAACACTTTCGAATCGTCAAAATCTGAATTGAATTAGGTGTAACACCAATGTTACGTCATGCCGCAAAAGGTTAAAGAACAGTCACAATTTTTCTTAACGGGTACTTAACGGAGACTTTGTCCTTGGAGTGCCATATTTCAGGTGTTTACATTTTTTTAAAAGGAAACGAGTAAAGCTTTTTGAGTGGAGTTTTTTTCTTGCTTTTTTCATGATATACAGAACGTTAACATTTTTTTTAACCAAAATGGTGGCCGATGCAGCTCCGCGAAAACAGGTCCTCAAATCGCGGGATGTAAACGGCTGACATCACTGCCCCCTCTCTGTTGATCTGAAACACAAATTCAAAGCATATTATCAATCTGTGACCCTTTGGTCATGGAATGACGGATGGATTTTTCGTTTAGTACAAATTTCGGAAAATGGCGGCAATTTAAAAAAAATCGAATTTCTGCGTTTTTTTTCGCATAAAAAGATAAATAATAAATGCAAAAATGTATCTATCGAAAAAACGATTCGTCATTCCGTGAAGACATATTTTCTGAGTATGCTCTCGAAATTTCAGGTTGATATGTTAATTACAGCGGTCAGGAGAATGTCAGCTATTTTTAAAAACGTGTTTTCGAGAAACCGCGTTTAAAGTTTTGTAATGTGTTTACACAAATGTGTTTATAATTACCGCTAATCGGCAATGCCTGGTCCATAGAGGCATCTCTCCTTTTCTAGCTGCTCATGTTGAGCCGCTAACATCTCCCGCTGCTTTCAAGGACAAAGTCTCCCTTAAAAGCTTCGTAATTTTTTGAAAATGAGTGAATTTCGAGAAAATTCACACTACAGTATACGTTTTGCAATAAACAGTAAAAAAAATCGCAAATATTACAAAATCGGTCCATTATTCTTATATGCTTTAAAACTTTTCCAAATGGTTTGAAAAAATAAATTTGAATAAAACTGACATTACAGAAGCCAAGTTGCAATATCTATGCGCAGACATTTTTTTACTCATACTATATAAATAGAGAAATTTGAGGACCAATGTAAAATTATATATTTTCACACTCTTTATTTTTCTTTAAATTTATCAAATAATTTTTTATTATCTACTTCTGATAATAAAAACAATAGGTAAGCATACAGATTTTTGCCACTCATGGTAGAGATTGCGAAACGTAAGGTCGAATGTAAGGTTAGGTACATACGAGTTTTTTTGCGTTACCAAGCTTTAACGAGAGCCGATCATTAAGCTCTTGATTCTGAACTTTCTACAGAATGAAGAGGAAAAAATGAAGCTGCAATAAATCCAATACGAATGTACTAGAACATTTCCACATACGACCATTTGCATGAAATACAAAGCAAAATTCCTGCATCGATGGTGCAACACATACGCACACGCAATTTCCATCAGTTGGCTTTATATTTCCAGGAAAAGATGATCTACTATTTTGTTACTTCCTGCTATTTTGATGGACGCAGCGACAATATCTCAACGTGCGACTCAATCCCATCACCGTGATTGGATTGAGTCGCAAATTGGAACATTGAGAAGATAGACTCCGTACTGTCTTAGGGAGACAGCACGAAAAAAACCGAACCGAAATACATCCGTATTGGCAGCTGTGAACATGTGAAATATTGCCTTAAGTTAGAGATTTCCACGAGTTAAATAAAACTGCGAATATCTCGAAAACTATGACACTTTTACTGAGGTCATATTTGGTTACGCTGGATTATCATGACCTGGCCTATCAGCACCTGCAATATTATCGTTGATTTTTTGGAGACCCTGTTGATTGTCAGTAATCCAGAATGTCGCTGGATACTTTGGACATCCTACATTTAAAATCGCGCAAACAAATTTAAAAAAACGAACAATCATTTGAATATTTGTGTCATTTTCAGGTTTCAAAATGACGCATTCAATTGAAATTCTTTAAATTAAAATATGCTACATTTCAGTTATTGTTAGAGTAGATAAATGATTTATCTAAATAATCTAGTTAATAGATAATATTTTATAGATCGTTTATAGATATAGATAATTTTATAGATACCGCACGAATTCGCCGCCGTGGAACATTTTGTAGCTTAAACCCTCAGCGACATTTTTGTCCACAGCGCCAAACTCGTACCTCTTTATTTTCGGTCTATAGTTTTCCCCGAATTTCATTTTGAATTTTCAACCCCCAAGAGGGGTTGGAAAAAGCAAAATTCAAGAGTGGTCCATAGCAACGAACATATAGAGAAAATTATTCTCTACATTTCGTACATTTAAGCCATCCACAAAAAATCGATTGTTCTTTAGTTATTCAATAAACAGTTTTTTTGATACTGCAACCATTTTTTTCGGCGTGAAGATATTATTGGAGAGGGATGATCAAATACTGGATCGACGCGTCTTTTCAAGGGCTACAACGTTCCCATTTGAACAAAAATTGTATGAATTTTTCCTAAAGCGTTATCGAATTAAAACTGATTTTTCAAAATTTCACCCCCGAAAATGAACTTCCACGACTTCGGCGCTGCAGACAAAAATAAAGCCCGGATTTTTTTGAACACTTTGTCTCCCGGTGCCGACCTCGTGGGGGTTGTAGTTTGGCATTAATCCACCCCCAACTCCCTTCATCACCTAAAAAAAAACCCTTTAACCTGATTTTTAGGCAAACTTGGATTTAGGAGGGAATTTACAAATCAAGTCAAGTACGGGGGGAATTTAAAAATAATTAAAAGAAAAATAGAGACGAGTTTGAAAAAAGTTCGTTTTTTCGACCATAATTTTCATCTCAAAAGTGATATATTTTTTACAATTTACAATTCATCAAAAAAAGCGCTCGTACTTAACTGTTAAAGCAATCTAAGAAGCTACAGTTAAAATTTCAAGTCGATTGGACGAAAGTTGTTCGAGTTCTAACGCCTTAACAACGATGACAATTTGGTTATAAAAAATCGTTGTTTTTCATTTAATTCCACGTATAATGCATAAAATATTACCTTTTTTATCAAAATGATTCCAAAGTAACCCTTAATCTTTGACATAAGTTGCATTTCAATGCCCTGTCAAAGAAGCCCGACACTCGGGGTTACTTTGACACTTAACGGGGTCCTCTAGTTTCTCGGGTCGAAAAAATCGATTTTTTTTTCATAAATCACATCTACAACATGTGTAGAAAATGTGTGCCAAAGGATTTTTCGATATTCGAAGTGGTTCACAAGTATAAATCACATGCGCGAACTTTCAAACGCGTTTTTCTCGAAACACCATTTTTCGAAACGGTGACCACGATATTTCAGAAACTACTGCACCGATCTTGTTCAAATTTATACAGCATCTTTAATATGTTATAAGCCAGCGATTGAACTAGGATTATCATGATTGCTTCGATAGTTTTTTTTTGTACGAGCAAAAAACTTAAGAAAAAATGAGTAAAAAATAGAATGTAATTTTCAAAAGTGTATAAAAAAGTCAATTTTTGTAATTTAGAATTCACTCTAGTTCAATCGCTAGTCTTAAATATGAAGATTAAAATGCCGTTTGGTTTTTTGACTTCAGATAAGCAGAACAGCCGCAATCTTGGTCACCGTCAAGCACCTCTTTTGCTTGATGTCTTCTTGTCGGCCACTATAACTTTTATTCTATTATATATTTTGACTTCAAAAAATTTGTAAAGCTTATTTAAATGTTAATAAAGATTATGCAAAAACAATGAGATTGATTATTTCGATGCTTTGCCCGTAAAAAATTATTGAAAAAGCCGTTAAAAAACAGCCGAGTAACTAGAGGACCCCGTTAAAAAAATGCATGTATCAAATTGTGAGGCGGTTGTGGAGCTTGACTTTCTTATACATTTGATAGCCAAAGGACACACTGTTCTATTGCAGCAAGGAAAGTTGGTATTTAAGATCTTAAAAAAAGATTCCTACAAAAAACTTCCAAAACCTGTTCAAAGTAGCCCCGTTTTACGGTACTTTCCACCGAACTTATCGATGAAGTAACGTTTTTGGACAACTGTCACCCCTCTTTGAGCCGTTAATCTCCGTTGGTGCATTCTCCACAGGTCGGAGATAACATGTATCTCCATCTGACAAAACTCCTGACAGAAAATCCAGCGAGCATCAGTACGAAACCGAATTGTCTTTTTCTACCCCGTGCCGCTCCGTTTTCCTTTACCCCCCCCCCCCCCCTCCCGCTCCGCCGCCACTACACCAAGCCTCGTTTCTTTCGTTTCTTTTGATCACTGCAGAAAACGGGCCCCCTAAAAGGCCCCGCATCGATTTAACCGCGGCGCATCTGCTCCTTCTCGCGAGATCGTCTTGCGTACCGCTCTAAAGAGAAAGAGAGCCCTACACTCAGGGCTCTGGTAAACGACGACGAAAGTGCAACGATGGCGAGGCCCCGCGAGCGAATAAAAATCCAAACCCCCAAAAGCATTACCAGCTGGCACGCGTCTCCCTCTTCGAGAGTCTGCGAGGCATTATCGTCGAGTTGAATCGGCCAGGATTGCGATACACGGCCTCTGCATGAGTCATTCCGCGTCGAATTGCCCCTACTAATGTGACTCCTTGCCATTAAAGCGGGAAACCACTTTAGATGACACAGAAAATCGATTTTTTAAATTCCATTATTTTATAACATTTTTTACTATAAAAATTACACTTTGAACAATGATATTACCCCAAATTTAGGTTCATATAGACCGTAATTATATAAAGAAACTAACTATCACTTTATAAAATTATAGGTTAGAAAGTTTCTGAGCTAGAGTGTACACAAATTGAAAAAAGTCGTTTCGATAAAATTCAAAATCAATTCAAATTCAATTCAAGAAAATCCAAGGCATTAAAGAATTATTTATACCGCTTACCGGTTAATCAGCGATTAGTTTTACTATTCATTTTCATTTTACTATCATTCATTACTGCCTTGAATTTTCTTGAATTGAATTTGAATTTTCTCGACACGACTGTTTTCAATTTGTGTACACTCTAGCTCAGAAAGTTTCTAACCTATAATTTTATAAAGTGATAATTAGTTTCTTTATGTAATTACGCTCTATATGAACCTAAATTTGGGGTAATATCATTGTTCAAAGTATATTTTTTATCGTAAAAAATGTTATAAAATAATGGCAAAAATGATACTCTTTAGATTAACACCTCTAAAAATGCAATTTTCCATTTTTTGGTCAAAGTTAGGTTCATGTAGAAGGAAAACATGTTCTTAAAGTAATCTTCAAACCGGATTGATTTTCGATGAAAACTGTGGCCTCCAGAGTGTACACAAACAGCAAAGTCTCATGGCGACCTTCGATGGACGGCAGGTCGTATGGTCCAGAGTAAATGCTTCGAAAAAATTAAAATAATTGTTTGAAAATATGTATAATATATTCCCAAAGTTTGAATAAATACTATTAATTTATTTCTTGTCAAAAAAATAACGAAATTCACTTTTAAAAGAAGTACTCTTAGACTGGTTTCTCGCCGTTGAAAAACATGTTTTCCATGTTCTTTTTTTATGTTTTCGGGACTCCAAAACACGAATCATTTTATAATTTCTTTTCTCTTGTAATAACTTCGCGGTATTGGTTGAAAATCCTGATTGTGTAACCATTAAAAGTTTTTTGGCAATTAAATTAGCTGGAAAAACGGTCGAAAATGTCATTGTGATGTCGAAATTCGTAAACACCCTTCTACATGAAATCTTTTCTCACTTATGTGCGCAATTGTTATTTTTCTCCTTAGAGAATACTTGAAAAAAAATTGAATGCAGTATCCTGATATATCAGGATACATAAAATTATTTTTTTTCCTACGAAAGCACGAAACGATATTTTCAAATTTCTAGAACCAC